>CM057452.1:646197500-647397500 GCA_016271365.2 Neoceratodus forsteri
CCCTGTCTGTTGGGCTCACGCTATTTTCTCATTGCTAAAGTCAGCACCAAGCCTCGGTGCATCTGTTTTTGCACTTCTGGACTTAGGGCGCCCCATCCCCCGGCATGCTGAAATCACGCGCAGCATCATGATGTCACGCATGCTTACATTTGTACATGCACCAGCCCTTTCTCAGGTGCTATATGCAGCAGCTTTGTTGTCTTTCAGCTCAGTGCTTGTTCACTAGGCGTGATTGTTCCTACTACAGCCTTTTCTTTCTGTAGGCCAGTAGGAACGTTTCTGCTTTGTTTTCCCCTGCAGTAGGGGGATGGTGATCATGGCAGTCTTCCTTAATATACAGTATATGTAAGAAAGGGAACACCAGATCTTACTTTGAGGGGGCCTTTGCAGTAGGTATTCACCAGTAGGACTAAACCATGAGGTGTCAGGACCCCACGGAAGAATCTTCTAGCCAGCAGTCTCTTGCGGGGACCACCCCACTTGAGCTGACCCACGTCAGTGCACATCAGTATAAAGGGGCGGTTCCTGGCACCAGCCCTTGAGCCACAGGTTTAGCTCCCCTATCTCCCCTTCTCTGTCGGTGGACCTTTTTGTGTCCACACTCGATGCAAAACTGCTGCCTTTCTGCTTGCTCGATCCAGGGCCTTGAGTTTTCTGGTGAGACGCATTGTCCCTCTCTTGGAAAGGGAGGTTCCTTTATGCCTTTTCTGAGATCCAGAGGGTGCTGATCAGACTCTAGATGGAGGGCACCACTCTGATTCTGGTGGCTCCCTATTGGCCATGGCAGATTTGGTTTCCACTGTTGGAACAGTTAGCAGTGGAGCTTCCAGTGCCCTAGTGCTGGCCTGCTGACTCCAGAAATTGGGGGGTCCTTCTCCATCTGAACCTCCAGTCTCTTCACCTGCATGCCTAGCTCTTGAAGATGTAGCCATTGCCAGGTTTGGGTTTCTCTAAAATAGCTGACATCCTAAGGGGCCACCTGGAAGCATTCCACCAGGGTGAGTAATTCCATGAAGTGGAAGCGCTTTGCTTTGTGGGTGGCTTCCCACTATCTGAATCCTTTCATCTGCCTGGTGAATCAGATTCTAGAGTATTTGCTCTCCTTGTCAGATGCTGGCCTGAAGTATTCTTCGCTAAAGGTGCACTTTTCCGCCATTTGCTTGAGGGTCGTACAGTAGCCCTGTTGGACGTGGCCCATACCTTTCTGATAGGCATCCTACACTTATAGCCTCCCATCTGTAACCCAGTCCCGGCCTGGGTACTTGAATTTTGTTTTGGAAAAACTTACTTTGTCTCCTGCTGCATCTTGCGAGCTATGCTTTCTGTCATGGAAAGCATTATTTTTAGTTGCTTTTACCACTCCCTGTAGGATTTTTGAGCTTCAGGTACTCGTGTGAGCAGCCCTGTTTGATTTTCCACAAGGACAGGGTGTTGCGTACTAACCATAAGTTTTTGCTAAAGATGGTGTCTGAGTTTACTTTAAATCAAATTGTCCACCTTCCAGTGTATAATCTGGAGCATGTCAATCCAGGGGAAGCATTGCTCCATACTTTAGATGTACGTAGAATACTCAGATGTTCATCCACGTACGAAGGAATACAGAAAGTCCTCGCAGCTGTTTGTTTCTTTCATCCCTGGGAGGAGGGCATACCAGTTTCTAAATGGTGTCTGTCCAAATGGTTGGCCAGCTATCATTTTCTGTTGCAGGAAGTACGGTAAGGAACTTCCTGGGGCTGTCAAAGGCTACTCTGCCAGAGGCATGGCTGCTTCTGATGACTGTTTCAGAGGTGTCTCAGCAGTGGAGATCTGTGCTGCTGCCACTTGGAGTACTTTCCACAAAGCATTTCAGTCTGGACGTTCCTCTAGAAGGCAGGCAGTTCCGGCCTGGCTATGTTACAGGGCCTCCTCTCCTAGATGCCTGCCTTCCAACCTCCCATTCTGGTCTCCTCTGCAGTACTGCTTGGGATTCGTTCCTAAGGTGTGACTTTCTGCAAAAGAGATCTTCGAAGAAGATAGAACAGTTGCATAAAAACTTACATAATGGATGGTCTTCAAGTGAACCTCTTGCAGGTCATGCCATCCCTCCCTCCTTTCCCTGTACCTCTTGAGTTCTCTCCTGATTCTCCTCTGCAGGATGGTAAACCTGTTTCCCATATTCCTTCTTGTGAGTTTTTTGGCTCTACCTTGGCTCCCACAGGAGCTCATTCTCATTGGATGGTCTCCAGCAGGGAATGGAGGAGAGCATGGGGCCGCCCATGTCTGTATAGGAGGATGTCAACACGGCGATGTTGCCATGGGCAGCCCCAGATAGACCACTTGCAAAAATATGTCTGTGGTCCTGGTGCCTGGTGGCTGTAGTTCCTAAGGTGTGACCTGCTGCAAGAGATTCTCTCAAGATCTACTGTTACAGTAAGTTCTTATGTAACTGTTCTTTCTCTGGACCAGCTGCACCGGGCTCTGCTTTCTTTGGAGCTTTGCTCCACTTGATGTTTGACTCCATAGAAGTCTTTTTGGAGCAATTTCAGAAGTGACCTAAATACCCATTCAGTGATATCCAGGATAGGGACAATTCCCTGGGTGTTGCCAAGGAATCTTCATGTGGTGGATGCATCACGAAAGGAGTCTACTCACCAGACCTATGTGTTAAGTGGAATAGATTCTCGCTTTGGTGTCAGGGGAAAGGAGCTTGAACTCCTTTCTTGCCCAGTGGTCGTGATTCTTGGCTACCTTTGGTCCCTGTCTCAGTTGGTACTGTGAGCCATAACCCTGAAGCTGCACCTGGCAGCCATCTCTGTATACTGGACATGGTCTGATATGCCTACGGCAACGTAGGAGAAGGTGGTCTGGTGCTTTTTCAAATGACTGGATCACCTGTCCCCTTGCACAAATCTCCCTCTCTACAGGATCTACTGCTGGCTCTGGCAGTGCTCATGGCAACCCATTTGAGCCAGTACATAAGTATGAGATATCCCGCCTGTTGTCGAAGACTGCCTTCTTGGTGGCCATCACGTCAGCCAGAAAGGTAAATGAACTCCAGGCACTCTTGGTGGAGCCCATAGTCTTCCATAAGAAAAAGGTTGTCTTTGCCCCAGTACGAAATTCCTTTTGAAGGTAGTGTTGAAGTTCCATCTGAACCAGGTGAGAAATATTCCTGTGTATTGACCCAACCTTGCACGCCGATTGCAGCTTCTAGTCCCTGGACCTGCGGAGTGCACTGTCCTACTATAAGTGCATGGCAGGTGTGCAGGGCGAGTATGGCCAGCTGCTTATCAGCTCTGCAGAAGTACTGCTTGGTAGACTGGCTGCAGAGTGGGGAGACTGCCAGGTGGATCACACCCTGAATCGACTTCTGTTTATAGATTGGCTGGTAAGAAGTCGTCCAAGGGGCTTAAGGCTCATCCCACCAGACATACTGTTGCCTCGGTGGCTGCTTCCAGGAATACTTCTCTGAGAAGATATGCAGGGCTGCAGCTTCTGCAAAAACACAGTTCTAGGGACATGGATATGTTGTTCATCCACACTCATTGGCAGGTATCCTTGCCGCTTTAAATCTTGCCGGAAGGTCTTCAAGCTTGCTCCTCCCACCCACCCGGGTGGTATAACTCTCGGCTCCGCCCCATGACGCCAGATCTTCCTTACCGCTTGGAAGCTCAGGTTCCCTCCTTAACGCTCTGCGTTTGTGACTGGTTCCTGTTTCTCCGTTTGCGGATTTAAAAATAAATTTTGCAAAAAGACTTCAGTCTTCGATCCCTCGCGGCTGCGATGGACAAATCGACTCCCGGATTTCGGAGATGCCCATGCGGGCAGAAGATGTCTCGGACGGATCCACACTCCACGTGTGTCTACTGCTTAGGCCTTGAGCACGACCCGCAGGCTTGCGACCTGTGCTCATCTTTCTCGGCCTACGTCCTCGAAGACCGTGCTGCCCGATTGCAACTGGGCCGTCCCGAGAAGCGTTTCCCTCCGGTGAAGTCCAAGGAGGCCCGGTTGGCGGTGTCCGCGGCGGCGGGCTCGGCGGATCAGCTCGAGCGGATGGTCGCCCTCGAAGAGGAGGCGGCGCGGGCCGTATCTTCCTCGGCCGCGGCATTTATCCCGCTCTCTCTGGGTTCTTCCTACACGGCTTCTTTTAAGGAGCTTTGTCTGTCCCTCTCCACTAAAGGAGAAGGGCCTGCGTCTGCTGGACCTTATTCTCGGTCCAAAAAGAGGGACAGGGTAAGTCCCTCCGTCGGCGCTCTTGGGAGGCGGAAAGGTCCCTCTCCCGGGCCGTCGACCGTCGGCCGATCACTGGCCTCACGGTGTCCCCGTCAGGTCAGTTGACCGAGACTCCCACCCGATGAAGTCGAGATTTTCTCGACCCATTAGACAGGCTGTCGCCTTTAGCAGCGAGATTCCCCTCTCCGGTTCCCCGGGAGAGTTGAGGATCCCGTGGGCTCGCCTGTGCCTCCAGTTCCGGAGCCCTCGGATGGACCATCCGAGCGGAAGAGTGCGGTTCGGCCGACACCTCCCGTGCCGACCTCGGAAATTCGGGACTCTGGTCTCGGACCTCTTGCGGTCCAGCCGATCCCACCGTCATGGGCGGTCTCGGTCGGCACCGGCCTGATGGCGGCGTCGCCGCCGTCCTCGTCCTCCTCCCTCGGATGAGGAGGCTTGGCGTAAGTGCGTCGGCAGTGCGAAAGTGCTGTATTTGCAACAGCTCCTCCTGGCGGGGAATAAGCCGACCCGTCGCTGCCCGGCCATTAAATTAACTGTCACGGGCGGCCGACACAACCCCTCGACTTATCCGAGGCCTATACCAGGCGGTTGTTGGCCAAAACCAGCTGCTCCACCGATTCCAGTGGAACCTCCGCCTCCACAGCCACCAATTGGGGCTCCGACCAAGGATTCTCGATGCGGCTCAAGGTCTACCCATCGGCTGTCAGTTACCCTCACTCCCGACCGACCTCGGCAGGTAGAAGGGGTGGCTCAGGCCAGAGGCAGCTCTTGAGGACTCTTCCGAGTCCGAAGATGATTCCTCCTTTTTCTCCAAGCGACTGGACTTGGAGTCTTCAGGAGGTCAGTCAATGGGCGATAGCCGTCGTCCTTCCTAGGACTGCTTGGCTCATCTCGAGTCCACGGGATGGAGCTCGAACCCGTTTCCAAACGGGCCAGGTATCCCCTCACGGAGATTCTGGACCGAGGGGATTCTCCGACGGAGGCCCTTCCGGTGGCCGAGGCCATAGTGGGTCCGGCACTGGAGCTTTGGCAGCGCCCTGCTTCCTGCCCTGCGCCTTCGGCCAGGATGGCCAGGAAGTATGCGGTCCCTACCGGTTCCATGTCCGGTTTTTCGGAACACCCCTCTGCTGAGGGGTTGGTTACCGACAGCGTTTTCGGCCCGCGCGTAGCGCCAGGGATGTGGACAAACCTCCTGACAAGGTCCAGAAAGTTGGACTATGTCAGGCGAAAGTCTATGCACGTCCTCTCGGCCTTCGTCAGGCCAGTTCGGCCGTCCTCATGGCACATTTTCTCATGCCCTGTTGGGCTCCTGGATGAGGTCATCCCTCATCTTCCCGCCGATCTGCAGACTACGGTTAAGCAGGTGCGGGACCAGGGCAGGGCAGTGGCCAAACAGCAGCTCTAGACTGCTTTGGATATAGGGGCTCATGTGCCAGATCGGTGGCGGCCGCGAGTGGCTATGCGGCGGAGGCTTGGCTGAGGATATCCACCTTTACCGGATACCAGCACAAGTTGGCGGATGTTCCTTTTTGGGGACTGACCTCTTCGCCCTGGGGTGGAAGGTCACCTGCAGAGGATCGAGGAGTCAATGCCACCTTGGACTCGGTCTCTTCCGCTCAGAAGGACAAGGCCGAAACCACAGCCTAAGCCCTTTCGTCCTTCTGTGTACCCCAGTAGCGCCGACCAGCAACGTCAAGGGCCTAGCAGCTCGACCTTGGCATCCCAAACCAAAGCCGCGGCTTCCTCTAACAGGAGGCAGGGAGGAAAGGGCCCAGGAGGTCCCTCGGCGGTCCCTCCTCCAAGCCTGCCCAGTGACGGGCTGAGGGGTGTCGCCCCCATCCCCGTCACCTTACCCCTGGGTCCCCCCGTGGGGGGGCGGCTCCGGCACTTCCGTTCCGCCTGGTCCGCTGTTACCACGGACAGGTGGGTCTTGGAGGTGGTGGGAAGAGGCCTGCCTCTGGAATTCGAGCAGGCACCACCCTTCAGAGCCGTCGCCCCTCGGGGGGCTTCGGGATCCCCAGCCTCACTGGCGGCTCGTCGAGCCGACATCGCTCTCCTCCTCCAGAAGGAGGTGGTAAGAGAGGTGGTGGACCCTCTTTCAGACCCAGGGTTTGTGTCCAGGTACTTCCTGGTTCGAAAGCAGATGAGGCTGGCGCCCCATTCAAACCTACCACGACCTAAACAAGTTCCTAAGGTCTCGAACCTTCAGGATGGTCACTCTGGCTCAGATAATACCATCCTTGGAACGCGGCGTGTGGTTCTGCTCTCTGGACTTGCAGGACGCGTTTTTTCACGTCCCTATCCGTCCGTCTCACCAGAGATTCCTTCGCTTCCGAGCGGAAGGATCCTCTTCGAGTTCCAAGCCATGCCCTTCGGCTTGTCTCCAGCTCCCAGGGTCTTCACCAAATGCATGGCAGTGGTGACAGCATTCCTGCGGCGCCGAGGGGTTCGGGTGTACCCTTACCTGGACGACTGGCTGATAGCAGCTCCCTCCAGGAAGGAGGCGGAGTGGTCCAGAGATCTGGCCCTCCAGGTCTGCTCTCAACTGGGCCTCCTTATCAGCGAGGCCAAGTCGGAACTCGAGGCGAAGCAGGTGATTCTATTCATCGGGCGCAGCTCGACTTTCGAGCCAGAGGCTGCTCCGCGGACAGGGCCGAGGTTCTTTCCTCCTTTGCCCGATCATTTCTGGTTGGGCAATTCGCCCTGCCGGGACTTCCTGCGCCTCCTGGGTCTCATGGCGGCCTGCACCAGCGTGGTCCGTTGGGCCCGCTGGAACATCGTCCCTTCAGTGGGGACTGGCCAGCCAGTGGTCTGACATCGCGATCCCTTGGACCAGCTTGTGTACCGGTGACACAGGGGATGTGGGCAGCTCTCCAGTGGTGGACCGTTCAGATCATTTGCAGGAGGGCATCCCGTTCATCCGCCCGAGCCGGCTCTCTATCATCGACTGATGCCTCTCTGATGGGTTGGGGTGCCCATCTGGGGAACACCGGGCTCATGGCCTCTGGTCCCAGCGGGGTCCGATGCCATCAACCTGCTGGAGCTCCGGCGGTCCGCCTAGCTCTCACCGCCTTTGCTCCGTTCCTCCGGGGTCAAGTGGTCTGAGTCCAGGCGGACAATACCACGACCATGTACTATCTAAACCGCCGAGGGCGGGAGCCCGGCTCCATGCTTCTATGCAAGGAAGCTCTCCGCATTTGGTCACTCGTCGCAGCCTGGAGGCGGATCTCTAGCCATTCACGTGGCGGGCCTCCAACACCCTGGCCGATGCCCTGAGCCGGATAGGGCTGCATCCCAGTGGTCTCTCTCCCGCCGGAGTAGTACAGCATCTGTTCTCCCATTGGGGCACACCTCAGGTGGACCTGTGTTGCCTCCAGGGAGAGCGAGCTAGTCTGTTCCATGCCCGCCCCCTCCAGCAGGGGCTCGCTGCAGGGGATGCCTTCTCGAGGCAATGGACCCCGAGCCTCTTTCGCCCCTTTCCCCATTTCCCTTGATCCACAAGGTGCTTCTCAAAGGCGAGGAGGGACAAGGCGCAGGTGATTCCTGATAGCCCCAGACTGGCCTCGCCAGTTCTGGTACCAGATCTCCTCCAGTCTCAGCTCCAGGACTCCAGCGGCAGCTTCCAGCCGCCGGACCTGCTCTCAGTCAATCAGGGAAGGTGTTCCATCCGGACCTTCAATCCCTGCACCTGGCGGCCTGGTTCCTGGCGGCTAGGTTCCAGGCCTTGGGTCTTTCGGCGAGGTCCTCAATGTAGTTGAGGCGTCCCGTAAGGAGTCGACCAGAAAATGCTATGCCTTCAAATGGAAAAGGTTTTCCATTTGGTGTCAGAACAAGGGCTTGGACCCTTCCTCCTGTTCCTTGGCAAGCATCTTGGACTATTTATGGTCCCTTTCTAGTCAAGGGCTTGGGTCGGCGTGACCTAAGGGTGCACCTGGCAGCCATCTCACTTACCGGGCGTGGGCCGGAAGCAGTCGGTGCGCAGGAGAAGGTGGTCTGGCGCTTTTTCAAAGGCCTTGATCACATTTCCCCTCAGTGCGGGAACCCCCCACCTCCGTGGGATCTACTGCTAGTACTGGCAAAAGCTCATGGGCAAGCCATTCGAACCTATGCACAGGTGTGCTCTCTCTCACCTGTCGTGGAAGACCGCCTTCTTGGTGGCTATCACGTCAGCCAGAAGGATGGGAGAGCTCCAGGCGCTTTCCATCGAGGTCTCCTTACCTGGTCTTCCACAGGGACAAGGTTGTCCTAGCCTCCCACCGAAATTCCTTCCGAAGGTGGTGTCGGAGTTTCACCTTAACCAGGTGTTGACTCTGCCGGTGTTCTACCCCAATCACACCTCGGAGGCCGAATATAGGCTCCATACTCTGGACCCTAGAAGGGCGCTCGCTTATTATAAGGGCGCGCGGCTGAAGTCGGGAGAGGTTCGCCCAGCTGTTTGTCACCCCTCGCTGAAGCACGCATCTGGCAGACCTGCAGCCAAGGGACGATAAGCAGGTGGTAACCTCCTGCATAGATCTCTGCTATAAGTTGGCGGGCATGGAGCCTCCCAGAGGGATAAGAGCTCATTCTACCCGCCATACTGCTGCAACGGTGGCTGCTTCCAGGGACGTCCCTATCCAGGAAATCTGCAGGGCTGCTACCTGGAAGTCAGCAAACACCTTCATTACCCACTACCACATCGACCTTGAGTCACGCCGGGATGCTGGTTTTGGGGCCTCGGTTCTCCAGTCTCTCTTTCCCAAGTAAGTATATGGGGGTGTGCGTCTTGCCTCCCTCCTCCCGGAGAACTGCTAGGAGTCTGCCAATGAGTGTGGATGAACAACATATCCATGTCCCTAGAAATACAGGTTACTCACCTGTAACAGGAGTTCTAGGAATGGTATATGTTGTTCATCCACACGACCCAATTCGACCTCGCTCGGACAAGACAACCTGAGCTTCCAGCGGCCAGATCTGGCGTCATGGGGCGGAGCCGAGAGTTATACCACCCGGGTGGGTGGGAGGAGCAAGCTTGAAGACCTTCCGGCAAGATTTGAAGCGGCAAGGATACCTGCCAATGAGTGTGGATGAACAACATATACCATTCCTAGAACTCCTGTTACAGGTGAGTAACCTGTATTTTCCTTTTCCATTACGGCATCAATATGCCAAGTTGTTGGGATGCTGCATTTGGAGTCTCTAATCACTAGATTAGATGTGTCCCTTTCACCTTCTCGTGGAGGACTACTGGGAGTCTGCCAAAATGTAGATGATATACCTGAATCTACAGTGTAAGAAATGTAGGTTACTTGCCTGTATTCGTAGTTCTAATAATGGTATTTAGTCCACATCCACACACTGGCAGTTCTGCTGGATACAGCAGTCTCATTAGAATGTCTTCAAGCCAAGTCCCTCCCGCCACCCAGGTAATATATCCTCCAGTTCCATGCCATGATGTCGGATCTTGTCCTCTGGAAACGAGGATTCCTGTACCATTTGCCTAGGGATGTTGTGTGAATGTGAAATGAATACCACTATTAGAACGGTTACAGGTGATTAACCTATGTTTTTAAGGCCTCTGATAATAGGATGGCAAAAATAATTCATTTATTAAATCCAGTGCATGAAATTTATTTCTTCTGAATAAATGTTATTCCCCATCTTCCAGTTAGCACTGTACACACAACTAACATTTATAGGGTTATTTGAAATTGTATACCAAAAAAGTGGTACTTTTTCTAAGTTATTCTTATAGCTAGTAATACCGACTTACACACGTGCACACACTCTCTCTTTCCAGAAAATGGTACCGTATTTGCATTTGGAGAAAACAAGTTGGGGCAGTTGGGCCTGGGTAATCAAACAGATGCAGTTCCTAGTCCTGCACAGGTAGGTGGTGTTTTTGATTTATCTTTGTTGGACAGTTTTGCTGTGGTTGATGGGTAGTGTTGATGTCTGGGTAAGGTTGACTGTTTTGCTGATCCAAGGAGGAGAGACTTCTACAACACCAGTGCATGTAAATTGGAAAAAATCAAAATAAAAAATTTGCTTGTGACATCAGAGGATACCACTTTTATGATTGGTCTGTTGTAATGCTAGTTACTAATAGACAGCCCAACAAACTAGTTGGCTGGCTGTTTTTATTTTCCATGAGGTGTCAGCCATGTTGATTTTCTGAATAACTAGGGAAACTTACAAACCACGTTCTCCAATTTATTTAGAAATCTCTGAATTTAATAATGGATGATCTGGCTGCAGCTGCTTACCCATCCAGTTTGCTTAAGATATTCCCGTCCCTTTTTTGTTGGTCTGCGACTGTAAGCAGCAGCAGACAAACTTCATCTTGCATCAAAAAGCCCAGTAGGGTTTAGCTTTCAAGGCTCAGCTGGAACACACAGCCATCCTTCCCACTGCTGCATGGCATGGATTTTCTTCCTGAAGGCCTAGTCTGAACTCTGACACATTTCAGTCATTCCATTGGAGTGGAGCACACAGAGGATGGTATTCTTGTACCATTTCCCTCCGTACTTTACTTACCTTTCCCTCATCACTACTGCCTCCTCCACTACCCTCCTACTCCCTTAACAAATTGGTCTCTGACACACACACACTCTCTCTCTCTCTCTGTCACTCCCCCAAATAAATCATTCATTCCTAAAAAGGCTTATGGGCAAAATTACTAGTTTTCACAGGTAACCTTACATAAATACATGGATGGAAAAATACACGAGTTTCGTAAAACAGTTGCAGTTCGTGGATGGGAATAGAATAAATATACAACTCGTGTAAAACCATTACATGCAATCTGCACAATCTGAGACAATATTTAAATAAATTTGCCTGTAAGACGTGACACCAGTGATTTCTTGGGCAAAGAATTCCACAGACAGCTTATCCTATGGCAAAAGGAGCTGTGACCAAATTTTTACAGCATTCTTGATGATCCTGTGGCAGTGGAGTAGAGGCATCTTGGTTAACCAATAAACCCAAGATATATGGTACCTTTCCATGATAACATTTTCCAGGCCCAACAACCCAAAAGATAATCTATTCTTTGGGTCAGATTTGGAAAATTTGACGCTGAATGGAGTGTGCAGATCAGCACACAGATTAAAGGCAAATCTGCATGCCCTGTTCAGCAGCATCTCCACCCAGTGCAAAGCAGTCTTACCAGCAGCAGAATAATATACAAGCCCATATTCAATAATGGGAATAATCTTACTTCGAGAGGGCTCTTGCAGTAGGTAATTACATATAGGACTGATGCAGGCAGGCATCAGGACCCCACGAAAATATTTCTAGCTAGCACTATCTGGCGGCGCCTTCCAGTTCTTTCCCAACGTTACCTCGTGGAAGTGCCTCGAGGTTAAGTTCACTGCTTGTCAGTCTGTCGGTAGTTCTACAGTCTGTTTTTTCTTAGATTTTATTGGAATTTAGTTAACTTCTTCGGTGGTGTATGTTGTCTCTTACAGCCTCAGACCACAAGAATAAGTGCGACTCGTGCGGCGCGCAACTCCCGCACAAAGACAGTCACTCCCAGTGCCTCTTCTGTCTGGGCCCGGATCACCCCGTGGAAAAGTGCCAGCATTGCCTGAAATTCAGCGCCACCACCCGCAGACGGAGGCAGCAGTCCCTGGAGGCTCACATCCTTAAAAAGATGATCTCCATGGAGAAGGAGCTGAAAAAGCTTAGTCAGGCCTCAATTTCCCCTGTGGGTCACCGCAAAAAGAATAAGGAGAAGCACAGGGACTCCTCTTCCTCGACCACCGCGACTTTGACTGGAGTCACCGTGTTAAAGGTAACGTTCCCACCTCGGCGACTGCGGCGTCGGCCCACCCATCTGGCTTGCGCTCTGGCTCTTTGGGTGCCTCTGGGCTAAAGGAGGCCTCCACTCCCTGCAAGACTGCCACCGCGTGGCCTGCTGGTGCGAGTAGCTCCGGTAAGCTGGACGTCCGCTTCTCTGATGCCTGCCCAGAGTAGGCCGCTAAGTCGCTCGACCCTTCGGGGCAGCGCACGGCCCCTATTCCGCCCGACCAGACCACACCCCCATCGAGGCCTGCCTTGGGTAATGGTTCCACTAAGTCAGATGACTGCTTCTGTGATGTCCGCCCGGACTCTGCCGGTAAGTCGAAAGTCGGACCTTCAGACGCTTGCACCCAAACCCTAAGTCTCTGTCCGCCATCCCCGGCTCCCTGCAGCCTTCGCTGCCCTCCGAGGTTCCAGCATCTCCTCAGCCTGATCCTGGGGTCATTTTCTTGTATCTTATAACACTGCATCATTCGAGCAAAGTAAAATGTGGGTTGGTTCAGCATCTACAGGGAGGACCATTAGGTGCTAGGACCCCACGGAAAACTTCCAGCTAGCAGTATCCTGTGGTATTGTATAAAAGTGACAGTCCCGCAACCCATCCCCAGTTATTTCCCGCCATAGACTGCACAGGTTGGACCTCCGCGGACTCCAACTTTCGACCGCCATTTTTCACGCTGCCCGCGTTTTCTTTTCTTTTTTTATACTTCCTTTATTTAGTTCATGTGTTTACATTCTTACACAATGTTCAATTAAATCATTCTATATTTCCATATTTCATAAATCATAGCTATTCAAGGATATAGCTTGTAACATATACTTGTTCTTTGTTAGTCATCAAGTTGGTCTAGACAGTAATACCATTCAAAAAAAAAACTGTCTTGCATACATATAATATACTTCTAAATAAAAAAGATAAGTTTCGGGTTGAAGACAGACATTGGGCGTGATGGGAGACTTGAGTTATTGTAATATTGTATAATATTATTCAAAGAATAGTATTTGTTTATTTCATTCTCTACTTTTAGAAGAAGAGGGCTCCTGGATGGAGGTCTCACGGGTCTAAATAACCTGTCTACACTGGGTATTCTCTTGTTTTATAAATAGCAGCCCCTTTGTTTACTTTACAAAATCTGTTCCTGACTTATTTCCCATCTGGTCCAGCGTGAAATATGTTTCCATTCTATTATTTAGAGCATGTGACATTTGTTCATTGTGTTATATATTTTGAACAATAGACTTCCAATCACCTACAGTGGGTGAGGCATTCTGGAGCCATTTTTTAGTAATTGCCTTGTACGCTGCCCCTAGTAAAATAGCCCACAATTATAAGGTGTGCCTATCGGTCATTCTTCCCGGAGGTACGCCTAACAATAGATTAATCTCAGTCATGGGGTTATGACACCCTAGTATATTTACCATATGGCCCAAAATTGTAGACCAAAAAGTAATTATTTTCGGGCAGTCATAGAATATGTTTATATGCAGCCTTACTTTCCCCACATAGCCTCCAACAGCGTTCCGGTGCCCCCGGATTTCTCCGAGCCAGTGTTGTGGGCACTAGAAAAAATCTTGCCCTAACCTTCCGTATGAATTCCCTCCACAAGGGGGAGGAGGTGGCAGGACCATGTGTTCTTCCACACTTTAGGCCAGTCTTTAGGACTAATTGCTTATTTTAATTCTTTCCCACTTTGCTTTGACTGGATCCATGTGGTGTCTAACCAAATTAAGAATTTATAAATCATTGAAATGGCTTTTTCACCAGAAGATGAGGACCAAATCTGTAAAGATGGGGATTGATCCTCATAGAGTTGAGATTCTCTCTCCCTTGCTCTAAGTTGTGTTATTACGTAGTTTCTCATTTGATAAAAATAAGTCTGTCCTTCAGTCCAGGCGAATCTTTCCCGGGTTTCCTCAAAAGTTAAGACTATGTTCCCTTTCATATTTTGCCAAGGGGCTACAATCCCTTTCCTTGCCTGAGAGTTGTACCAGGACCCAGCTACTGAAGAATCAAATTGCTTATTCACTATAAACCATTGATATTTCCAAAAATGTCTCATCTGTTTATTCTTGGTTCCTCTTCTCCAACCCTCCAATATGGTGGAGGTAGCTTTAGATGTGGTATGTAGCATTTGTTTTTTTTGAGGGGGGGGAGAACTGTGGGTAAAGGGGGGGATGTTTCCTTGGACAAGTCTATTTGTTTCCATGCTGCTTGATATGTATGGGTTTCCCACAGCAGTGCCAGTCTCATTTGGGTGGCTGCCCAGTAGTCAGCTAGGGAAGGAAATGATATCCCCCCCATTATTTTAGGGAGGGAGAGTTTCCTAAAGTTAAGTCGGGGTTTCTTATGATTCCATTGAAAGGCGACAAAGGATTTCTGCCATGATAATATTTATTTTGGGTGAATAATGCAGGGAACACATTGAAACAGATATAGAAGACCGGGCAGTGCATTCATCTTAAGAGAGATAGTGCGAGTGTAAAAGGAGGTTGGGAGAAGATCCCATCTTCTCATGTCGCTCTGTAATGTTTCGATTAGAGGAGTATAATTTAGCTTGTATAGTTGGGATAAATCTTTAGGGATCTGTATTCCCAAGTACAGTACCTCAGGGAAGAGCCATTCCATTTGATAGGGAATTTATTTCGGAGTACAGGTGAGAGTTCGTAGTTTACCCTTAGAGCCTCTGTCTTATTGATATTCAGAGTGTAACCAGATAACTGTGAAAAAACTTGAATTTTTTGTATGACTCCTGGCATTGAGCTTTCTTGATTGGTTCGATACAGTAAAAGGTCATCTGCAAACAACGCTAACTTATGTTTTGTCTTGGAGAGAGTGATTCCGTGGATCTCGGGGGGGATTGCCGTAAATATTGGGCTAGGGTTTCAATATAATATGCAAATAGAAGTGGAGATAGGGGGCAGCCCTGTCTGGTTCCCCTATAAAGGGAAAATCATTCGGTTAGGTGACCATTTGCATGGATATAACCGATGGGGCTTCAGTAAAATCGAAATGTGGTTTGTGTAAACTGGTCTGGGAATCCAAAGTGGGCAAGGACCTCCCGTAAAAATCTCCACGATACCGTATCAGACGCCTTTTCGGCATCCAATCCCAAAAGGAGGGTAGGCATGTTCTGGGATTGAGAGTGTTCCAACAAGTATACTGTACGTCTTGCATTATCTTGGGCCTGGCGCCCCGGGATGAACCCACATTGATCCATATGAATTTTACTGGTGGAGAATTGAATGTCTCCTGGCCAGGATAGAAGTTAAGATTTTGTAATCCGTGTTTAATATGGATATGGGTCTATAGGATGCGTAGCAGGTGAGGTCCTTGCCCGGCTTCGAAATAACCGAAATTATAGGATCATTCCATGAGGGGGGACAACTCCCTCACTTGAGGTAACATGCGCATAAACTCTGTTAAGTAAGGGGGTTAAAGTTTTGGAGAGTGATTTATAAAATTCCCCAAGGAGTCTGTCGGACCCCGGGCATTTCCCCGTTTTTAGATTACCTATTGCGGTCTCGATTTTCTTTTAATGTTATCTGGGAGATCAGTTGAGAGCTTTGCTGCGCTTAGAGAGTGGGGAGATTTAACAAATCTAGAACATTTCTGATTTCTTGTTTTGAAGAGGTGTCTTTGGACGTGTAGAGCCGCGAATAATAGTTGAGGAATGCCTCAGCTATTCCCTTGATCGTGTTGTGAATTTTACCCGTTTGTGGGTGTCTGATTTTCAATATATTCGATTTTGTTCTTTGTATTCTTAGCTGCCGCGCTATTAATCTAAGGGAACAGGGACCCCCGTCATAGTACTTGTACCTTAAGAACATTCATTTCTGTTCTGTTGAATAGTCCAGTATTTTATTAAGTTCACTCTTTAGATAAGCGAGTTCTTTATTTCTAGTCTGTCATTTTAATAGCCTGCAAATCCTCCAACTCTTATCTTGCTTTCAAGGGCTATTCGCCGTGGCTCCCTAAGTTTTTTTTTTTTTTCTTATTTGCTGATACACTGATCAGTTTACCTCTTATAATTGCTTTTGATAGTGTCCCATAGGATAGATATCGATGTGTCTGGCAAATCGTTTTGCTCCAGCACTGAGCTATTGTGTCCTCTATGGATTTAAGGACCAAAGTGTGCATGTGTCTTCTCTTAACAGGGAACTATTTAATCTCCAAAAGGTAGTTTGCTTAGTCGCTTTAGGGTGAAAGTGACAAAAAATCGGGGCATGGTCCGATAATACAAAATCCCCCAACCAAATCTTTGTTACATCTCCCAGTTGTTCTTTAGGGGTTATAAGGAAGTCTAAGCAAGAGTAAACACCGTGGGCCTGGGAAAAATATGTATGCCTGGGGGATGTACCGTGGAGATATTTCCAGATATCCTGGAAACCTAGTTCTTGAAGTAGTTTCCTCACCTGACTTAGTCTTCTTTCTTCTGCCCTGAGTTCGCAGAGCAGTGTGATTCTCTACTATATTTAAATTAAGATCACCCCCACTTATCATTTGCCCTTCGGCCCATTCCGCTAATTTAGAAAAAAAGGATATATATACCTCATATTCAGAGGCTGGGGGAATGTATATAGATGCAAAGGTTACTAATTGGCCGTCTAGTTGTCCCTTAACCATGGCATACCTCCCCTCCTTGTCAATTAGTTTATCCTTAATTTCAAACTGTGTTCCTTGTTTGATCAGTACTGCTGCTCCCCTTTTCCTTCCTCCCTTATTAGAAGAGGCCACGACATGAGAGAAACCCAACCTTTCGAACTTTCTATGCTCAGGCTGGGAGAGGTATGTTTCTTGTAGTAAAACAATGTTTGCTCCAGCCCTTTTCATACTCTGAATAATTTCACTTCTTTTTGAGATTTGTGATTCCATGCACATTGTAGGTGCATATAGTATATGGCATCCCATTAGTCATGACTGTATCCAAATTGCCTCCCTGTTTTCCATTTTTCCGGTTTAATTTCTAAAACATCGTGGCCTCCCCCCAATTCGCCCATCACCCAATTCCGTGCATCAATATGTCTTTTTGTCTGCTTCATATACTCAAGTGAAGAAAAACCGTTTACAGCAGCCAACATGGCTTAACACAACTTTTAACAACTTATTTAACCTAAACTAGTACTTCCAAGGTAGGGGCTATTACCAAATTAGCCCTTTTGTTCTATCTCTATCACGAGAAGAACGAGCAGGATTACTAGTGCTTCTGTTGCCGGAAGACCTCCTGCAGAGCAACGGATGGTAACGTGCTCTTGATTTACTTATTGGAGATGTATGCATCTCCTCTCGGTGGGAGCAGGGTGAGATGCGGGGATTTCCTAGGTCAGAGGCTGCACACGATCCCTCTATGCTCAAACCCAGTCCACCAGTCCAAAGCTTAATACCCTCAGTACTGTAACTACAGAGTACAGCAGGTTCAATGATTGAGCTCTGTGATATTACCCCTGAGATGACTTTAGCTAGTGAGGAGACCCCCCCGGGCATAACCCCCACCTTTCCAGAACACAGCCTATTCCTTCCTGTTGAGCTTAGTTATCCATTTTCATCTGTATTTCCTTTCCTAGGACTGTGCTCCCAGAGGAATGTTTTGCTGGGCGGGGTCACGCCTTCGAACTGGGGGAGTGAGGAGCAACCGAACCCTCAAGTAGGGTGAGGAATCGCCATGTTTGGCCCTGTTATTACCTCCCCAGTGGTGAAAAAAAACAAAGCAGAAAGGAGGGGGGGCCCTTTATAAGTAAGGAGGGGCTTTGAGGCAATTTCAAGACTTCATGTAGGTCGAACTGCTCTTTGACTACTTATTAAGAACATTCCCTTGGAGTGAGATTCTGCTAGCATCTGCAGTTCAAGATATCTAAACTCAAATTTCACTCTATTACAGGTCTTAAGGTCTTTAAATCAGTCCAGGCATGTCATCGTTTCGCTTCTGTTGCCCCCAAATTTCCCCACATAAGTCTGTGGAGTTAAACAACTAATGCAGCACTTATCTCTTCAAAGAACACTGCCACGAAATGGGAGGCACAGCAGGAGTTACACCATTACTCTTCGGCGACTGGATGTAATAACAGATGTTTAAAATGTCTCAGGTAGGCTTGTCTACCCTGTCCCTTCGCTTGTCAAGCATGGCCTGCAATCTACGTAGCGCTTCTCCGTGTAACAATATCTTGGTCCCCATCTTCTTCCTGTTTTGGGTGCGCTGCCAAGTGGAGTCGCTCCTCCCGTTATTTTGGTTCCGATTCTCAGCTATCTGGATTTTTCTTTCTTTTAAGGCCTCCCTTGCTTATTCCACCATGGAGTACAACTTCGTTCCATCCTCCCAAAAGATCCGAAGTCTGGCTGGGTAAGGTGTGTGGAAACGAATCGTACATTTTCTTATTTTCAATCAAAATTTGTACAGTTTTCAATCTTTTGTATGTCTTCCTCTCCTTCATCTTCCATTGAACGATGGCAGTCAAAGTGTGCATGTGGGAAGCAGATTCCCCCATAAGGTTGGCCATTCAGCCTGCCTTTTTTGCCTAGGCCTGGACCATGACATCGAGGCCTACCAGCATTGCCAAGACTTTAACCAGCACACCAGGCTCCATCGCCACAAGACACTTTAAGCCTTCTTGCTTTCCAAAAGATTATCTGAAATGGAGGAGCTCCACCACAAGTGTTCGACTTCCTCTCCCGCTTCATTTTCTTTGCATAAAGGGAAGAAGTCGAGTGATAAAAGCACTGGGGGAAACTACAAGACACCCCTGGCAGAAGATCGCTCCAGGTCCCCGAATATGTCTGTGTGTAAACTTACCCTAGTTTCAGTAACTGGAGAAAGTTCCTCGACGTGGGGGTTCTTCCCCCACTTAAGCCTAGCCCCATAGTCACGGCGGACTCTAAGCCAAGTGGGTCGGCAGGTGGGTCCTCAGGCGGCAGGCTGTTGTCTGTTGCCCTCCTGGTCAAGGTGTCTGCTGAGTGTACCCCGTTGGAGGCTGACGCCTCAGGGCGACACCCGGGTTCGACGTCCTCTTCCCTGGGGAAAGGGGGGCATTCGGGAGCTAGCTTCGCTTTGCAGGCAACCCTGCCATGGCAGCTGCCGGATCAGTCTGCAACTCGAACTAAGCCTTCGCTGGTCCCCCTAATGCAGGTTTCTCCATCTCCTCTGGTGACCCAGTTGCCGGTTACTATGAAGCCGCCAGCTGGATCTAACACCTGTCCCCAGCAGATGCCCGATGTTCGGACGCTGGACCCAATTAGTCTGACGCCAGAGGGTACTACTTCTCCTCTAGGTCAGACGCTAGCCACGCCAAATCGTTCTACTCTGACGCCAAGAGTTGCGCAGCCAAACAAGCAGGCGGCTAGGGCCATCTGAACCCGTTCTCCCCCCCCCCCAACCACCACCACCAAAAACTCTGGTTGCACCGACTGTGCCACATGGTCCACCACAGGACCTCAGTGAGCTTTTCTCGGCCTGGTGGGCCTTCTTTAAAGATAAACTAACACCTAGGTCGCCCCCTCAGCTAAACAAGCCTCTGGCCTATACGCCTACCTCTCCTTGATGGTGGGTCGATTTTCCTTGCACACCGAGGGGTGGGGTTGGGTAACCACCAACAGGTGGGTTTTGCAGCTTATTGAGAGAGGGCATACTCTCGAGTTCACCGAAGTCCCTCCAGTCAACCCTCTGATCTTGCTTTGAGTGGGAGCTCTTGCAGCAGGCTACACCATAAGGGCTATGCCACCAGGCACTAGGACCCCACAGAAAAATTCTTGGCTAGCAGTACCCAGCAAGGACCACCCTCAGACGTCCCACCAGTGGTATAAAAGGGGCAGTCCCCAGTCACAACCCAGTTCTTGTCCTGCCATCGACCTGTTCACATTGGTTTACCACCTAATTGGTGCATGTCTTCTCCATCATTCTCCTCTGGCCAGCGACCAAAATCCAAGTGTGGGTGCAGGAAGCAGATCCCTGCCCGAGATAGTCACTTTGCTTACCTCATCTGCCTGGGCCTGACCACAACGCCGACTCCTGCCTGTACTGCCAAGGTTTCAACCGCCGGAACCACATCTGTCGAATGAAGACGTAGAAGACCTACCTTCTAGAGTAGCAGCTGGCAGCCATTCAGATCCAGGTCTCCGCATAGGAAAATGGCCAGCTCCAGTCCTTCCTTCCCACGGGAGGTCGGACTCTGCCCCTCCGCCAACCCAGGTTTCCTCCGGGTTGCCGGCCTTGAAACCCCAGGCATTGGTGCGTATGTCAGGCGGTGTTTCTTCGGCCCCCTTCCTTAGTCTTAGGCCCGACACCCATGCCTCCGGGTCTAAGTCTAAGGAATCAGCTGGTCAAAGGGCGGCCGACAGCCCACCCCTCACCAGGCTAAGGCTTCATCCTCCTCATTGGATCGTCCGGCTGGACCCGATGACAGGAAGGGGCGTTTTGAAATGGGAGTCTCATCCTGACGCCTGCTTTCCGAAACATCAGGCGTCAGACTCCCAGCGCACGACCCTGACGTCTTCGATGGCCTTGCCTTCAGGATCTCCCCCACTGTCTGCACCCTGTAAGCTGCCTTTGGGGGGGGGGGGAGATGCGGCACTGCCGGCCAAGGAGTTGCCTCGCCAGACTGAGTCAGTTGACCTGCTGTCAGGTCCGTTGCCACCCCAGGACCAAACACCAAAGAAATCTGTGTTACCAGAGCATCCATCTGTTCCCGACAAGCCGTCTGGTCCGCTGCCTGAGGGGCCTGACGGCACACCTGAGACACCAGGCCCATTGGCTCCAGCCATGGTCTCTGGCAGACATCAAAGACCTTTTTGTTCCTGGTGGGACACTGTCAAAAAAGACCAACTCCAAGGAACTCCCGGTTACCATGCCTCAGCTTCTCCCTGTAGACTCCCCGCAGTGGCCTCTGTGCCCCCCACGGTCTTCCCCTCCCTCCAGAGAAAAATCTCCTGCTCAAGTCAGACGAAAGGTCTTCCAGACCACGTGGACATCATTGGAGGCTGTCCTCCAGGCATCACAGGAGGCGGCACTGGTATTCCCACTCCAGATCTTCCTTGAGGTCATCCGACTCGGACTCTTCTGCCTCCTCCAGATCTTCGGGAGTTTTCCTCTCCTCCCGACAACCCTGACCCTCTTGGAGATTCGCCCCATTCTCCTCTGGATGATCCCACATTCTTGGACATGATGCATCACATCCAGTTTTTAAACCAGTGGGAAACTGAGGATCTCGAGCCAGAGAAAAAGGCTGGCTCATTTCTTGGGTATGAATGAGCCTAAACCCTTAGTCATGCCACCCTTGGTGGCACCCTTTTAGGATGCCACCAGGCTAGCCTGGAGGGACTCCTCTACAGCCTCCACTATACCAAAGAAAGTGGACAGGCTGTATCGTACCCCAATGAACGAGCCATTCCATGGTTAACAGCCCAAGGCAGACTCATTCGTGCTCATGGCTGCCACGGCAGGACCAAACAGCCCTGGCACATGAGCGCCCAGCCGCTGGACAAGGAATCCAAACATCTGGATCAGTTTGGCAGGAAGGTCTATTCCTCAGCCACCTGCACCATTCGGTTGCTCAACTTCTTGGTACGCGTGGTGCAGTACCAGAAGTCACTCTGGAACGAGGCTATCGAGCTTGCAAAAAGACAGCCCAATTCTGATCACAAAATGGAGCTCCTGGACTTGCTCCAGTCTGGTCTGGACATGGGGAAGCCCATCTTAAGGTCCTCCTGTGATTCAGCGAACAGGGCAGCCGCCACAAGGGTCTGTATGCGGAGGTACTATTGGATCTGGGTTTCTGGATTTAGGCAGGACCTTCAGGGTGCCATCATGGATGTTCCATTCTATGGGTCCATGCTCTTCGGTCCAGACATTGAAAAAATGATCTTGGACTTCCAGGACTCTGGTAAGGCCATTCAGTCTGTGCATCAGTTATACAGATCTGATCAGACCCCAGACAGGCGTAGACAGTTTCGTCGCCAGGGGAGCAGAAGCCCAAAGGACAGCAACAGAGAGGCAACTTTCGCCACAAAGCTTCCTCTCAACCTGGTGGAGCACAGGGACTTCAGAACACCAAACCCTCCCAGGTCTCCCTGCCCACCCCGGGCTCCAACGTTGGACTCCTTGCCCAAAATCACCACCACATAGAAACATAGACTTTGACGGCAGATGAGGACTGCTTGGCCCATCTAGTCTGCCCATTTCCCTACCTACAGGATAGGCCACAGATCCTAGTTAACCAACAGCCTATTTCTTCCTACCCCTACCCTGCCTTATGTCTGTCCCATGCATTCTTGAATTCTCCCACAGTTTTAGACCCCACAACCTCCTCAGGAAGGCTGTCCCATGCATCTACTACCCTCTCTGTGAAAAAAATACTTCCTCACATTGCCCCTGAACTGCGCCGTCCCCCCCCCCCGGTCCCCATCTGTTCTTGCACATCTCTTTTTCTGAAAGATGCTACTGCGTTGGACTTTGATTCCACTGAGGTACTTAAAAGTTTCTATCATGTCCCCCCCTCTCCCTTCTTTCCTCTAGGGTATATGTATTAAGCTCCTTTAGTCTCTCCTCATATGGCTTCTCTTGCAGACCCTGCACCATTTTAGTTGCCATCCTCTGGACTGCCTCTATCCTGTCTGTCCTTGCGGAGATGGGGTCTCCAGAACTGGATGCAGTACTCCAGATGGGGTCTCACCAGCTGTCTGTACAGAGGGATAACTTCCTGTTTTCTGCTGGTGATGCCTCTCCCTGTGCATCCCAGTATACCCCCAGCCTTCCCTACTGCCTTCTCACATTGCTTGCTAACCTTAAGGTCATCTGATATGATTACCCCGGTCCCTTTCCTTTTGTTGTTACTAGCCCCAAAATTGTGTAATCTTCCCTGGGTTCTTTTTCCCAGGTGCATTATTTTCCACTTCTTTGCATTGAATACTAGCTGCCATACTTCTGACCGTTCCTCCAACCTTGCCAAGTCCCTTCTCATCCTTTCCACGCCTCCTTGTGTATCAACCCTGTTGCAGATCTTTGTGTCATCTGCAAAGAGGCGTACTTTTCCTTCCAATCTCTCTGTAATGTCACTTATAAAGACATTACAAAGGACCACCTCTTGCAGAGTCCAGGGGGAGAGGTAGTAGGGGGTTGGTTCTCACTTTACCTCGATGGGTGGGCCACCATCACTACAGATGCGTGGGTCCTCCAGTTGATAGAGTGGGGGTCATGTGCTGGAATTCCTGCAGATTTCCCTGATCCAAACGAATTACTCCCCCTTCCATGCCGAGCTTATTCGGGAAAAGGTACAGTTCCTACTAGGCAAGAAAGCCATAGAACCGTTCTAGTTCCACAGTTGGGGAAAGGGTTCTACTCCCGTTTCTTCTTGGTTCTCAAGAAGACAGGAGACCTGCGCACAATTCTGGACCTGAACCTCTTGAACAGTTATATAGAGTACAAGAGGTTCAGGATGGTCACCTTGGCGGGCATTCTTCCCATGTTGCATCAAGGGGACTGGCTTTGCTACCTGGACATGCAAGATGCCTACCTCCATATTCTGGTGCTTCCAGCTCACAGGAGGTTCCTGATATTTTCCTTTCAGGGAAAGCATTTTCAGTTTCGGGCCTTGCCCTTCGGCCTTTCCTCAGCAGCGTGTGTGTTCATGAAGTATCATCTGGCAGTAGTGGCAGCAGCGCTAAGGAGGCAGGGACACTTTGTTTATCCCTACCTCGACGATTGTCTTTTGACTGCCGCCACAAGGGATCAGCTTCTGGCGGCTTTAGAGGATACCTTCAGTCTGTTCAGCTCCCTGGGGATCACCCTAAACATGGCCAAGTCATTCCCAAAGCCATGTCCGAGATTACAATACATGGGGGCAATCCTGGATACGGAGCAAGGGAAGGCCTTTCTCCTGCTGGACATGGCAGTACGCCTTCGCTCTTTGGCCCACAAAGTTTAGCTGCTCGCCAGGTCCCAGCTCGGACCATGCTCCAGCTCCTAGGCCATATGGCTGTGGCCATTGTGACCATTCGCTCAGCACGCCTGTTTGAGGGTCCCTCAGTGGACCCTCGGAGTGCAGTGGGATAAGAGAGAGGACAGTCTCGACCAGTCAGTCCTGATCTCCGGAGCAGTGGTACAGAGACTCTTGGTGGCTCTCTCCCCAGAATTTGGAGTCAGGAGTCCCCTTTCAGAGACGAGCCCCTTCACAGGTTCTCACAACAGATGCCTCGGGCCTAGGTTGGGGGGGGGGGTCATTTTCAAAATCGTCAGATGCAAGGTACATGGTCTTCTCTGGAACTGACCCTCCATATCAATATTCTGGAGATGAGGGTAGTACTGTATGCTTCACAAGCTTTTCTCCCAGACCTCCGTCCAGGTCCCCTGTTAGTGCAGACAAACAACATATTGGTCGTTTATTACATCAACAAGCAGTGGGGGAAACTCACTTTTAACCCCTCTGTCTGGAGGCTGTGAGAGTGTGTTTCTGGGCTCTAGACCATGGCCTATTGCTCACCGCAGTTCGTGTTCCAGCGGTCCAAAACGCCTTGGCTGATGCCTTAAGCCTATCTTGGTCGAGGACTCATGGGAACTCCTGCAGTCTGTAGCAGATGACCTCTTTGCATCCCCGTGCAATGCAAAACTGCCCAGTTTCTGCTCGCTCTATCACGGACCTGGTGTTTTCTGGCGAGACGCATTGTCCATCTGCTGGACAGGGAGGTTTCTGTATGCCTTTCCTCTTCTGCAGAGAGTTCTGCTCAAACTCCAAGCAGAAGGAGCGGAGATGATTCTCATAGCTCCGCTTTGGCCTAGTCAGTTACGGTTCCTGCTACTGCAGCAGCGGAAAGTGGAACCTCCAATTCCCCTGCCCTTGTCGTCCTGCTTACTGTCGCAAGAGCAGGGCAGGCTGATTCACCCAGACCTCCGGTCCCTATATCTGCATGCCTGGCACCTGCAGACTTAGCCACTTCTCATTTTGGAGTTTCTCCCAGAGTGGCCCAGGTCTTGTTGGCAGCCAGGAGACCTTCCACTAGGGCTACCTATGCCATGAAGTGGAAACACTTTTGCTTGTGGGCCTTCAGTTGGGGTCTGGACCCCCTCCTGTGCCTTCTGAATGCTGTTCTCGAGTACCTCCTCTCCCTGTCGGACACGGGCCTGCGCTATTCTTCCATCAAGGTGCACCTTTCTGCAATCTCTGCTTATCATGCACTAGTGGATGGCAAATATGTTGCCCAGACGGATCTGGCCTGAACATTTTTGAAGGGACTTCTTCACCTTAAACCTCCCATTAGGGACCCTGTCCCTCCTTGGGATCTTTTGTTTTTGTTAGATACCCCCCTTCGAGCCAGCCAAGGATTGCGAGCTACTTTTTTTAATATATATTTTTATTAAAATTTTCTTTTATATTAGGAGACATTTTACATTCATTGACATTCTGGTACATACTTTGTTTTTCTTTTCTTTAGATAACGAATGATTAGTATGAAATGGAGATCTTTATATTAATTACAGTCCTTTTTTATCCAGGTCCTGTATTTCTTTAAAGTTTACAGTTGATTATTTCTAGCTCTTGTTTCCTCCCCCTTCCATCCCTCACATTCCATTGTGGTTAAAACTCAGGATCTACTTCTACTTGATGGATGGCCCATCTCTTCCAGAGCTGAGCAAACTTCTGTGATTGGTTATTAATTTTAGCAGTAATATTTTCCATCTGATATATTGATATCATTATTCTTCTCCAATCTTGTATGGTAGGAATGTCTTGAGTCGTCCATTTTTTTTGTAAGACTTCTTAGCGGCCAGCAAGAAAATAGGCAGTAAAGTTTTTGTCCACGGGGGGAAATGGTCCGGGTTTACTTGGTAATAAGATTTTGGCTGTAAGTTCAATATTTTCTCCCAGACTGTCCACCATTTCTCTTTGTAAGCTTATCCAAAAAGGTATTGAGTGGGCATTGCCACATAATATGCGCAATATCAGCCATCCTATATCCACACCCCCTCCAACAAACCCCATATTCAATCGGAAGGTACTTTGTCAGCCGAGGAGGTGATCTGAAAAACCTGGACCTACACTTCCATGAATATTCTCCCCAGATGTATGATTAGGTAATGTTAACTGCTTGAAGAGCTGCAGAGGTCCAAGCCTCTTTGGACACTTCAGGATCCAAGTCCCTGTTCCAACTGATTAATATCGATCGGGTTGATTCTTTAGTTAGGTCTCGTATTATTTTATTTAGGTTTCCAATTACATGATTCCAATGGCGTCCTAAGAAGTGATCAGAAGATAATTTTAGGAGGGGAGGGATAAGGGGAATCAATTTCACCTGAATGATTCGATTTCTTAATATATGATTTCTAATTTGAAGGTATCTAAAGTGATCAGTATTTAATAGCTTAAATTTCAGTTTTAGCTCTTCGAAAGATGATATCCCATTGGGACCAAGGAACTCAAACAGCTGTTCCAATCCTAGTCTGCGCCACCTAGAGAAAGTAAAGTCATTATAAAATGGAATAAAGGGCTCATCTTCTGAAATGACCTAACAGTATTCATAGATTACCTGAAATGGTTTGCGAGCTATGTGTTCTGTTGTGGAAAGTGTTTTTAGTTGCCATTACTTCTCAGATTTCTGAGCTTCAGGCTCTGGTTGCTAAAGAGCTGTATTTAATTTTCCACTAGGACTGAGTGTCCTTGAGGACTGATCCTAAGTTCCTACCTAAGGTGGTGTCTCAGTTTACCCTTTATCGGGACGTCAACCTTCCAGTTTATCATCCGGAGTATGTTGATCGAGGGGAGGCCCTTCACACTCTGGATGTACATCGAGTGCTTGGGTACTACATTAGCCGCACTCGAACTTTCAGAAAGTCCAATCAGCTTTTTGTTTTCTTTGCCCCGAGAACCCTGTGGTAAAGCAGACTCCGTCCAGATGGCTAGTCCATTGCATCACCTTCTGCTACAGTAAATGCAACAAACCCTTACCGGGCTTGGTTAAAGGTCATTCCACCAGGGGTGTTTCCACCTCCTTTGCGGCACTTTGGAATGTTTCTACAGCAGATATCTGTGCAGCAGCTACTTGGGGCTCTGTGCACACCTTTGATGCACGACAGCCTGGATGTTGCTTCCTGTCGAAGAACTGGGTTTGGCAGTGCTTCAGAGACTTTTGTCTTGAAGCCTCCCGCTACTAAAGTCTCCACCTCCCAGTCTGTTCGGGATCCAATTAGTACTCGGTCCTTATGGTATAGCCTGCTGCAAGAACTCCCACTCAAAGTAAGGTGGTACAGTTGTGTAAGAACTTACCGTAACAGATCTTCGAGAGGAGCTCTTGCAGCAGCCGTTATTTCCCTCCCTCCTTCCCCCTGGTTCTTTTCTCCTTTTTTCCTTACCCCTAGCGGGGAATTCTACTCACCTCGATCCTCTGTTAGCTGGGTCTCCGGTTGGAGAACTGGGTTGTGGCCATGGACTGCCCCTTTTATACCATTGGCAGATGTCAGAGGTGGTCTGACGTCAGGGAGCGGTCCCCGCTTGGTACTGCTAGCTAAGAATTTTTCCTTGGGTCCTAGTGCCTGGTGGCATAGCCCTTATGGTGTAGCCTGCTGCAAGAGCTCCTCTCGAAGATCTACTGTTATGGTAAGTTCTTGCGTAACTATACTGTTCAATCTCATTACTCCCAGGCCCACAGCATTCTCATTGCAGAAGAAATCCAGGCTCTCCTGCTCAAGCGAGCCATAGAGATGGTCCCGCCAGCACAACAGGGAAAGGGCCTTTACTCCCACTTCTTCCTGGTGCAAAAGAAGATGGGGGATCTGCGGCCTATCTTAGACTTCAGCCACCTGAACCAGTGTATCGAATACAAGAAGTTCAGGATGGTCACCCTGATAAGACTGGTTATGCTCCCTGGACACACAGGATGCATACCTCCATATTCCGCTTTTTCAGCTGCACAGGAGGTTCCTTTGCTTTTGGTTTCAGCGGTGTCAAAATCAATTCAAGGGCTCTGCCTTTTGGCCTCTCGGCACCCAGTGTGTTCACCAAATGCCTTCCAGTGGTAGCTGCTGCTTTCAGGAGGCAGGAACGTTGTCTTCCCCTACCTTGACTACTGGCTCCTAACCGCTCCCACCAGGGACCAGCTGCCGTACACCATGCAGGCCACTTTTCACTTGTTTTCGAACTTGGGTGATAACTTTAAATCTCCCGAAGTCCTCCCTTTGGCCAAGTCAGTGGCTATAGTACATTTGGGGCAATCCTGTACACAGCCTGGGGGAAAGTCTTCCTCCCACAGGACAGAGCGGACCGCCTCCAAGCCCACACCTGGCAGCTCTCATCGGCTCAAGTTTCTGCCAGGGATGTTCTCCAGCTTTTAGGAGACATGGCAACTGCCATTGCCATGGTCCCTCTTGCCAGGTTATACGTGAGGACGATTCAGTGGAATCAAAGTTCAGATGACCTTGGCCAACTAGTCCTGGTATCCAGCCCAGTCAAACAGGCCCTGCTTTGGTGATTGAATTCCTCCAACCTTTCCAGAGGAGTTTGTCTCTGGAAAGAGGCCCCCAGACAGATCCTGACCACAGATGCATCTGTTCAGGGCTAGGGAGCTCACCTTGAAGGTCACCATACTCAAGGATCCTGAGAGCAACATTTTAGAGATGAGAGCAGCTTTGTACATCCTTCAGGCCTTTCAGATAGTCCTGCTGTCGGGCCCCTGTTGATGGACCATGTCCTTGGTATTTTACATCAACAAGTAAGGAGGGACTCATTCAGAGAAGCCATGCATCAGCAGTCCACGTCCCAGGCATTCAAAATACCCTGGCAGACCATCTCAGTCATTCTCGATCCAGGGCCCACGAGTGGGAGCTTCATCCTTCAGTGGTAGAGGACCTTTTCGACAGATGGGGGTCATCCAGAACTGGATCTCTTTGCCTCCCCATCCAACGGAAAATTGCTCAGTTTCTACTCGCTTGATCAGAGGCCTGGAGTTTTCTGGTGAGACGTTATCCCTCTCCTGGGTGCGGAGGTTCCTATACATGTTCCCTCCCTTCCCTCTACTACAGAGGGTCCTTCTCAAGTTGCAGTCGGAAGGGGTGGAAATAATCCTTGTGGTACCCTTCTAGCCACACCAGATTTGGTTTCCACTGCTTCAGCAGCTTGCAGTGGAGCCTCTGGTCTCCTGGCCCATCTGATGAGACTTGCTCTCCCAGGAACGGGGAACCCTAGTGCATCCAGATCTCAGATCTCTGCATCTCCATGCGTGACACCTGCAGGCCTAGCCATCTCTAGATTCAGGGTATCGCCCAGAGTAGTGGATGTACTCGTGGCAGCCAGGAAACCCTCGACCAGGGCCAGGATGCCTACCTGCACATCCCAGTGTTCCCTGGCCAACGCCATTCCCTTTTCCAGGTGGAGCACTTCCAAATCAAAGCCTTCCCCTTTGGCCTTTCCTCTGCACCCAGGGTCTTCACCAAGTGCCTAGTAGTGGTGGCAGCGGCTCTTCGCCATCAGGGCATTGCAGTGTTCCCATATTTGGACAGTTGGCTCTTTGGCAGCTCCATCCAGGAGCAGCCTAGAGGAATCCCTGTCCTTGACCCTGGATCTTTTTACTTGACTGGGGATTACTGTCCGCTTCCCCAGGTTGTCCCTGGTTCCCTCTCGACACCTCATTTGTTGGGGCAGTATTGAACACGGTCCAGGACAGGGCCTTCTTACCCTTGGACAGAGCAAATACTCTACTGGAGCAAGTCAAACTGCTAGTCTCCTCCAGGTATATTCCTGCCAGGGCACTCTTACACCGCCTTGGTTTTTGGCAGTGACCATTTCTATGGTCCCCTTGGTCAGGTTACGTATGAGTCAAGGGTCACCCAGTGGACATAGGAAGTCCAATGGGATCAGCGTTCGGATGATCTGAATCATCCTGATTTGGTGTCCAGCGCACTCAAGACCTCTTATGGTGGCAGGATCCTCAAAACCTGTCTCGGGGGTTGCCTTTCAGAACACCCTCTCCCTCTGGGACCCGCACCACAGACTCCTCGGTTCTGGGTTGGGGAGGGGCCCACCTGGGGGATCATCAGACACCAGGGACGTGGTCCCAGCTGGAAGCATCTCTCCATATAAACATCCTGGAGATGAGGTTGGTTCTATACTCCTTTCAACTCTTCCAGCCTCTCCTGTCTGCGGGAACACTGCCAGTACAGAGAGACATGTCAGTGGTCTGGTGCATCGCCAAGCAGGGAGGCACCCAGTTGTACCCTCTTTGCAGGGAGGTGATGCGGGTGTGGTACTGGGCAGTCTATCGTGACCTATTCCTCACGGCCATACATGTCCGTCATCTCTGCCAGGCTCCATGGACAGCTCTCAGCCTAACAGTGGCACAAGATCACGAATGGGAACTTCCATCAGGACGTAGCAGAACTTCTGTTCCATAGTTGGGAAGGCTAGAGATAGATCTCTTGCCTCCCCAGCCAAAGCAAAACTACTCAGTTTTTGCTCGCTTGTTTAAGGGCTTGGTGTTATCTTGCAAGATGTGTTGTCTCTCTGAACAGGGAAGTGCTTTCCACAGTGTGTCCTATTGAAGCTTCAGGCAGAAGGCACTCAGATGCTCCTGATGGCCCCCTTCTGGCCCAGGCAGATTTGGTTTCCACTCCTGCAACAGTGTGCCATGGAACCCCCAGTACTCCTCCCACTTCAACACAATCTGTTGACACAGGGACAGGGCAGACTAGTGCATCCAGGACTCTGGTCCCTTCAGACATAATTGTGCCACATTTCTGAGTCTCCCAGAGGGTTGCTTAAGTCCTAGTGGAAGCTAGAAAACCTTCAGCTAAGTCTACCTAGGCTATGAAATGGAAGTGTTTTTCCATTTGGGCAGCTGCCAAAGGTTGGGACCCCTTTTCCTGCTCGGTACCCCAGGTTATGGAGTACTTTTTGCACCTGTCTGACTCTGGTCTAAGGTACTCCTCACTGACAGTCTGTCTGCTGTTTTCTGCCTATCATGCTTTGGTGGACAGGAAAACTGTGGCACAACTGGAGCTCTCTAAAACCTTTTTGAAAGGGATCCTCCACTTGAAGCCCCCTATCCGTAACCCTACCACGCCTTGGGACTTGAATTTTATTTTAGAAAAGCTTACGTTGCCTCCTTTTGAACCGGCAGTAAGCTGCAAGATGCGCTACCAGTCTTGGAAAGCGCTCTTTTTAGTTGCAGTTACTTCTGCTCTGAGGATTTCTGAGCTTCAGGCCCTGATTTGTAAGGAGCCTTATTTAATTTTTTACAGAGACCAGGCGGTCCTGAGAACAAATCCTAAGTTTCTTCCCAAGGTGATTTCTGAGTTCACCTTGAACCAGACCATTGAGCTACCGATGTACTACCCTATTCTTTCAAATAAGGGTGAGGCTCTTCTACATACATTGGATGTACACAGGAGTTTGCATTACTATGTCCACAGGGCCAAAGATGCCCGCAAATCAGATCAGTTTGTTTCCTTTGCCCCCCAGAACTCTGGGGTCAGCAGTTTCTAAGCAGTGCTTGTCCAAATGGTTGGCTAACTGCATCCATTTCTGTTATCAGAAGTATAAGCCTCTTCCGGGGTGGGTCAGAGGTCACTCCACTAGGGGGATGGCTGCATCCGCAGCTTTCCTTGGAAAAAAAAAATTTTTTGCAGCTGAGATTTGTGCCGCAGCAACCTGGAGTTCAGTCCACACTTTCACAAAGTATTAGTTTAGACATCGCCTCTAGGCGTAGGGCTGGATTTGGCCTAGCGATTCTGCAGGGTCTGCTGTCTCAGACCTGCTCTGATCGACCCGTTATCTTTCCTTCTCCTTGTTTCAGTGGATTCACCGAGGTGACTGCTTGGGATTCAGTCCTGTATGTTATGACCTATTGCAGGAACCCTCTCGAAGTAAGATAGTACAGTTATGTAAGAACTTATCGTAATAGTAGATTTTTGAGAGAGGTTCCTGCAGTAGGTCACACTTTCCCCTCCCTCCTTCCCCCAGCCTTCTGCATGTCCTTACTGGCTGTTCTGGATTGGGCTCCAAGATATCCATCCTTTCTCCAGTCATACCCTTTTGGGTCTCAGGCAGGAGAACTGGAAGGCGGGTGTGGGGACCACCCACTATATAGGGTCATGCTGACGTCTGTCACATGACATTGGGTGGGCGGTACCCCACCAGACATTGCTAGCAAAAGTTTGCCGTGCGGTCCTGACGCTAGAGGGCACGGTCCTATATGTTATGACCTACTGCAGAAACATCCTAAAATGCCAGCAGAATAGGCCTAACGATCTTTCATGTCTGCTCGTTTGGTCAGCCCCCACCCTGGGAGCTGACCTTGCTGATAGATTTCTTTGACTGGGTGACCAAAGTAGTTGACCAGGGAGGGGCTGTGGACATGGCTTACCTAGATTTTAGCAAGGCATTTGATACAGTCCCACACAAAAGATTAATACACAAGTTAGCCAGCCTTGGAGTGGGTCCCAAGGTGGTAGCCTGGATAAAAAATTGGCTAGACAACAGGACGCAAAGGGTAGGAGTAAATGGAGTCCACAGTGAAGAAAGGAGGGTTACTAGCGGGGTACTGCAGGGTTCAGTACTGGGACCGTCCTTTTAATGTCTTTATAAGTGACATTGCAGAGGAACTGGAAGGAAAGTATGTCTCTTTGCAGATGACACAAAGATCTGCAACAGGGTTGATGCACCAGATGGAGTGGAAAGGATGAGAAGGGACTTGGCAAGGTTGGAGGAATGGTCAAATGTATGGCAGCTCAGATTCAATGCAAAAAAGTGCAAGGTAATGCACCTGGGAAACAAAAACCCAGGGCAAGAGTACACAATGGGGGTGAGATAGTGACAACAGTAAAAATGGAAAGGGACCTGGGGGTAATTATCAGATGACCTAAAGGTGGGCAAGCAATGTGAGAAGGCAGTAAGGAAGGCTGGGGAATACTGGGATGCATAGAGAGAGGTATCAATAGTAGAAAACAGGAAGTTGTTATCCCTCTGTACAGACAGTTGGTGAGACACCATCTGGAGTACTGTGTGCAGTTCTGGAGACCTCATCTCCGCAAAGACATAGACAGAGTGGAGGCCCTCCAGAGGAGGGCAACCAAAATGGTGCAGGGTCTGCACCAGAAGACATATGAAGAAAGATTAAAGGAGCTTAATATGTATACCCTTGAGGAAAGGAGGGAGAGAGGGACATGATAGAAACTTTCAAGTACCACAAGGGAATCAACAAAGTCCAAGAGGGTGGCATCTTTCAGAAAAAGAGATGTGCAAGAACAAGGGGGCCCAATTTGAAGATAGAGGGGATGGCTCAGAGGTAATGTGAGGAAGTATTTTTTCACAGAGAGGCTTGTGGATGCATGGAACAGCCTCCCTGAGGAGGTTGTGGAGTCGAGAACAGTGGGGGAATTCAAGAATGCATGGGACAGACATAAGGCAGTCCTAGTGGGGGGTAGGAGGAAGTAAGCTGTTAGTTAATTAGGATCTGCAGCTTATCTGTTAGGTAGGAAAATGGGCAGACTAGGTGGGCTAAGCAGTCCTTATCTGCCATCAAATTGTATGTTTCTATGAACAAGCAGACGGCTGCGCCGTCCCTGGCCATTAAGTGGCTGTCACCTGAAAGGCCAAAACAACCCCTCGCGGTGGTAGAGGAGCCGAAACTGGCGCCGGTTTGGCCAAAACCAGCTGCCCCACCGATTGTGGTGGAACCCCCGTCTCCACAACCTAAATCTGGGGCTCTGACCAAGGATTTTCGGTCGGGTCAGGGACTGCCCCAACGGTTGTCGGTCACCCTCACTCCTGACCGTCCTCAGCAGGTGGAGGGTGGCTCAGGCCCTAGGCAGCTATTTGCAGACTCCTCAGAGTCTGACTACTCTTCCCTGTTCTCCAGGCCCCTTGACCTGGAGTCCTCCGGGGACCATAGATGGACGAGAGCCCATCCTCGTTCATAGGTTTGCTTTGGCTCATCTCAGTCTACTAGGTTGCAGCTCGAGCCCATATTCAAGTGGGCCAAGTATACCCTCACAGAGATACTGGACCGAGGGGATTCTCCCAAGGAGGCTTTTCCGGTGGCTGAAGCCATTGTTGGCCCAGCCTTGGAGTTATGGCAGCGGCCGGCTTCTTGTCCTGCTTCTTCGGCCAGGATGGCCAGGAAGTGCGCAGTCCCCACCGTGTCACTGTCCAGTTTCTCAGAGCACTTTTCCGCGGAGGGGCTGGTTACCGATAGTGTTTTCCGGCATTCCGGGAACACTAGGGACGTGGACAAGCCCCACGACAGAGTCCAAAAAGCTGGACTATGCCAGGCATAAAGTGTACGCTGCGTCCTCCCTCGGCCTCCATCAGACCAGTTCGGCCGTACTGATAGCGCACTTCTCCCATGCTCTTATGGACTCCCTGGATGAGGTGATCCCTCATCTCCCGGCTGACCTCAAGACTACGGTCAAGCAGGTGCGGGATCAGGGAAGGGCAGTGGTGAAGCAACAGCTCCAAATGGCTCTCGATACTGGAGACTCCTGTTCCTGGTCAGTAGTGGCCATGCGCCGCAGAGCTTGGCTGCGGATCTCCACCTTCACAGCGGATACCCAGCATAAGCTGGCAGACGTCCGCTTCCTGGGTACAGACTTGTTTGGGCCAGGGGTGGAAGGCCACCTCCAGAGGATTGAAAAGTCCAATGCCACCTTGGACTCTGTCACGTCTGCCAGAAGGACAAAGGCCTCCGGCAGCAGCATAAGCCCTTTCGCCCTTCTGCCCCTGTGGCACGTCCGACCCAGCAACACCAGCGTCAGGGGCCAGCAGGCTCGCAGTTGGCACCCCAAAGTCAAGCCTGCAGCTTCCTCCAGCAGGAAGCTAGGAAGTCCCTTGGCCGGTTCTTACTCCGAGCCTGCCCAGTGACGGGTTGAGGGGTGTCTCCCCCAGCCGCGTCTCTTCCCCCATGGGGGGACAGCTCCACCACTTTCTTTTCGCCTGGTCCGCTATCACCACGGACCGCTGGGTGTTGGAAGTGGTAGGAAAGGGTCTGCCTCTGGAGTTTGAGCAGGCCCCGCCCTTCCAAGCTGTCACCCCACGGGGGGCTACGGGGTCCGCAGCCTCTGTCTGCCTGTCGAGCCGACATTGCCCTGCTCCTCCCAAAAGAGGTGATCAGGAAGGTGGCGGATCCTCCACCAGACCCAGGGTTTGTGTCCAGGTATTTTCTGGTCCTGAAAACGGTCCGGGGGGCTGGCACCCCATTCTAGACCTGCACGACCTGAACAGGTTTCTAAGGTCTCGAAACTTCAGGATGGTCACTCTGGCTCAGATCATTCCATGCTTGGAACGAGGCATGTTGTTCTATTCTGTGGACCTCCAGGACATGTTCTTTCACGTCCCAATCCATCCGTCCCACCAGCGATTCCTCCACTTCAGAGCAGAGGGGTCCCTTTACGAGTTCCGGGTCATGCCCTTCGGCCTTTCTCTAGCTCCAAGGGTCTTCACCAAGTGCATGGCAGTGGTGACAGCATTCCTGCGGCGCCGAAGGGTCCGGGTGTACCCTTACCTGGACGACTAGCTGATTGCAGCCTCCTCCAGACCAGTGGTAGAGCAGTTCAGGGATCTGGCCCTCCAGGTTGGCTCCCAGGTTGGCCTCCTCATCAATGAGGCCAAGTCGAAACTTGTGCCAAAGCAGGTGATCCAATTCATCGGGGCAGAGCTCGACTCTCTGCGAGCCAGAGCACGGCTCCTGGCAGACAGGGCCGAGGTTCTTTCTTCCTTTACCCAATCATTTCAGGTTGGGCAATTGCGCCCTGCCTGGGACTTCCTGTGCCTCATGGCACCCTGCACCAGCGTGGTCCGATGGGCCCATTGGCACATGCATCCCCTAGAATGGGGACTGGCCAGCCAGTGGTCACAGCGCTCTGGTCCCTTGGACCAGCCAGTGGCAGTGACCCAGAAGATGTGGAACGCTCTCCAGTGGTGGATCGCTCCAGCTCATCTGCAGGAGGGCATCCTGTTTGTCCGCCCCGTGCTGACGGTCTTACTATCGACCGCCTCTCTGGGTTGGGGTGCCCATCTGGGGGAACACAGAGCGTACGGCCTCTGGTCCCCTTGGGAGTCCCGATGCCACATCAACTTGCTGGAGCTTCGAGCGGCTTGTCTAGCTCTCACCGCCTTCGCTCAGTTTGTACGGGGTCAAGTGGTCCAGGTCCAGACGGACAATACCCCGACCATGTATGGCCTAAACCACCAGGGCGGGACGCACTCCATGCCTCTGTGTAGGGAAGCTTTCCGCACTTGGTCCCTCATGCGCAGCCTGGAGGCGGATCTCCTTGCCATCCATGTGGCAGGAGCCTCCAACATTCTGGCCGATGCCCTAAGCCAGATAAGAGCTGCGTCCCACGAGTAGTCTCTCCTGCCTGAGGTAGTACAAGATCTCTTCTCCCACTGGGGCACACCTCAGGTGGGCCTTTTTGCCTCCAGGGAGAATGCGAAGCTGAGGCTGTTTCATGTCCGCCCCCCTCAGCAGGGCTCGCTGCAGGGGGAAGCCTTCTTGAGGCCGTGGACCCCGGGCCTCTTCTACGCCTTTCCCCCATTTCCCTTGATCTACAAGGTGCTTTTCAAGGCGAGGAGGTACAAGGCGCAGGTGATTCTAGTAGCCCCAGACTGGCCCGGCCAGTTCTGGTATCCAGATCTCTGCAGCCTTGGCTTCAGGCTTCGAGCGGCTTCCAGCCTGCCCGGACCTGATCTCAGTCAGCCAGGGGAAGGTATTCCATCTGGACCTTCAATCCCTGCACCTGACTGCCTGGTTCCTGAGCGGCTAGAGTTCCAGGCCTTGAGTCTTTCCGACGAGGTCCTCAACGTCGTTGAGGCATCCCGTAAGCAGTCGACCAGGAAATGCTATGGCTTTAAATGGAAGAGATTCTCCATTTGGTGTCGGGGCAAGGGGCTGGACCCTTCCTCCTGTTCCTTGGCAAGCATTCTGGACTACCTGTGGTCCCTTTCTCAGCTAGGGCTTTGGTTGACGACCTTTAAGGTGCACCTGGCAGCCATCTCTGCTTACCGGGCGCGGGCCGGGAAACAGTCGGTGGCACAGGAGAAGGTGGTCGGGCACTTTTTCAAAGGCCTTGATCACATATCCCCTCCGGTGAGAGAACCTCCACCTCCGTGAGATCTACTGCTGGTACTGGCCAAGCTCATGGGCAAGCCATTCAAACCGATGCACAGGTGTGACATCTCTTACCTGTCGTGGAAGACCGCCTTCTTGGTGGCTATCACGTCAGCCAGAAGGATGGGAGAGCCCCAGGCACTTTCCATCGAGTCTCCTTATGTGGTCTTCCACAGAGACAAGGTTGTCCTGCGCCCCCACCCAAAATTCTTTCCGAAGGTGGTGTCGGGAGTTTCACCTTAACCAGGTGTTGACTCTGCCGGTGTTCTACCCCAATCACACCTCTGAGGCCGAATATAGGCTCCATACTTTGGACCCTAGAAGAGCGCTCTCTTATTATGAGGAGCGGATGGCTGAAGTTCGGGAAGATGTTCGCCAGCTGTTCGTCACCTACGCTGAAGCTGCACTTGGCAGACCTGCAGCCAAGCGGACACTAGGCAGGTGGGTCACCTCCTGCATAGATCTCTGCTACAGGTTGGCAGGCATGGAGCCTTCCAAAGGGCTAAGAGCTCATTCTACCCGCCATACCGCTGCTTCGGTGGCTGCTTCCAGGGACGTCCCTATCCAGGAAATCTGCAGTGCTGCTACCTGGAAGTCAGCACACACCCTTATTACCCATTACCACATCGACCTTGAGTCATGCCGGGATGCTGGTTTTGGGACCGCGGTTCTCCAGTATTCCTTAAGTAGGGGATGTGAGCCTTGCCTCCCTCCTCCCGGAGAACGGCTAGGAGCCTGCCAGACAGTGTGGATGAACAACATAAACCATTCCTAGAACTCCTGTTACAGGTGAGTAACCTGTATTTCATGCAGCTCCTTCTCTTGGTTCTTGACTTCCTGGGTCCTGGTCTTGGGCTCCATATATTTGCTTTTCTCCACACTCTCTTCTGACTCCTCCTGCTTCTGCAGTTTCCTTCCTTCAGGCACTAAGAAAAAGAAAACTATGCAAACTTATTTGGTTTAGTGTCACCATCAGATGCTGGGTTCTCCATTTCTTTTTGTTCAAATTGATGACGCGTTTCATAAAGTGTCAGTGCCAGTTATTTGGGCCTAGTAGCCAGTTTCTAAGTCACAGGGCTCATGTAATACTTTATTTGGTGTGTCATTTTGCAGTTGCAAACAAATGTAATTTTTGCTGTGTCTGTGAATTAGCTTAAAAGTGTTAAATATAACATAAAGTTTGTGAACCCTGCTTCCCAGGCACTGCAAGAATGATGTTTGTTTGAATGCAAAATGATACACTAAACAAAGGACCAAAGGTGCCCCCCTTCCCCCATCCTTCATTTTTTATTTTTATTTATTTTATTTTTTTTAACACTTTATCTTGGCATGCTAAGGGAAAGTAGTGTTGTCTAGCGGTTGGGGTCACTTTGGAAATCGGTAAATAAGTTGGTCCCACTGCAGCCGCTGTCTCATTCTCAACATGGAGTACATTAGTTGACCTGCCCTGTGCTTCAGCCCTCCATGTTTCAGTCCCACCATAGCTGCTGTCCCTGCTGTAAAACTTGATTTAGATTAGAACCATTTCAGCTTAGTCTAAGGGGTCAGCACATTCCAGACTTTATAGGGGTAGGTAATGATGACCAATGAATAAGATGGTCTTTTGACAAAAGAACCAGTGGATGGGTACGGTGCTGATGTGAGGAAGCTGTAAGTAATAGCCTGAGAAGAGTACACCAGTAAGTGCTTGTCGAATCTCTTTAATTGTGTTGCATTTTCTGTAAAACACCATATTTGACCACCTATAACTCTGAATACATGTAGACTTGGCGGATTACCGAGAATATCTCTCTATTAAATTCTACCCCCTGGTAATGTACAACTAAAGGGACAGTGGCCCTTTCCAAATCCACAGGACTTGTGTTTTCACTGAAAACTAAAGAAAATGGTCCATCTTATCAGTGCACTTATCCGGTTACCAAAGACTTAAATACCATCTGATCTCTCTTTCCAGATTATATATAATGGACAACCAATTGTTAAAGTTGCCTGCGGTGCAGAGTTCAGTATGATTGTGGACTGCAAAGGAAACTTGTATTCCTTCGGATGCCCTGAATATGGACAACTAGGTAAAGTGGCACTTTGTTTAGTTTTCCTTTACCTACCCATGTGCGTGTCATGATTTGTATACCTGAGCCATTGCATGGTTTGGCATGCTGAACTGCTTTCTGGAAGTCTTTGTTTAATATTTGTCTACCCCCTCGACTCATTGGAGCTGAGAGCATGTGAATTGTGCTCAAGCAGCCCATCCTCTAACAAGTATTCATCAGTACCAGATGTTTGTTTACATGTTGTCTCTGGTAGGTTTGGGTTGTGTTGTAGAGAATGAAGGCAGTGTAGTATTGCAATAGTCAGTGAGTAATGTTTGTCTTATTTTCATTTCTGAAGCAAGGTACAGGATTTTGAAGGTTTTAAAAGTTCCCACTCTCGTTCCATGGATGCTATGTAAAAAGTGCTGTGTTGTACCTTTACAAATATGCAAAAGTATCATCCTACTACATCAAGAGTACAAATCTAGCAAGTACATTGCACAGGTAAGATGAAGGGAAGACATTTTCAGAAATTGCGAGTGGTGGGCATGTTTAATGACTTGAGTAATTACAAAAGTAGGCCATGACATGCACAGCAACATGCAACCCCTTGTAAGGGAAGGCTCCCCACAAGATGTTGCCTGTGTGACAGAACACTGCACAGTACCTTCCTAGGCTCAGAGTGGTGGCACGTGACAGTGCTGGCCCCCATCCTTGTGCTGCCCATCTGGCTCTCCAAGCTAGTCGCCAGCAAGGGAACACAATTCGCTACCCATGGGGCTGGCTGTATACATGTTTCTTAATTTTTGTGATGTTTTGACCCCAAATTTTTAACATAGTCTTTATGACGAATCTAATAGATTTCTTTGACTGGGTTACCAAAGTAGCAGACAAGGGAGGAGCTGTGGACATGGCTTACCTAGATTTTAGCAAGGCATTTGATACAGTCCCATACAAAAGATTAATACACAAGTTAGCCAGCCTTGGAGTGGGTCCCAAGGTGGTAGCCTGGATAAAAAATTGGCTAGACAACAGGACACAAGGGTAGTAGTAAAAGAGTCCACAGTGAAGAAAGGAGGGTTACTAGCGGGTACCATAGGGTTCAGTACTGGGACTGGTCCTTTTTAATGTCTTTATAAGTGACATTGCAGAGGAACTGGAAGGAAAAGTGTGTCTCTTTGCAGATGACACAAAGATCTGCAACAGGGTTGATACACCAGATGGAGTGGAAAGGATGAGAAGGGACTTGGCAAGGTTGGAGGAATGGTCAAATGTATGGCAGCTCAGATTCAATGCAAAGAAGTGCAGGGTAATGCACCTGGGAAACAGAAACCCAGGGCAAGAGTGCACAATGGGGGGTGAGATAGTGACAACAGTAAAAATGGAAAGGGACCTGGGGGTAATTATATCAGATGACCTAAAGGTGGGCAAGCAATGTGAGAAGGCAGTAAGGAAGGCTGGGGGGATACTGGGATGCATAGAGAGAGGCATCAATAGTAGAAAACAGGAAGTTGTTATCCCTCTGTACAGACAGTTGGCTAGACACCATCTGGAGTATTGTGTGTAGTTCTGAAGGCCCCATCTCGAAAGACATAGAGGGAGGCTGTCCAGAGGAGTGGCAACTAAATGGTGCAGGGTCTGGCAGAAGACATACGAAGAAAGACTAAAGGAGCTTAATATGTATACCCTTGAGGAAAGGAGGGGGAGAGGGGACATGATAGAAACTTTCAAGTACCTCAAGGGAATCAACAAAGTCCAAGAGGGTGGCATCTTTCAGTAAAAGAGATGTGCAAGAACAAGGGGGCACAATTTGAAGATAGAGGGCGGACGGCTCAGAGGTAATGTGAGGAAGGATTTTTTCACAGAGAGGGTCGTGGATGCATGGAACTGCCTCCCTGAGGAGGTCATTGGAGTCAAGAACAGTGGGGGAATTCAAGAATGCATGGGACAGACATAAGGCAGTTCTAGTAGGGGGTAGGAGGAATTAAGCTGTTGGTTAATTAGGATCTGCAGCTTATCTGTTAGGTAGGAAAATGGGCAGACTAGGTGGACCAAGCCGTCCTTATCTGCCATCAAATTCTATGTTTCTATGACCCCCTTTTCCTATGGAAACATCTTCATCAAGGCTATTTCCTCCATTAGGCCACACCTTTGGAACTACATAGAAACATAGGAGTTGACGGCAGATAAGGACCGCAAGGCCCATCCAGTCTGCCCATTTCTTTTTCTACCTTATAAATGTGCCAGCGGCCTTTGCTCTGTCAGTGGCCTATCTATTCATAGTCATTTGTATGGCTCCCTTATGCCTATCCCATACCTGTTTGAAGCCCTGCACTGTATTCATAGCCACCACTTCTTGTGGTAAGCCATTCCATGCATCCACCACCCTTTCTGTGAAAAAGAATTTCCTCACATTCCCACTTAATCGGCCCTCTAATCTCATGCTGTGTCCTCTTGTCCTGCTACTTTTCTTATATTTAAACATGTTAGACTCTTTCACCTTGTTAATGCCCTTAAGGTGTTTGAATGCCTCGATCATATCACCTCTCTCCTTCCTTTGCCCAAGGGTATACATATTGAGCTCTGTTAATCTGTCCTCATATGTCTTCAGATGTAGTCCCTGCACCATTTTGGTTGCCCTTCTCTGGACTGCCTCAATTTGGTTAATGTCCTTGTGAAGGTGTGGCCTCCAATACTGCACGCAGTACTCCAGATGGGGCCTAACCTGTGTCTTGTAAAGAGGGATTATTACCTCCCTCTTAAGACTTGATACCCCTACTAATACATCCTAACACCCCCCCTAGCCTTACCTACTGCTTTAGAGGTCTGCTTGGATGATTTCAGGTCATCAGTGATGATGATGCCCAAGTCTCTTTCTTCCTTTGTGACTGCTAGCAACTCCCTCCCAGCCTATAGGTGGCTTCAGGGTTCTCTTCCCTATGTGCATGATTTTGCACTTCTTTTGCATTAAATCCCAGTTGCCACTCTTCGACCATTTTGCTAGTTTATCCAGATCTCTTCTCATTCTGCCCACCCCATCTGGATCATCTACTCTGTTGCAGATCTTGGTGTCATCTGCAAACAGGCAAGCCTTACCCTCTAGTCCATCTGCAAGGTCACTAATGAAGATGTTGAAGAGGACTGGCCCCAGGACTGATCCCTGAGGTACCCCACTTGTGACTTGCATCTCTTCTGACTGTATACCATTTACCACCACTCTCTTGTTTTCTGCCCGTCAACCAGTTTGCCACCCAGTTGACCAACTTCTGACCCACCCTGAGCCTACCCAGTTTATTTATCAATCTTCTATGTGGAACAGTGTCAAAAGCTTTGCCGAAGTCAAGGTAGGCGACATCAACTGCTCCCCCTTGGTCCACCACTCTGGTTACCCAGTCAAATAAATCTATGAGATTAGTTTGACAGGTCCTTCCTTTTGTAAACCCATGCTGTCTTGGATCCTGTGCCCCTATGGATTCCAGGTGTTGCACTATCCTTTCCTTAAGGAGTGCCTCCATAATCTTGCCCACTACTGAGGTAAGACTGACTATTCTGTAGTTCCCTGCCTCCTCCCTGCTACCACTCTTGTGGAGCGGGATCACATTAGCCCTTCTCCAGTCTTCTGGGACCTCTCCTGTGCTCAGAGACTCACTAAACAGTTCTGCTAATGGCTCTGCTAGTTCCACCTTTAGCTCCTTAAGTACCCTGGGATGTATGCCATCAGGTCCCATTGCCTTATCCACCCTGAGCTTAGCAAGCTCTTGTAGGACCCTTTCTTTTGTGAAGGAGTAGTGCTCACCTCCTCCCCTGTGTACATGATGCTGAGCTGTGGGCCCTGCCCTACCTTCTCTTCAGTAAATACTGAGCAAAAGTATCTATTTAGGATAGATGCCTTTACAGGGTCCTCCTCCTCACATGCTCCCTTTTCCATTAAGCTTAGCAATACCCTCTCTGACTTTCTCCTTTCACTAATGTATCTATAGAAAGTCTTGTCACCTTCTTTACTGTTCGTGCTAGTGTTTCTCAGTTTTGGACTTTGCCTGCCTTACTGCCTTCCCTGCTTGCCTTAGGGCAGTTTGGTATGCCTCCTATCTTCATCCCGCTGTGTCCCTTATATTTCCTGAAGGCCAGCCTTTTGGCTCTGACCTTTCTGCTACTGTATTTGAGAACCAAAGTGGTTTCCTTCTTCTTTGCACTTCTTTTCTGTCTAACACAATGGGATGTTGCTTCAAGTATTGCATCCTTAATGCTTGCCCACTTTGCCTGTACCCTCATCTGTGTTTCTTTTGCCAGGGCTAGCTTAACTCTGTTGGCCATGTTATCAAAGTCAGCCTCCAAAGTCCCATATTTTTGCCTTGAATGGGATGATTTAGATGTAGTGGCCAAATTGAACCATACCATGATGGTCACTGGCCCTCAAGTGACCTTCTACCTGAGATCTGTGATCCCTTCCTTGTTAGTCAGTACTAGATCTAGGATAGCCCTGTCTCTTGTGGGTTGCTGTACCAGTTGTTTGAGGCCCTCCTGCAGGGAATCCACTATGTCTAGTTCTGGCAGATGTTCCTGTTGGTATTGACCAATCTGCATCCGCATGTTGAAGTCTCCCATTATCAGAACCTCCTTTAGCTGTCATGTGTTGTATATCTTCTAACAGTAATGTGTCTATGCCCTCCCCTGGTCTGGGGCCTGTAGACAACCCCAGTTCTTATGGCTGTCCCATTTCCTGTTTCCAGGGTGACCCACAGTTCTTCTGGCTCCTTATGTGTATTCTGAATTTCTGTAGCTTTGATATTTTCATTGACATACAGGGCCACTCCTCCCCCCCCTTTTTGCACCTCGGTCTCTTCTGAACAATACATAGCCATAAGCTGTCGGCGTCAGGACCACTTGGAAACTGTTTGCTGGCAGGGAGCAGCTCACAATGATTTGCAGTGTTAACCCGTATATAACTCGGGTGGCCCTATCACTCCTTTGTTCTTTATCCCACCATCTTATCATCCTCATCAGACCCGATGAAGGAAATGCCATCAATCTAGCTGTTGCTGTTTGTGATTTTATTTAAATTTTTTTTTTTATTTCTGTTTATTGAGAATTATATATTTATTCAAGCGTTTTACCAGGAAGGCGTACTGAGCAGGCTACTGCTAGATTCCAGATGCGTCCTGGGGGAGGGGCAGTACATCCAACTGAGGTAGGTAAAACAACGTTTCATACATAGTACATGGTGCAAATACCTAAGTAAGGACAGACCCAATACAACTAGGTACCAGTTATAAAGGCATAGAAAAACATGAGAATATGTTGATACTGACACAAACTGGCATAGTTTAAATACACACAGTAGATATATTATGAGTAGGTAGGCAAACATTAAATGATCATAGGCTGCACGACCAAGACTGTTACACTGTGGGCTGTTTGAAAGCCATGCCGCAAGAGCAAGTAGGGGAGAGGTGAACGAGAAGCAAGAAGTTAAGATGCGGCTGGGAGGAGAAATGCCGAATGTTTGCTGGGAGGGAGTTCCACATCTTTGGCATGCGGTAGCTAAAGGCTGCCTGTCCCCATGGCAGTGGTTCTATGAGTGACGACTAGGATCCATGAATCATTGTTTCTGAGTGAGTATGCTTGGGTGCTAGTGTTTAGGGCAGAGGAAAGGTGGGGGGGAGCAGCTGGGACCAGTACTTGGCCGGGATTTGGCACTGTGAGAGTGCCTACGGTTATCTAGAGATGTAAGATTCATAGACTGGTAGAGGGTACAGTGGTGGGTGGAGTATGGGCAGTTCAGGACAAAGCGACAGAAAGAATGGAAGAGGGTTTATTTGATAACACAGAATGTCGTCTCCTCTACAGTAGTCAGTATAGTCATAACAAGGGTTTACAGTTGTATAGCCAACAGAATATTAACATCATAGTTGTATGTGGCAGAAATGAGTAAGCTGATAACATGAACAAAAATCAACAAGAAAATTAGCAGTAAGAAAAACCTGGTTAAAAAAAAAAAAAAAAGCCTGCCATTCAGAGGGGACTCACCCATTCAAAAGATGCACAGCACTACAGCTACCCTGGTGGAATTTACTGGAGTCTTACATGACTCACTGGATCGAGGGCACTTAGTGGGTGGCCACCTTTATTGACCTCACGAAGGCCTTTGTTACAGTCAGTCATGAGCTCCTACTAGCCCAGCTGCGGGAATCCAGTGTCCCTCACCTCCCTGTGCTGATTTTGCAGCTATTTTGCCAGCTGTGCCCAACAGGTAAACATCGGCAAAACCCTCTCTGATGGACAATACGTTAGTACAGGAGTCCCCCATGGGTCCATATTAGGTCCTCTGCTGTTCAGTTTTTAACTGAAGAATCTCCCTAATGTATGCCAGGACAAAATCCTGTTATATGCAGATGATGCTATCCTATACTCTAGTCATCCTGATCTCACCTCTCTCGAGCAAAGTCTCCAATGCAACTTCAAACTTGTTGAGCACTGGTTTACCAATGCAAGGTTACTACTGAACTGTAAGAAAACTAAAATCGTGCTTTTCACCTCCCCCCACAGCAAGAATAAATCAGCCCAACTATCTATCTGTAACAAACAAAATGAAACTCTTGAGATGGTGCATAATTTCAAATACCTCTGGAGTAACACTGGACAGTACCTTATTCTACACACAGCATGTTGATTATGTCTCTAAGACTGTATGCAGGAAAATCTGACAACTGTATAGACATACATTGTCTTACTCCCGCTGCTCTCAAAATAGCAATAACCAGCTCAGTACTCTATGTAATAGATTATGGCCCTGTTGTATACAGCTCAGCATCAGAATCTACCCTGAAAAGAGTAGCCCTTGCCCTTAAGTCCTACTGGCTAGTCCTAGGGGCCCCGCTACTAACCTACACGTGTGACCTTTACACACTCACTGGCTGGTTGAACCGTATCCATTGCCAGCACGGTCTCCTGGCCAAAAGAGCCACACTTGGGGGGGGCACCCCGGAGTTCATTCAGTGCTCTGCCATTCAGCCCCTCCGAGGCTGACCAGAGGATCCCTCGATACTTAGTACAAAGTCCCCTTCCGCCGTACATCCCAAGGGCAGCGGTCCATTGGCTACTGTGCACTTAAGTGGCTAAACGCTCTCCTGGTTGACCTCCTTGCTGAACCCAAATTTGGGCCTTTTATGCAAAAGCTCCGCTTCCACCTCTTGGGACACATGGTTTGCTCATGCTCCAAAAATTAAGTTACTAACTATGGACCCTGAATCTACCTCTCCAGCTCTGACCCTCTACTGTTTACTGGCCCTTCCCATCCTTCTTCTACTTATGCCCTGCCCGCACCGTACTTCCTATGCTTTACCTCCATCCCTCCCCCGAGTGGTGCCTGCTCCAACCTGATCTGTATCTTGTCTCCACCATCCCTCTACATTTACTCACCACCTTTGCTCCCCCTCTTTACTCTCTCCCCCCCAACCCTACCCTACATTAAACTGTACCTGCTTATCCTTCCCCAATTCCTCCTCTCCTCCCATCCCCGGTATTCTTACTCCCTCCCATTAAACCTAGATTCTTCCTCTCCCCCATTTCCCAGCACTCTCACCCCCCACAGCCCTATTCTCGTTCAACTATATCTGCTAATCTCCCTACCTTTTACCCCCTCACACTGTTCTCCATACTGACAAAGGGAATCTTGATTTCCCCCGATTCCCTGCCTGAATATGTCCTTTTCTATTGACAAAGGGAAGCTGTGGTCTCCAAATCCTTGCCCTGAGTACTACCTCTTTCCTTCCTCTTTTAATTTACCAGCACTTAACCCTCGGATAATGTTCAGCTTTCTGTGGGTGTCCTACCCCTGCACAATTTTGCTCAATTATTTACCCATGTCTGTACCATTGATCTTTATGCCACTGATGTTGGTCAACCAAGTTGCATGTTTTTTATGTACCCAACATTGATTTACCTTTGTATCTCCTCTTTGACTGTATGTATCCTTATGTATTTTCATCCTTTATGACATGGTACCTTTGCAAATAAGCTAATAGCACAAAGATTGTAATCTGAGACTTGAATGAATGAATAAAATTAAAATTACTCTTAAGCCCAGCATAGCATGGTTGGGACAGCTGGCATAGTAACATAGTATTTGATGGTAGAGAAGGCCCACCCTGTCTGCCCGTATTCCCTACCTGCATCAGTGGTAGCTGACACTACTTGGTCATTGTCTTTAACCTTTCCTACCTACCTCTAGGGTTCCCTTGTGCCTATCCCATGTATGTTTGAACCCCCCCCCCCCCCCCCCCCCCCCAAAAAAAAACTGTGCTAGCTCCCACTATTTTCTGGGGTATAAATAATAATAATAATGACTTTATTTGTTTAGCGCCTTTCAAATTTATCAGGGTGCTTTACATACAGTAGATAAAACAGAATAATATAAAACAGATGCACAATAAAATTCAGTATTCAATAAAATCAAATAGGCTTGGTGCTACGGGTAGGTTTTTAATGTCTGTTAAAAGGCCCTCGCGGTCGCACACTCCCGTAGCTGACTGGGTAGAGGATTCCAAAGGGCTGGGGCCGCGTACATAAATGCACGGGCCCCTGATTATTTTAAAGATACCCTTGGAATCTCTAGGAACTCCTCGTCAGCGGAGCGACTGCTCGGGGCAGTAGGGGGACAGAAGCTCTTTCATGTAGTCCGGGCCAAGTCCATGTACGGCTTTGTAAGTCAGTGGTCTGACTTTGAAGGTGATCCACCACTGAATCAGCAGCCAGTGTAGTTTGCGCAGCACCAGTGTGATATGACATGTCCGGGGAGTCCCTGTCAACAACTGGGCTGCTGCATTCTGCACCAGCTGCATGCGGTGGATATCAACCCCCAGTAGCCCTAAGTAGAGGGAGTTGCAGTAATCGAGGCGCACGGTCACAAAGGCGTGGATCAGTGTGGGAAAGTCACCGGACGGAACAATGCGCTTGATCCTAGCGATGTTCCTCTGGTGATAAAAGGACGACTGCTGACACCTGAGAAAGGAGTGTCAAGCATCACCCCTAGGTCCCACACCCGTTCAGAGGCAAGGAGCTCGAAGCCCTGCAGGAAAAGCCCGTAGGCTGACCGGCCCCTGACACCCCCCCCAAAATCCGGCAACCTGGATCCACTACCATCACCTTGCTCTTTCCCGAGCTCAACTTCGGCCAGCTGGAATTCATCCAATCCTGGATTTCGGTGAGGCAGTTAAACACCGAGAGTTCACTGTCCTGGTCAGGTGCAGAAGACCGGTAGAGCTGGGTATCATCAGCTTAGCAGTGAAACCTCAGCCCATACTGCCTTACAGTGTCTCCAAGGGGCAGCATGTACACTACGAACAAGATGGGGTCACAGCACTGAGCCCTGAGGGACCCCACATGACAGAGCGGGTCGGAGGACTAGATCCCAGACACCACCCTTTGAGTTTTGCCAGTAAGGAAGGACTTAATCCACCCGAGGACTGTACCAGCCGGGCCACAGATGAACCTCAGGCGCTCGAGCAGCACCCCATGGTCCACGGTGTCCAAGGCTGAAGAGAGATCAAGGAGCACCAAGATTGAGCGGCTTTTCTGATCTCTCGCCATCTGGAGATCATTGAGCACCCAAACCAGTGCCGTCTTGATACTTTGCCTCTTTGGAAAACCAGATTGGAGGGGTTCACAGATGTTATGGATGGTCAAATGGTTCTCCAGCTGTTCAGCCACTACCTTATCAATCACCTTCCCCACAAAGGGGAGGTTAGAGATAGGTCTGTAGTTCACAAGGCAGTCTCGGTCCAGAGAAGCTTTCTTCAGAAGGGGTGTCGTCATTGCCTGCTTCAGGGAGCTAGGAAACTCTCCCAACTCAAGGGAGCACCTGACTATCTGTGCCTGGACCGGGCCAATGATGTCACAACAACCCATAATTGGGGAAGTTGGACCAGGATCCAAAGTACAGCATGTAGGGCACATCCTGGACAATCCGCATGACATCCGCGAATTCCGGCCGGTCATAGGTACTCCAGGAGAAGTGAGGGATAGTGACTGAGCACCGATCAAGTAGCGTACCCCATAGTGTGCCGATCAGATCTCCGCCCTGATGTCAGCCACCTTATCCGCAAAGAACCGAGCAAGTTCATTACACTCCAACTGGGAAATGGCTCTTCGAGACTGCATGCAGGCTGGGTTGCACAGCCTGTCCACAGTTTTGAAAGAGCTGAGCTGGTCAGTTCTGAGCGGCAGCAGTTTCCCCAGATAGGAACTCTTGCTTCTTATGGGAGATTGTCGATTGATAGACTTGATAATGTTCTAACAATCCATCTAAGATGGTCGGCCTCCAGGGCGAATCTCCGCCAGCAACGCTCTAACCTTCGTCCTAGTCACCACAACTCCCTCAAGGTCCCATCAAACCAAGGGGACTGGGGGGGAGAGAGGGCGAACGTGGACAGGAGTGATCGAGTCCAAGGCCATGGAAACGGCCTTATTGTAGGCCACAACCAAAGCCTCTAGACCCGTTTGCCACAGGAAACTCCAATAGGTCAAGTGCCGCCTCCAGGGCTTACATTCAGGGCCCCTAGTGCTCTGCGGCAGAACTTTCTGATTTCTGCGGCAGGGCTCCTTGGTTTCTGCAGCAGAATTTTCTGATTTCTGTGGCATGATTTATTCATTTCTCTGGCAGAATGCAGTTCTGCCATTGGTTAAATATGATGTGATGTCATCAATGACATCATATGTTGAGCATAGATGAGGGGCTTCAGGATGAACACGATGGGAAAGAAAGCCTAGCATTATGAAAAAATAGTATATTTGAATAAAAATTCACCAAAAACAGTGAATTCTGCTGCACTATATACATTCTGCGGCATGATGCAAATTCTGCGGAAAATTCCGCAATCGCAGAATTCCAGGGGCCTTGCTTATATCCCGTAACGGGCGGTATCTGACCGTCTCCACAGGGGTAGGCATACGCGTGGGGGCGCAAAAATTCAACCCCATGGTGTAGTGATCGGACCATCCTACAGGTTCCACCCCCAGATCAGAGGCTTTGATCCCCAGGAGGCAAACCATGTCAAGAGAGTGACAGTGTTCGAGTAGCATAGGTAACAATCTGTGTAAGGCCCAGTGATGTCATCAACTGGAGGAAGTGTCCAAATTGCGAGAGTTCGTCATCGACCCAAGTGTTGAAATCGCCCAGGACCGTGAGCCTGGGCAACTCAAATGTCATATCGATCACGAAGTCCGCTACTTCCTGAAGGAATCGCTTCTCATCTCCGGGTGGACTGTAGATGAGTGCTATCCTACAGCATACACCTGCTACTACAGTACACTCAAATGACCTAGCTTTCTCAACTGATATACTCGTGAGGCCTAATTCGGTCTTGAAACGGACCACAAACCCCACGCCCACCCGACTTGCGATCCAGTCTCGAGCAGTGTATCACCGAGTACCCGGCTGGAATCGCAGCCTCCAACGTGGGGCCAGCATTTTCATCCAGCCAGGTCTCTGTAATGCAAGCCAGATCAGCTGTCCTGACGAGATCTGCAGTAATTGCAGTCTTGTTCTTGATGGATCTGGCGTTGCATGACACCGCTCAAGTTGTATGGGTCTGCAGGGCTGCCCCAACTGCCTGCCCACCAATAAAGGTGGATCCCTTGGGTATGGAGACCAGACATGGGGGACCACATTCCGGAATTAAGTTCGCCCCAGGGCGTCTTATGGACCCAACTACTCCGATGCGAGAGCCCCGCTCATTCATTCTGTGCCGTTCGCACTCCCTGCGCCCCCACGGGCAATGCCCAGCGCTCTAAAACTGATCATTTTGAAAACATTAAGGGGAGGCGGAGGCTGTGGAGGGCAGAGGATGAATGGCATGACCCGGGGCAGCCTCCAACACATATTACAGGCCCAAAAGTAAATAAAATAACCAAGCCAAAGAAATGAACTCCCTCAGAAAACTAAACCCAAAATAAAAAAATACAATTCACTATTCCCACCACTCTCGCTTAAGGGAATAATAAACAAAAATTAGAGAAAAATAAAACAAAACATATTAGCAATTAAATTAAACCCCCTTTTTTTGAAACTCCCCCTCTCTCTCTCATCGAGGGGAGAGATTCAGATAGTTAAAATAAATCCGGCTAACCACCCACCCACCCCACACATACAATAAACTGTAACACAATAAAACTAAAATAAGTTAAACTTACAAAGACCACTCAGAGGATTTTGGTATTTCAGACCAAACATTAGAGTCTTGGACGAGGGGGGTAGGCTATTTCATGCATCTGCCACCCTTTCTGTGAAGAAAAACTTCCTCACATTCCCCTTTATCATGCCCCCTTGTCCTTGTACACTTCCTATACTGAAAGATGTCACCCACTTGTGCTTTGTTTATGCCCTTAAGATACTTGAAAGTTTCCATCGTATCTCCTCATTCCACTTCTCTTCCATTGTATACATATAGAGGTCTTTTAATCTCTCCTCGTATGTCTCCTGGTGCAAACCCTGCACCATCTTCGTTGCCCTTCTCTTAACCGCCTCCACCCTGTCTATACGAAGATGCAGCCTCCAGAACTGTATACCGTACTTCAGATGAGGCCTCACCAGCATTTTGTACAGTGGCATCACCACCTACATTCTTCTGCTGGTGATACCCCTTCCTATGCACTCCAACATACTACTAGCCCTCCCCACAGCCTTGGTACGCTGTATGAAAACCTTTAGGTCATCTGAGATGATTATCCCTAAATACCTTTCTTCCCTGGTAACCGTTGGCAACTCTCTTCTCTCCCCCCCCCCAAAAAAACAAAAATACTGTAACTCTCTGCAGGGTTTCTGCGCCCCAGGTGCATGATTTTGCACTTCTTTGCATTAAATTTTAATTGCCATACATTGGGCCAATTTTCCAGCTTTCTTAGGTACCTCCTCATTTTCTTGACACCCCCACCCTGCCAAGTGTGTACCCTGTTGCAGATCTTGGTGTCCTCTGCAAATAGGCAAACCTTCCCCTCCAGCTCTTCAGCAGTGCCACTAATGTAGACATTAAAAAGGGCTGGCCCCAGGACTGATCCCCACTGGTCACCCCACTTTCCTGGGATTGGATCCCATTAACAACCACCCTCTGCTTTCTGTCCACCAACCAATTTTTAACACAGTTCTCCACTGTATGGCCCACCCCCAGGCTACTCAACATCTTCTGTATGGAATGGTGTCGAAGGCCTTGCTGAAATAGAAGTAGGTGATATCTACTGGCACCCCCCCCCCCCAAAATCCACCTCCTTCGTTACCCAGTCAGAAGTGTCTGTCAGATTTGTTTGACATGACCTTCTGCTGTGAATCCATGCTGCCACGGATCCTGTGCTCCGCTGGATTCCAAGTGTTCCACAATCCTTTCCTTAAGCAGCACCTCCATAATCTTACCCACTGCTGAGGTGAGGCTGACCAGCGATAGTTTTCTTATTCCTCCCTGTTTCCACTCTTGTGAATATAGACTACGTGTGCCCTCTTCCAGTCCTGTGGAACCATTCCTGTATTGAGTGACTCATTAAACAAGGCTGCCAGCGGTGCTGCTAACACCGTCCGTAGTTCCTTTAATATCCTAGAGTGTATACCATCTGGTCCCATTGCTTTGTCCACCCTGAGCTTGTGGGTTCTTCTTGGATTCTGCCTTCTGTACATGGACTGGTGTTCATCTCCTCCTATGTTGTTTCTGATGTCCAGCTGTGGTCCCTTTTCCCCAGTGAATACTGAACAGAAGTATTCAGTATTGATGCTTTTTCTGGGTCTTCCTCCACACCCCTTCCTCCCTCTGAGCCTTAAAATCCCAGCTCTGGCCTTCCTTCTTTCACTAATGTATCTATAGAATGTCTTGTCCCCTTTCCTTATTGTCTGTGCTAATCTTTCCTCGGTGTGCGCCTTTGAACTCCTGCTTTCCCTGGTTCCCCCTGTTTATCTAGGTATACTGACCTATCCCCTTCCTTCTGTGTCTCCTTGTGTATGGCAGTTGATAGAAAGGTTTACCAAGCTCACAGGGTCTCTTGCAGTGATTGTTACGATATGAAGGCTAGCCTTATGTGATGTCATATTTGGATTTGATATATACTAAGGTGGTAACGTATTATTAAGCTACAGATCTAGCATGTGCGGGGCTGTGATAAGTATTTGGGGTTCATAAGAGCTGTAATACACTGAGGGGATTGTACTAATGTGTTGCTGAGTAAAGGCCATCAAATGATGACCAGGGGGTTAAAGGACTGATATCTGACTAGTAATAGAGCATACAAGTATGAGAGTAAGGACTGGGGAACAGGTGTGGGGATACACTTAAGCTGAACGCAAATAATGGGGAGTAGGTGCAAAGTGCTGCATGGGGGGGATGCAAGGGGTGGTGGAAGTGGACAGATATGGCTAAGGGTGGAGGGAGGCTGCAGAATAGAGGGTGGAATGATGGGTGCCGTAGAGGGAGCGCAGCATCATGGGGCCAGTCTTGAAATGTGAAGTTTCTGATTAACAGCTGGCAGTACAACCTAGAGCTTAAAGCAATGAGCTGTGAACAAGCTTCATTCATCCAGCAGAATGAGGTTTGATTCCAACATGCTCTACTTGTATATTGTGTGACCAGAGTAAGTCAGTTAGCCTCCATGTGCTACCAAAACGCACAGAAACAAGCTGTAGCTGTGTGCCTTTCCTGGACAAGGACAGTAATAACAATCTGAGCATATGTTATGATTCTGAAAATATTCTCTTTCTATCCCGATTTGACCAGTAGTCTCTTTCTGAGGAGAGAGGCCAAAAAGCACTCGCTAACCTGCAGGTGGACAAAACTATAAGGCCTGATGGGGTACATTCAAGGGTGCTGAGTGAGCTCGGGGAAGTACTAGCTGCATCTCTGACAGACCTATTTAACAGATCACTAGTGGCTGGTGTCCTGGAGGACTGGACAAGGGCAGATGTTGTCCCACTTCAGAGGTGGTAGCAAGGAAGAGGTGGGCATTTATAGGCCTGGCAGCCTGACATCGGTGATTTGGCAAGTTAATGAAAACACTGCTAGGGAAAATATTGTGGAATATCTTGTATCCAGTGGATTACAGGATCCAAGGCAGCATGGGTTCACAGTGGGGGGAGTCTTGCCAAACAAATCTGATGGACTTGTTTGACTGGGTAACCAAGGAGTTGGATTAGGGACTGGGTGACTGAGTTGGATCAGGGAGGAGCAGTAGACATGGCCTACCTGGATTTCGGCAAGGCTTTTGACACCATCCCATATAGGAGACTCATAAGCAAGTTAAAAGGGGAACTGTCAACAGGATTTCTTAATGTCTGAAAGACCATAAAAAGTTAATTTGATTGAGCCATTATGTTGATTTCAGAATCTTTGCAGTCCTGAGTTATTCATGTGTAAATCACCCTATAATTACGGGCTGGGGGCAACCATACATTTTGGGCTACTGACAGGAAATAATGTCACCGAGGGTCTAGGTCTTCCCTTGACTCTATTTAATCCAACAGATAAAATAGGAAATTGACTGTTTTATTAAGTGTGTTTTAAGGTGTTATTACAACACTTTCTATATCTATAATTGTCTCGTATGTGCATTGAAACTAGTGAGTTATCACCTTTACATTTCAAACTGTTGGTAAAAAAATAATTCATCTTCAGAATTACTTTAATCTCTAGGCTATACTGCCAGTGCCAGCTGATCATCAAAAGCTACACATATCAAGGTTGGCTCTGTGGTGCCAAGTATTGGGGCTCATATCAGGATTTCTAACTCTGGTTGTGTTCATGTCAGTACAGATTTCTGGGACTGCTACAGCACCAACTTCTGTCTTTTTTCCGTTCCCTCTCTTACAGCCTTTTCTCTTACAATTTCAGTTGTGAACTCAGGTCTACAAGATGCAAATATGGCTACGTACCTACTGGCCTGGCATCATGGGGCCAGCTTTTAAATGTGTAACTTGATTATTAGCTGGCAGTACAGCTGTGAACAAGCTTTGTTCATCCAGCAGAATGTGTTTTGAGCATGTATTAAGATTTTGAAAATATTGTACTCTTTCTATACAGATTTGACTTGAAAAGAAAAAAATAGACAATTACTTGCTAATTGCAAAAACACATAGATGGACAACATTGTTAAAATATGCATAACCTGAAATGCATTATTAAAATATAGAATCACATATGGTGGGTGTATGTGTGTAAAATTCTGTTTTTTTTTACACGCACGCGAACACACATACATACATATTTTTATTTAATGGTGATATTTTTTCCTTTCAGCACAGTTCAGTTAGTGCAGCACTTCTGTCAGATATAGACGTACACACTGCCTGTCTCCCCTTTTTTTTTTTAAACATTACAGTGGTAACGCATATTCTGAAAAGTTGTGGTCTGTCAGCATTGCTGCATAGTATAACATGCGCTCGAAGGGTATGAGCAGCAGGATCAGCCAGATTGATTTTCATTTTCAAGGCAGGATCAACTAGATAGATATTTAAAAATATTTAAAATCTTAACAGTGTGTGGCAAAGCTTGAGTGCTGGCCCAGTAATGGAGCCACCATGTTGGGCAAGATGTTCAGCCCGCCCACAGTGAAACTACACGCCAGTTAGCTTTCTGTGGTGATGCTTGATGACAGGTGTTGATTACAGCATCCCACTTGTAACCACAGATATCAACCGAGAGATTGTAACTGAAGGTAAATCTTATCTGTATGTAAAAATTATCACCATTAAGAGTATTTTACTACTTTTGATAGTTAAAATTATAACAATTTCCTACTGAAATACTTTGGATGGAATGGGATTTTTCTACTGTAACAATGCCAGAATTCTATTACATTATTAGGAGGCAGTATAGCACAGCGGTTAAGGGCACTGAGCTACAAACCTGTACTGATGTGAACATAGCTAGGGTTTAGAAATCCTGATATGGGGCCCAAATATCTGTTGGCACCACAGAACCAACTTTGAGATGTGTAGTTTTTGATGATCAGCTACCAGTGGCAGTATAGCCTAGAGATTAAAGCAATTCTGAAGATGGATTATTTTTACTAGCAATTTGAAATCTGAAGGTGATAACTCACTAGTTTCAATGCACATACAAAACAATTATTATAGCTGTAGGAAGTGTTGTAATAACACCTTAACACACACTTAATAAAAGTCTGTTTCCTATCTAAAGGGGCACTGTCCGCTTTACCCTTTGTTTTTTTGCTTCTTTACTATCACTGGGTTGCTATGCATATAACTACTGAATGGTCACTGTAGAATGTATCTAAGTAAAGCACACATGGTTCCGTTTACCAATTTTGGTGAAATTTGTATTATTTGTAATCCTGTCATCCTGGCTGAAAGTCTCTATGCATTGGAAGCAAATTCGTGGCGAGAGTGAGCCGAGAACGTGCATAATTTCACATGCCCATTCACAAGTGTTCAAGTTTATTACAGGAAAGACTCCGTTGAGCAAGCTCATTCACAAGGAGGTCCTGAGGCACATACACATTCAGTTTGCAATTACTTAGACAGGAGATATAAAATGTAGAACAAAAAAAAAAAATATATTATACAAGAGGTATACACAATAGAAGTCCTTATGCTATGTATGCAGTACATTCCAGCTTTAACCTTGCCCTAAATTATGCAACACATTTCAGTTTAATAAGTAGAGGGCCAGTTGGTACCTAGGAAGTTGACTTGGCGTTGGGGGGCCTAGTAGCACCTACATATGTCTTTTTTTTAATTTAGAGATGGCTAGTGTTTTGTAGGAGTTAATTGATACAGTGCTGGTTAGCTTCAGCATGGCTTGTAGTTGGTTCCAGATGTTTGGGAGGGCGTATGAGACAGCTCTTTGGCCAGCTGTGGTACGTGTCCTGGGAACATCTAGTAGGATAAGGTCGGATTTCCTTGGGGAGTAGGCACTATGCAAGATGTGTATGAGACGTTAAATAGACAAGCAGTTTGCGGAGTCGTAATTTGAGGGTCCAAATGCCAACATGCAGGAGGCATCTGGTGGCAAGAGAGGTCCACCCAACTGCTGCATAAAGATTACAGTGGTGGGTCCTGTACACAGAGTTAGTAATGAAGCGAAGAGCACGGTGATAGAGTACGCCCAGTTTAGATAGGCTCAAGGTTGGGGAGGAGATAAAGATAATGTCTCCGTAGTCAAGCAAGGGAAGGAGTGTTGCTTGGACAAGTCTTTTGAGGGTCATGAGAGAGAAGAGTCCTATTTCTAAAGAAGAAACCCAAGCGTGCTTTAAGCCTCTTTGATAGATCCTCGATGTGGTCATTGAAGGAAAGCTTGTTGTCTATCCACATACTTAGATATTTAAATTTAGGTACGACTTCCAAGGGTTCACCTAGGGATGTAACTATGAAGTTTTTAGGTGGGATAGGTAGGGCACCAGACAAGGAAAGTGTAACCCCCGGACCCCTGCCTTTTTGCAAAACGACAGGTGGCATGCTGTTGAAGCTGACAGCAGTACCTGGTGGGGACTGGGTTCGGGGAGGATTAGGTTACTCGGCACAAGGGGCCTAGGTTTGGCTACTCTGCACAGGGGCACCCAAGTAAATCCGAACACAGGAAGCAATAACTGTACTGTCCAGAACCAGGAATGGGATTCTGCAGTGTGGCTTTTATTCACATCTAAGCTGAACAAAGCATAGACGGACCCCCACGGGGCTACATTCCTGGTAATGCAGATTAGAAACAACAGAACACTTCTTCACATTTCCAGCCCTCAGGCTCTGAACCCACCAGGCACACAGCCTGGCCTTGCACGCAGCTTTGGGTACACAGCCCGACTTGTACACTACTTGTGTTTTCCCCACTGGCCCGGCTCCCCTGCCGGCCACTTAATCCGGAGTCCATTTTGGGAAATGAACCAGTTTTCCAATTGGTGGCTCCCCAAACCACCTTAGAGCCTTTGACTCCTAGAGGGAATTTTCCTTCCAATCCCATGTCTGGGTACTTTCCTCAACACTGGCCAAGTGCATGAGGCAAAGTAGAAATCCACAGAGTACATCCGTAGAGGTGGACCTGGTCACTAAAGATGGGGGGTCTCCCACCTCCAGCTCCCACAATCCATACCCATCCATTTCTCTGGAAACTAAATAACTCTTTTCTGAAAGCTTGGCAATGTAGATTACCGGGTAGACGTATGTCACATCTCCTCTACATGTCTTGATTTCCACTATGTGCTGGACTTGAACAAACTTTTACTTTTGGCTAAGCCTATTACTCTAGGCCTCCCACTACTTCAGTAGTCCAATCCCTACTATTACACAAGTCCCAGGGTGAAAACATGGGCCCTTTAGAAAGAGCAGAAACTCGCCCTCCGGTTGCAGGTGCCCCACAGGCGAATCACGAAATCTTCTCGTTTCCCAAACTCTTGGACCAAATAAGGCAGCTTCTCCACTAGCAGAAACCAGGGGGTTACCCCTGGAATATGCAGGAAAACCTTCCTGCTCCATCCCCTGAGGGATGGGGCACTGAGACCCGATTCAGCCATCTCCACCACTTCAAAACTAGCTTCTGTGTCTCTCTTTAGGTGGAAACACGCACCTTTTTCCTAAATGTAGCCCTATATCAGGGCTGAGGCTCCAAGAGCCTAACACAGAGCTGCTGTGCTCCTTTCACAGCAAGCTCCAAACTCCAACTGACCTACAGACTACTGTTCAAACCTCCCAACATTCTACTCCAACTCCCTGCTGCAGATTCCATTGTGGCTCATGCAGCTGCGACAGTTCTATGGTGATGTCATCCTTCAGTCTCAGCTGAGACTGAGAACAGAGTGAGACTGTGTGAAACCCATTTAACTGGAGTTTCACAAGCTGCCTTCCCCTGCCTACCACTAGGTCTTACTGGGATTCTAGTAACCCTGGGTAACAAGGGGGTTACACAAGTCTCGAGAAAATCATTGTCTTCGTTTTTTTGGCATTTAAGAGAAGCTTGGCATTAATACGGTTGCTTTCTAACTGGATAAAGTCAGCTTGGAGTGCTTCCCTGACTTCAGTTAAGGACGAGCCTGATGCGTACAAAACCGTATCGTCCGCAAAGAAATGTATGCTAGAGTCCTTTACATGGGAGTCAAGGTTGTTGATGTACAGGGGGAAAAGGATTGGTCCTAGGATGGAGCCTTGATGGGCTCCTCTGGCACTTGGAAGGGGGGCAGATAGTAGTCCATCAGCTTTGACTTTTTTGTATCCTTCCTGTGAGATAACTGTTAAACCACTGTAAGGTAAGTGGAGTGGCACCTATGTAGGCAAGACAGGTGATTAGGAAGTGATGGTCTACAGTGTTGAAGGCCTTACGGAGGTCTAGAAAGACTGCACCAGTAACCTTTTTGGTGTCCATAGCATGGATCCAATCATTAGAGACTTTAGCCAAGGCTGAGATGGTACTGTGATTCGAGCTGAAGCCAGATTGTGATAGTAAAGATTGTGAAAATGATAGTAAAGAAGCAAAAAAAAATGAAGGGTGAACTGACAGTGCCACTTTAACTTGTTGGATTTAAATACAGTTAAAGGAGAATCTACACACTCGACGACATAATTTCCTGTCAGGAGCCCAAAACATATGGCTGCCACCAACCCTTAATTACAGGGTGATTTACATATGCACAACTCTGGACTGCAAAAACTCTGATAAACACAATGGCTCAATCAAATTAGCTTTTTATGGGCTTTCAGACATTTAGAAATCCTGTTGTTGACCATTCCCCTTTAAGTAACTTGGGGGTGGGTAATAAGGGCAGTAAGGTTGCAACATTGGTAAGAAACTGGTTAGCAGATAGGACACTGCAGTAGTAAACGGAGTTTGCTCTGAGGAGTGGAGGGTGAACAGTGGGGTACCTCATAGGGCAGTGCTGAGGCTGGTCTTCAGTATCTTCATAAGTGACATAGCAGAGGAACTGGAAGGGAAAGTCTACCTCTGTGCGAATGACACCAAGATCTGCAACAGAGTGGACAATCGGGGGGGGGGGTCTGAAACTGAGTGGTCAAGGGTATGGCAGCTGGGTATTAATGCAAAAGAATGTACTTGGGCCTTAGAAACCCAGGAGCGAAGTACAAAGTGGGTGGAGTGATGCTGCCAAAGACCAAGCAAGAAAGAGACATGGGGTAATCGTATCTGATGACCTAAAGGTGGCTAGGCAGCGTGACTAGGCAGTCAGAAGGGTTAGTGGGATGGATGCTGGGGTGCATAGGAAGGGGTATTGACAGCAGGAAGAGGGAGGTGGTGCTGCCCCAGTATAGATCGCTGGTAAGATCCCACCTTGAGAACTCTGTCCAGTTCTGGAGGCCACTTCTCAGGAAAGACATAGTGCAGGCGGTTCAGAGGAGGGCTACCAAAATGGTGTGGAGTCTGGATCAAAAGCCCTGTGAGGCGAGACTAAAGGAACTAAATATGTACACCTAGGAAGGGGATATAAGAGACTTTTACCTCACTGTGCTTAACGTACCACTGGGGGTATTTTTCAGAAATTCAAGCAGGGGTATTCTGTAAGCTGAGGGGTAAATTCAGGAGGATGTGAGAAGTACTTTTTCACAGAAAGGGTGGTGTATACCTGGAAAAGCCTTCCAGCAGAGACGGTGGTGGCAAAAACTGTGATGGGGTTGAAAAATGCCTGGGACAGGCCCACAGGAATTGGGTGGGGGTAACTGAGCCATGGATCTAGTAGGATCTGCAGCAAAACATGACGGTTTTTTTTACATAGAAACATAGAATTTGACGGCAGATAAGGACCGCTTGGCCCACCCAGTCTGGCCATTTCCCTACCTAATGGATAAGCTGCAGATCCTAGTTAACCAGTAGCCTAATTCTTCCTACCCCCTAGAATTGCCTTATGACTGTCCCATGCATGCTTGAATTCCACCACTGTTTTTGACTCCACAACCTCCTCCGGAAGGCAGTTCCATGCATCCATAGCCCTCCCTGTGAAAAAATACTTCCTTAAATTACCTCTGAGCCGCGCCCCCCCAAAAAAAAATATCTTCAAATTGTGCCCCCTTGTTCTTGCACACCTTTTTTTTTTTTGAAATATGCTACCCTCTTGGACTTTGTTGATTCCCTTGAGGTACTTGAAAGTTTCTGTCATGTCCCCCCCTTCCTGCCTCCTTTCCTCGAGGCTATACATATTAAGCTCCTTAAGTCTCTCTTCATATGTCTTCCAGTGCAGACCCTGCACCATTTTAGTTGCCCTCTTCTGGACAGCTTCCATCCTGTCTCTCTTTGCGGAGTTTGGGTCTCCAGAACTGCACGCAGTACTCCAGATGGGGTCTCACCAGCTGTCTGTACAGAGGATATAACTTCCTGTTTTCTACTGGTGATGCCTCTCCTATGCATCCCAGTATCCCCCCAGCCCTCCTTGCTGCCCTCTCACATTGCTTGCCCACCTTTAGGTCATCTGATATGACTACCCCCAGGTCCCTTTCCATTTTTGTTGTTGTTAGTATCTCACCCCATTGTGTACTCTTCCCCAAGGTTTTTGTTTCCCAAGTGCATTAGCTTGCACTTCTTAGCATTGAATCTAAGCTGCCATACATTTGACCATTCCTCTAACCTTGCCAAGTCCCTTCTCATCCTTTCCACCCCACCTTGTGCATCAACTCTGTTGCAGATCTTTGTGTCATCTGCAAAGAGACATACTTTTCCTTCCAGTCCCTCTGCAATGTCACTTATAAAGACATTGAAGAGTACTGGTCCTAATACTGAACCCTGCGGTACCCCATTAGTAATTCCCTTTCTTCAGAGTGGACTCCATTTACTAGTACTCTCTGTGTCCTATTCTCCAGCCAATTCTTTACCCGGGCTGTCATCTTGGGGCCCACTCCCAGGCTGGCTAACTTGTATATTAATGTTTTGTGTGGGACTGTGTCAAATGCCTTGCTAAAGTGTAGGTAGGCCATGTCCACAGCCCCTCCCTGATTTACTACTTTGATCACCCAGTCAAAGAAATCTATCAGATTCGTCTGGCATGACCTTCCCGCTGTGAATCCATGCTGCCTTGGGTCCTGTGCCCCTCTGGCCTCTAGATACTAGACAGTTCTTTCCTTCAGAAGTGATTCCATCATTTTCCCTATCACTGAGGTTAAACTAACAGGTCTGTAGTTTCCTGCTTCTGCTTTGCTCCCACTTTTGTGAAGGGGAATCACATCTGCCCTTCTCCAGTCCTTGGGTACCACCCCATCCTCCCATGATTTGTTAAAGAGGGTAGTCAGTGGTGTCACTAGTTCTACTCTTGGTTCTTTTTGAATTCTGGGATGAATCCCATCAAGCCCTATTGCTTTGTCCACCTTCAATTGTAAGAGTTCTTTCAGAACCCTTTCTTCTGTAAATGGGCTGGTATCAACTTCTGTATCCAGAGTGTTTCTACTGTTTGTTTTAGGTACCTCCCCCTCTTCATTTGTAAATACTGAGCAAAAATATTTTAGTGTATCTGCCTTTTCACAGTCACCCTCTGCTCACCCTCCCTCCCCTTTATTAAGCCTCACTATCCCTCCCTTGGTCTTCCTTCACTCCCTGATGTACCTATAAAAGGTTTTATCCTTGGGCCTTTGCTGTTCTGACTGCCTTCCCAGCTTCCTTTTGCTTTAACTGATACAGTTCTCTGTCCTGCTCCTTCTGTGATTCCTTGTACTTCCTGAATGCTTTCTTTTTCTCTTGAACCTTCACTGCCACTTCCTTTGAGAACCATAGTGGTTTCTTACATTGTTTTGTTTTGTTTTGCTTCACACAAAGGCTTGTTACCTCTGTGATGGCAGTTTTATTATTCCCCATTGTTCTTCCACCCCTCCTTCCTGCCCATTTGCTAGTGCATTCCTGGGCACTCACCCATTTGGCAAGTCAGCCTTCCTAAAGTCCAGTACTTTTGCCTTTGTATGGCTTGACTCTATTGCTGTGTTTATTGTGAACCATACTGTTCGATGGTCGCTAGTTCCCAGATGGCTACCCACTTCTACATCTGTGATCCTCTCTCCATCTCCATTTCAGAGAACCAGGTCTAAGATTGCTCCCTCTCGAGTGGGCTCCAGTACTAGTTGTCTAAGGCATGCCCCCTGTAGGGCATCTAGAATAACCCCACTCTTCGAAGTGGCTGCTGCAACTGCACTCCAGTTAACATCCGGTATATTCAGATCACCCATCAGCAATATCTCCCCTTTTTCTGCCATTCTAAGTATACTTTCTATCATTTCCTTGTCCATTTCCTCCCCCTGAGAAGGGGGTCTGTATACAAGCCCTGTGCGGATTGTGGTGCCATTGCCTGTCTCCAAATTTACCCACAGTGCTTCTTCTCCTCCCTGTGTACCCTTTTGTTCTGTTGCTTTTATTCCTTCCCTTATGTAAAGAGCTACTCCTCCTCCTCTTTTACCCTCCCTGTCCCTCCTGTAGATAGTGTATTCTAGTATGTTTACGTCCCAGTCATGGTTTTGTGTGCACCATGTTTCTGTGACTGCCACGATATCCAGATGTTCCTCCTCCATCAAGGCCACTAACTCAGGAAGCTTGTTACCCAGACTACGGGCATTGGTACTCATTGCTGTCCATTTTTTGATGGCTTTACCATCTGTTGCAGCATCACCCACTGACCTTTCTACCTCAGTCTTTTTCTCATTTAGCACCCTGTTTTGTAGGGAGAGGTTGGGATTTTCCTGCTGCTTATCAGTGCCTCACCCCTTGACTAGTTTAAAAGCTTGCCAATGAAGCATTTAAACCAATTGCTCAAGACTTGTTCCCTTCCTGGACAGATGCAGACCATCCTGCCAGTATAGGCTGGCGTCCCTCCATGTGGAGCCCCAGTCCCCAATGAAGCCAAACCCCTGTGCTCCACACTATTTTTTTTTAACCATTCATTAAACATTTTAAACAAAAAAGTCAGACTGGGTGGGTCTAGCGGCCCTTATCTGTCATTGCATTCTGTGTTTCTGTTCTCTTGAACATCTACTGGCAGGCTTTGAAAAACGACTCGTGCACGTTCATCAGGTGGTGTGAAAAATGGCTATGTTAAAAATGTGGGGTCAAAATATTGAAAATGACTAAAGTTATGAATGAATGTTGAAACATTTCAACATACCTTTACAGCTTTGGTGTTTGAGATGTCCACCCCACATTTTCAACCTAGTGTTATGACACCGCTATTTATAACCAGTAGGTGAACATTTTCAAATCTTGCCCAAAAGGTGATTTCACTGATCTTCCGTGAAATTGCCTTGGTGTTTGAGATGTTGACCCCAAATTTTCAGCGTAGTCTTTTTATTTATTTTTTTAATTGAAATTCTTTTTTTATTGAGCAGAGCTTGTATCATTACATTCAGGCAACAAGTTTATATCTGTAAATAATTCTAGTCCAGCATATGGATTATACCAGTTTAGTGTCTAAAGAACACATTTCATGTCTGTACATTTCCTTGATCTTGTAGGTAAAGCTAGCTGACATTTGCTTGTAAAATGTTGTTGGGAGGTGTTGCACAGGTATTCAAGGTGAGCTGGGGGACCAGATAAGAGATAGAATGGCAGGAAATTAATGTGACCGATACTTGGAACTTACTGTATAAATGTGTTTAGTCAGAAAAAGGTGAGGGTACATCCCACCCCCTTGTTTGTTTCATATACTGAGGATGAAAACACCCATCGGTCTAGTGTTGCCACCTCCTAGGGTACAGAATCGTTATAGTGGTCTAGTTGATACAAGACCCATTTGCACTATCTGGTATCGAAAGTTGATATGCATCTCTTTTGGTTTAGCTGATATCCTCTCTAAATTATAAGCCTCATAGGTCTGCCTCTTCCAAGCCTTTTTTTGGGGGGCCTGATGGCCAAAATGTGGTTATGATCTTTTAGCTGTTAGTTTATATTGAGTTTTATTTATCTTGAGCCCCAGTGGGGGGACTGCAGTAAGGATGTAGGTTGCTGTGAATAATTCAAGGAGTTTGAATATGTCTTATTATTTCAGTTAACACTTCTTGCCAATATTTCTGTAGTACTGAACAGGACCACATTATATGTTCGGTATTTGCCTCTTGGTGTCCACATTCCCACCAGCATCTTCCTCGTTCTGGCCCACAGAACTTTGCTGTTATTTTAGGAGTCAAAAGGAATCTGACTCTAGACTTCAGACGTATTCACTCCAGTATATGGAAGAGGACATTTTTGAAGAGGGGAGAGCAGAGGTCAGCCATGAGTTGCGGTCTAAGTCCTGGCCCAACTCCTTGGACCATTTGATTCTGATATAATCCAGGTTGTCTGGGGAATATGCTCCGAGGGTCTGATATAGGGTGCTTATTATGTGATCTTAACATAGTCTTTTTTATTACACCACTTTATAAACCTAGTTGGTGAAAATTTTCAGATCCTGCCTGAAAGCTGATTTTTGTAGGGAGACTGCAGAATTGCCTTCTGGGCCGGTTTTGAAAAATGTCACCTACCTTGTCCATGAGGTTGGGTCCCAAGAACACCATGTCAAATGTTTGGTGGAATAATATTGAAAAAATAAGTTATGAATGAACATTGGAAATATTTAAACATTCACTCTGTGTACTCTGAATTTTACCAGATTTTTTCACCAGATTTTCTTTAACTTATATTTTATTGAGTTATGTAATATTACATTACAAGTAGGTCCCAACAGGCAGGCCATTACAAGTAGTACTTACAGTTCAATAAGCTGTAGTTTCATTTTTACAGTAGTACAGGAATAAGGCTGTTACAACACCTGGGAGTGTGCTAATCATACCAACATTTTACGTATCTAAGTTGATACAGGAGTCTTGCAAAATTTAGATAATGACCATTGCTGCCATGAGCAGGGATAGCAAAAACAGACTAAAACATATCATGCACCCTCTTATAGGGTGTAGCATCCCACCATCAATTGTTTTGTTATATATACATTTTACATCCTCCTATGCAGCTTTGGGCATAATTTAGAAAAAAAGAACAAACGAACATCAGACTTGTTACCTTAAATTATCTGTTTTTTCACTAGATTTTCAATATAGTATTCTTATGACCCCACCTCATGAACTAGGTAGGTGAAATTTTTCAAAACCTGCCCAAATGGTGATTTTTGCGGAGCCACTATGTAATCACCTTTCGGGTCATATTTGAAAAATGTCATGTTTTATGAGGCAGGGTCCAAATAACAGTAAAAGTTCAAAAGGCATTGAAAATAAATTGACCGCACTTGTTTTCATCAGTTCCCTTTTGGCATTGAAGGATGCGTTTTCCTCATAGAGTGGATTTTCAGCGCTGAATATTTAGTTGAGGGTGTGGTGGGGGTTTGGTCAGCAAAGCCACAGAAGACCTCAGTGGGCAGTTTTCTGCTTTTAAGGTTTGCAATAATAAAAAAAAGGCATTATAATGACACAAGAATGACACTGGGGATTGGGCACCCCAGTGTCACAGTGAAAGGGGAGGATGATTAACGTGAGATGGGGGGAGGTCTTTCAGAAGGGTTGCTCAGCCTAGGATGTTTTTGTTTTTTGTTTTATTTAACATTCCTGGTCTGAGCGGGTCTCAGCCTCTGAAGGCTTCTCATTATGTGAATTCCCCACTCCGAGCTGTGCTCAGCCCAAGATAGATATTGGCCGCTAATATTGGGATGGGAGGGGTGGCACATTTTCACAATAATCAGCAGGCTGATAATGATGCCACTCAGCTGGCTGGTAGGCGGCATCTTGTAAAGGAAAGGATCCAGCCACAGTGTGATAGGTGCGGCTCAGTCCTTTCAACTACATGATGTTTCCGTGCATCACCTTGCAGAACAGTCATGATTAGCCTGGATGATCATTAGCTGTTTACTGTCGAGCCTCATTGTATGTGACATTGATGGCAACAGGTCAAGGGAGAAGTCTGTGACACACAGTCATTCAGTCTGTGTCTCTCTCTCTCTCTCTCTCAGTATATATAGATCATTCCTCCCCGGCGCTGTTCATCTCACTTTGGTCATAAGACAGAACACACACACACACCTTGTTTTGTTTGTAAGTCATCAGTAAAATCCTGTTCGTGGTAAGAAGGCTCCCTGGTTACACAGTTTAGGTCGGAGGTGTTGGCTCTGCTGATATTGTCTTTGCACTTAGTCATGGTATCCAAGGAAAACAAAGCCAAACAAATGTAGCAATACAGATGGCAAAGTAGCATGTTGACTAGCTGCTTATGACAGACGTTGGAAAAGAGATTTGAGCAGCTAGGCCCATTCTGATGGGCATGGAGGAAGCATGGTCAACCCTGTATCCGGGATACATGGGTTTGCTGCTTGAAACAGATTTCCATCTGTGGGCTAGAGTCCTTTTGGGCACGTTGTGGAAGTAGCACGTTCGGACTGGGGAGGTGTGTGCACTCTCCCCAATGCCATAGCACTGGATTTTTTTCTGATTCTGTGGGTGGCTTTGATGGATCTGTATGGAGACTGGGAGTCCCCATTGTGTATGGGATGGGTATCTAAGGGGCTCTGAAGACTGAGGTGGTGTCCAGATGGAAGTTAATCCGCCAGATTGAGGTACGCAGCAGTAGTCTGTCAAGAGTAAGATAGATGAGGCCTCTAGATCTTGCCCCTATCATAGCATCTGGTTAGGTATGGGACTGTTGAAGCCTTGTGTAAACTTCAAACATTTCATTTATAGAAAGTCTAACTATTCACTGCTAATTTGTGTTTGCTCCCTGACAGGTCACAACTCTGATGGAAAGTTCATCGCCCGGGCTCAGAGGATAGAGTATGACTGTGAACTGGTCCCACGAAGAGTGGCCATTTTCATTGAAAAGACAAAAGACGGGCAGATCCTACCAGTACTGAATGTTGTGATTCGAGAGGTCGCCTGTGGCGCTAATCACACGGTAAGATAACACTGCAACTACTAGTACAGTTGGCCCCTGATATAGCCACTACTTCCTTGCAGTTTTAAGGTGCTTCAGCAACAGGTTAGAAATCACTGGGCTAGTCGCATGCTGTGTAACAAGAAAAAAAAAAAGGCTATGTCATATGTGTGTTTGTCAGGTTCTGGCATCTGGTATGGTCATAAATGTCTTCTCTAGTTCAGGAGATGAGAGAACTGCAAAGCTAAGCAGTTCTGGTACACAGAGGCGTTGAGAAGGGACTCATGACCATAAGAGATGTCAGAACTGCATGTATAAACATTTTCAATCATGTTAAAATTTTCTGTTTGACTTTAATTTAAAATCACAATGTTTCTCTTGGTAGAAAGAGAGAAACCCTGTGTGGTGAAATGGATCATGACAACTGAACTTAACTTCTGAATTTTAGAACTGCTTGCACGAGACACCCTCTTCTGGTTATAAGTGTTGAATGTTTACAAATAAACCTTCCTGACTGGCTAAAAATGATCATGAATTATATTGATGTAAAGGGGGTAAATTCAGCTCTGGCTCAAATTGCTTCAACTAGTCAAAGAAACTGCTAGTCCAAGCAGTTGTTTTTATTTGTTTTGTATAGTTGTTTGACCTTAAGCTACCACCCATTTCTGCAGTCAGGTCTTCATTCCAGGGATCCCTCAGTCCCATCATCCACTTCTCCCACTGTTGTAGAAAGTAGGGATCATCACGGAGCAGAGGGTACCTGTGACCATTCTTAAGCTGTCTTGTCATACATGGTCAGAGTTTGAAATTTGTGGAAAAAGTACATACCACTAGGGCAAACAAGTAGTAAAATGCTTGCCAAAAAATTAAATTACATGCCGCCCCATTTATATTACATAATTTCAGTGTTCTCGCCATTGGACCAAGTGTCAGAATGTTCTTTTCACCATCACAAGCTTAGCTGCTCTGGTGCCAGTGCATACGCCCCAAAATAAGCCAGTCGGGACACAGAGATGGGGGGGGTTTGGCTTGTGCACTGCCAGCCTATTATGGGTAGTATGACGCAGTCGTCACCGGCTGTGATCCTGCTGTCTACTACTACAGTCGTGACCTCTACCACATGCGTCAATGCCAAAACAGTGCTGTTATTTTTCAGAAATAAGTTGCCTCCTCTCAGGCCTGCCTGACCAGCCTGTACTAAGAGTGATGTGAGTCTCAAACACCTAGACTCTGCTGTAACCCAACACTATGCAAAAGGGGCCTCCTTAGCCACTGCCAGAGTAGCCTGCCCGCTCGTCTAGCCCCGCTGTCAAAGGGGATGATGATAAGGTGGAATATAACCCAGACTTCATAATGGAAGAAGATTATGAGGAAGAGGAGGGCTATGCTGAGGACCAGTATTTGCCTGGTATTGGCCCCCATCTTATCCTCCTACAGTGAGGAATCCGTGGTCAGTACCCCAAAGTCATCACCAGAGGATCCCTCTTTCCAAACAATGATGCAGAAAATACATTAAGATGTGGGATTCATTCTGGAAGAGAAAGACTCCACAAAGAATATGTTGGGTTTTTTTTGAAGGTGCCAGAACCCCCATCGATAGTAATCCCTGCACTGTACCCAGCTCTGGAGGATGCCACTGTGCTGCTTGGTGTAGGGACTACAGGTATAGCATTGGACCTAGGAAGGCTGACAAGATGTACCCTGCACCATCCAACAAGCCTTGTGCTAACCAGCCAGCAACAGGCTCAGTAGTCATTACAGCTGCCAATGACAGATCCAGGGTGCCCAAACATGAACTCCCTGCCTGCTGACGAGGAATCCAGAAGGCTGCTTATCATCGGGGAAGTGTACCTATGCATCTGCATCACTAGGCCTACGTATTGCAAACTATTAGGCCCATATGATTTAAATACCAGAACAACCTCTGGAGGAGTGCCAAGGCTGCTGTACAGGCCCTTCCTGTGTGTCAGGCCAAAGCACAGTTAATGAAAACTTTAATGGCAGGAGCTTAGGTGGACAAACACTTGATCCACTCAGCCTGTTTTATTTCCGATACCTCTTCCTGGGCAGCTGCCTTTGGCATTTGTATGAGAAGATATTCGTGGCGTAGAGTAGCTGGGTTTTCAATGATATGTAACAAGCGGTGTTGATTGCCCCTTTTTAGAAGTCAAACTGTTTAGGGTATGATGTGGAAGAAGCTTTAAAAGGCCTCCAGTCGTCTAGTATGACGTTAAGGTCAGACATTACTTTGAGAAACTGCTCTTGCAGCAGGTTACACCTTTAGGACTGAAGCCGGCAGGCACCAGGACCCCACGAAAAAAATTCTAGCTAGCAGTATCCACCGGGGGACCCCTCCCCGACGTCAGGCATCACATAGAAGGGGGTGGTCCCCCAACATCCCCAGTTCTTTTCCCGCCGTTTACTCACTAGCATCGGCCTCACGGACGCCTGCATCAATGAAACGACGCGTGAAATCTTTATTTTCCTCAAATCTCAATCCATGTCTGCTTCTCCTACCCCCTTTTCTTGAAGGATCTCTCTCTGTGTGCCTGCGGCAAGCAGATCCCTTTTGCAGACCATCATTCGGCCTGTCAGGTGCCTAGGCCTGGAGCACGACACCCAGGCCTGGTCAGTCTGCCACAGTTCAGTAGCAGGACCCGGATCTGCCGCCAAAAGGCCCTTCAGGGGTTCCTCCTCGAGGACAAATTAAGGAAAATGGAGAAAAGACCTTCCTCCAAAGTGGAATCTTATCACAAGTCAGGGTAACACCAGGACGAGCATCGGGACTCTGATAGGGCGAGATCCCCCAGCCGAGCCTCTGAGACCAGGGCCAGGTCCAGCTCTACACTGGCAGACAGATCTTTCTCGGGCTCGCTCCCAACCTCCCTCCATTAAGGTAAGGTCTTCAGGGGGCTCCTCAGCCTCCTTACACCCGCTCAAAACCACTCGGGCGCTGGACACCTCCAAGCCTGATTCTTCAGATAGGCACAAACAGCCTTCCTCCAAACTGGGCGGTACGTCTGACCGACGCTGGGACACTGGCATCAGGTCTGTCTCCCAACCTCCCTGAAAAGAGAAGACTGTAGAGCTGACGTATCTCAAGCGAACATTGGAAACCAAGAAGGCGTCCAACCCAGCGCCCCCAAAATGGACTATCCCGACGACAGTAGTACCGACGCCGGTGGACACTGGATGTCAGGGGTCATCGGGTGAAGAGGCTGCCGTGCTGCTGGATGACCAGACTGGCGACACGGAGGATGCCTGCCTACCCAGGCAGCCATCATCAGACCCGGTGGTTCACCAGGCCTGTTGGGCATGAATATTCAGGAGGTGAAAGAACTATTCACCTTCTGGTAGGAAACCATAAGGAAGGATGTGGTTCCTCCTAAGCCTTAGCCACCTCCATCTCAGGGCGCTGAAGGTTCAAGACCCCCAAGGAGCCAACTCCACCTCCTCGGGGCTGATCGAGACAGAAAACACCCATCACGCTGTCCCTTGGGGTCCCCGAGCCCAAAGCGAGCCAGGGGCAGACGCCATTCACCGGGAGATGACTTCAGACCGGATATGTCAGATACCCCCAGGTCTCCGTCTCCCTTCAGTCCCCCATCACCAGACCCCATGGGACCTTCCAAGGTCGCCACCGGATGATCCCTCCTTTTCGGAAATCATGAGGCACATCCAGGAAAATATGGGATGGGAGACAGGAGGCTTAAACCCCAAGAGACAAAGCCTTACCCGTTACCTTGGGCAGAAAGACCCGAAGCCTGTGGTTGTCCCACCTTTGGTGGACACCTTTATGGACGTCACCAAGGCAGCTTGGAAGCGTCCGCATTCCACACCTGCTGTTCCGAGGAAGGCTGACCGCCTGTACAGGGCTCCCATGGAGGACCTGTATTTGGTGCAACAACCCCTTGCCGACTCCCTGGTCATTACTGCATCTCATGATAGGTCCCAGTGGCATCAGCATTTGAGTACCCAGTCTCTGGACCAGGAATTAGATTCCATGGGAAGACGCACGTATGTGGCTGTTACATGCTCAATTAGCTCTCTAAACTATCTGACGCACATGGTGCAATTTCAGAACGCCCTTTCGGAACAGGGCCAAGACCTTTTAAAAGACTTTCCGGATGGGGAAAAGGAGGAACTGCTTAACCTCCTTTAAACTGGGTCAGACGTGGGGACCCAGGTTCTCTGAGCCGCTTACAATTCAGCAGACTTGGCAGCCAGGGGAGCAGCCACAGGCGTTTGTTTCTGGAGACACTCTTGGTTGAGAGTCTCCGGATTTACCCTGGACATCCAGAAAAACATCCTGGACGTCCCTTATAATGGAGCGGTCCTGTTTGGTGAGGAATCCAAGAAGGTCATCACCAGGCAACAGGATGCCGGGAAGGCAGTCAGGACTGTACAGGCGATGTACAGACCCAAGTCTGGTTCCTTTCGTAGGAACCAGAACAGTTTTCGCGGCCGGCAGTAAAGGTAGCAGCCACATTCCGGCCAGCAACCCTGGGGCAACTTTGGTGCAAAAATCAAGCCAGGTTCCCCTCGGGTCAGGGCCCAAAGCAGCCCAGCCTGCGGGGTCCAATACCACCACAGCATGACTCCTTCCTGGCCCCCGCCCCTCCTCTGGATCAAAGGGTCGAGAAGGTCCGGGGTCACATCTCTCATCACCTCTCAGGATGGCAGAGGATGACCTCTGACTGGTGGGTGTTGCAGTTGGTGGAATGAGGTCACTTTATAGAGTTCCTCGACCACCCACCATCCAGACCTCTCCTGCTCTCCCACTACTCAGGTCAGCATGCCCTGCTTATCCAGTAGGAGATCTTGGCCCTCCTAGATAAGGAGGCCATAGAGTATGTTCCACCGAACCAGAGAGGAAAAGGTTACTATTCTCACTTCTTCCTGGTTCCAAAGAAAACGGGACCTGTGCCCAATCTTAGATCTCAGCGACCTCAACACACTTGTGTTGTACTAGCGCTTCCGCATAGTGACCCTGCCGGGTCTCATTCCCATGCTCAAAGAGAGCGCATGGCTGGCGTCACTGGACGTGCAGGACACTTACCTACAACCTCCGACCGCTCAAGCGCACCGGAAGTTTCTGCGCTTCGAGTTTCTGGGACGCCACTACCAGTTCCAAGCCCTCCCTTTCGGACAGTCTTTGGCACCTCGAGTGTTCACAAAGTGTATGGCAGTCATGGCAGCAGCTCTCAGGAGACAGGACCACTACGTGCTTCTGTACCTAGACTGGCTTCTCACAGGATGCCCTGATGTCCGCGATACAGGATACCTGTTCCTCTTCCTATCACTGGGCATCATTATCAACCAGGAGAAGTCACACCTTGTCCTGTCTCAAACTTGCAGATCTTACTTCGAGAGGGCTCTTGCAGTAGGTAATTACATATAGGACTGACGTCGGCAGGTGGCAGGACCGCACGGAAAGATTTCTAGCTAGCAGTCCCTGGCGAGGGACCGCCCCCACGTCAGGTGACCGGCATCAGGAGACGTCGGTATAAAGGGGCGGTCCCTGACGCCCGCCTTCCAGTTCTTTCCCACCATTAGCTCATGCAGCGCCTTGCGGAAAAGTTTGTTGCTTCGTCAGCCTATCATTCGTCAGTTTTTACCGAAGTAATTTGTTTTTTTCAATTAACGTCAGGTCATCGTCTGTGTATGTCGTCCCCTACGCCCTGCGAGCACAAAAATAAGTGTGGCGCATAAGGATGGCCATTTCCTGTGCCTGTTCTGCCTAGGCCCCGATCACCTGGTCGAGAAGTGCCAGCACTGCCTCAGCTTCAACGCGGCTACCCGGAAAAGGCGGCAGCAATCCCTGGAAGCCCATATTTTGAAGAAAAACATGAGTTTGATGTAGAAGGAGCTCAAAAAACTGAGGCAGGCGTCCACTTCCCAAAGGCCATCGGAAGAAGGATAGAGAGGCACGGGGCTCCTCTGCGCGTCTCCTCGAGGAGCTGCGGGTCTACAAGTAACATCCCTCTGGTGGACAGCTCTCGGCAGCCCTGGAGGGATTTCGAGGCGTTAGCCCCTCCGTCTGGCTGCGCTCATGCCTTTTGGCGCCTCCGGGCAAATGGAGACCTCCGCCCCTGGTTCGGCCGCAGGCTCGTGGCCTACTGGTGTGGGCGACTCCGTCCGCGTGGAGAAGGCCAGTAAGGGGCATGACCCTTCGGGGCAGCTCACGGCCTCTGTCTCCCATTGGACCAGGCCAATCCTTCTCCTCTGTCTGTCTTCGGTGAAGGCTCCCATAAGCCGGACGCCAGCTCCTCAGGCGCCCACTGAGAGCTCACCGTAAAGCCGCACGTCGGTTCACCTGGCGCCCGGTCGGCGACTGAACTGATGGACCTCCCTACGTCCGTCATTCCTGGTTCTCCGCAGCCTTCGCTGCCGTCCGGGAACCCAAAGTACCCCCAGCCTGACCCCGGGGATTTTTTCCTCTCCATCCCCGGACGACGCTAGGGACCTTCCTCCGTTGGACCGTCCTCTTCCTGTGGGTGCTCCAGATCTGACGTTGGCTCCCCGGACGCCGGTACCTCCTAGGCCCCCGACGCCAGTTCTACAGACTCCAGCTGACATCCCACTTCCGGATATCCCCCCACCACTGGGCCCGCCAACTTGGATCCGCCCGTGAGGCTGCCAGCTGGGCCGTCTGCTCCGGCAGTTCCCCCAGGTACCCTCCGTCCTATCTGGCGCCGCAGTACGAGACGCCAGTCTTTCCGACGCTGGGCTATCCGCAGCCAGGTTTTGGATACTCTCCATATGGGTACAACCCATATCCTTATCCCCCGCCTCCTCCTCCTCTACTGCCCCCACAGCCGCCAGTGGACTTGCAGGAGACTCTGGAGTCCTGGTGGGCTGAGGCCAAGGCTCAGCTCACCAGGGAGGTAGAGAGCCACCTACCGACGTCTGTGCCATCTCAGGTTCCCGTACGCCCTAGGTGGCACACTCTCTCACCACCTCTGGACCCAGACAGAACAGCCCTGGAGTCCGGAGAGAGGACACGCATCCCCGGGGGCTTCCCAAGGGGTCCGTTCCTCCCCTTGGTCGGAAAAGGGAGTCTTTTTCCTCTTCCTCCTCCTCTTCACCCTCGGGACTCCTCTGAAAGGGATGACTAGCCTCGCTGTCCGAAGCCCAGGCCAAGGACTCCTCCAAAGTCTTCTCCGGAAGATCCTTTTTTAACAGAGTTGCTAAGGAAAATCCAGGAGGTTAATCAGTGGCACTCTTTGGAACCAGATCCTCAGCGTCTGAAACTCGATGAGCATCTGGATCTGCCCGTGACAGCTCCTGCCTTGGTGCCACCCTGGATAGAGCCTCATGCCGACCTCGTCACCACCATATGGAAACAGCCATCGGCTCTAGCCCCACTTCCGAGAAAGTCAAACAAGCTATATCAGGCTCCTGAGGGCGTTGATTTCCTAGATTCTCACACTCATGCTGACTCAGTTGTGATTGGCGCTGCTCACAGCCGGTTGGCCAACCCAAAACACCTCAGCTCGTCGCCACCTAACAAAGAATCCCGCCTTCCGGACCAGTATGGAAAGATCTATGCTTCCTCCACGTTGGGGATTAGGGCCCTGAATTATGTCGGCCATATGTGGGACTACCAGAAGGCCATTCTGACTCGGGTGGAAGCCAATTTGGACTCCTTGCCAGACTCCCAAGTCAAGCAGGAGTTGGCTGATCTTGTCCACTCTGCACATTCGGCCAGTCGATACATGCCGATGACGCCCTACGATGCAGTGGACACTGCTGGGCCAGACTCAGCTTTAGCTGTAGGCCTATGTCGTCATGTTCCGGCTCGCGTGTCAGGGTTGGTCCCGGAAGTGCAATCCGCTATCCAGGAGCGCCCTTCCGAGTCGGTGCTTTTGGCGGTGATGTCAAGGACATCACTGATTGCAGGAGAAGGGGATGGCACTGAAGTCTGTTGACTCCATGTACCACCCCCATCAGCAGCAGCGCCGTCCCTTTCGCAGATGGAATCGGCCCAAGGCGAAACCCCAGGGAAGGCGGGCCACAAAACGCTGGGCCCCCACAGCTGCGGCGCTGCCCCACACCACCTGACTCCTTCCCTCTCCCACAGCTTCCGGACTCCCCAGAGGAACCAGTAGGAGGGAGGTTTTCCCTCCACCTTCCGGGCTGGGAGAGAATAAGAACAGATTCTTGGATGCTCCAGCTCATCGAAGAAGGACACTCGATAGTTTCTTCAGAAACCACCTCGCCACCCCCCTCTAAAGTCGTCATATTCAAGGGAACACCTTCTCTTGGTCCAGGAGGAAATTTCAGTTCTTCTGCGGAAATGAGCAATAGAACCCGTCCCCCCTTCATCTGCAAGGGACGGGTTACTATTCCCATTTTTTCCTGGTCCCAAAGAAGACAGGAGATCTCAGACCAGTTCTGGATCTCAGTTCCCTGAATCTCTTTGTGGAATACAAAAGGTTCAGGATGCTCTCGTTGCAGAGCCTTCTGCCCCTCCTCTGGCCGGGTCAATGGCTGTGTACCCTGGATATGCAGGAATGCTTACCTGCACATTTCCATTCGCCTGTCTCACCGCAAATACCTTCGTTCTAGGGACATGGATATGATGTTCATCCACACTGTCTGGCAGGTTCCTTGCCGCTTTAAATCTTGCTGGAAGGTCTTCAAGTTGGCTCCTCCAACTCACCCGGCTGGTAAAACTTTCGGCTCCGCCCCATGACGCCAGATCTTCCTTACCGCTTGGAAGCTTAGGTTCCCTCCTTAACGCTCTGCGTGTAGACTGGATCCTAATTCTTCGGTTCGTCCGAAACTTATTCTAAAATTTTCAAGACTTCGGTCAAATTACTCCCTCGTGGCTGCGATGGACAGATCGACTCCCAGATTTCGGCGCTGCCCATGTGGGCAGAAAATAGCCAGGACAGATCCGCACTCCATGTGCGTCTACTGCCTCAGCCTAGACCATGACCCGCAGGCCTGCGAGTTGTGCCGTTTGTTGTCGGCCAACGTCCTGGAAGACCGCGGTGCCCAGTTACAGCTTAGGCGCCTCGAGAAACGTTACCCACCAGTGAAGTCGGAGGCCCGGTGGGCGGTTACCGCAGCGGCTGGCTCAGCTGAGCAACTCGAGCAGATGATCGCCCTCGAGGAGGAGGCGGCACAGGCCGCATCATCCTCTTCCTTGGTCACGGCATTTATCCCGCTCTCTCTGGTTACTTCATATTCAGCTTCTTTTAAGGAGTTTTGCAGCCATCTGGACATTCTTCTCTGTCCAAAAAGGACTCTAAAGGTAAGTCCCACCGTCAGTGTTCGTGGGAGCGGGAGAGGTCCCCTTCCTCAGACAGTTGACACTCGACTTCGGTCGAGGTTGCGGCTAAGGCCACTGGCTTCACGGTGTCCCAGTCAGGTCAGCTGGCCGAGACACCCGTCGACGCGGTCGAGATTTTTCTCGACCCGTCGGACGGGCTGTCGACTGGTGAAGCCGACAGCCCTTCTTCACGGTTCCCCGGTGGAGACGAGACTTGCCTGGGCCTCCGGTGCGGAGTCCCCGGTCAAGGCTTCGAGCTGAGGGAAGGCGGGTGTCCCCGCCTTCCCAGACCTGTCCTCGGAAACACCGAGGTCTCTGTCTCGGACATCCTCTTGGTCAGCTGATCCCGCTGACATCGGCGGTCTCGGCACCGAAGTAAGCGGCGCCACCACTCGTCCTAGTCTTCCTCCTCAGAAGAGGGGAGGCTTCGGCGCAAATTGCGTCGACGCTACGAGGACCTGATGTGGCAGCAGTTACTTCTGTCCGGGAACAAGCCAACGCCGTTGCCTTCCATCAAGTGGATGTCACCCGAGCGGCCGAAACGACCCCTCGCTGTAGTTGGGGTGCTCAAGCCTGGGCCAGTTGTTCGGCCAAAACCAGCTGCCCCACAGATTGTGGTGGAACCTCCACAACTGAAATTGGGGGCGCCGACCAAGGACTCTCGGTTGGGTCAGGGCCTGCCCCACAGGTTGTCGGTCACCCTCACTCCCGACCATCCTCGGCAGGTGGAGGGTAGCTCAGGCTCCAGGCAGCTCTTTACGGACTCCTCTGAGTCAGACGACTCCTCCCTGTTCTCCAGGCCCATTGACCTGGAGTCCTCCGGGGGCCAGTCGATGGACGAAAGCCCATTGTCCTTCATGGGTCTGCTTCGGCTCATCTCGGAGTCTACTGGGATGCAGCTCGAGCCCGTATCCCAAGCGGGCCAAGTATCCCCTAACGGAGATACTGGACCGAGGGGATTCACCCACGGAGGCCTTTCCGGTGGCTGAAGCCATTGTTGGCCCAGCCTTGGAGCTCTGGCAGCAGCCTGATTCCTGTCCTGCACCTTCGGCCAGGATGGCCAGGAAGTATGCGGTCCCTACCGGCATTTTGTCCGTTTTTTCAGAACACTCCTCCGCCAAGGGGGTTGGTCACCAATAGCGTTTTCCGGTGTTCCGGGAATGCTAGGGATGTGGATAAGCCCCCCAACAAGGAGTCCAAAAAACTGGACTATGCCGGGCGTAAGGTGTACGCTGCATCCTCCCTTGGCCTCCGCCAGGCCAGCTCGGCCATGCTGATGGCACACTTCTCCCACGCCTTCATGGGCTCCCTGGGTGAGGTGATCCCTCATCTCCTGGCTGACCTGCAGACCACGGTCAGGCAGGTACAGGACCAGGGTAAGGCAGCGGCAAAACAGCAGCTCCAAACGGCTCTAGACATTGGAGGCTTCTGCGCCAGATCATTTGCGGCCGCGGTGGCGATGCGCCGCAGAGCATGACTGAGGATATCCACCTTCACTGCGGATACCCAGCATAAGCTGGCAGATGTCCCCTTTATGGGGACCGACCTCTTCGGCCCTGGAGTGAAAGGTCACCTCCAGCGGATCGAAAAGTCCAGTGCCACTCTGGACTCCTGTCACCTCCGCCCAGAAGAACAAGGGCCGTCGACAACAGCAACATAAGTCCTTTTGACCTTCTGCACCTGCAGCACATCCGGCCCAACAGCACCAGGGCCAGCAGGCTCGCGCTTGGCACCCCAAACTCAAGCCTGCGGCTTCCTCTAATAGGAAGCAAGGAGGAAAAGGCCCAGGAGGTCCCTCGGCCAGTCCCTCCTCTAAGCCTGCCCAGTGACTGGTTGAGGGTGTCTCCCCAGCCTCGTCCTCCCCTGGGTTCCCCGTGGAGGCGGCTCTACCACTTCCTTTCCGCCTGGTCCATTATCACCACCGGACCGTTGGGTGTTGGAGGTGGTAGGAAGGGCCTGCCCCTGGAGTTCAAGCAGGCCCCGCCCTTCCAAGCCGTCACCCCTTGGAGGGCTACAGGGTCCGCAGCCTCTCTGTCGGCTCGCCAAGCCAATATCACCCTGCTCCTCGAAAAAGAGGTGGTCAGGAAGGTGGCGGATCCTCCTCCAGACCCGGGGTTTGTGTCCAGGTACTTCCTGGTCCTAAAACGGACGGGGGGCTGGTGCCCCATTCTCGACCTGCACAACATGAACAGGTTTCTAAGGTCTCGGACCTTCAGGATGGTCACTCTGGCTCAGATAATCCCATCCTTGGAACGAGGCTTGTGGTTCTGTTCTCTGGACCTCCAGGGCGCGTTCTTTCACGTCCCACTCCATCTGTCCCACCAGAGATTCCTCCGCTTCAGGGCAGAGGGATCCCTCACGAGTTCAGGGCCATGCCCTTGACCTTTCCCTAGCTCCCAGGGTCTTCACCAAATGCATGGCAGTGGTGACTGCATTCTCACGGTGCCGAAGGTCGGGTGTACCACTACCTGGACGACTGGCTTGCAGCCCCTCCAGAACAGAGGTGGAGCGGTCCAGAGATCTGGCCCTCCAGGTTTGCTCTCAGGTTGGCCTCCTCATCAATGAGGCCAAGTTGGAACTCGTGCCAAAGCAGGTGATCCAATTCATCGGGGCAAAGCTAGACTCTCTACGAGCCAGAGCACGGCTCCCGGCGGACAGGGCTGAGGTTCTTTCCTCCTTTGCCCAATCATTTCAGGTTGGGCAGTTGCGCCCTGCCCGGGACGTCCTGCGACTCTTGGGCCTCATGGCGGCCTGCACCAGCGTGGTCGGTTGGGCCCATTGGTACATGTGTTCCCTTCAATGGGGGCTGGCCAGCCAATGGTCACAGCACTTCGATCCGCTGGATCAGCTAGTGACAGTGATCCAGGGGATGTGGAACGCTCTCCAGTGGTGGACCATTGCAGCACATCTGCAGGAGGGCATGCCATTTGTCCACCCCGAGCCGACGGTCTCTCTATCAACCGATGCCTCTCTGGGTTGGGGTGCCCATCTAGGGGAGCACAGAGCACACACGGCCTCTGGTCCCCTCGGGAGTCCCGATGCCACATCAACTTGCTGGAGCTTCGAGCGGTTCGTCTAGCCCTCACCGCCTTCGCTCCGTTTCTAAGGGGTCAAGTGGTTCAGGTCCAGACGGACAATACCACGACCATGTATTACCTAAACCGCCAGGGCGGGACACGCTCCATGCCTCTGTGCAGGGAAGCTCTCCGCATTTGGTCACTCGTGCGCAGCCTGGAGGTGGATCTCCTTGCCATCCATGTGGTAGGAGCCTCCAACACCCTGGCCGATGCCCTAAGCCAGATAGGGACTGCGTCCCACGAGTTCTCTCCTGCCGGAGGTAGTACAAGATCTGTTCTCCCACTGGGGCACGCCTCAGGTGGACCTGTTTGCCTCCAGGGAGAATGTGAAGCTGAGACTGTTTCATGCCCGGCCCCCTCAGCAGGGCTCGCTGCAGGGGGATGCCTTCTCGAGGCCGTGGACCCCGGGCCTCTTCTACGCCTTTCCCCCATTTCCCTTGATCCACAAGGTGCTTCTCGAGCCGAGGAGGGACAAGGCGCAGGTGATTCTGGTAGCCCCAGACTGGCCCCGCCAGTTCTGGTATCCAGATCTCCTCAGCTCCAGGCTCCCGAAGCGGCTTCCAGCCTGCCCGGACCTGAACTCAGTCGATCAGGGGAAGGTATTCCACCCGGACCTTCAATCCCCGCACCTGGCCGGTTCCTGGCGGACGAGTTCCAGGCCTTGGGTCTTTCCAATGAGGTCCTCAACATCGTTGAGGCGTCCGCAAGTCGACCAGAAAATGCCATGCCTTCAAATGGAAGAGATTCTCCATTTGGTGTCAGGGCAGGGCCTGGACCCTTCCTCTTGTTCCTTGTGAAGCATTCTGGACTACCTGTGGTCCCTTTCTCAGCAGGGCTTCGGTCGACCATCTTAAGGTGCACCTGGCAGCCATCTCTGCTTGCAGTGCGGGCGGGAAGCGGTGGTGCCAGGAGAAGGTGGTCAGGCGCTTTTTCAAAGGCCTTGATCACATATCCCCTCCAGTGCGAGAACCTCCACCTCCGTGGGATCTACTGCTGGCATTGGCTAAGCTCATGGGCAAGCCATTCGAACCGATGCACAGGTGTGACATCTCTCACCTGTCGTGGAAGACCGCCTTCTTGGTGGCTATCACGTCAGCCAGAAGGATGGGAGAGCTCCAGGCGCTTTCCATCAAGTCTCCCTGTTTGGCCTTCCACAGGAACAAGGTTGTCCTGTGCCCCCATCCAAAGTTCCTTACGAAGGTGGTGTCGGAGTTTCACCTTAACCAGGTGTTGACTCTACCGGTGTTCTACACCAATCACACCTCGGAGGTCGAATATAGGCTACATACTTTGGACCCTAGAAGAGCGCTTGCTTATTACAAGGAGCGGACGGCTGAAGTTCGGGGAAAGCTGTTTGTCACCTATGCTGAAGCCGCACCTGGCAGACCTGCAGCCAAGCGGACGATAGGCAGGTGGGTCACCTCCTGCATAGATCTCTGCTATAGGTTGGCGGGCATGGAGCCTCCCAAAGGGATAAGAGCTCATTCTACCTGCCATATTGCTGCATCGGTGGCTGCTTCCAGGGACGTCCCTATCCAGGAAATCTGCAGGGCTGCTACCTGGAAGTCAGCACACACCTTCATCACTCACTACCACATCGACCTTGAGTCACGCCGGGATGCTGGTTTTGGGGCCTCTGTTCTCAGTCTTTATTTCCCAAGTAGGGGTGTGCGCTTGCCTCTCTCCTCCCGGAGAACTGCTAGAGTCTGCCAGACAGTGTGGATGAACAACATATCCATGTCCCTAGAAATACAGGTTACTCAGCTGTAACAGGGTTCTAGGAATGGTGATATGTTCATCCACCGACCTCAACCTCCCAACCGCTGGCCTGGCTTCCAGCGAGGCTAGATCTGGCGTCATGGGGCGGAGCCGAGAGTTTTATCACCTGGGTGGGTGGGAGGAGCCAGCTTGAAGACCTTCGGGCAAGATTTAAAGCGGCAAGGAACTTGCCAGACAGTGTGGATGAACAACATATACCATTCCTAGAACTCCTGTTACAGGTGAGTAACCTGTATTTATAGAGCAGGCACATCTAGTGTACTACAGTCTGTATGTCCCCGCCATTGCCATGTTATGCCTGCTGGACCGTATGGCAGCAGCCATTGTAACAGTGTCACTGGCCCACTTGCATATGAGGATCCCATGGTAGTCTGAGTCTAGTGAGAATAACCCACCAACCTAGACAAACCAGTGCTAGTCATAGCCCCGCTGAAAGAGACCCTGATGTGGTGGATGGACCATGCAAACCTGCTCAAGTGTGTGCAATTTCTGAGTCCAGCTCCAGCACAAGTTCTCACCTTGGATGCCTTGGGATCTGGGTGGGGAGCACACCTGGGCTCTTACCTAGCACAGGGTACTTGGACCCAGACAGAAAAACTTACACATAAATGTTTTGGAGATGCAAGCTGTTCTACAGCCTCCAGGCATTTCAAGCTCATCTGATACCAGGTCCTCTGTACAGACAAAGTGTCAGTGCGTGATGCAATACATCAGCAAACAAGGTGGGACTCCTTCATATCTGCTATATAGGAAAGCAGCGAGTGTGGCAGTGGGCTCTGGAACACTGCATAACTCTCGGCAGTACAACTTCCAAGTGCCTGAAACAACTTGTCAAACAGCCTAAGCAGGTCCCAGTCTAGCCTGCATGAATGGGAACTGCTAACCTCAGTAGCGGAAGATTTCTTTACGAGGTGGGGTTGCTCAGAGTTGGACATTTTTGCATCCCCACACAACAAAACTGCCACGTATTTTGCTTGTTCACTTTAGGTCCTGGAGCTTTCTGGCAAGACGCATTGTCTGTCCCTCTCTTGGACAGGGAGGTTTCTGTATGCCTCCCCGTCATACAGAGATTACTCAAACTGCAGATGAAGGAGCAACCATCATCCTTATTGTTTCACTTTGGTCTTGGCAGATTTGATACCCACTACACCAGTGCAGGGGCCTATTGTCACAGGGCAAGGAGTCTCTGTCCAATTTGGATGCATGGCTCCTGAAGACATAGCTATAGCAGGCTTTGGGGTGTCCTCTAAAGTGGCAGATGTTTGGCGGCTGTTAGAAAACCCTCCACCAGACTTGCATTAAATGATTTACCTTGTGGGCCTTTTCCAAGCCCACAGTCCCTCAAACGACACTTGTAGCTTAGTGTCTGGGTTCCGACAGGACCTGCAGGACATTATCTAGGACCTGCTATTCCAGGGCCCTGTGCTTTTTGGCCAGTAGGCTGAGATCATCATCACTGGCCTACAGGACTCTGGGAAGGCTGTCTCCGAAGTACACAAGACATACAAGTCAGAACTGTATCTCTCTAGGTGCGCTGGCCCTTTCAGAGGCACCATGGACAGCAAGCAAAGAGACCACAACAACGAGGAGGGTAAAAGCACTCCCTCAGGCACCAGGAACTCTTTGACCGCAAACAGCTAAGCAGTCCAGAGCTCCTCTCCCCACCCACTCGGCCTCCGCCTGACTTCTTGACCATCCCCTCCTCCAGCAGAGTCGATAGGGAGGCAGTGGGGGGGGGGGCAGATCTTACTTCGAGATGCAGCTCTTGCAGCAGGTTACACCATTTAGGACTGAAACTGGCAGGCGTCAGGACCCCACGGGAATCTTCTAGCTAGCAGTCTTCAGCGGGGACCGCCTCCAACGTCGGTCCCGCCGACGTCAGGCGTAGTACATAAGGACGCGGTCCGGCCAGAATCCCCAGTTCTTTCCCACCGTCGATTTGCATGTCTCGACCCTCCGGTCAGTGTCTAGCGCGCGACGTCTGGAAAAGTTCTTTTCCCGTGTTTTCGACAAGAAACTTCAGTCTCTACAAATAGTCTGCCATCTGATGTCCTCACCAACATCCGCGGAGGGCCATCCGTCTACGTGTGCCTGCGGAAGCAAATTCCCTTTAAAGACCCACACTCTGCCTGCGTGCGGTGCTCAGGCCCGGACCACGACACTCGGTCCTGCTTCTTTTGTCAAGGCTTTAACAGTCGGACCCGGATCCGTCATCAGAAGGCCCTCCAAGCTTACCTTCTGGAAGAGAGATTGAAGGTCATGGATCCTGCCTCCAAGGTGGAATCTTCCGAGAAAGCCCGACGGCACCTTGAAAAACACAGGGAGAGGGTGAAATCTAAATACCCTTCTAGGGCTGACTCCCGCAGCTCCGGCTCCCGACCGCTCGCCTTCCCGGGCCCGCTCTCAGCCTCCCCCGGTTGCGGTCAAGTCTTCCTCCGGTTCCTCCACTCTGCAGCCTGTTATGACCTCAGGCCTTCTTCCTCATCGTCCAAGGCCTCGCTGAGGTCAGGGGACCGCCATCACCACAAGTCCGGCTCCCACCTCTCTGCCCCCGACGTCCATTCGGTCTCCTTGCCTCCTCCCCAGCGGAAAAGCAAGGAGCTGACGCCGCTCAGCGGACGCCGGACCCGGCGTCGGCCAAGCACCACCGGTCCCGGGACCTGGCGACAGCCAGACACCCGTCGCCGGCCAGGCCTTCTCCACCGTGGACGCCAGCTGGGGGACCGACGCCCGTCCCAGCAGATAGAGGAACCCCTACGCCACCTACCGACTTCGACCAGGAGGCGCTCATGGAGGAGGAGTCGACACAGCTCGAGGACCAGGCGGGCGAACCCGGTCCTGTCAGGCCCCCGAGGGAACCCTCTCCTGAACCAAGAGACCCCTGGGTGGCCGACGCCGACCCGTCGTCGGGCCTCAATATTGCTGAGGTCAAGGAGTTGTTTACGTTTTGGTGGGATACCATTAAAAAGGACGTGGTTCGCACACCATCTCCTCTTCCTCCTCCTCCTCCACCCGTGACTCCACCGGCCCCAGCGCCCCCCACCCCATCCAGGGCAGCAGGCCGAGTACCTTGCCCCCCAGGATCCTGTTGAATCTCCTAGGGGCAGACCATCGGATAAGAGGAGACCTCCGTCCAGATCTTCTTCAGGGTCACCCAGCCCCAAGAGACCGAGAAGACGCCGCTACTCACCTTCGACGGAGGACTCTGGATCGGACTTCTCAGGTAGATCCAGATCCTCTTCTCCCACCAGCGTCCCCTCTCCGGACCCACATGAGCTCCCAAGATCATCTCCGGATGACCCATTGTTCTCAGAGATTATGAGGCATATCCAGGAGAATATGGGCTGGGACACAGAAGAGCTTGACCCCGAGAGGCTACGCCTTGCACGTTATCTTCGGCAAAAAGACCCAAAGCCTGTGGTGGTACCACCCTTGGTGGACACCTTCGTGGACATCACCAAGGCAGTGTGGAGCGCCACATTCGCTCCGGCGATGCCAAAGAAGGCTGACCGCCTGTACAAGGCCCCTAGGGAGGACCAGTACTTGGCATCTCATCCTCTGGCCGATTCCTGGTCATCACAGCCTCCGTGACCCGGTCCAGAGCCGCAACATCTGAGCACCCTGCCACGGACCCGAGTCCAAGCAATTGGGCCGCGATGGGCAGAATGCGTGCGCAGCTGCAACCTCGCCATTAGGTCCCTCAATTATCTTACCCACATGGTCCAGTTTCAGAATGCCTTGTGGGAGCAGGGATTAGAGCTGGCAGAAAAGATGCCGGAAGGTGAGCAGAAGGAAGAACTGCTTCAGCTCCTCCGCACGGGTTCAGACGTGGGAACCCAGGTGCTTCAAGCTGCGTATGACTCCGCGGACTCCTCGGCCAGAGCGGCAGCCTCAGGCGTATGCCTCTGGAGACGCTCATGGCTCCGTGTCTCCGGATTCACCCCGGACGTCCAGAAGAACATACTGGACGCCCCACTTCACATCGAAGTTCTCTTCGGTGAGTCCTCGGAGAAGGTAGTCACCAAGCTTCAGGAGGCTGGGAAGGCCGTGAGATCTGTCCAGGCTATGTACAGACCCAGGCCCGGTTCCTTTCGTAGGAACCAGAGCTGTTTTCGCAGCTGGACTCTGAGACAGCAGTCCCGTTCCAGCCCGCAACAGAGGGGCTCCTTCTCCCGGAAAACCCAGGGGAAGTCGTCCTCGGGTAGAGGCCAGCATCCCGCCAAGTCGGCCCAACCTGCAGGACCCTCAGCCGCCACAGCATGACTCCTTTCCAGCCCCCGCCCCTCAGGATCAACGGGACGCCAAGGTCGGGGGTCGTATTGCGGATCACCTGCTAGGGTGGCAGTCCATCACCACTGACAGGTGGGTACTCCAATTGGTCAAAAAAGGCCACTTTATAGAGTTCATAGACAAGCCCACCCACAAGGCCTCCTCTGCTCTCCCGCTACTCGGGTCAGCACAGATTACTTATCAGGCAAGAAGTACTCGCGCTTCTGCAAAAAGGAGCAGTAGAGTACGTCCCAGAGAACCGGAGAGGAGCAGGCTACTATTCCCACTTCTTCCTGGTTCCAAAGAAAACAGGGGACCTCCGTCCAATATTGGACCTCAGCGACCTCAACATGTCGGTCGCCTACAAACGGTTTCGCATGGTGACCCTCCAGGGTCTTATTCCCATGCTGAAGAAGGATGCATTTCTAGCGTCACTGGAACATACAGGACGTTTACCTGCACATTCCCATTGCTCAAGTGCACAGGAGGTTCCTGCGCTTCGAGTTTCTCGGCCACCACTTTCAGTTCCGGGCGCTTCCTTTCGGACTGTCATCGGCCCCCAGGGTCTTTACCAAGTGCATGGCAGTCGTGGCAGCATCTCTAAGGAGACAGCGCCATACGTGTTCCTGTACCTGGACGATTGGCTTCTCATGGCCGCCTCCCGAGAGGCGTCGTTGTTGGCTATCCAGAACACCCAAGCTCTTTTTCAATCGCTGGGCATACTTATCAATTACGCGAAGTCTCTCCTGGTACCGTCCCAGAAGCTGCAGTTCATAGGCGCAGTTCTGGACACAGTCCAAGGGAAAGCTTTTCTTCCCGAGGACAGAGCGGAACGCATCAGGTCCCTCTTCAGGGACCTTTCGTCAAAGAAGACCGTCCCTGCCAGACTGGTCCTTCACCTGCTCGGACATATGGCTGCGGCCATTCCAACCGTCCCGATGGCAAGGCTTCACATGCGGGTAACCCAGTGGATGCTCAAAGTGCAATGGGATCAGAGGCAAGACCATATGCAGCAGCCAGTCAGAATCACGAGGGCCGTGATTCGGGACTGGCAATGGTGGCTAGACCCAGGGACACTCTCTGTGGGTGTCCCATTTGTAGCACCGTCCCCGGAGGTAATCCTCTCCACAGACACCTCAGGGCTGGGGTGGGGGGCACACCTGAACGGGGTGAGGTCTCAGGGAACGTGGACCCTTCAGGAAGCTCACCTTCACATCAATATTCTGGAGATGAGGGCGGTCCTGTATGCCCTGCAAGCCTTCCAGTCAGAAATTCCACAGAGTACTCTTCTGCTTCAAACAGACAATATGGCGGTGATGTATTACCTCAACAAGCAAGGAGGCACACACTCCTATCCCCTCTGCAGGGAAGCTATGAGGGTGTGGGAATGGGTAAATCGACACGGCGCGAGCCTGATTACAGTTCCAGGCCAGAGTCCACGAGTGGGTGCTTCTTCAGGAGGTAGCAGAGGATCTGTTTCTTCGATGGGGCACTCCAGAATTGGACTTGTTCGCTTCCCCATCAAACGCAAAACTGCCCAATTTTTGCTCGCTAGATCCAGGGCCTGATGTTTTTTGGTGAGACGCGTTGTCCCTCTCCTTGGTGGACAGATTCCTCTACGCTTTCCCTCCCTTCCCGTTGATCCAGAAAGTCCTTCTCAGACTTCGCAGGGAGCACGCAACAATGATCTTGGTAGTGCCTTTCTGGCCCAGACAGATTTGGTTCCCCATGCTGACGCAATTGTCCCGGGAACCTCCACTTCCATTGCCCATCAGCTCCCATCTGCTGTCTCAAGAGGAGGGTTCGCTAGTCCACCTGGACTTGCGCTTACTGAACCTGCATGCCTGGCTCCTCGAGACATAGCCATTCTGTGACACGGGGTCTTGCAAGAGGTGGCAGAAGTCCTTTCTAATGCCAGAAAGCTGGCAACGCATGCGACGTACGCCATGAAATGGCGTCGGTTTTGCCTGTGGTCTCAGGTACGCGGTCTCTCCCCTTTAGAATGCCCAGAAAAATCAGTTCTAGAATACCTGCTTTCCCTCTTTCACTCAGGCCTTGCCTACTCCTCAATTAAGGTTCACCTCTGTGCGATTTCAGCCTACCACTACCCGATAGGCCAACGCGCAGTGGCACAACTCAATGCCTCTCGTGACTTTTTGAGGGGGGTGCTACAACCTTAGACCACCCATTAAGGATCCCATCCCTCCTTGGGACCTACTCTTTGTCCTGGAGCAGCTCACACTGCCCCCTTTTCTTGCAGACCTGCACTTGGATTGCGAGCTGCGTTTTCTAGTGGAAAGCGCTATTTTTTAGTTGCTATTACGTCAGCAAGGAGAATCTCTGAGCTACATGCCCTCATGTGTAAGGAACCTTATTTAATTTTCCACCAGGACAGAGTGCCCCTGAGGAAGAATCCTAAATTACTGCCTAAGGTGGTCTCAGCCCATACCCTTAATCAGGACATCGATTTGCCGGTGTACTTCCCCAGGTACACCAACAGAGGAGAGGCACTGCTTCACACCTTAGATGTTCACCGCTCCTTAAGATACTACTTGACCAGGACCAAACAGCATAGCAAATCCGAACAGCTGTTTATTTCCTTTGCTGAGAGAATGTTGGGCCAGCCAGTCTCAAAACAGACTCTTTCTTGCTGGCTTGTCCAGTGCATTTCATTTTGCTACAACAAACAGAAGCCCCTTCTGGGCACAGTCAGGGGCCACTCGACTAGGGGGTGGCTACTTCCTTCGCAGCGCTGCGGAATGTCTCCATCTCGGCCATTTGTGCCGCAGCCACATGAAGCTCAATGCACACCTTCATTAGGCACTACAGCCTCGACATCGCCTCACGGCGGAGAGCAGGTTTTGGCCTCGCCATTCTGCAGGGTCTCCTGTCCTAGATTCAGGATTTTTCAGGATCTCTGTTTTATGCCTCCTCCCTAGAGTGTCTCTAGGCGCCATTGCTTGGGATTCAGTCCTAATGGTGTAACCTGCTGCAAGAGCTGTATCTCGGAAGTAAGATAGTACAGTTACGCAAGAACTTACCGTAACAATAGATCTTCGAGAACAGCTCTTGCAGCAAGCTCTCCACCACCATTCCCCCTTGCAGGAGGTAAGGACTAACCAGGCTTGGCAGGAACTCATTCTTCATTGTACCTCTGATGGCGGATCCTCGGTCTCCACTTCTGATGTCATCCAGCGACCGGAAGTCTCCAGCGGGAGAACTGGGGATTCTGGCCGGGACCGCCTCCTTATGTACTACGCCTGACGTTGGAGGCAGTCCCCGCTGAAGACTGCTAGCTAGAAGATTCCCATGGGGTCCTGACGCCTGCCGGCTCAGGCCTAATGGTGTAACCTACTGCAAGAGCTGTTCTCGATCTACTGTTACGGTAAGTTCTTACGTAACTGTACTTTCTCCCTTTTACCTCGCAGGTTGAGAGAACATCATGACAGATCAATGTGTGCTGCAGCTCCTAGGCAAGGGCTACACCCTGGAGTTTTCCCCAGCTACCCCCGAACAACCCACCAGCCCATGTATTCAACAGCCCATCCCATGCAAGCCTCATTCGGGTGGAGATACAGGCCCTCCTGTCAAAGCGAGCAATTCAAGTAGTGCTGGAACACCAGAAGGGCAAGGGTACTACGCTGCTTCTTCCTAGTTCCGAAGAAGACAGCTGACCTTTGTCCCATCTTGGACTTCAGTCAACTGAATGTCTTTATAGAGTACAAAAGGTTCAGTATGGTGACACTCCAGGGATTGCTTCCCATGCTGTGCCAAGCAGATTGGCTCTGCTCCCTGGACATGCAGGACGTGAACATGCACATAAAGATCCTGCTGTCCCACAGGAAATACCTCAGGTTCACATTCGAATGAGAGCACTAGCAGTTCAGGACCCTGCCTTTCGGTCTGTCCTCGGGTATTCACTAAGTGGCGGTAGTAGTTGCAGCTCTCAGGAGGCAGAGTCCTTACATCTACTTCTACCTCGATGACTGGCTACTAACTGCCCCATCCAGAGGACAGCTATGTCTCACCCTAGAGTGCACCCTCAAGATGTTCCAGGACCTTGGGATGACTCTAAATCTCCCGAAATTAGGCCCTTGCCCATCCCAGAGATGCCAATGTATAGGAGCCATCTTGGATTCGGTTCAGGGAAGAGCCTTTCTCCCATCAGACAGGGCAGATCACCTTCAGGTGCTGGCCCAGGGATTACTCCGTGGACCAGGGTCCAGCCAGAATGGTACTGCAACTCCTGGGTCATATGGCCGCTGACATAGTGACTGTGCCTCTGGCTTGCCCGCGCATGAGAATTCTGCAATTGACCCTCACGGTGCAGTGGGACCAGCGAAGCAATGATCTCAACCAGAGGGTCAGAATCTCCAAGGCAGTATGCCAAACTCCGCTGTGGTGGCTAAATCTCTTCTGCTTGACGATAGGGGCCCCCTTCAGGAACACCTCCCCTCATCAGATTATCACCACGAATGCATCGGGCACGAGATGAGGTGCCCACTTCGGGAGCAATCAGACCAAGGGGTGTTGGAATCGGACAGAGGGCTATTTGCATAAGAACGTTCTGGAGATGAGGGCTGTGCTGTACGTCTTACTGGCATTCCAGGACTGCTTCCAGTTCAGATGGACATGTCCGTGGTTTTCTCTCAACAAGCAGGGGGACACACATTCATGTCCTCTATGCTGGTACTGGGCAGTAGATCACAGCCTGGAACTGTTTGTAGTACATGTCTCCGGTCTTCAGAACACCTTAGCGGACCACCTCGGTTGCTCGCAATCCCAAGCTCACGAATGGGAACTACTCCAAGAGGTAGTATACGACCTATTTGAAAGATGGGAAATTCCAGAGCTTAGACCTCTTCACGTCCCCCTCACAATGCCAAACTGCCCAATTTCTGCTCGCTAGAGTCCGGGCCTAGTGGTGTTTCTTTTTTTTTTGTTTCCGGGGGAGAGGACATGCTATGACGGCCAGCATCCGCTCCACCCCGCTTACATTCAGGCGCCAGACCGCATTGCAGTACCTCTAGCCTCCGTGGGGCTGGGGGGGGAATCCACGTTGCACCGGACACTCAGCCCCCCCTCACCCGGAGCAGGAGAGCAGTCCTACAGAATCTTGATCCTGCCACCGCCGCCCTCCAATACACGGATCCATCCCGAACCCGGGTCATCTGTGCTGCAGATGACAGCCTTGCCATTGGGTCGGCCGGGCCTGGTGTTTTTTGGCGACATGCGTTGTCACTCTTTTGGACTGGGAGATTTCTCTGTGCCTTCCCGCCCTTTTCCTTTCTGCAGCGAGGAGTTCTCAAGCTATAGTTGGAACTAGCAACCATGATTCTGGTAGCGCCAATCTGTCGCAGACAGATTTGGTTCTCTCTTCTACAACAGACAGCGGTAGAACCCCCCAGTTCCACTTCCTCTGTCCTCTCGGTGTTATCTTAAGAGCAGGGCTCTATAATTCACCCCAGCCTTAAGTCTCTTCATCTCCATGCATGACTCCTGTAGACATGGCCAGGAGCAGGGTCGAGGTGTCCAAGAAGGTAGCAGAGGTGATGGTGACTGCAAGAAAACAGTCTGCTAGATCCACATATGCCATGAAGGGAAAGTAGTTCAGCTTATGGGCTGCTACCTGTGACACAGACCCATTCTCTTGCAAAGTAAACTGGATCTTGGAGTATCTTTTATCCCTGTCTGACTCTGGTCTCAACTACTCATCCTTAAAGGTACATCTGTTATCTCAGCCTGCCATGTACTGGTGGATGGCGAGACCTTGACCCAGCTGGATCTGTCACGTACCTTCCTACAAAGTATCTTGCACATCAAGCCTCCCGTTTGGGAACCAGTTCCCCTATGGTGTCTGCTGTTTATGCCGGAGAAGTTAACATTGCCCCCCTTTGAGCCAGTTGTGAGTTGCGAGCTTAGTTTTCTCTCTTGGAAAGCATTTAGTTTTAGTTGCTGTTACCTCGGCCTGGAGGATTTCTGAGCTCCAGGCTCTCATGTATAAGGAGCTATATTTGATTTTTCCATAGGGATAGGGTGTTCCTTTGCACAAACCCTAAGTTTCTCCCAAAGGTAGTGTCAGAGTTTACGGTCAACCAAGACATTACCCTGCCGGTCTACTACCCTGAATACTTTAACAAAGGGGAGGCATTTTGTTACATTCTCTAGCTGTACATAGAATTCTTGGGTATTATGTTGACCGTACACAGTCCATAAGGAAGTTTGACCGTACACGGTCCATAAGGAAGTTGGACCAATTGTTCGTATTCTTTGCCCAATGAATGTTAGGGGCACCAGTCACCAAACAGACCATGTCCAAGTGGTTAGTCGACTGCATTGTGTTTGGTCATGAAAAGTATGGCAAACTCCTTCTGGGCCCAGTCAGAGGTCATTCAACCAGAGGGATAGCGGCGACTTTCGCATCTCTCAAAAATGTGTCTGCAACAGATCCCTTGTGTCGCAGTCACCTGGAGTTCAATACACACCATTGTCTGGCACTACAGTTTGGACATTGCTCCCAGAAAGAGGGCATGTTTCGGCCTGGCAGTCCTCCAGGGTTTGCTCTCATAAGAGCCCAGCGGCATTTTTATGTCCACGTCCCGTTTGACCTGGTGTTATCCCAGTACTGCTTGAGAATCTCTCCTAACGGTTATCAGCTACAAAAGCTTTGTCACAAAGTGAGATAGTACAGTTCCATAAGAACTTACTGTAACAGTAGATCTTCGAGAAGAGCTCTTGTAGCAGGTATGCTTTCCCTCCCTCCCCCCAGTGCTTCCTTTATGTCCTTATCGGGTGACAAAGCCCCCTATCCTTCATGCTAGCCGGGTCTTCAGCAGACAAACTGAGGTGGTGCCGGAGGACCGCCTCCTATATACCGAGGGTGATGTCGGGGGTGGTCCCCCTTCTTTGACTGCTAGCTGGAATTTTTCCATGGGGTCATAGTGCTTGGTGGCATAGTTATAACGGTTATTACCTGCTGCAGGAGCTCTTCTTGATCTACTGTTACAGTAAATTTTTATGCAACTGTACTTTACTTACAGTAACAGTAGATCTTACTTCGAGACACAGCTCTTGCAGCAGGTTACACCATTAGGACCGAAGCCGCCAGGCGCCAGGACCCCCCACAAGCGTCTAACTAGCTAACAACGAGGACCGCCCCGGCGTCAGTCCGCCTCCGGCGTCAGGCGTGTGGTACAAAAGGCGGTCCGCCAGATTCCCCAGTTCTTTTCCCGCCGTCGACTTAGCTACCTGACCCTTCGGTTACCAGTCTAGCGCGAGCGGCGTGAATAGTTCTTTTCGATAAAATTTTGAAAATCTTCAGAATCCTCTTCAAGCAAGATCTTGATGTCATCACCAACCCGGGCCATCCTTGAAGTCGCTTGTGAAAGCAGATCCCGTTCGAGGACCCCCACGGCCTCGTCCAGTACCTGAGCCCGAACCACGATGCCGGGCCTGTCCTTCTTGCCAAGGGTTCAACAGCGTGCCGGATCCGGCGTCAGAGGGCTTTGCAGGCGTTTCTTCTGGAGGAACAACTGAAGACCATGTCCTCAGAAAGCTCCAGGATCCACAAGCCGCGGAGAAGAGAGAGAGAGGAAGGCCCTTCAGGTCCCCTTCTAGGGGTTGAGTCCGCGTAGCTCGGTTGAAATCTCCCGGCTGCAATCAAGAAACCTTCATCTCAGGAGAAATCCATCGGCCTTCCTCCCTTCCAGGGCCTTGGCGAAGTCCGAGGGCGACACCATCACCACCGCAAGTCGGGTTCCGCTCCTCGGTACCCGGCGTCAGGTCTTCGTCGGTGCCTCCACGAGGCGTTGGAGCTCACGCCTTTAAAAGGCCTGTGAGCCCAGGCGCGGCTCGACAGCTGTCAGCCGTCGCGCCTTCTTCCTGAGCACGCCGTCGGCCCGGCCGACGACACGCCGTCACATCCCAGCGGACGCGGTAGAGGGACCGCGCCCGCCCCTCCTGAAAAGAAGGCCTGTTGCCTCCGACCGACATCGGTCAGGCCTCTATCGGAGGAGGACCTAGAGCAGCCCGAGGACGGCCCAGGCGACCCGGTCCCGTAGGTACTCCCAGGGATCCTCGCCATTACCAGAGCCCCCTGTGGAGCCGACGCCGGGACCCGACGACCGCCCACCGGCACCCGGGCCGTCGTTGGGCCTCTCTCTAGTGGAGGTGAAAGATCTGTTCACCTACTGGTGGGATACCATTAAAAAAGACATGGTTCCCCCTCCTCCTCCTCCTCCTCCTCCTACTCCGGTTCCTGCCCCCCCCTCGCCATCGGGGTCGGCAGGCCGTGTTCCTCCTCCCCGGGAGCCTAGAACCCCTCCCAGGGGGAGACCTGATAAACGGAGACCTCCGTCGAAATCCTCTTCTGGATCACCCAGCCCCAAGAGATCCAGGAGACGCCGACGTTCGCCTTCAACGGAGGACACGGGATCAGACTACTCCACCTCTAGATCCCCATCTCCACTCTCCATCCCTTCTCCGGACCCACGTGAGATGCCTAGATCTCCTCCGGATGATCCCTCGTTCCTTGATATTATGAGACATATACAAGAGAACATGGGATGGGATGCTGAAGACTTAGACCCGAAAGAGTGCGACTCACCAGATATCTTGGCAAAGGACCCCAAGCCTGTGGTGGTACCACCCTTGGTTGACACTTTCGTGGGCGTCACCAAGGCTGCGTGGGAGCGTCACACTCGCTCCGGCGAGACCGAAAGCTGATCGCTTGTACAGAGCTCTAAGGACGACCAGTAGTAGCGCAGCATCCTCAGGCCGATTCTCTGGTCATCACAGCCTCACATGACCGGTCACAGAGGCCACAACATTTGAGCACCCTGCCACGGACCCAGAGTCAAACAACTGGGCGATTGGGTAGGCGCCGTGCTTCCTACCTGCGCCATCAGATCCCTGAACTATTTAACCCACATGGTTCAGTTCCAGAGCGCTTTGTGGAACAGGGTCTAGGCGGCTGAAAAGATGCCGAAGGTGAGCAGAAGGAGGATGCTTCAGCTCCTCCGTGCGGGTTCAGGCGTGGGACCCAAGTGCTAAGAGCAGCGTATGACTCCAGCGGACTCATCGGCCCGAGCATCAGCTTCTGGCGTTTGCCTCCGGAGACACTCTTGGTTGCGCGTCTCGGTTTTACCCGGATGTCAAAAGAACATCTTGGGCGCCTTTTGAGGAGAAGTATTGTTTGGTAATCCTACAGAAAGATCCTTACCAAACTCCAAGAGGCCGGGAAGGCGGTAAGGTCAGTTCAGGCCATGTACCGACCTAAGCTTGGTTCCTTCGTAGGAACCAAGCCGTTCGTCTTGTGGACGCGAGGCAACAGACCCACTCCGCTGCACCTCAGAGGCTCTGGTTTCGTGAGGCCAGGGCAAACACCCGCCAGCCGAGGCCAAGCGTTCTCTAGGCAGGCCCAGCCAGCGGGTCCATCTGCCGCCACAGCCTGACTCCTTGCCTTGCCCCTCAGGATCAGCGGGAGTTTATAGTCGGGGTCGCATTGCGAACTTCCTGCCGGGATGGCAGGCCATTACCACCGACAGGTGGGTTCTTCAGTTGGTCAGTCTAGGCCACTTTATAGAATTCATGGAAAGCCACCTCGAGTCCTCCTTTGCTCTCCGGTATCAGGGTCAGCACAAAGCCTTGATCTGGCAAGAAGTACTCGGCTACTACGAAAGGGAGCGATAGAGTCGTCCCAGAGAACCAGAGAGGACTAGGATACTATTCCCACTTCTTCCTGGTTCCCAAGAAAACAGGGACCTCCGTCCAATCTTGGACCTCAGCGACCTCAATGTGTCGGTCACTTACAAGAGATTCCGCATGGTGACCCTTCAGGTCTTATCCCCATGCTCAAACAGGCGCCTTTTGGCGTCTCTAGACATGCAGGATGCCTACCTGCACATCCCTATGGCTCAGGCGCACAGGAGGTTCCTGCGCTTGATTTCTCGACCACCACCTTCAGTTCGAGCCCTTCTTTCGGACTGTCTTCCGCACCGGTCTTTACCAAGTGCATGGCAGTCGTGGCAGTGTCTCTGAGGAGACAGGGCCACTCGTGTTCCGTACCTGGACGACTGGCTTCTCATGGCGCCTCCAGAGGCGTTGCTTCTTGCAATCAAGAGCACCAGGATCTGTTCTGATCCCTGGGCATCCTCATAAATTACGAGAAGTCTCTCCTGGTACCGTCAGAAACTGCAGTTCATAGAGCAGTTCTGGACACTGTTAGGGAAGAGCCTTTCTTCCGGCCGACAGAGCGGAGCGCATCAGATCCCTCATAAGGGACCTATCACTAAGCAAGGTTGTACCTGCCAGGTCGGTCCTTTGCTTGCTCGGACACATGGCTGCGGCCATTCCTACTGTCCCTTTCTCAAGACTCCACATGCGCATTACTCAGTGGATGCTCAAAGTGCAATGGGACCAAAGGCAAGACCACTTGCAGCATCCGGTCAGACTCACGAATTCAGTGATTCAAGACTGGCAGTGGTGGCTAACCCCAGTCGCTCTCATCAGGCGTCCGTTCATTACGCCGTCTCGAGGTCACCCTCACCACAGGCGCTTCCGGTCTTGGGTGGGGGGCACACCTGGACGGGGTAAAGTCCCAGGGTACGTGGACCCAGATGGAAGCTCACCTTCACATCAACGTGCTGGAAATGAGAGCGGTCCTCTATGCCCTGCAGGCCTTTCAGTCAGTTATCCCACCGTGTACTCTTCTACTTCAGACAGACAACACGGCGGTGATGTATTACCTCAACAAACAAGGGGGCGCACACTCTTACCCCCTTTGCAGGGAGGCCATGAGAGTGTGGGATTGGGTAATCAGACACGGCGCGAATCTGATCACTGTGCACGTTCCCGGAGTGGACAACACGGTTGCAGATGGCCTGAGTCGTTCTCAGGCCAGAGTCCACGAATGGGAACTCCTTCAGGAGGTAGCAGAGGATCTGTTTCTTGATGGGAACTCCAGATCTAGACTTGTTCGCCTCCCCATCCACATAAAACTGCCCAATTTTTGCTCGCTAGATCCAGGGCCTGGTGTTTTCTGGCGAGGCAGCGTTATCCCTCTCCTGGGCCAACAGATTCCTCTCTTTCCCTCCTTTCCCGTTGATCCAGAGTTCTTCAAACTCGCGAGAGCACGCAATAATGATCCTAGTGGCCCCATTTGGCCCAGACAGATTTGGTTCCTTTGTTGATTCAACTATCTCTGGAACCCCGCTCCCGTTGCCGCTCAGCTCCCACTTACTGTCTCAGGAGAAGGGTTCACTTGTCCACCGGACTCGTTCCTTGAACCTGCATGCTTGGCTCCTAGAGAACATAGCCATTTGCGTCACGGGGTCTCGCAGAGGTTGCAAAGTCCTTTCTGCAGCAGAAAGCCGGCAACATCGCGGCGTACGCCATGAAATGGCGCCGTTTTAATATGTCGCGAGCACGCGACCTTTCCCCTTTAGGTTGTCCTGTGGGGTAATATTAGAATATTTGCTCTCCCTCTTTCATTGGGTCTAGCCTACTCCTCTATTAAGTGCACCTCTGTGCCATTTGACTTACCACCTCCGGTGGAAATCGTACAGTGGCTCAGGTGGGCGCCTCGGAATTTCTTATTGAGTGTTGCACCTTAGGCCTCTATTAGAGACCCTGTGCCTCCATGGGATTTGCTTTTGTCCTTGAACAGCTCACGCTTCCCTTTGAACCTGCCGCGGATTGCGAGCTACGTTTTCTGTCGTGGAAAACGTTGTTTTTAGTTGCTGTTACCTCGGCAAGAAGAATTTCTGAACTTCACGCTCTCATGTGCAAAGAGCCTTATTTAGTTTTCCACCGGGACAGAGTATCCCTGAGGACGAACCCTAAATTCTTGCCTAAGGTGGTTTCTTCACTCACTCTGAACCAGGATATCGACCTTCCGGTCTACTTCCGAACTACTCTAATAGAGAGGCTCTGCTCCATACCCTGGATGTTCACACGCCTGAGGTTTTACCTCAACAGAACTCAGTCCTTCGTAGTTCTGAGCAGCTTTTCATTTCCTTCTCTGAGAGAATGATGGGCCAATCAGTATCCAAACAGTCCCTTTCTCGCTGGCTTGTCCAGTGTATTTCTCACTGTTATGGTATCAAACAAAGCCCTCCGAGTACAGTCCGGGGTCATTCCACTAGAGGTGGCTACTTCTTTGCAGCGCTCAAAAATGTTCCACTTCTGCTGTATGCGCTGCACTACTGGAGTTCTGTGCATACCTTTATCAGCATTATAGCCTGGACATCGCCTCTCGGTGAAGGGCTGGTTTTGGTTTGGCCGTACTTCAGGGTCTCCTGTCCTAGGTTCAGGACCTGTTTTTATCCTTTAATTTCCTCCTCCCGGACTTTCTGACAGCGTTACTGCTTGGGAATCAGTCCTAATGGTGTAACCTGCTGCAGAGCTGTGTCTAAGTAAGATAGTACAGTTATGTAAGAACTTACCGTAACAGTAGATCTTGAGAACAGCTCTTGCAACAGTACCTCCATCCACCTTCCCCTTGGAGGAAGCATGGCTCAGTCTTTCTGAGCAGGGTATTATCTTTCTGTCTTCTGGCCAGATCCTAGGTCTCCCATTTGATGTCAGCCTGCGGCAAGAAGTCTCCGGCGGGAGAACTGGGGAATCTGGCGGGACCGCCCCCTTTTGTACCACGCCTGACGTCGGAGGCGGGACCGACGTCGGGGGCGGTCCCCGCTGTAGTTGGCTAGCTAGAATTTTTCCGTGGGGTCCTGGCGCCTGGCGGCTCCGGTCCTAATGGTGTAACCTGCTGCAAGAGCTGTTCTCGAAGATCTACTGTTACGGTAAGTTCTTACGTAACTGTACTTTCTAGAAGCATGGATATGTTCATCCACACTGTCTGGCATTGTCCCTTTCCCTTTTAAATCTTGCTGGAAGTCTTCAAGCTGGCTCCTCCCACCCACCTGGGTGGTAAATACCTCTGCTCTGCTCCATGACACCAGATCTTCCTTTCCGCTGGAAGATACAGGTTCCGTCGTGCTACTTTGCAAGTACCATAGGCCCTGGAGTCAAATCAACAGTTTTAGCCGCACTTACTCGCTTTAGAACTCATCCGAGTTTACGATTCGGATCCGAACGCTTCGGATATGGAGGACAAGTTGTCCCCCGGGTTTCGCCGGTGTCCTGTCTCGCACCGATCCCCACCTCTCGTGCGTCTACTGCCTAGGCGCCATGCATGATACTTCGGTTTGCACCATCTGTTCGGCCTTCCATCCCACCGTTCTGGAGGACCGCAAGGCGCGCCTTAAGTTTGGGAGACCGGAGCTTCGCAATCCACCGGTGAAATCGAAGGAGGCCAGGTGGGAGGTTTCCGAGGCTGCGGGATCCACAGAGCAGCTTGAGCAGATGGCGGCCTTCGAAGAGGAAGCTGCCCAAGCTTTGGCCAACTGAAGCTTCTTCGTGCCGCTTAACCTGGGCTCCAACTTCACGGGATCCTTCCGGGAGTTGGGCCAGTCTCTCCCTACTGAGGGTGAGGCGCCTTCGGGCTCGCACTCCTCCTGATCCAGAAAGAATGATAAGGATCCAAAGTCGTCTTCTACCCGAAGAAGACGTTCCTGGGACCGAGAGCGGTCCGACACTCAGGAGCAGGCTGTCTCGGCCACGGTCGAGATCGCTTCCTTGGCTGACGGCTTTTCGGACCTTCCGTCAGTCAGGCCAGGGCACCGCAGCTGGGAATACGGCAGAACCGGCCAAGATTTCTCTCGACCCGTTGTCGCCAATGCCTGTCGACGACTCTTTGGAGAGGACTCCCATTCTCTCCTTCCCTCGACGAGGAGACCCGTCCTTCGGGCATCCCGATCGAGGGACAAGAGCCGGAACCTCGGTTTTCACCGAATCCAGCTTCTCCCGACCGACAGAGCAGACGCCGTCTGTCTCTATCAAGGAGTAGGACCCAGTCGGTCGGTAAACTGAGAAAGGGTCACAAACACTCTAGGAAGAGGCACCGCCACTGTTCCTCATCCTCCTCGGACAAGGAGAGACTTAGACGGAAGCTCCGTCGACGTTATGAGGACCTCATGTGGCAGCAACTTCTTTTGATGGGTCAAAAGCCGTCTGCTCCGGCTGTACCGGCCGTTACTTGTCCCCAGCCTCTTCGGCCGACACAGACTCCCTCGGTTCCGAGAACTCCGGTCCCCCCTCCAGTGGGACTGGTGCATATTTCGGCTCGGCCCGTTACGGGCTCCTCACCAATTTTGGTGGAACCATCACCCAAACAGCCTCAGGGAGGGGCTGCCACTAAGGAGGATTGACCAACTGCGGGCTTGCCCCAGAGGTTGTCCATTATGGCCTTTGGTCTCTCTCTTCTCCCCCCCCCCCCCCAAAAGGGGGTCTACGGTCATCGACCCTTAGGGTGCACCTGGCAGCCATTTCTGCTTACGGCGCGGGCCGGTCAGCCAACATTGACGCTGGAGACAGTGGTCGGGTGTTTTTCAAAGCCCTGCATCACATATCCCCTCCGGTGCGTAAACCTCCACCTCCGTGGGATCTACTGCTGATATTGGCAAAGCTCACGAGCAAGCCATTCGAACCAATGCACAAGTGTGAGCTCTCGCACTTGTCATGGAAGACGGCCTTCCTGGTGGCCATCATGTCTGCCAGAAGGACGGGGAGCTCCAGGCGCTTTCGGTGGACTCCCCATATCTGGTCTTCCACAGTGACAAAGTTGTCCTGTGGCCCCACCCGAAATTCCTTCTGAAAGTGGTGTCAGAGTTTCACCTTAACTAGGTGTTGACTCTGCCGGTGTACTACCCTAATTACACCTCGGAGGCAGAGTACAGGCTCCATACTTTGGACCTGAGACATGCTCTCTCCTATTACAAGGAGAGGATGGCAGAAATTTGTTGAGAGGTTTGCCAGCTGTTTGTCACCTACGCTGAAGCCGCTGCTGGCAGACCTGCAGCCAAACGGACCATAGCAAGATGGATTACATCATGCATAGATAGGTCTGTGCTATGAGTTGGCGAGCATGGAGCCTCCCAGAGGGATGAGAGCTCATTCTTCCCACCATACTGCTCGTCGGTGGCTGCTTCCAGAGACATCCCTATCCTGGAAGTCTGCAAACACCTTCATCACCCACTACCACATCGACCTTGAGTCACGCTGGGATGCTGGTTTTTGGGACCTCCATTCTCTATCTCTGTTCCCTAAGTAGGGGATATGCGCCTTGCCTCCCTCCTGCCAGAGAACTGCTAGGAGTCTGCCAAAAAGTGTGGATGAATAACATATCCACAATCCTAGAAAAACGGGTTACTCACCTGTAACAGTTTTAGGAGTAGTATATGTTGTTCATCCACCTGAATTCCTCAGACCTCCTAGCTCTTGAGACGCACACAACCTGGCTTCCAGTGTGCTAAGTTCTGGTGTTATGGGGTGGAGCCGAAGTATATACCCCCTGGGTGGGAGGAGCCAGCTTGAAGACTTCTGGCGAGATTTAAAGGGGTAAAGGGACATGCGAATAAGGGTGGATGAACAACATATACTACTCCTAGAACTACTGTTACAGGTGAGTAACCTGTTTTTCTCTACATGACGAGCCTGTCAAACTAGTCTTTTAGATTTCTTTGACTGGGCGACAAAGGCAGTAGACCAAAGGGGGGGGATATATTGCCTACCTCGATTTCAGCAAGCCTTTGATACGGTCCCCATAGACTGGTCAACAAGCTAGGCAGCGTGGGGTTGGGACGCAAGGTGCTGGGCTGGCAGTATAGCCTAGAGGTTAGAGTAACAAGCTGAGAAGGAGCTTGGTACATCCAGCAGATCAGACCTTGGTTTGATCTTTCTCAAACTCCACTTGCATACTGTGTGACTCTGAGCAAGTCACTTAACCACCCAGTGCTCCTAGGTAGCCCCTGTAAACAGGCACATGTGCCTAGTGGGCCTTACTTGGTTACCAAAGACTAAAATAAAAATTCAATAAAACTAGATTGGAAACTGGTTAAGGGACAGAAAACGGATGGTAGTGGTGAATGGAACTCAGTCAGATGAAAGTGAGGTGACCAGTGGGGTATCTCGGGGGCCAGTCCTCTTCAGTGTCTTCATCAGCGACATTGCAGATGGGCTGAAGGGAAAGGTTTGCCTGTTTGCAGATGACACCAAGATCTGCAACAGGGTGGATACTCCAGAGGGTGGAAAATATGAGAAAAGACCTGAAACTGCTGGAGAGATGGTCAGGGGCATGGCAGCTAAGTTTAAACACACAAGTACAAAATCATGCATGTGGGGAGCAGGAACCCTGGGGCGAGCTACAGAATTGGGGGGGATGGCTGCCGACAGTAATTGAGAGAGGACTTTTGGGGGGCATCATAATCAAATGATTTGAAGGCGCTAGGCAGATGGCAAAGGCGGTGGGAAAGGCCAGTGGGATGTTAGGGTATATTGTAAGAGGAATCACAAGCTGAAGGAGGGAGGTAATGGTTCCACTGTACAAGATCCTGGTGAGACCTCACCTTGAATAGTGTACAGTTCTGGAGACCACACCTTTGAAAGGACATTGACAAAACAGACATGGTGCAGAGGAGGGCGACCAAAATGGTGAGGGGATTACATCACAAGCCTTAGGAGGAAAGAGTGAGGGACCTCAGTTTTTACACACTGGAACAAAAGGAGAGAGGTGACATAATAAACATTCAGGTACCTCAAGGACATTAACAAGTTTGAAGGGGACAACATTTTCCAGATTAATAGTGCCAGGACAAAAGGACACAACATGAGACTGAGGGGTGACCGCATAAGGGGAACTGTCAGGAAGTTCTTTTTTACGGAAAGGGTGGTGGATGCATGGAATAGCCTGCCCCAGGAGGTGGTGGCTGCCCGTATAGTGGCGGGCTTCAAACATGCATGGGACAGAAACAAAGGAATAATAGAAATAGGAAGAAAAAGCTAAAGCCAATGACCAGATAAGATTACTGGACACTTCGTTGGGCAGCTTAACTGGCAGGCTGGATGGAGCCTAGCGGTCCTTATCTACAGACAGCTTCTATGTAGATCTGACATCATGGGGCAGTGCGAGGATACCACCAGGGTGGGTGGGAGGGCCAGCTTGAAGACCTTCCGGCCATTCTTAAAGGGGAAATGATTCTGTTTTGGATATACACCATATACCACTCATAGAACTACAGTTACAGGTATGTAACTTTTTTTTTGCTCACCACCTTGTTGTACAATACTACAAAAACTTGATATTTTTATGCCAGTTTTATCCTTTCTTATCAGTAATAATATTTTTTCTTTCTTTCTGGTACCCCAGCTGGTTCTGGACTCTCAGAAACGTGTCTTCTCTTGGGGCTTTGGAGGTTATGGGCGGTTGGGACATGCAGAGCAGAAAGACGAGATGGTACCCCGCCTGGTAAAACTGTTTGATATCCCCGGTCGTGGTGCAGCCCAGATCTATGCTGGATACACTTGCTCATTTGCTGTTAGTGAAACAGGTCAGTTATATAACCAAATAAATATATTGTTGCCAGGTTAAGTTTGCAGTTGAACTGTGGGAGCTGGGGCATTGTTTGTTGGACAAATTAAGTGTGGAAGGGTAGTATCCCTTTTTCTTAAAGGGTGGTTGTATCTTACAAAGTTGGAGCCTGGAATATAAACAACTGCCAATGTGAGTCTACAGTATAATGAAGGAAAAAAAAAGTAGCAGGAATCTGTGATCTTCGAGGATATCTCTTCCATTAGGCCACGCCTTTGGAACTACAGTGCCTTCAGAAAGTATTCACCCCCCTTGGATTTTGTCACATTTTGTTGTGTTACTACCAGAATTTTTAATGCATTGAAATGATTTTTTCCCCCCTTGATTCACACAGCATACTCAACAATTTAAAGGGGCCAAAATATTTTTATTGTGTAGCAGACATTTATGAAACATTCAAAACTGAAATATCTTGTTTACTTAAGTATTCACCCCCCTGAGTTAATACTTTGTAGAAGTGCCTTTGGCAGCAATTACAGCTTTGAGTCTTCTTGGGTATATCTATCAGCTTTGCACATCTGGATTTGGAATTTTGCCCATTCTTTTACGCAGATTTGCTCAAGCTCTGTCAAGTCGGATGGGGAACGTCGGTGAACCGCAATCTTTAAGTCTTTCCACAGATTCTCAATGGGATTCAAATCTGGGCTTTGGCTGAGCCACTCAGGACATTCACCTTCTTGTTCTGAAGCCACTCCAGTGTTGCTTGGCTGTATGCTTGGGGTCGTTGTCCTATTGGAACGTAAATCTTTGCCCCAGTCCAAGGCCTATTGCAGACTGATGCAGGTTCTCCTCAAGGATGTGCCTGTATTTGGCTCCATTCATGTTCCCTCTATCCTGACAAGTGCCCCAGTCCCTGCCGCTGAAAAGCATCCCCATAACATAATGCTGCCACCTCCATGCTTCGTGGTAGGGATGGTGTTACATGGATGATGAGCTGTGTTCGGTTTGCTTCAGGCATAGCGTTTTGCATTCAGGCCAAAGAGTTCAGTTTTTGTTTCATCAGGCCAGAGAATCTCTTGACACAATGTCTGAGTCTGCCACGTGCCTTCTTGCAAACTCCAGGCATGCTATTATGTGGCCTTTTCTCAGGAGTGGCTTCCATCTAGCCACTCTCCCATAGAGGCTACATCTGTGAAGTGCTGCAGAGATTGTTGTCCTCTTGACAGGTTCTCCCATCCCAGCCATGGAACTCTGTAGTTCTGTCAGGGTGGTCATTGGGTTCTTGGTCACTTCCCTGACCAAGGTCCTTCTTGCCCGGTTGCTCAGTTTGGGAGGACGGCCTGCTCTAGGAAGAGTCTCTGGGTGGTTCCGTAATCTTTCCATTTCCTAATGATGGACTTGACTGTGCTCCTGGGAACTTTCAACACCCTAGAAATGTTTTTATACCCCTCCTCACAATTCTATCACGGAGTTGTAAGCACAGCTCCTTGGTCTTCATGGTAGAGTTTCTGCTCTGACATGCACTGTCAACAGTGAGACCTTATATAGACAGGTGTATTTCCTCTGAAATCATGTCAACCATTTGAACTGACCACAGGTGGACTCCTTTCAAGTTTGAGTGATCTCACAAGGAAATTGGATGCACCTGAGCTCAATTTGGAGTGTCTTAGCAAAGGGGGTGAATACTTATCAAATCAAGACATTTCAGGTTTTTATTTTAAATTACATGTACAAAAAATTCCAGAGGTTTCATTCCACTTTGACATTATAATTTGTGTAGATACGTGACAAAAAAATCCCATATAAATGTATTTTAATTTGAGTTTGCAACATCACAAAATGTGACAAAATCCAAGGTGGGGTGAATACTTTCCGAAGGCACTGTATATCTGTGTCAACATTAGTATCACATGGGATCTTTTGTTAGCTGGTGCCGTCCACAACAACATTGTATGTCAGCTTCTATATAAACGTGGGCTGCTCCATCATTCCTCAGTTTTTGTTTTCTCCGCTGTTGATCATAATTGTCGAACCTGCTGAAGGAAACCTAGTCATCTAGCCATTGCAATTTATTCTTTGTATGAACAGTGTTTCATCATCTCTGCATGCTGCCAAAATCGAGAGGCTTTATTTCAGTACTGTTAGGTGCGCAGTTAAAATTTTATAATTAAGATGCACACACAGTTTGTATGTGCTGTCTTGACTCGCGCTCGGGCCCTTTGAGGCGCCTCTGGGCTTTTGGAGGCCTCCACTCCCGGTAAAGCTGTGGTTTCGCGGCCTACTGGTGCGAGCGGCTCCTATAAGCTGGACGTCTGCACGGAGAAGGTCGGTAAGTTGCCTGACACTTCAGGGCGGCGCGTGGTCCCTATTCCGCCAGACCAGGCCGCCCCTCCAGCGCGGCCTGCCTCCGGCGATGGGTCAGTTGTCGGACGCCGGCCCCTACCACGCCCACCTGGATCCCGCTGCTAAGCTGCACGTTGGTCGGTCCGACGTCCGCACAGTGGAAAACGATGCGGACCCTCCCTCCCGTCGTGCCTGGCTCCCGCGGCCTTCGCTGCCTCAGGAACCCTGGTCTCCTCAGCCCGACCCAAGAATTTCTCCCTCCATCCTGGGCGACTCTTGAGGTCCCTGTTTCGCCTCAGTCAGACCCCGTCCACCCACTGGTCACGACCCGATCTGGCGTCGACTCCTGAGACACGGCACCTCGGCCGCCCGGCTCAGGCGCAGTATAGCGACTCGGGGCGACATCCCGCTCCCGGATGCTACCCGACACCGGGCCTCCGACCTTCTGCTCAGATCACTCGTGGGGGCTTCGGCGGGCCGTCTACTCGGCAGCTCCCGGTTCCCAGGTACCCAACGCCGTATCTGCCACAATACCAGGCGCGGAACTTCCGCCGTCAGGTTATGGATACTCCTTATGGGTATAACCCATACCCCCCACCTCTTCCTCCTCCACCACCCCTCAGCCGCGGTGGATTTGCAGGAGACTCTGGCCTCCTGGTAGGCTGAGGCCGTAGCTCAACTCACGAGAGGTGGAAGTCTTCAGGCAACAGTGCTGGTACCGGTCCCGTCGTCCATGACAAACTCCCTCACCGCCTCCGGACACCAGGGCTAAACCCTCTGGTTCCAGAGAGGGGCAAGACACGCTTCCCAAGGGGTTCGTTCCTCCCCCTAGACGGGAGAGGGAGTCGTCTTCTTCTTCACCTTCTTCCTCTTCCTCCTCGGACACCTTGTACTCCTCAGACGGCTGTTCCGGGCGGGACGACGAGCCACGCTCTGTCTAAACCCAGGCCAATGACTTCTCTGAAGTCCCCTCCGGAGGATCCTACTTTCACTGAGTTGCTACACAAAGTCCAGGTGGTACATAAGTGGCAATCCTTGGAGCCAGATCCACAGCATGTAAAACTTGCTGAGCATCTGGATCTGCCCGTGACAGCTCCCACCTTGGTGTCACCCTGGATCAAGCCTCATGCCGACCTCATTACCCCCATTTGGAAACGGCCGTCGGTGTTGGCCCTTCTTCCTCAGAAGTCGAACAGGCTATATCAGGCTCCCGAGGGTGTTGACTATTTAGATTCTCACCTTCGAGCTGAGTCTGTCGTGATTAGCGCTGCTCACAACCGGACAGCTAACCCAAAACATCTTAGCTCGTCGCCACCTGACAAAGAATCTCGCCTTCTGAACCAGTATGGCAAGAAGATTTTTGCTTCTTCCACGCTGGGGATCAGGGCCCTGAACTGTGTCATATGGGGGATTACCAGAAGGCAATTCTTACTGAGGTGGAAACCAAATTGGACTCACAAGTCAAGCAGGAAGTGGCTGACCTCGTCCGCTCTGCACGTTCGGCCAGTCTGCACATGCTTTGTGCAACTTATGATGCAGTGGACACTGCTGGACGGAGCTCAGCTTTCGCTGTAGGCTTATGACGTTATACTTGGCTCCGTGTGTCAGGGTTGGTCCCGGAAGTGCAGTCCGCTATCCAGGAAGCGCCCTTCCGGGGTTCAGTGCTCTTCAGTGGCGATGTCAGGACATCATCACCGATCTGCAGGAGAAGGGCGGCACTAAGTCCGTTGACTCATGTATCATCCCCATCAATACATGGCATCATCCTTTCGCAGACTGAATCGGCCAATGGCGAAACCTCCAGGAAAGCGTGCCACTAAATGCGGCCCCTATAGCTGCCGAGCCCCCACCCCACCTGAAAGTGCTGGTGCTTCAGCTGCAGTGCTGCCCCATCACCTGACTCCTCTCTCCCACAGCCTCCAGATTTCCCGGAGGAACTGGTAGGAGGGAGGTTTTCCCTCCGCCTTCCGGGCTGGGAGAGGGTAGCATCAGATTCATGGATGCTCCAGCTAATCGCAGAAGGACACTCAATAGAGTTTCTACAGAAACCACCTCGTCACCTTCCCCCAAGGTAGTTGTATTCTCTAACATCTTCTTCTGGTCCAGGAAGAGATTTCAGCACTTTTGCTGAAAGAAGCGATAGAACCTGTCCCCCTTCCTCTGCAGGGAACAGGCTACTATTCCCACTTCTTCCTGGTCCCGAAGAAGACAGGAGATGTAAGACCTATTCTAGATCTCAGTTCCCTGAACTTATTCATGGAGTACAAGAGGTTAAGGATGCTCTCACTGCAGAGCCTCCTGCCCTCTCCGCTCGGGCCAGTGACTGTGCGCTCTGGATATGCAGGATGCTTACCTGCACATATCTATCCATCCGTCTCACCGCAAACATCTCCATTTTGCTTTCCAGGGGACCACTACCAGTTCAAGGCACTTCCATTTGGCCTCTCCTCGGCTCCCTGAGTCTTTACCAAGTGCCTTGCGGTGGTGGCAGCCTACCTGCGTACCCAGGGGTGCAGGTTTTCCCATACCTGGACGACTGGTTCTTGGTGGCCTCGTCCAGGGAGGAACTCCTGCACTGCCTCTCCCTCACCCAGCAGGATTTTGCCTGCCTAGGTATTACCATCAACCATTCCAAGTCTCACTTGATCCCATGCCAGAGGCTCCAGTTTATCGAGGCGATACTGGACATGACCCTGGGCAGGGCCTTCCTGCCACCGGACAGGGCAGCCGCTCTCCAGACTCGGGTAAGCCTGTTGTCCGGCCGCAGGCAGGTCAGTGCAAGGTCGGTTCTTCGCCTGCTCGAGCTTATGGCGGCTGCTATCCTGACAGTCTCTCGTGCTTGGCTCCACATGAGGGTTTTTCAGTGGATGCTTCGCTCCCAATGGGATCAGTTGGTGGACGACTTGGACCAGTTGGTCCTAGTCTCCTCTCCCATGGCTCGAGACTTGCAGTTGTGGATGGTTTGAGCAAACCTTCTTCGGGGAGTTCCATTCTTCCTTCCTCCCCCCTCCCAGACTCTGACCACGGACTCCTCGGGCGAAGGTTGGGGAGCCCATCTCAGTCCTCATCAGACCCAGGGCTCTTGGTCCAAGCTCAAACACTTCACATCAGTGTGCTCGAGCTTTGGGCAGTACTTTATGCTCTCCAAGCCCTTCATCTGTATCTCCTTCCCGGCCACTAAGCCGTCCAGATGGACAATATGTGTGGTATGGTACATCAACAAACAGGGAGGGACTCTGTCCTACCCTCTTTGCAGGGAAGCAGTGAGTGTTTGGGATTGGGCAGCACAACACAACCTTCACCTTACGTCAGTTCATGTTCCGGGAGTTGAGAACACCTTGGCAGACAAGCTGAGTCACTCGTCTGCTCTAGCTCATGAGTGGGAACTGGAGCAAGGGATCCTAGATGATATCTTCCTACGTTGAGGAACACCACAGGTCGACGTGTTCGCTTCCCCTCAAAACGCAAAGCTTCCCGACTTCTGCTCGCTCGTTCAAGAGCGAGGCATTTTCTGGAGAGACGCTCTGTCTCTAGATTGGAAGGACAGATTCATCTATGCCTTCCCCCAATTCCTCTGATCCTGCGGGTCTTGCAGAAACTCTGTTCAGAAGATGCAAGAATTATTCTGATTGCTGCTTTCTGGCCCAGGCAAGTTTGGTTCTCTGTTCTGCAGCAATACTCTGAGGAACCACCTCTTCCTCTTCCTCTGTCATGAAGTTTGATGACTCAGGATCGGGGGACCCTTGTCCATCCAGGTCTCAAGTCCCTTCAGCTACATGCATGGCTCCTGTAGACATAGCTCAAGCCCGCTTTGGAGTTTCTCCCTAGGTGGTGGAGATTCTGGTGGAGGCTAGGAAACCCTCCACTAGGTCTGCCTATGCCATGAAGTGAAAAAGGTTCACAATCTGGGCTGCTCCTTGAGACTTCGAGCCGTTCTCCTGCTCGGTTGGGTGACTTCTGGAGTACCTGCGCCATCTCTTTGACCTGGGTCTTAGTCACTAGTCTCTGAAAGTTCACATGGCGGCCATTTTGGCCTATCATGTTCCCTTTGCAGACAAACGTTTGCTCAACTGGAAGTCTCTAAGACTTTCCTCAGAGGGTTCTTCACCGAGACCCCATCCAAGTCCCTCCCCTTTGGGATTTGAACGTTGTTCTTGAGAAACTGACTCTGCCTCCTTTTGAACCGGCAGCTTCCGCAGACTTGAAGTTCCTTTCATGGAAGACTCTCTTCCTCGTGGCATTCACCTCTTCTTGGAGGATTTCCAAGCTCCAGGCCCTAGTGTGTAAAATTCCATACTTGATTTTTCACCAGGAACGTGTGGCTCTGTGCACCAATCCTAAGTTTCTCCCCAAGGTGGTAACGGAATCTACATTGAACCACTCCATAGTTACCCGCTTTCTTTACGCAGTACTCCAATCAAGGGGAGTATTTACTACATACTGTGGATGTTCACCGGATTCTGAGATACTACACTAACAGGACAAAGAATCTTAGAAAGACTGATTTAACAGTTTGTCTCTCTTGCACCCAAAAGAGAAGGCAATGCTGTTTCTAAGCAGTGCCTATCTAAATGGTTGGCTCATTGCATCACTTTCTGTTATGACAAGTACAACAAGACCCTTCCCGGTCAAGTAAGAGGCCACTCCTCCAGAGGAGTCGCTGCCTCAGCGGCTTGTTTCAAGAATGTGTCAGTGGCAGACATCTGTGCTGCCGCCACTTGGACTTCAGTCCATACCTTTACAAAACATTACAGTTTGGATATTGCCTCTCGCCGTAGAGCAGGCTTCAGGCTTGCTGTTCTACAAGGCCTCCTTTCTTAAGGCCTTCACGGCTAGAGGATCTACTTTGAGTAGCTTTCCTCCTCCCGTGTGCTTCTTCTAGTTCCAGACTGCTTGGGACTCAGTCCTATATGTAATTACCTACTGCAAGAGCCTTCTCGGAGTAAGACAGTACAGCTACGTAAGAACTTACTATAACAGTAGATCTTCGAGAGAGGCTCTTGCAGCAGGTAATTCCTTCCCGACCTCCATCCTCCTAAGCTTTTTCAGCTCTTTTTCCAGTGAGGGCAATATCCGCTTCTCTCTTGTCCGACCTCTTTTGGCCTATGGCGGGAAAGAACTGGAAGGCGGGCATGAGGGACCGCCCCTTTATACCGACGTCGACACTGGTCACCTGACGTGGGAGCGGTCCCTTGCCAGAGACTGCTAGCTAGAAATTTTTCCGTGGGGTCCTGCCGGCATCAGTCCTATATGTAATTACCTACTGCAGGAGCCTCTCTCGAAGATCTACTGTTACGGTAAGTTCTTGCGTAACTGTACTTCACAGACACTCACTACCATTACATCACTATCCAGACACCTCCTTAGGTTGGGTTATGAGGTAGTGGACACGTCAGCGAAGGTCTCTGTCACAGGCATTACCCTTCACCACCATGCATGGCTACGAGTCTCTGGTCCGGCATCAGACATACAGCAAAAGATAACTAATGCCCCATTTTGTGGAGATAAAATATTTGGCCCCAGAACACACATCATTTTAGATGATCTCCAAGCTTCCGGCTGTCAGTTACGTACAGTCTAAGGTATGTACCACACACAAAATGGACAATATACCTACCAAAACAAAAGGCGAAACTGTTAGAAATCCTTTTGCAAAAATACTTTGAGGACGAGGCCAACCCACAAAAGGGACAACTAACCTCCGTCTTCCATGTGCCCACCCCTCAGGAGGCGCAGGTACCTCCGGTTCACAATGAATTACCAGGGCTGGACCCCAGCCTCCTCAATCAGGCCTCGGAGGCTGTAGGGGTTCGTTTTGCCCTTCATTTAGAGGCCTGGAAAAATATAACAAAAGACACCTGGGTACTCCAGATTATTCAAACTGGACACACATTGGACCTAAAAGAAATACCACCATATTTTCATCCGAGAATGGTCCATTACCTTCCAGAGTACATGACCATTTTACTGGAGGAAGTACAAGCCCAACTTACAAAGCAGGCCATTATACCAGTCCCAGTACAACACCACCAGGGATTTTATTCCCTTTTTTTTTTTCTAGTACCCAAGAAAACTGGGGATCTCAGACCTGTACTAGACTTGCGTCCACTGAACAAGTACATCCAATGTAAACACTTCAGGATGATCACATTGGCATCCGTCCTACCATTAAGACAAGGGGGCAGGATGTGTTCCTTGGACATGAAGGATGCACATCTTCATATTCCCATTCATGCAGCCCATCAAAAATGCATCGCATTTGAAATATTGGAAAAAAATTACCAATTCAGAGCCGTGCCATTCGGCCTGTCCTCGGCTCCCCACATCTTTACCAAATGCCTAGCGGTGGTAGCAAGTGCTCTAAGAAAACAAGGACACTACATATTTCCATACCTCGACAATTGGCTTATAAAAGCACAGTCCAAAGAGCAACTGCTATCCTCCCTGATGGAGACCCTTCGCTTGTTCCCGGATCTAGGGATTACAGTAAACTAGCAGAAATCCAATCCTCACCCATCCCAATCCCTCCAGTGCATAGTAGCGTCCTTGGACATGATGGTTGCCAAGGCCTTGGATTATCCGACCACCCTATTAGGGAAAGACCTCGGGTATTCATCCATCAGAGTTCATCTAGCTGCCATCTCAGCCTTCCACAAACCACTGGATGGCCCGCCTTTTATATCATCATTTGGCAAAAATGTTCCTAAAAGGTGTGTCACACTTAAAACCACTTATTAGACGTCCCATTCCACCTTGGGATCTCAATTTTATGATCAAAAAATTAACAGTGGAACCATTTGAACCTGCGACCACTTGTGACCTTCGTTTCCTATCATGGAAAACGGTGTATTTATTGGCCATTACTTTAGCCAGAAGAATTTCTGAACTTCAGGTGCTTATCTGCAGGGAACCTTACCTGATATTTCACAAGGACAGAGTTGTGCTGTGCACTAACCCCTCTTTCCTTCCAAAAGTGGTTTCAGAACAGACTCTAAACCAAACTTATGGAATTACCAGTGTTCTACCCAGAGTACACTAACATGGGAGAACATATTTCACACACGATGGATGTGCACCGCATCCTACGTTGCTGTATTGCTTGGACAGTCTATCCAGAAGACATCACAACTCTTCGTTACCTTTGCCCCAGGTCGGTAAGGTCTCCCAGTAGTAAAACGCACGCTGTCATGCTGGCTAGCCCATTGCATTACTTATTGTTATAAGAAATACAACCAACCTTTACCAGCCCAAATCCAAGCTCACTTCACAAGAGCCATAGCGGCCACTTGGTCTACCATCCATACTTTTACCAGGCATTATAACCTGGATGTTGCCTCGTGCTGCCATACGGCTTTCATCCGGGCAGTACTCCAAGGTGTACTAACATAGTGGTTCTCCCCCCACTGTGACATAACTGCTTGGGAATCTCCCAGAAGTAATGACCTACTGCAAGAGACCATTCCGTAGAAGATAGCGCAGTTACATAGAACTTGCCTTAACTGTAGATCTTGAGGCGTCTATTCACGATAGGTATTCCCTCTGTCCCCTGCCTTCTCTAACAGAAATCATAAGCTGAGGACTTGGGGCTGGGACTCACTGGTACCTCGGTTTCCCTCGGACTCTCGCCTTTGTGAGCTGAACCCAGTGGGGAACAGAGTACCAGGCACCACTCACTTTTATAGGCAGAGCCAGGAAATGTCATGTATGGGTGGTCCCTGATTGAAGACTGGTGGAAGAAGCTGCAATATGATGGTGCCACCTGCTGAAACCTCCCAGAAGTAATCACCTACTGCAGAAGACATTCCTGGAAGATCTACCGTTACGGTGAAGTTCTTCGTAGCTGCACTTTCTAGGAGTGTTATATGTTGTTAATCACACAGACCCACCGACCTCCACAGCTCTTGAGGCCTTTCAAACCCCTGGCTTCCAGGCTAAGATCTGGCGTCATGGTGGGAGCAGTATATACCACCTGGGTGGGTGGGAGGAGCCAACTTGAAGACTTCCGTCAAGATTTAAAGTGGAAGGGGACATGTCAGTAAGTGTGGATGAACAACATATACCACTCCTAGAACTACTGATCTTCAAGAGGGCTCTTGCAGTAGGTATTTACATATAGGACTGACCCACCAGGCGTCAGGACCCCACGGAAAAATTTCTAGCTGGCAGTCTCTGGCGGGGGACCGCCCCCACGTCAGGTGACCGTCAAGCGATGTTATTATAAAGGAATGGTCCCCGCGCCAGCGTTCAGTTCTTTCCTGCGTCGACTTGTGAAAGTTCCTCGCGGTAGAGTTCAACGCTCGTCAGTCATACATCTGTCCAGTTTCCAAACTTTTCGACTTTTTTTTTTTTTTAATTTTCTCTAGTATTACACCACGTATGTCGTCCCCGACACCTTCCGAAGTACATAAAAATAAGTGTGACTCGTGCGGTTCCCAACTGCTGCATAAGGACAGCCACTCCCTGTGCCTCTTCTGCTTAGGCCCGGATCATCCTGTGGAGAAGTGCCAGCACTGCCAGAAATTTAATTCAGCTACCTGAAAACTAAGGCAGCAGTCCCTGGAGGCCCGTATTTTAAAGAAAAAAAATGGCATCCATCGAGAAGGAGTTTTTTGTTTGTTTTTTGTGTTTTGTTTTTTTAACTTTTGTTTTACCAGGAGAGATACACTAAGCTGAAAGCTTGTTTACAGGTGTGATCTGGGAGCACAAGGAAGTTAAGTGACTTGCTCAGGGTCACACAGTGTGCAAGTGGGGGCTGTGGGATTCAAACCCGGGTCTCCAGGTTTGCAGCTCAGAGCTTTAAACCACTGCGCTATACTGTTGAAAAAGTTGAGGCAGACCTTCCACTTCCTCCAAAGGCCACAGGAAGTAGTAGTACTGGGACCGGGATTCGGCGTTGCGGTTCTGAAGGTAACGTACCCTCTGGGGGACCGCTCCACGACGACTGTCTTGGCGGTGTCCAAGAAGGTGTCGCCCCTCCTGTCGGGCTCGCGCTTAGGCCCATCAGGTACCTCCCGGGTAAAGGAGGCCTCCGCTCTCGGGAAGGCCACCGCCACATGGTCCTCAGGTTCGAGTGGGTCCACCAAGTCGGACGCTGGTGCCACCGACGTCCACCCGGACAAGACTGGTAAGCCGCTTGCTCCTTTGGGAGGGTGCACAGTCACTCGTTTGCCCGACAAGGCAGCATCTCCAGCACGGCCTTCTTCGAGCAAGGGATCTGATAAGTTGGACGCCGGCTCCTCCGACGCCCGCCTGGATCCGGCTGATAAGCCGGACGTCAACCCCTTCGACGACCACCCAGCCAAGGAGCCTGCGTCGGACCCCTTTGACCAGTCTGACGCCCCAGGCTCTCCACAACGCTTGGTGTTGCCCTCTGAGGTCCCTGCGTCTCTTCTAGTGAACCCCGGGGATTCCAGCCCTTCCTCCCCAGTCGTCACGGTGGACCTGGATACACTGCCGTCAGGGCCCCCTCCTACTGGGCCAGACACCCAGATGCCGGCTTACCCGACAGCCGACATCCCCCCACTGGACGACGCACCCACACTGGGCCCGACGCCCACGGGGCCACCTTTACCTGGCCAGCCAGCTGGGCCTCTGCCAGGTCCCTCTGCTTCGTCAGAGCCCCTGGCACCCAGGTATCTGACACCACAAAACCCAGTGCCATCTTTACCCGGCGCCACAGTACCAGACGCCGCTTTATCTGATGCCTCAATACCTGATGTGGGGCTTCCCACCGGGTTATGGATACTAGTTATACGGAAACCTTTAGTATCCTTGTCACCCTCCTCCTCCACACCCCAGACGCCGGCGGACTTGAAGGAGACTCTGGTTGCCTGGTGGGCTGAGGCCAAGGCTCAGCTCACCAGAGAGGTAGAGAGCCTTCTACCGTCGCCGCACCCTGCGCCGGATCCCCTACACCGGAGACGGGACACTCCCTCCCCCTTACCTGACACCAGAGGTGAACCCTCGGGTGCCTGGGGTGAGGAGGACACGTGTCCCAGAGAGCTTCCCAAAAGGACCGTTCCTCCCCCGTGTCAGGAGTCTTCCTCTTCTTTGGAGACCTCTGACTCAAGAGGTACTCTGACCCGGATGCACAGGCCCCGTGCTCCAGGCAAGGACCTCTCCGGAGGATCCTTCTTTTCTGGAGCTACGAGAAAGATCTAGGAAGTTCATCAGTGGCAATCTCTGGAGCCAGATCCACAGCGTAAAAAGCTCGCTGCCCACTTGGATCTGCCCGAGACCGCTCCTACATTGATTCCGCCCTGGATAGAGCCTCACGAAGACCTTGTTTCCACTATTGGGGAAACTGTCCGCATTCCCCCCCCCCCCCCTTTTCTGGGAAGGCAGATTGGCTATACCAGGCTCTTGAGGGAGTAGATTCTTTGAATCTACACCCCAAAGCGACTAATCCAAAACATCTCAGCTCATCTCTGCCTGACGAGGAGTCTCGGCTTCTGGGCCAATATGGGAAGAAGGTCTATGTGTCTTCTGCCCTGGGTATTAGGGCCCTGAATTTTATGTAGCTTATATGGGGGGATTACCAGAAGACCATCCTTAGTCAGGTGGAGTCAAAGTTGGACTCCCTTCCTGAGTCTCGGACAAAACAGGAAGTGGCAGATCTTGTCCGTTCTGCTTGTTCGGCCAGTCTGCACGTGCTTCATGCCATTTACGACACAGCTGGACAGAGCTCAGCTTTCACCATAGGTCTTTGGTGTCATGCCTGGCTCAGTGTCAGGACTGGTCCCTGATGTGTAATCCGCTATTCAGGATGCGCCCTTCAGGGGTTCATTGCTGTTCGGCGGTGATGTCAAGGACATCATAACCGACCTCTTGAGAGAAGGGCACTGCGCTTAAGTCCGTGGACTGCTGTACAGACTTTGTGGGACAGCCAGTGCCCTTTTTCGTCGATGTAACCGACAAAAACCAAAACCACAGAACCAGCGGGCCAACAAGCATCGGTGGGGGGGGGGGGGCCTCCAGCAACCAATACTCCCCCTCAGTTCCCTGAACATGTTTGTGGAGTACAAATGCTTCAGAATGCTCTCCCTGCAGGGCCTTCTGCCTCTTCTTCAGCAGGGACTGTGGCTGTGCGCTTTAGATATGCAGGATGCTTAACCTGCATATCCCCATACACCCTTCCCACTGCAAATTCCTTCGATTTTGTTTTCAGCGGGACCACTACCAATTCGGGGCCCTCCCATTTGGTCTTTCCTTGGCTCCCCCGAGTATTTACCAAATTCTTGTCTGTGATGGCGGCCCACCTGCGTAGCCAGGGAGTGCAGGTATTCCCTTACCTGGACGATTGGCTCCTGGCGGCCCCATCCAGGGAGGAACTTCTGCACTCCCTTTCCCTTACCCTGCAGGTTTTCACCAGCCTTGGTATCACCATCAACCAGGCAAAGTCCCATTTGGTCCCTTGCCAACGATTCCAATTTATAGGGACGATCCTGGACACGACCATCGGCAAAGCCTTTTTGTCTCCGGAGAGGGTGGACACCCTTCAGACTCGGGCCTGTCTTCTGTCCAGTCGCAGAAGGGTTGGAGCCAGGTCAGTCCTTCGCCTCCTCTGGTTAATGGCGGTTGCCATTCTGACAGTCTCACGTGCTGAGCTCCACATGAGGATTTCTTAGTGGACGCTTCAGTCTCAATGGGACCAAACACTAGACCAGGAGGTACTAGTTTCTGATCCCATGATCAAGGACTTGCAATGGTGGATGATACAAGAGAACCTTTGCAGGGGACTTCACTTCAATATCAAACCCCCTTCCCAGACGTTGACAACAGATGCCTCAGGAGAGGGCTGGGGAGCCCACCTCGGGTCTCACAAGACTCAGGGCAGCTGGTCCAGGTTCGAACAAAATCTGCACATAAATGAGCTCGAACTCAGAGCAGTCCTTTATGCCCTCCAGGCCCTGCAGTCCTCCATACTTCCTGGTAATCTACTCATACAGGCAGACGTGTGGTCTGGTACATCAGCAAGCAGGGTGGAACACGTTCCTACCCTCTGTGCAGAGAAGCAATGAGTATGTGGAGCTAGGCCACCCAGCACAACCTTTACCTGACTGCCATTCACGTTCCGGGAGTAGAAAACACTAGCAGACCACCTCAGTCGGTCCTCAGCCAGGGCCCACGAATGGGAACTAGATCAAGAGGTAGTAGATGACATCTTTCTGCTTTGGGGAACCCCTCGGATAAACCTGTTCACATCTCTTCAAAACTTCCAGCTTTCTGCTCGCTCGCTGCAGGGCAAGACATTTTCTGGCTGGACGCTCTGTCTCTCGATTGGAGGGACAGATTTAGACTGTGCCTTCCCTCCTGTTCCCTTAGTTCCAAGGGTCCCTGACCAAGCTCAGAGCAGAGGGGGCACGAATGATCCTCATCGCTCCATTCTGGCCCAGGCAAGTTTGGTCATCTCTTCTGCAGCAATTTTCAGAGGAATCTCCGCTTCCTCTTCCTCTGTCGCAGCACTTGTTGACCCAAGATCAGGGGACCCTTGTCCATCCAGGTCTCAGATCCCTCCATTTACATGAGTGGCTCCTGCAGACGTAGCTAAGGCCCACTTCAGGGTTTCTCCGCAGTCATTTTGGTGGAGGCCAGAAAGCCTTCCACCAGGTCCACCTAAGCCATGAAGTGGAAAGGATTCTCTATTTGGGCAACATCAAAGGATTTCGAACATTTCTCTTGCCCAGCTGACAGTCCTGGACTACATGAGTCACCTCTTCAATCTGAGTCTCAGCCATTCCTCTTTAAAGGTCCACATGGCAGTGATTTCGGCCTACCATGTCCCCTTCGGAGACGGGACTTTTGCTCAGTTGGAAGTCTCTTAAGACATTTCTCAGAGGGGTCCTCCATTTGAGACTTCCATCTGCATTCCTGCTCCTCCTTGGGACTTGAATTTTGTTCTTGAAGCTTACTCTGACCCCTTTCGAGCCGGCAGCCTCAGCAGATTTAAAGTTCCTCTCTTGGAAGACTTTTTTTCATATTGGCCATTACTTCAGCTCGACTGATTTCCTAGCTTCAGGCCTTGATGTGCAAAATCCAGTGTTTGATTTTTTACAAGGAATGTGTGGCTCTGCGCACCAACCCTAAGTTTCTCCCTAAGGTGGTGGCGGAATCTACGCTGAATCGATCCATTGAGCTTCCTGCTTTCTTTACGCAACACTCCAATCAAGGGGAGTACCTCTTGCATACTTTGGATGTTCAGAGGGTACTGAGATATTACACCATTCGGACTAAGGATCTCAGGAAATCTGATCAGCTTTTGTCTCTCTTGCTCACAAAAGAGAGGGCAATGTCGTTTCCAAGCAATGCCTATCTAAATGGTTGGCTCATTGTATCACTTTCTGTTACAAGTACAAGAAGACCCTGCTGGGTCAAGTCAGAGGCCACTCCACCAGAGGATTAGCTGCCTCTGTGGCTTGTTTCAAGAGTGTGTCCGCGGCAGACATCTGCGCAGCTGCAACTTAAAACCTCTGTCCATACCTTTACGAAACACTACAGTGTGGATATTGTCTCTCGCCGTAGAGCAGGCTTCGGGTTGGCTGTGCTTCAAGGTCTTCTTTCATAAGACCTGTTCAGCCGGAGGCTCCATACCATGGATAGTTTTCCTCCTCCCAAATGCTTTTCCTTGTTCCAAACTGCTTGGGATTCAGTCCTATATATAAATACCTACTGCACAAGCCCTCTCGAAGTAAGATAGCACAGTTACGTAAGAACTTAACGTAACAGTAGCTGTTCGAGAGAGGCTCTTGCAGTAGAAATTGCTTTCCTGCCCTCCATACCCCTTAGCTTTTTTAGCACCTTTTCCATGAAGGGAAATATCCACTTCTCTCGTCTTGCCTCTTTGGGCCCTCGGTGGGAAAGAACTGGAAGGCGGGCGTGGGGGACCACCCCTTGATACTAACGTTGGTCACCTGACATGGGGGTGGTCTCCCACCAGAGACTGCTAGCTGGAAATTTTTCTGTGGGGTCCTGACACCTGGCGGGTCAGTCCTATATGTAAATACCTTCTGCAAGAGCCTCTCTCAAAGATCTGCTGTTATGGTAAGTTCTTATGTAACTGTACTTTACAGGTGAGTAACCTGTTTTTTCTCACTATAGTGCACACTCTGGAGTGGTCCTCCTGCGATTCTTTTGTTAAAATATTTTCTGTTGTATTTGGTCATTTAAAAAGCAGTATCCGGCAGTTCTAGTATTTGTCCAGTATGTAGAGCTAGGCAAAAACTCTGCTGTATTGTATGCACAAATGAGGGCCATCGTGGTTACCAGGAGCGTATGGTCAATGGTAGTGAGAGCATTTGGGTTGAGGGGGCACCTTGTGGCATAACGGTATCAGGAGAACGTGATTCTGTAGTAATGACAGTGTCTGTGAGTCGGGATGACGAGAAACGTGAGAGCCTGGCGTGGAGAGCTGGCCAGGGAAACAGGCTAGCGAGCCCTTTGAGGACAGACAGAGAGAGAGGGGACCAGGAATGAAGTTGGGAGGGTTGGGAGGATTGGTGGTCGGTAGAGACATCAGCCAGGGAGGAGTAGGGTAGGGAAATGGCAGCAAAGAACTAGTGCGGTGAGAAAATGGAGGAGTTCATGTTGTCCCATCAGGGTCTTTGATGTGCCTACCGTGAGGTTGGTGGCAGTTTCATGGGGTGGGCAGTTGAACGGTTTCTTTGTGTTAATGCCAAGGCAGCTAGTTTGTCTGTGAGCATTTTAATTTTAGCTAGGATTACAGGGGAATGGATCTGAGGTTGTTGGAATTTAGGCTGACAGCTACAGAGACTTTCAGCAGTACTGTTCTGTGGGGATTATCAGCACAGCTGAAAGTACCTCACAGGTTTAGGTATTCAGGCAGTCCATTTCATAATTAAAGTTGGCGCATAACCCATTAAGCTACAGTAAAAGTTGAACAATACTGAGGTGTAGTAGTCGGTTATACAGAGAACGAGTATGAGCAAAGAATTGACAGCATATATACGCAGTACAGGAGTATACAGGAATGTTAGATTATACAATAAAGTGCAGTTGAAAACCGTAAGCATTAATGTAAGTTTAAACCCAAGTAAAATACAGAAATATCAAAATGGTCTGCACAAAATTCAGCAACCCAGACTAACAGTCACAAGTAAGGAAGTGTCTACGGTAGGTAGTATTGACCTGCTCAGATTGACAGTTTAGTATCACAAGGGGAATGGAATGCTACAGTCATGGGGCAGTATTAGTGAAAGCAGAGTTATCTGCGTCTTCTGCTGAAATAAAATTTGGCAGATTCACTATGCATGAAAGTTGCACAAGATGCCTAAATTCAGGACTTTTTGTCTTCTAGGTGGCCTGTTTTTCTGGGGAGCTACCAACACCTCTCGGGAATCTACCATGTATCCCAAAATAGTACAGGATCTGTGTGGCTGGAAAATTCGCAGCCTGGCATGTGGGTAAGTGCAAACATGCTTATACACATAACTTGTGTCTCCAAGGATGAAAATCCAGCCCATCACAATCCCCATAATTTGTCCCTCAACTATACTTTGCTCCACAGTACATCTGAGCACTCTACAGGATAAGAAATCTGATGCAGGTCTAGTATGTCAGTAATTTCTCAGATGTCTACACAATTTAGTCAGCCTCAGCACTCGGGAACATTTTTCTTAAATTCCCATCTTTTTTTTTTTTTTTTTTTTCTGTTTCGCACTGTGAGCTGCAGTAAATTGAAAGTAACTTTTATTTTTGGTTTTTCAGACTGATGTCAGACCCGTGCAGGAAATCTTATCCTGTATGGGAGTGTAGGACAGTCTGTGCACGGTCTGTCGTACTTATCTGAAGAACAGGTATGCAAGAGAAGCTGTTACATGCGACATGCTTTCATGTTGGGGCAGCAGCTGCTGTAGAAAGGAATGCTCAACCCTTTAGTCCCTCACCCAACTCATTTACATTTGTGTTCATCCATTTTGTAGAAGTTAGTGACAAGACTGGAAACCTTTGTGGTAATTTTCTTACTGCTATTTGAAAAATTGTCTTGAGTTTTGAGCAGTGATGGTGCCCCTAGTTTGCCTGCTTTAGAGAAGGAGAGGATTGTAGCAGGGCGGGTAGGGTGAGCTGTACTGGGGAACTAGGTGGGCCAAGCGGTCCTTGTCTGCCGTCAAAGTCTATGTTTCTATGTAAGGGTGTTCAGAGATCAAGAACGTTAAAAGGTAAATGCCGGCTGAAGTGCTTTAGTAACTGGTTCACATGTCCTCTTTTTAGGAAGAGCAGTATTATCGTAGCTGCTGATGAAAGCACAATCAGCTGGGGACCCTCACCGACCTGTGGAGAACTGGTAAGTAAGGAATAAGACTTTGGGAGATGCTATGCTAATGTAATTGATATACTTGGAGCCTCTTTTTTTGGTGGTTCTGAAAAGTTGTTCCTAGCTTTAGACCGTTGAGAACAGTTTTTCACAGGTGGTGTTGATTAGCATTCTAAGTCTTGGAGCGCTAATCAGCAGCAACTCGGACCAAAAAAAAAGATTCCCAGCACAGCAGTCACGCATACAAAACAGCAAAGGGAACAAAAGTGATCTCTCTCAAACTATTAATGGGCAAAAATATGGCAACTTACATGCACATTAAAGTGCAAAATGGGTCACTGCAAGTAAAAAAAAAAAACATAGATACCACACACCCCATCTGAAAATAGACCAGAGATATCCAGATGCCCCTACGATGGCTAATCAGAGATAAAATCTGTTCCTACAGTATATGCTGATGACCTGCTAATACACCTTCAGGACCCAGGAACCTCCCTTCCTGCCCTTTGGCACAAACTCCCAAGAATTCGGCACCCACTCTGGATATAAAATAAACGCAACAACAACAGAGGTCTTCCAGGTGCATTTTGCATCTAGCCCTCGCATCGGATAGGATTTCTGGTTAAAATGGAACCTTCAGGCTCTGAAATACCTAGGAGTTATGATTTCCACTAAAAGCAACCAGTTGCAGTCCCTGAACTGACTCCCTGACCCAACAGTTTCTTAAAGGGAAAGTCTGTGCAACCTTTCTGTATACCTGTGTAGTTTGTAGGCATGAGCAATGATTCCCTCTCTTGCATCCACCTAATTGAAATATAAATGAGATTGCTTCACTCTGTTTTGCCCAGGTGTGAAAACCTGTTGCTGGGGACATGGATATGGTTCACTCATCCACACTTCTGGCAGTCTTCCTTTGAAAAGCTGATTTGCGGGACAGTCTGAGAAGCTCCTCTCACCACCCAGGTGGTAAATTCCTTCTCTCTGCCACACAGCGTCAGATTTTCCTTTATGTTGAGAGTCAGATGTCCTCCTTTGCAGCTCTGCGCACGGTGTAGGCCTAAACAATCTTAAGTGCGCCACTTGGCAACTTTGCTATTTGTTCTTCAACTTCATTTTGTTTCTAGCGATTCTTTCTCAGTTCCTGTCTCGTCAGCTAATGCCTTCAATGGAACGCAAGGATTCCAGGCCAGTTGCAGATTTAGACTGTGCGTCCAGTGTCCGCAAAAGATGTCCCAGAAGGACCCGCACGTGTCATGCCTTTACTGCTTGGGGCATGTGCCAAGCAAAGCTACCCTTGTCAGACCATCAGGCTGACCACCGTCTTGGTTTACTGGGTGATTGGACCCAAAGCTTAAGACTAAAGCAGCTCGTAAGGCTGCCCCTGCAGCTGTGTGGTCCGCGGCTCAGCTTGTAGCAAAGAGGCAGCGGCTAAGGCTGCAAGTGGGTACCTTGTCTATCTCAGCACTGCTTCCATTGGGGGCTGGTGTCTGAATGACCTTCATGGGGGAATTCAGTGAGATGTAGTGGGTCCTCCAGACCTTGGGGGAGAGCCCTTTCCACCACATGAAAAAATCCAAGAAAGCCAGTCATTGGTCATGGCACTGGGAAAGGGTATTTTGTTCCCATTACTGCAACTCCCCCAGTCGCTCGAGGCCCCTCGAGTGCTCGTCTTTGGCCGAGGGATGGGCCACTAGCTCCACAGTGACCCTGTGGGTGTCGGGCTTGTCGGCCTCGACACAGGTCAGACAAGCGGTTGAGATATTTCTAGGGACATGGATATGTTGTTCATCCACACTTATTGGCAGGTATCCTTGCCGCTTTAAATCTTGCCGGAAGGTCTTCAAGCTGGCTCCTCCCACCCACCCGGGTGGTAAAACTCTCGGCTCCGCCCCATGACGCCAGATCTTCCTTACCGCTTGGAAGCTCAGGTTCCCTCCTTAACGCTCTGCGTATAAGACTGGTTCCTAATTCTTCGGTTTTGCAAATTTAAAAGTTTTTGCACTTCTAGACTTCGGTCTTCTATCCCTCGCGGCTGCGATGGACACATCGACTCCCGGTTTTCGGAGATGCCCTTGAGGGCAGAAGATGTCTCGGAAAGATCCACACTCCACGTGTGTCTACTATTTAGGCCTTGAGCACGACCCACAGGCTTGCGACCTGTGCTCTTCCTTCTCAGCCTACGTCCTCTAAGACCGTGCTGCCCGTTTACAACTGGGGCGTCCCGAGAAACGTTTTCCTCCGGTAAAGTCAAAAGAGGCCCGGTCGGCGGTCTCCGTGGCGGCAGACTCGGCGGATCAGCTAGAGCAGATGATCGCCCTCGAAGAGGAGGCGGCGCGGGCCGCATCTTCCTCTGCCGCGGCATTTATTCTGCTCTCCCTGGGTTCCTCTTATACAGCTTCTTTTAAGAAGCTTTGTCTGTTCCTCTCCACTAAGGGAGAGGGACCAACGTCTGCTGGACCTTCTTCTCGGTCCAAAAAGAAAGACAAGGGTAAGTCCCTCCATCGACGCTCTTGGGAGCGGGAAAGGTCCCTCTCCCTGAGTTGTCGGCCATCGACTTGGTCGATCGTTAAACCGGCCACTGGTCTCACAGTGTCCCCATCAGGCCAGTTGGCCGAGACTCCCGTCGGCGCAGTCGAGATTTTTCGACCCGTTGGGCCGGGTTGCCGCAAGCGAGCCGAGAATCCTCTCTCCGGTTCCCCGGTGAGTTGAGGATCCGTGGGCTTGCCAGTGCCTCCGGTTCGGGCCCTCGGGTGAACCCTCGAGCCGAGGGAGGCCGGTTCCCCTGTCCCCTCCCGCACGCCCTCGGGAAGCCGAGGTTCTCGATCTCTGACTTCTGCGCAGCGGTCCAGCCGATCCCCGTCATTGGCGGTCTCTGTCTCCCGAGCGGAAGGCTTCGGCGTAAAGATTCGTCGGCGAGTACGCGGACCTCGTGGCAGCAGCTCCTTCTGACCGGGGAACAAGCTGGCGCGTCGCCTTCCGACCATTAAGTTGCTGTCACGGGCGGCGAAACAACCCTCATTACCTGAGGCCTGTTCCCAGGCGGTTGTTCGGCCAAAACCAGCTGCTCCACCGATTCCGGTGGAACCTCCGCCTCCACAGCGCCGTTATGGGGCTCTGACCAAGAATTCTCGGTCGGCTCAGGGACTGCCCCATAGGCTGTTTGTCACCCTCACTCCCGATTGACCTCGGCAGGTGGAGGGTGGCTCAGGCCCGAGGCAGCTCTTTGCGGACTCTTCAGAGTCCGGCGATTCCTCCCTTTTCTCCAGGCGAGTAGACTTGGAGTCCTCTGGAGGTCAGTCGATGGACGATAGCCCTTCGTCCTATCTGGGATTGCTTTGGCTCATCTCAGAGTCCACTGGGATGGAGCTCGAACCTGTGTCTAAGCGGGCCAGGTATCCCCTCACAGAGATACCGGACCGAGGGGATTCCCCTACGGAGGCTTTTCCGGTGGCCGAGGCCATAGTGGGCCCAGCCTTGGAGCTCTGGCCGCGCCCTGCTTCCTGTCCTGCGCCCTCGGCCAGGAAGTATGCGGTCCCTACCGGTTCCTTGTCCGGATTTTCGGAACACCCCTCAGCCGAGGGGCTAGTCACCGACAGCGTTTTCCGGTGGCGCGAGGCGGTGAGGGCGTGGACAAACCTCCGACAAGGAGTCCAAGAAATTGGACTATGCGGGCTAAAGTCTCACGCTGTCCTCCCTCGGCCGTCCAGGCCAGTTCGGCCATACTCATGACACATTTCTCTCATGCCCTGTTGGGCTCCCTGGACGAGGTAGTTCCTCATCTTCCGGCGGACCTGCAGACCACGGTTAGGCAGGTGCGGGACCAGGGCAGGGCATTGGCCAAACAGCAGCTTCAGAATGCTCTGGACATTGGAGACTCATGTGCCAGGTCAGTAGCGGCCGCAGTGGCTATGCACCGTCGGGCATGGCTGAGGATATCCACCTTCACTTCAGATACCCAGCACAAGTTGGCGGATGTCCCCTTTCTGGGGACCGACCTCTTCGGCCCTGGGGTGGAAGGTCACCTGCAGAGGATCGAGAAGTCCAATGCTACCTTGGACTCGGTCTCATCCGCACAGAAGGACAAAGGCCGCAGACCACAGCCTAAGCCCTTTCGTCCCTCTGCGCCCGAGGCACGTCCGGCCCAGCAACGTCAGGGCAAGCAGGCTGGAGCTTGGCATCCCAAACCCAAGCCCTGGGCTTCCTCCTCCAGGAAGCAGGGAGGTAAAGGCCCTGGAGGTCCCTCGGCCGGTCCTTCCTCCAAGCCTACCCAGTGACGGGTTGAGGGGTGTCGCCCCCAACCCCGTCGCCTCACCCCAGGTGCCCCCTGTGGGGGGGGGGCGGCTTCGCCACTTTCTTTCCGCCTGGTCCGTTATCACCACAGACTGGTGGGTGTTGGAGGTGGTGGGAAAAGGCCTGCCTCTGGAGTTCGAGCAGGCCCCACCCTTCAGAGCCGTCGCACCTCGGGGGGCCTCGGAGACCGAAGCCTCGCTGTCGGCTCGCCGAGCTGACATCGCTCTCCTCCTCGAGAAGGAGGTGATCAGAGAGGTGATGGACCCTCCCTCAGACCCGGGGTTCGTGTCCAGGTACTTCCTGGTTCCAAAACGGATGGGGGGCTGGTGCCCCATTCTCGACCTACACGACCTAAACAAGTTCCTAAGGTCTCGAACCTTCAGGATGGTCACTCTGGCTCAGATAATACCATCCTTGGAACACGGCGTATGGTTCTGCTCTCTGGACCTGCAGGACGCGTTCTTTCACGTCCCTATCCGTCCATCACATCAGAGGTTCCTTCGCTTTCGAGCGGAGGGATCCCTTTTTGAGTTCCAAGCCATGCCCTTCGGCTCATCTCCAGCTCCCAGGGTCTTCACCAAATGCATGGCAGTGGTAACAGCATTCCTGCGGCGCCGAGGGGTTCGGGTTTACCCTTACCTGGACGATTGGCTGATAGCAGCCTCCAGACAGGAGGTGGGCGGTCCAGAGATCTGCCCTCAGGTTTGCTCTCAGGTCGGCCTCCTCATCAAGAGGCCAAGTCGAGACTCGAGCCAAAGCAGGTGATTCTTTTCATCGGGGCAGAGCTCGCTCTCTTGAGCCAGAAGCGGCTCCGGTGGACAGGGCCGAGTTCTTTCCTCCTTTGCCCAGTCATTTCTGGTTGGGCAGTTGCGCCCTGCCCGGGACTTCCTGCGCCTCCTGGGTCTCATGGCGGCCTGTACCAGCATGGTCTGTTGGGCCCGCTGGAACATGCGCCCCCTTCAGTGGGGGCTGGCCAGCCAGTGGTCCCAACGCTGCGATCCATTAGACCAGCTAGTGACGGTGACCCAGGGGATGTGGAACCCTTTCCAGTGGTGGACCATTCCAGTTCATCTGCAGGAGGGCATCCCGTTTGTCCGCCCCGAGCCGACAGTCTCTCTCGACCGATGCCTCTCTGATGGGTTGGGGTGCCCATCTGGGGGCACACGGAGCGCAAGGCCTCTGGTCCCCGCGGGAGTCCTGATGCCACATCAACCTGCTGGAGCTCCGGGCGGTCCGCCTAGCTCTCACCGCCTTTGCTCCGTTTCTTGAGGTCAAGTGGTCCGGGTCAGGCGGACAATACCCGACCATGTACTATCTAAACCGCCAGGCGGGGCAGCTCCATGCTTCTCTAGAAGCTCTCCGCATCTGGTCACTCGTCCGCAGCCTGGAGCGGATCTCCTAGCCATTCATGTGGCAGGAGCCTCCAACACCCTGGCCGATGCCCTAAGCGGATAGGGGCTGCGTCCCACGAGTGGTCTCTCCTGCCGGAGGTAGTACAAGATCTATTCTCCCATTGGGGCACACCTCAGGTGGACCTGTTTGCCTCCAGGGGAAAATGCGAAGCTGAGGCTGTTCCATGCCCGCCCCATTCAGCAGGGCTCGCTGCAGGGGGATGCCTTCTCGAGGCCGTGGACCTCGGGCCTCTTCTGCGCCTTTCCCTGGTTCCCCTTGATGCACAAGGTGCTTCTCAAAGCAAGGAGGGACAAGGCGCAGGTGATTCTGATAGCCCCAGACTGGCCCCGCCAGTACTGGTACCCAGATCTCCTCAGCTTCAGCTCCAGGCTCCCGAGGCAGCTTCCAGCTCGCGGACCTGCTCTCAGTCAATCAGGGAAGGTATTCCATCCGGACCTTCAATCCCTGCACCTGATGGCATGGTTCCTGAGCGGCTAGAGTTCCAGGCCTTGGGTCTTTCCGACGAGGTCCTCAGCGTAGTTGAGGCGTCCCGTAAGGAGTCGACCAGAAAATGCTACGCCTTCAAATGGAAGAGATTTTCCATTTGGTGCCAGGGCAAGGGCCTGGACCCGTCGTCCTGTTCCTTGGCGAGCATATTGGACTACCTTTGGTCCCTATCTCAGCGAGAGCTTAGGTCGACGACCCTTAAGGTGCACCTGGCAGCCATCTCTGCTTACCGGGCACGGACCGGGAAGCAGTCAGCGGCGCAGGAGAAGGTGGTCTGGCGCTTTTTCAAAGGCCTTGATCACATTTCCCCCTTCGGTGCGAGAACCTCCACCTCCGTGGGATCTACTGCTGGTACTGGCAAAGCTCATGGGCAAGCCATTCGAACCAATGCAGAAGTGTGAACTCTCTCACCTGTCGTGGAAGACCGCCTTCTTGGTGGCTATCACGTCAGCCAGAAGGATGGGAGAGCTCCAGGTGCTCTGCATCGAGTCTCCTTACCTGGTCTTCCACAGGGACACAGGTTGTCCTGCGCCTCCACCGAAATTCCTTCTGAAGGTGGTGTGCAGTTTCACCTTAACCAGGTGTTGACTCTGCTGGTGTTCTACCCCAATCACACCTCGGAGGCGAATATAGGCTCCATACTCTGGACCCTGAGAGGCTCGCTTACTATAAGGGCATGCGGCTGAAGAGTGAGAGAGGTTCGCCAGCTGTTTGTCACCTACGCTGAAGCCGCACCTGGCAGACCTGCAGCCAAGCGGACGATAGGCAGGTGGGTCACCTCCTGCATAGATCTCTGCTATAAGTTGGCGGGCATGGAGCCTCCCAGAGGATAAGAGCTCATTCTACCGCCATACTGCTGCATCGGTGGCTGCTTCAGGGGCGTCCCTATCCAGGAAATCTGCAGGGCTGCTACCTGAAGTCAGCACACACCTTCATCACCCATTACCACATCGACCTTGAGTCACGCCGGGATGCTGGTTTTGGGGCCTCGGTTCTCAGTCTCTATTCCTAAGTAGGGGTGTGCCTTGCCTCCTCCTCCCGGAGAACTGCTAGGAGTCTGCCAATAAGTGTGGATGAACAACATATCCATGTCCCTAGAAATACAGGTTACTCACCTGTAACAGGAGTTCTAGGAATGGTATATGTTGTTCATCCTATGATCTCAACCTCCCGGCTTTGTGCACACCTGAGCTTCAGCGGGCAGATCTGGTGTCATGGGGCGGGCCGAGGTTTACCACCGGGTGGGTGGGAGGAGCCAACTTGAAGACCTTCCGGCAAGATTTAAAGCGGCAAGGTACCTGCCAATAAGTGTGGATGAACAACATATACCATTCCTAGAACTCCTGTTACAGGTGAGTAACCTGTATTTCTAGGGACATGGATATGTTGTATATTAACGATCCTGCCACTTAAATCTTGCGGCGTCTTCAACTTCTCACCCACCGTGTGTGTAACTCGGCTCCGTCCCATGCTCAGATCTTCCTACCGCTTGGAGCTCAGGTTCCTCATAACGCTCTGCGTTTGAGACTGGTTCCTATTTCTCCGTTTGCGGTTTAAAAATAAATTTTGCGAAAAGACTTCAGTCTTCTGATCCCTCGCGACTGCGATGGACAATCGACTCCGGTTTCGGAGATGCCCATGCGGGCAGAAGATGTCTCGGACGGATCCACACTCACGTGTGTCTACTGTAGGCCCTTGAGCACGACCGCGGGCTTGCGACCTGTGCTCATCTTTCTCGGCCTCGTCCTCGAAAACCGTGCTGCCCGATTGCAACTGGGCCGTCCGAAGCGTTCCCCCGGTGAAGTCAAGGAGGCCGGTTGGCGGTGTCGCGGCGCGGCTCGGCGGATCAGCTCGAGCGGATGGTGCCCTCGAAGAGGAGGCGGCGCGGCCGTATCTTCCTCGGCGCGGCATTTATCCGCTCTCTCTGGGTTCTTCCTCACGGCTTCTTTTAGGGAGCTTTGTCTGTCCCTCTCCACTAAGGGAAGGGCCTCGTCTGCTGGACCTTATTCTCGGTCCAAAAGAGGACAGGTAAGTCCCTCCGTCGGCGCTCTTGGGGCGGAAAGTCCCTCTCCCGGGCGTCGGACCGTCGGCGGTCGACCGCTCGGCCGGCCACTGGCCTCACGGTGCCCCGTCAGGTCAGTTGACGAGACTCCCACTGATGAAGTCGAGATTTTCTCGACCCATTGAACGAGCTGTCGCCTTTCAACGGCGATTCCCTCTCCCGGTTCCCCGGGAGGAGTTGGGGATCCGTTGGCTCGCCTGTGCCTCGGTTCCGGAGCCCTCGGATGGACCATCCGAGGCGAAGGGAGTGCCGGTTCCGGCCGACACCTCCCCGCACCGACCTCGGAAATTCCGGGACTCTCGGTCTCGGACCTCTTCGCGGTCCAGCTGATCCCACCGTCATAGGCGGTCTCGGTCTCGGCACCGTGGTAAGCGGCGTCGCCGCTCGTCTCGTCCTCCTCCTCGGACGAGGAGGCTTGGCGTGCGTGAAGTCGACTGATGCGAGACCTCATGTTGCAACAGCTCCTCCTGGCGGGAGTAAGCCGACCCGTCGCCTTCCCGGCCATTAAGTAACTGTCACGGGCGACCGACACAACCCCTCGACTTATCCGAGGCCTATACCCAGGCGGTTGTTCGGCCAAAACCAACTGCTCCACCGATTCGGTGGAACCTCCGCCTCCACAGCCACCAATTGGGGCTCCGACCAAGGATTCTCGGTCGGCTGAGGGTTTACCCATCGGCTGTCAGTTACCCTCACTCCCGACCGACCTCGGCAGGTGAAGGGTGGCTCAGGCCAGAGGCAGCTCTTGAGGACTCTTCAGAGTCCGAAGATGATTCCTCCTTTTCTCCAGCGACTGGACTTGGAGTCTTCAGGAGGTCAGTCAATGGACGATAGCCCGTCGTCCTTCCTAGGACTGCTTGGCTCATCTCGGAGTCCACGGGATGGAGCTCGAACCCGTTCCAACAGGCCAGGTATCCCCTCACGGAGATTCTGGACCGAGGGGATTCTCCGACGGAGGCCTTTCCGGTGGCCGAGGCCATAGTGGGTCCGGCACTGGAGCTTTGGCAGCGCCCTGCTTCCTGCCCTGCGCCTTCGGCCAGGATGGCCAGGAAGTATGCGGTCCCTACCGGTTCCTTGTCCGGTTTTTCGGAACACCCCTCTGCTGAGGGGTTGGTTACCGACAGCGTTTTCCGGCGCGCCGGCAACGCCAGGGATGTGGACAAACCTCCTGACAAGGAGTCCAAGAAATTGGACTATGTCGGGCGAAAAGTCTACGCTGCGTCCTCTCTCGGCCTTCGTCAGGCCAGTTCGGCCGTCCTCATGGCACATTTTTCTCATGCCCTGTTGGGCTCCCTGGATGAGGTCATCCCTCATCTTCCCGCCGATCTGCAGACTACGGTTAAGCAGGTGCGGGACCAGGGCAGGGCAGTGGCCAAACAGCAGCTCCAGACTGCTTTGGATATAGGGGACTCATGTGCCAGATCGGTGGCGGCCGCAGTGGCTATGCGTCGGCGGGCTTGGCTGAGGATATCCACCTTTACTTCGGATACCCAGCACAAGTTGGCGGATGTTCCCTTTTTGGGGACTGACCTCTTGGCCCTGGGGTGGAAGGTCACCTGCAGAGGATCGAGAAGTCAATGCTACCTTGGACTCGGTCTCTTCCGCTCAGAAGGACAAAGGCACAAACCACAGCCTAAGCCCTTTCGTCCTTCTGGCCCCTGGCGCCCGGTACCCAGCAACGTCAGGGCCAGCAGGCTCGGCCTTGGCATCCCAAACCCAAGCCCGGCTTCCTCTAACAGGAGGCAGGGAGGAAAGGCCCAGGAGGTCCCTCGGCGGTCCCTCCTCCAAGCCTGCCCAGTGGCCGGGCTGAGGGTGTCGCCCCATTCCCGTCACTACCCTGCGTCCCCGTGAGAGGCGGCTCCAGCACTTCCGTTCCGCCTGGTCCGCTGTTACCACGGACAGGTGGGTCTTGGAGGTGGTGGGAAGAGGCCTGCCTCTGGAATTCGAGCAGGCACCACCCTTCAGAGCCGTCGCCCCTCGGGGGGCCTCGGGATCCCCAGCCTCACTGGCGGCTCGTCGAGCCGACATCGCTCTCCTCCTCCAGAAGGAGGTGGTAAGAGAGGTGGTGGACCCTCCTTCAGACCCAGGGTTTGTGTCCAGGTACTTCCTGGTTCCGAAACGGACGGGGGGCTGGCGCCCCATTCTCGACCTAAACAAACAAGTTCCTAAGGTCTCGAACCTTCAGGATGGTCACTCTGGCTCAGATAATACCATCCTTGGAGCAGCGTGTGGTTCTGCTCTCTGGACTTGCAGGGCCGCGTTTTTCACGTCCTATCCGTCCGTCTCACCAGAGATTCCTTCGCTTCCGGCGGAAGGATCCTCTTGAGTTCAAGCCATGCCCTTGACTTGTCTCCAGCTCCCAGGGTCTTCACCAAATGCATGGCAGTGGTGACAGCATTCCTCTTGGCGCCGAGGGGTCGGGTGTACCCTTACCTGGACGACTGGCTGATAGCAGCTCCCTCAGGAAGGAGGCGGAGTGGTCAGAGATCTGGCCCTCAGGTCTGCTCTCAACTGGGCCTCCTTATCAACGAGGCCAAGTCGGAACTCGAGCGAAGCAGGTGATTCTATTCATCGGGCGCAGCTCGACTCTCTCGAGCCAGGCGGCTCCGGCGGACAGGGCCGAGGTTCTTTCCTCCTTTGCCCGATCATTTCTGGTTGGGCAATTGCGCCCTGCCGGGACTTCCTCGCCTCCTGGGTCTCATGGCGGCCTGCACCAGCGTGGTCCGTTGGGCCGCTGGAACATCGTCCCCTTCAGTGGGGACTGGCCAGCCAGTGGTCCAGCAGCTGCGATCCTTTGGACCAGCGTGTCGGTGACACAGGGGATGTGGAGCAGCTCTCCAGTGGTGGACCGTTCCAGATCATTTGCAGGAGGGCATCCGTTCGTCCGCCCCGAGGCAGCGGTCTCTCTGATCGACCGATGCCTCTCTGATGGGTTGGGGTGCCCATCTGGGGAACACCGGGCTCATGGCCTCTGGTCCGCGGGAGTCGATGCCACATCAACCTGCTGGAGCTCCGGCGGTCCGCCTAGCTCTCACCGCCTTTGCTCCGTTCCTCCGGGGTCAAGTGGTCCGAGTCCAGACGGACAATACCACGACCATGTACTATCTAAACCGCCAGGGCGGGACGCGCTCCATGCTTCTATGCAAGGAAGCTCTCCGCATTTGGTCACTCGTGCGCAGCCTGGAGGCGGATCTCCTAGCCATTCACGTGGCAGGAGCCTCCAACACCCTGGCCGATGCCCTGAGCCGGATAGGGGCTGCATCCCACGAGTGGTCTCTCCTGCCGGAGGTAGTACAGCATCTGTTCTCCTTTGGGGCACACCTCAGGTGGACCTGTTTGCCTCCAGGAGAGCAGCGAGCTGAGTCTGTTCCATGCCGCCCCCTCAGCAGGGCTCGCTGCAGGGGGATGCCTTCTCGAGGCAATGGACCCCGGGCCTCTTTTACGCCTTTCCCCCATTTCCCTTGATCCACAAGGTGCTTCTCAAGGCGAGGAGGGACAAGGCGCAGGTGATTCTGATAGCCCCAGACTGGCCTCGCCAGTTCTGGTACCCAGATCTCCTCAGTCTCAGCTCCAGGACTCCGTGGCAGCTTCCAGCTCGCCCGGACCTGCTCTCAGTCAATCAGGGAAGGTGTTCCATCCGGACCTTCAATCCCTGCACCTGACGGCCTGGTTCCTAGGCTAGAGTTCCAGGCCTTGGGTCTTTCGACGAGGTCCTCAATGTAGTTGGCGTCCGTAGAAGTCGACCAGAAAATGCTATGCCTTCAAATGGAAAAGGTTTTCCATTTGGTGTCAGAACAGGGCTTGGACCCTTCCTCCTGTTCCTTGGCAAGCATCTTGGACTATTTATGGTCCCTTTCTAGTCAAGGGCTTAGGTCGGCGACCTAAGGGTGCACCTGGCAGCCATCTCTGCTTACAGCGCGGGCCGGAAGCAGTCGATGGCGCAGGAGAAGGTGGTCTGGCGCTTTTTCAAAGGCCTTGATCACATTTCCCTCCAGTCGCGGGAACCCCCACCTCCGTGGGATCTACTGCTGGTACTGGCAAAGCTCATGGGCAAGCCATTCGAACCTATGCACAGGTGTGCTCTCTCACCTGTCGTGAAGACCGCCTTCTTGGTGGCTATCACGTCAGCCAGAAGGATGGGAGAGCTCCAGGCGCTTCCATCGAGTCTCCTTACCTGGTCTTCCACAGGGACAAGGTTGTCCTCGCCCCACCGAAATTCCTTCCGAAGGTGGTGGGAGTTTCACCTTAACCAGGTGTTGACTCTGCGGTGTTCTACCCCAATCACACCTCGGGAGGCGAATATAGGCTCCATACTCTGGACCCTAAGGCGCTCATTATAAGGAGCCACGGCTGAAATCGGGGAGAGGTTCGCCAGCTGTTTGTCACCTACGCTGAAGCCGCATCTGGCAGACCTGCAGCCAAGCGGACGATAAGCAGGTGGGTAACCTCCTGCATAGATCTCTGCTATAAGTTGGCGGGCATGGAGCCTCCCAGAGGGATAAGAGCTCATTCTACCGCCATACTGCTGCAGCAGTGGCTGCTTCCAGGGCGTCCCTATCCAGGAAATCTGCAGGGCTGCTACCTGGAAGTCAGCAAACACCTTCATTACCCATTACCACATCGACCTTGAGTCACGCGGGATGCTGGTTTTGGGGCCTCGGTTCTCAGTCTCTCTTTCCCAAGTAAGTATTGGGGTGTCGTCTTGCCTCCCTCCTCCCGGAGAACTGCTAGGAGTCTGCCAATGAGTGTGGATGAACAACATATCCATGTCCTAAAATACAGGTTACTCACCTGTAACAGGAGTTCTAGGAATGGTATATTGTTCATCCCTACATCTCCGACCTCCCGGCTCGACGCACAACCTGAGCTTCCAGCGGCAGACTCATGCCATGGGGCGGAGCCGAGGTTATACCACCCGGGTGGGTTGGAGGAGCAAGCTTGAAGACCTTCCGGCAAGATTTAAAGCGGCAAGGATACCTGCCAATGAGTGTGGATGAACAACATATACCATTCCTAGAACTCCTGTTACAGGTGAGTAACCTGTATTTTCTTTACGCTTTCCCTCCCCTCTCTTTCTGCCTCTGTGGAGGGTCCTCCTCAAAGCGCAGTCAGAAGGGACTGCTCTGATCTGTATTGCTACAGCGTCTTATGATGAAACCTCCTGTACCTTTGCCAGTCTCAACCCATCTTCTGTCTCAGGACAGCGGGTCCCTGGTTCACCCGAACCTGTGTTCCCTCCACCTGCATGCCTGGCTCCTCAGGACCTAGCCAAGCTTAGGTTCGGAGGCTCCGATAAGATGGCAAGTCCTGGTGGAGGCGAGGAAACCCTCCATGAGAGCTACTTACAATATGTAATGGAAGCATTTTTGTGTCTGGGCCACCGTGAGAGAGTTAGATCCATTGGTCTGTCTGATCAATACAATTCTGGAGTACTTGCTTTCCTTATCTGAGTCTGGTTTAAATTACGCCTCCATTAATGTTCACCTGACTGCTCTTTCTGCCTACCACGTCCCTGTCCAGGGCAGATCAGTGGCTCAGTTGGAGGTGTCCAAAGCACCTCTCAGAGGCATCTTACACATCAGACCCCTATCCAGGATCCTGTTCCTCCTTGGGACCTGCTTTTTGTGCTGGAGAAGTTGACACTCCCTCCTTTTGAGCCAGCCATGAATGGTGAGCTACGTTTTCTCATGGAAAATGTTATTTTTAGTTGCTATTACTTCTACCCAGAGGATTTCCGAGCTTCAGGCGCTCATGTGTAAGGGACCTTACCTGTTTTTCACAAAGATAGGATAGACCTGCGCACTAATCCAGAGTTCTTACCTAAGGTGGTGTCGGAGCTCACATTGAACCAGGCTGTTCAGCTCCCTGTGCACTACCTAAATTATTCTAATAAAAGGGAGACTCTTCTCCCCACCCTGGATGTTCATCAAGCTCTACGATTTTATTTGTCCAAGACCAAAGAGGTCAGTAAATCTGACCAATTATTTATGTCTTTCCCTTCCAGGTCCTTAGGCTGCCTGGTCACCAAACAGGTGCTTTCACACTGGTTGGTGAATTGCATCACTTTACCAAAAACATGGCAAAGCCCTCTCAGGCCCGGTCAAGGCTCACTCCACTAGAGCAGTAACGACATTTGCTGCTCTCAAGAAGGTATCGGCAGTGGACAGTTGTGCTGCAACTACCTGGCACATGGTTCATACCTTGGTCAGGCATTACAGTCTGGATACACCTTCCAGCTGCAGAGCAGGTTTCGAGCTTGCAGGGCTTGATCTTCAGAGGGATTCTCCCTGGCCTCTCCCTTCTCTTCTCCCAGGTAGTTGTCTTTAGTTTTATACTGTTTGGAAATCGGTCCTACATGTAAATACCTGCTGGAAGACCACCTCTTGAAGTAAGATAGTACAGTTAACGTACGAACTTACCGTAACAGTAGATCTTCGAGAGGAGCTCTTGCAGCAGGTATAACTTTCCCTCCCTTCATCCCCCAAGGATTAGGCTCTTCCTGCATTGGCCATGCTGACTCCTTCTTGTCTGGCGAGGGGAGTGCGGACCATTTTCTTTTCTTTTCCTTATTCCTGCAGCCTCATGCAAGATCTGCTATTTTTCCGGCGTACAAGAACTGGAGCACATGGGGACCTTTGCCTCCCATATACTGTATGGGACGTCAGGGGGGTGGAGCCAACGTCGGGAGGGTAGTCCCCTAGGAACTGCTAGAAGAAATTTGCCGTGATCCACCGCCATGTGGCGTCAGTCCTACATGTAATTACCTGCTGCAAGAGCTTCTCTCGATCTACTGTTATGGTAAGTTCTTAGGTAACTGTACTTTACCTTAGTGCAAATCTTTGAGCTTTTTGCAGAAGCTATGGAAATGGGGCCTCTCAGCTCAGGGCACAGCGTGTTCTAGCAGCTCCTGCCTGATTATTTACAAAAACAGGATGCTTACTAAGGGTGGGGGTTTAAAGGATTTACAAGAGCTAAGTTGCAACTGCAAGAGAGAGTAGGAGAACAAGGGACACAGAGACTGAAAAAACTGTTTTATAATGCCTTTGTAAATAGTTATACTGGACAAGTTTATTTTATGATACTGCTAGTGTAAATAATTTTTGGTGAATTCTACAACTGCTCCTGGTTTTCCTATGCTTCCTGACCTGTGCCCCGACGACCGATGGTGTCGGCCTAAGTGGGATTTACGGCGTGCATACCCTAAGACAGGAGTTTTGTGCGTGGTTACTGGCCTTGTACCAGGGAAGCACAGAGGAAGGTATGGATTCTGCAGCAGTAAGTCCAGGAATGGTTACCAGGAGAATGGCATCTAAACTAACAGACAGAAGTCCAGTATGAGATTGTACAGTCAGTGCAAGTTATGGAAAAAGAACAGGCAGTAACAGAACCTGAAAGACTGATGGACTTTTTCAAATGGTGGGCTATACAACAAAAAGAGACTGAGAAGCAGAGAGAAAGGGATGCAGCGACAGGGGCAATGATGGCTGGATGCCTTGCAAGCTGTCAAAGGCAGAGGATCCAGCACAGATCCAGACGAGCAACAGAATGCAAGCAACTTAAAAGCCATTAAACTTACTGAGTTGTTTCCCTCAGATATCGAGGCATACCTGGCAACTTTTGAAAGAGATGCCAGTGGCCAGAGCAGCAATGGACAGTCAGACTGGTACCCTACCTGACAGGGAAAGCCCAACTTGCCTACAGCAGTATGGACACTGCGCAGTCAGAAAATTGACCTGATGAAAAGTGAAATCCTGAAAAAGTGTAAACTCTCCAGAGAGACATACAGGCAGAGATTTCGATGTCTGAGGTACAACTCTGTCGACAGTCCTAGAGAAGCCTTCACCCAACTCTGAGAACTCCAGATAAAATGGATCCAACCAGAGAGCAAAACAGTCCCACAGATCATGGACACATTTGCCACGGAGCAATTCGTCAAACATCTTGCCTACAGATATGCAGCTGTAGGTAAAGGAACACCGACCAGAGAGTGGGGAAAAGGCTGTTTGTTTGGCCGAGGACTACCAAATGGCCAGACAGACACTACAGCAGTGAGGTAACAGCCAAGCACCGGTAAGACACTATTTTCCCCATTTTAAACTCCTCTCTGGTGGGGGTAACAAATCTGTGCCCAAAGACATTATCTGCTGTAACTGTAATAAGCCAGGCCGTTTTGCAAGAAACTGCCATAGTAAGGAGAGTGTCACTGGAGCAGATGTGTCCATGGCAAATTGGGGCAAGTACTTAACAGATGTGAAGGTGGGGGATAATACTGTGAAGGGACTCATTGATTCAAGAAGCAGACAGACCCTAGTGCTTGTTAAAGTGCTGGGGAAACGCTGTGCAAAGGAGCCAGGTACTGGTGTCATCTGCATCCACGGGAACATTTGATGCTATCTCACCACCCAAGTGACTGACCATTAAGGATGTCTCACCAAATGAAAGTGGGGGTAGTACCTAAGTTACCTACACCTGTGATCATTGGAAATGACTTTCCAGGATTTACTGAGCTAATCAAAGAGGGAGTAAATCCTGATGTTTAGGCAACAATGGTAACAAGAGCTCAGGCAAAGAAAATTTCAGACTGTGGGGACACATTTCCTGTAAGTGATTTTGATTCGGACTTGTTTGAGCACAGCTCCAAGATCCGGAAATCCAAGAAAGAAAGGTGGTGCCTAAAGAAACTATGGTAGCAAATGACTGTTCGACATAAAGGGTTAAAATATGAAACTGCTGAAACTGATTGTGATTTTCTTTCAGAGCAAGCTAACAGTTTATTTCCAGGGTTATGTCAAGCAGCTGGGGGGTGAAACCAAAACAGAGTGGACCAATGATTAAAAAATGTAATGGGTTACTGTATAGAGTTTGGGTTAAATGTCTGACACAGAAACAGAGAGAACAGTTGGTTATACCACAGAAGTATAGAACAGAGTTGTTACAGATAGCGTATGATAATCCTGTGGCTGCTCACTCGAGGGATCGCACACTTGCCAGATTGCTGTATAAATTTTACTGGCTTGGAATTCATGAAGATGTTGGTACCTGTTGTAATTCCTGTGCTGAGTGTCAAAGTTGCCCCAGTCACAGAGACTGAAAGAAAATTTTATTTTGCATTTGTAAATAGTTATACTGAACAAGTTTTTATGCTACTGCTAATGTAAATTTTTGGTGAATTCTACAACTGCTCCTGGTTTTCATATGCTTCCTGACCTGTGCCTTGATGACAGTAGGACTGTACCCTCTGGCTTGGGACCACACATGGGCTTTCGTAGCAGTAATCTGACAGAACACTAAGCCCATCCGCGTGACTGGCGTTAGCGTGACACTATATAGTGGCGGTCCCCGTCCGCCTCTCAGTTCTTTCCTGCTGTCTACCTGCACACATTGGACCGACTGAAGCTCGTCACAGCAGTTCGAACGCCTTTTCTGATGAGTATCTGTTTCTTATTTTCACTATTATAAGTAGTTTGTCGTCCTCTTCTCTAATGGAGTTGCATAAAAACAAGTGCGGATCATGCGGAATCCAGCTACCACACAAGGACCAACACACCCTTTGCCTCTTCTGCCTGGGTCCTAACCACAAAGTCGGAGTGTGAGGCCTGCGCTCATTTCAACCAGGCCACGCGGAAACTTCGCCAACAGTCCCTCGAGGCCCATCTTCTGAAAGAAAAAATGGCTTAGGTGGAGAAAGAACTGAAAAGCGCATCTTCCTTGCCAACAAATCCACACAAGAAGAAAAGAGATATAGAAAAGCATCGGACCAGGGAGCAGTCCCTCCCTCCAACTAAGCCGCCCAAGGGGCCCTTTGGAGGACTGGCACTCTTCCTCCGAGAAGGTGAGTGCTATGGCCAAGCCTGCACTCCCGCCTCCAGGGCAGGTTTTGATGCCTGCTGCCACTGGTTACGGTGACAGCAGGCTCCTTGGATCCGTCCAAGGCCGCCGCCGTGCTTAGGCCCATTTCTACCCCGGGCTCCAAGTCAGCAGGCGCAGCCGATAAGCTGCTTGTTGGGCCCTCCGGCGAGTGCCCAGCTGGGGTTGGTAAGAGAGTCAGAGCCCCTAACTCCTGCATGACCCAGGTTGATCATCTGACCATCCAATGATTGCACGACCTCTTCGCATCCGTCAGGCTCTGATGTGGCGCTGCCGGACGTTAGCCCAGTTCCCACTGGAGGACAAGGGTCTCCCTGGGGTTCCCTTCATGGAAAACCCCGTCTCCTGCTCTGTCAGAGATTCCTCCACTGTCACCAGACCCGCAGGTCCCGACGGACAAACACCTTTCGCCAGGGTTGCCCGACGGAAGGGTGCCAACAAGCCTTTTGGTGGCCCCGACGCTGCCTATAATAGTACCAAACCCTGCTACTCAATGCCCGCAGGTCCCCTTACCTATGCCAGGATCACTATTTGGGCTTTCAGTGGGTATTCCACCCTCTGGATCTCCCTCAGGCTTCGCCCCTCCGGACCTCTGCCAAGTCTTCCACCCGCAGGTCCTTCAGGCTATCGTGCAGGACCATCAGGCGTCAGTCTGTCTAGGCCGCTGTCGGGCATCCCTCCGTCTGGGCCGCCGTCCTTCCGTCTGGGCTGCCATCAGGCATCCCTCCATCTGAGCCACCGTGGGGCTATCCCCCATCTGGGCCCCCTTCTGGCGACCCTTCAGGGCCGCCATCATACCCACTGGGACAGCAGTCTAGGTATCCTCCATGAGGGCCATCAGGTTACCCTCATTCAGGTCTGACGTCAGGTTTTATGTAGATGGGAGGGCCCTGCTGGAATAGCCACCGTCAGACTATTCTCTGTCAGTCCCGACGCCAGATCCCTTCTCATCGGCTTTTTGTTACTCAGACTACCCTGGTTACTATCCTCCACCAGGCTTACCCTCACCATTATCCATTCCCTAGCTTTGGGAGACGTGAGCCTGGATCTGGATTTGTTCACCCAACTCCTCCCACTTCACCTCCTCCTCAACATCAGGTGCATTTTAGGGAGATTTTAAAATCTTGGTGGTCTGAGACCAAAACCCAGTTGGTCTCTGAATTAGATAGCAGGCATCCTGTTCTTCCAGATGCAGGCCACCCAGCTCCTCCACCTAGGGCACCCTCTCCGGTATTTTGACGTCAGGCAGTCCATCAGCTCCAACACAGCCCCTGACGTCTGATGGGATCACCAGGGAGCCATATCCTCCAATTCCTGAAAAACTTACGGAGGATTCGGATGATTCCAAAGCGGATTCTGATTCCTCATCCGCCGGTTCAGATTTTGAGACTCCTCCCCTGAGGACTTCTGTTTGGCACACTCCAAAGATGGCTGTAAATCTTTATTTTCTTATCTCAGTAACAAAAAAGTGAATAACAGATACAGTATATGGGTCCCTTAACAGTAAAAAACTCATATCTACTGATAAGGAAATTGCTGACGCCTTTAATGAGCAGTTTTGTTCAGTTTTTTCAAAAAAAAAGACCCCAAATTTTATCAGCATTCAGATAGTAATTCTACATTCTATTCCATCTCTGAAGCCGGCACACTTGAGGCTCTGCACTCACTAAAAAAGACAAGTCTAGGACCTGATAATATTAACCCAAGATTTCTTGTAGACAGCTGAGGCCTTAGCTAAGCCCCTAACACTTATCTTTAACAAACTTCCCCATGACTGGGCTAATGTCACAGTCATACCAATTTTTAAAAATGGCAATCATTCTAAGCCTGAAAATTACCGTCCTATAAGCCTAACGTCAGTTATAAGTAAATTAATGGAGAAAATTATTTAAAAAATCTTGGAAAAAGAAATCATTTCCATTTATATAATTGACCATACACAGCATGGATTCAGGCAAGGGTATTCTTGTACAACTAACCTCGTGTCCTTCTACAGTTATATAAGTGATGGACCTGATAGTGGTAACCCCATGGATGTAATACTGCTTGATTATAGCAGGGCCTTCGATAAGGTGCCACGCGGCAAACTTATTGATAAAATGCTGAAACTGGGTTTTTCCCAGATATTAGTTAAATGGGTCACCTGTTGGCTGTCCAATAGACAACAAGTGAGAATAAATGGCATTCTTTCTGACGTGGGGAGTGTAACCAGTGGGGTGCCTCAGGGATCGGTGCTTGAACCGACTATGTTTAATGTTTTCATCAGTGATATGCAGGTTGGTGCAGACAATCTCCTTTCTAAATTAGCAGAGGACACTTAGCTAGGAGGGATGGTAATTATGGCTACTAACAGGACCATTCTTAGGGACAACTTAAAAACTATTGAAGATTGGGCAGTTTGCAATGGGATGATGCTCAATCCAGACAAATGTACTGTATTACACTTTGGCAAGAACAACCCAAGACAGTTATTTCTTCGATATTCCTCATAAAGTTTCAATAATTAAGCAGGACCTAGGGGTTATTGTCAACAAGTTGTTCTCTACTGACCAATGCATTAAGGTAGCCAAAACATCTAATGCATTACTCACTCGGATTAAACGAACATTTGTCTCCAGGACCCAGGAATGTATTATCCCCCTTTATAGGACCCATGTAAGGCCACATTCCGACTAAGGGTCCCCTTTCTGGAACCTCTATCTAAGACAGGATAGGATATAGATAGGATCGAGAGAACTCAGAGGAGGGCAACAAAACTAGTTCATCTGGCCAAAAGTGAATATCATGCCAGACTGCAGGAAACTGGGCTATACTCCATTCAAACTAGGAAAAGTAGAGGTGATTTGCCCCTTTTGTATAAATCCAAAATTCTCAGGATGTAATGCGTCAGTGTGGTCTAAAATTCTCCAGTAGAAGGATTGCTCCACGGCTTCGTAATAAACAGGTGGATGTGGCCAAATCAAAAACTGATAAAAGGCTAAATTACTTTATGGTAAGAACCCCTAGACTGTGGAATAGTCTACCACAATATTTGGTAGACAGTAACTCCATTTATTCATTTAAGAGGTCTGGATCAATGGATGGAGTAGTCTACCTCCTGGGTGTAACCATTTCCCACCATAGTGGTGGGGGACAATCTCGATGGGCCATGGTCTTCGTTTGTCCTTTAGAACCAAGTAAACCAGTCCCTCGGGAATCTCCAAAATCCCCACTGTGAGATCCCTCCTTTGTGGACGTGCTTTAGCACATGGAGGCTGAAGGATGGAAGTCAGAGGCTCTGGACCCCCAAAAGACAAAGGTTGGCAGAGCATCTGGACTTTCCTCCTCCTCCACTGCCCCCTCAGCCACCGGTGGATTTGAAGACTCTGGCTGTCTGGTAGGCTGAGGCCAAGGCTCAACTCACCAGGGAGATGGAGAGCCATCTACCGATGACGGTTCCAGTACCGGATCCCCTTCGCTGGAGATGAGACCACCCCCACCCCGACACCAGAGGTGAACCTTCAGGGGCCAGGAGGGAGGACACGCTTCCCCGAGGGCTGCCCAAAGGGTCTGTTCCTCTCCCGCACGGGGTGGAGTCGTCTTCTCTCACTTCTTTGGAGACCTCGGACTCCGATTCCAGGGGGTGCGCCGATCCTGATGACGAGCCTCGCTCTCCAGACTGTCCCAGGCCAAGGACTCCTCTGAAGTCTCCTCTGGAAGATACTTTTTTTCTGGAGCTGCTGAGACAGATCCAGGAGGTCCACCAGTGACGATCTCTGGAGCCAGATCCACAGCTGAAGAAACTCGCTGTCCATCTAGATCTGCCCAAAACAGCTCCAGCATTGATTCCACCCTGGATCGAGCCTCACGCAGACCTTGTTTCCACTATTTGGAAACAACCATCCGCGGTAGCCCCCCTTCCGAGTAAGGCAGATAGGCTATACCAAGCTCCAGAGGGTGTGGGTTAGTTGAATACACAGCCGAAAGCCTATTCTATTGTGATTAGCGCCGCTCATGGCCGGTCGACTAACCTAAAGCACCTTAGCTCGTCTCCACCGGACAAGGAATCCAGTCTTCTGGACCAATATGGGAAGAAGGTGTACGTTTCTTCCTCACTGGGAATCGGGGCCCTGCATTATGTTGCTCATATGGGGGATTACCAAAAAGCTATCCTGAGTCAGGTGGAATTCAAATTGGACTCTCTTCCTGAATCTCAAACCAAGCAGGAAGTGGCTGATCTAGTCCAATCTGCTCGTTCGGCCAGTAGGCACATGCTACGTGCCACGTACGATGCAGTGGACACTGCTGGTAGGAGTTCGACTTTCGGCGTGAGCCTTCAGCGTCATGCCTGGCTCCAGGTGTCGGGGATTGGTCCCTTAAGTGCAATCCGCTATTCAGGATGCGCCCTTCAGGGGTTCGGTGGAAATGTCAAGAGACATCACCAACCTGCAAGAGAAGGGCACTGCACTTAAGTCTGTTGACTTTTTGTACTGGCCCCCTCAGGGACAGTGTCGCCCCTTTCGCAGACGTTCTTGACCAAAAAACAAAACCTCAGGGCAAGCGGGCCAGTAAGCGTTGGGCCCCTACGGCAGCCAAGACTCTGCCACCCAAAAAAGCTGCAGGAGCCTCTGCTGCCACGCTGCCTCACACCTCCCGATTCCTTTCCTCTCCCACAGCCTCTGGACACTCCAGAGGAACCGGAAGGAGGGAGGTTCTCCTTCCATCTGCCAGGCTGGGAGAGGATTACTTCAGATGCTTGGGTGCTCCAGCTGATGGCAAGAGGACACTCAATTGAGTTTCTTCAGAAACCCCCACGAAGACCACCCCCCAAGTCATCTTACTCCCCGGAGCATCTTCCTCTGGTTCGAGAAGAAAAGTCCTCCCTTCTCTTGAAGGCGGCAATTGATCCAGTCCCCACTCAACTTTGGGGGACCGGGTACTAGTCCCATTTCTTCCTGGTTCCAAAGAATATGGGAAACGTGAGACCTATTCTAGACCTCAGCTCCCTGAATATGTTCGTGGAGTACAAGTGCTTCAGAGTGCTCTTCCTGCAGAGCCTTCTGCCGCTCCTTTGGCCATGTGCGTTGGATATGCCAGATGCCTACCTGCACATCCCCGTCCTCCCTTCCCACCACAAATTCCTCCAGTTTTCTTTTCAGGGGGGCTACTACCAATTCAAGGCCATCTCATTTGGTCTTTCCTCGGCCTCCCGAGTGTTCACCAAATGCCTTTCTGTGGTAGCAGCCCGCCTGCGTATCCAGGGGGTACTGGTCTTCCCGTACCTGGACGATTGGCTCCTGGTGGCCTCGTCCAGGGGGGAACTCCAGCGCTCCCTTTCCCTTACCTGGCAGGTTTTCACCAGCCTGGGTATCACCATCAACCAGGCCAAGTCCCATCTGGTCCCTTGTCAAAGACTTCAGTTCATTTGGGCGATCCTGGACATGACCATCGGCAAAGCCTTTCTGCCGCCGGACAGGGTGAACACCCTTCAGGCGCAAGCAGGTCTGTTGTCCAGCCGCGGAAGGGTTGGTGCCCGGTCAGTCCTTTGCCTCCTTGGGCTTGTGGTGGCTGCAATCCCCACAGTTCCTCGCGCTCGGCTCCACATGAGAATCTCTCAATGGACGCTTTGGTCTCAATGGGACCAGACTTTGGACGTCCTGGACCAGGAAGTTCTGGTCTCCGACCCCATGATCTGGGGCTTGTATTGGTGGATGATGCAGGAGAACCTTTGCCGGGAGTTTCGTTCTGTCTGGAACCTCCCTCCCAAACGTTGATGACTGATGCCTCAGGAGATGGCTGGGGAGCCCACCTGGGACCTCACAGGACTCAAGGCACTTGGTCCAGTCTCGAGCGCATGCTACACATCAATGTGCTCGAGCTCAGAGCCGTTCTATATGCTCTTCAAGCTCTCTACTCTTGTATTCTTCCCGGTCATCTAGCAATCCAGACTGACAACTTGTGCATGGTCTGGTACATCAACAAGCAGGGAGGAACTCGTTCCTACCCTCTATACAGGGAAACAATGAGAGTTTGAGGTTGGGCAGCTCAGCACAGTCTTCACCCAACGACAGAGCACGTTCCAGGAGGAGACAATATGCTGGCGGACTACCTCAGCCGGTCGTCCGCTAATGCCCACGAATGGGAACTAGATCAGGAGGTACTAGACGAAGTCTTCCTGTGTTGGGGAACCCCTCAGTTAGACCTGTTCGCGTCTCCTCTAAACGCGAAACTTCCCGCCTTCTGCTCGCTCGCTCCAGGGCGAGGCATTTTTTGGCGGGACGCGCTCTCTCGATTGGAAGGACAGATTCTTCTATGCCTTCCCTCAGATTCCTTTAATCTCGAGGGTCTTATACAAACTCCAATCAGAAGGAGCTCGATTGATACTCATCGCTCCATTCTGGCCCAGGCAAGTTTAGGTCTCTCTTCTGCAGCAGTTTTCGGAGGAACCTCCACCACTTCTTCCTCTGTCGCAGCACTTGCTGACCCAGGATCGGGGACCCTGGTCCATCCAGGTCTCAGATCCCTTCAGTTGCATGCGTGGCTCCTGCAGACGTAGTCTAAGCCTGTTTCGGCGTTTCTTCGCTCGTCGCAGACATTTTGGTGGAGGCCAGAAAGCCTTCTGCCTAAGTCACCTATGCTATGAAGTGGAAGCGTTTCTCGATATGGGCCGCTTCAAAGGATCTGGAACCCTTCTCTTGCCCGGTTGAGAGTCCTGGACTACATGCGTCGCCTCTTTGACCTGGGTCTCGGTCATTTCTCTTTGAAGGTCCATATGTCAACCATTTTGGCCTACCATGTCTCTCTTGGTGACAACTTTAGCACAGTTGGAAGTCTCCAAGACCTTTCTCAGAGGGGCTCTTCATTTAAGACACCCCATCCGTATTCCTGCGCCTCCTTGGGATTTGAACTTTGTCCTAGAGAAGCTTACTCTGCCTCCCTTTGAACTGGTGGCTTCAGCAGATTTGAAGTTCTTTGGAAGACTCTCTTCCTAGTGGCCATTACTTTAGCATGACAAATTTCCGAGCTTCTGGCCTTGATGTGCAAAATCCCTTATTTGATTTTTCCACAAGGAACGTGTGGCATTGTGCACCAACCCTAAGTTTCACCCGAAGGTGGTAGCGGAATCTATGCTGAACCAATCCATTGAGCTGCCTGCTTTCTTTACACAACAGTCCAATCAAGGAGAATTCCTCTTGCATACTCTGGATGTTCACAGGATCCTGAGATACTATACCACTAGGGCTAAGGATCTCAGGAAGTCTGATCAGCTCTTTGTCTCTTTTGCCCACAAAGGAGAGGGCAATGCAGTTTCTAAGCAGTGCCTATCGAAGTGGTTGGCTCACTGTATCACTTTCTGTTACAAGAAGTGCCACAAGACCCTGCCAGGTCAAGTCAGAGGTCACTCCACCAGAGGAGTAGCTGCCTTTGCTGCTTGTTTCAAGAATGTGTCAGCGGCAGACATCTACACAGCCGCAACTTGGACTTCAGTCCATACCTTTACGAAACACTACAGTTTAGACATTGTCTCTCGCCGAAGAGCAGGCTTTGGGTTGGCTGTTTTGCAGAGTCTTCTTTCTTAAGACTCTCACAACCTGAGGTTTATTTGTTGGTAGTTTTCCTCCTCCCGAGTGCTTCTCCTTGTTCTAGACTGCTTGAGACTCAGTCCTATGTGTAATTACCTACTGCAAGAGCCCTCTCGAAGTAAGATAGTACAGTTATGTAAGAACTTACCGTAACAGATCTTCAAAAGAGGCTCTTGCAGTAGGTAATGCCTTCCCCACCCTCCATCCCCCTTAGCCTTTTCAGCTCCTTTTCCATGGAGGTAAATATCAGTTTCTCTCTTGTCTTGCTTTTTTTTGGCCTTTGGCGGGAAAGAACAGGAAGGCGGGCATGAGGGACTGCCCCTTTATACCGACGTCGCCTGACGCCGGTCACCTGACGTGGGGGAGGTCCCCCGCCAGAGACTGCTAGCTAGAAATTTTTCTGTGGGGTACTGACGCCTGCCGGCTCCAGTCCTATATGTAATTACCTACTGCAGGAGCGCCTCTCAAAGATTTACTGTTACGGTAAGTTCTTGCGTAACTGTACTTTCATAGGTGTTGTTTTGGATACATCCTAGGCACGGGCTTTATGGCATGCTACATATTGGAACACAAAACTGTGCAAGTCCACTACATGCAGCAAATAGTAGGTCTAGTTTTTTCAGTGTTCAGTGTCCCTGACACATCTACACATGAGGAGAGCCCAGTAGACGCTCAGTATGCACAGTGGTCTCAAGCATCTCACCCCCAGTTACACCATTCAGTTGTCTAAACTCCTGGTAAGGTCCCCGGTCTGGTGGTTAGTTGAGAAGAACCTCTTCCAGGGCTTCTCCCCACAGGTGCCACGAGTGGTTCTCACCACAGTTGCCTCGCTGTTGAGGTGGGGAGCCCACTGCCAAGGTCTTCAGACACAAGGTGTCTGAGACTCGTCAGTCTCAACTCCACATCAGTGTATTGGAGATGCATGCAGTTTTGTACAGTCTGAAAGCCCTAGTGGACTTAGCCACAAAACAGTCCTCCTCCAAACAGGGAACAGCTGAGTCATGTATTGTCAGCAACCTGGGAGGAGCATACCTTACCCTGTCTGCAGGGAGGCGATGACTGTGTGGGAATGGTGCTGGAGCAGGGAATCCTGCGCCAAGCAATCTGTCTGCCTCTGTTTCTATTGAATTCAAGAATGCATGGGCTAGACGGAAGGCAACCCTAGGAGTAGGAAAGAGAAGGTACAATGCAAATCAGATAGTATCCAGAGTTGAGGTAGGTAGGGAAATGGACAGACTACCTCAGCAGACCAGGCGGTCCTTTAATGCCGTCAGATTCTATCTGCCAGGAGTCGAGAACACTCTGGCAGACGCGCTCAGTCGAATGGAGGCCAATCCTCAAGTGGTCACAGCACCATGACTGCCCTTACTGAATTCTCAAATACGCTTCACTCAGTGCTGGTCAGCGGTCACCTGGCCAGTGCTGTTTTCATCGACCTGTCTAAGGCTTTCGACATGGTCTCTCACCCCCTCCTCCTGAGCACACTCCAACACACTGGGGTCTTCCAAGGGCCCCTCACCTGGTTCTCCAGCTATCTTGCCTCCAGATCCCAGAGTGTTGAAATCAGCAACACCTTGTCCTCCACACTACCTGTACGCTGTGGTGTCCCACAGGGATCCATCCTGGCACCCCTGTTATTTGGAATCTGTCTTAACACTCTGCCCAGCTGCTGCTCCAGAAACATTTTCCTATGTGCGGATGATGCCGTCCTTTACGCCTCCCACACAGACCCTTCTGTTCTTCTGCTCTCCCTACAAGACTCTTTCAAGCAGATAGAAACCTGGTTTGATGACCACAGGCTAGTGGTCAACATAAAAAAAAATATGCTCTTTGCCCATCGCTAAAACAGGGCAAAGGACTGTCATCTGAACATCGTATCCAGCTCTCTAACCCTACTTGATCAGGTCCAAACCTATAAATATCTAGGCATCGCCTTTGACACCACCCTTTCATTCCACGAACATATCAAAATACTCTCCTCAGCCAGTAAAGCCCAGTTAGGCCTCCTATACAGGCACAAGGACTGCTTATCCCAAGAAGCTCTGCACCTGGCTGCAACTTCCTCAGTCCTGTCTCTCGTGGATTATGGACTCGCAGTCTATGTTGCCTCTGACCCCACTGCACTCCACCAAATCCAGGTGGCAGTTAACAAAGCATGCTGCCTCCTCTCTGGCACAATCGACTACACACCTGTACACTCTATGCACTCGCCAATATTCTCACTAGAAGAAAGACTACCCTATCAAACATGCCTCCTTACTAAAAAAAACGAAACAAAAAAACACATGGGGTTGACCCCCCGACCCCCAGGTGTCACCGCTTCTCTTCAGTCGACTACCCTCTCCGTGGCCACTTGCACTGCCACTAAGGCTATATGGAAGGTCCCCAGGGTCAGGACTGCCTTGGCCCAAAGATCATTCCGTATCAGAGCCCCACCTGGTACAATGCCCCCCGCCCCAAATCACTGCCCGATCGAACTAGGTCCCTTTAAAGCGATCTTGAAAGCCCACAACATATCTTCCCAGATTTGCTAATGCATCCGCTGACAGTTCTGTCTCAAATGAACTTCAGGCCGCATACTCTGACCTCACTTAGGCCACTCAGTCTTCCCCTTTAGCTCACATGTTAACCTCCTTGTGTCCCTGGGACATGACTCAAGACAATGCCTCCTGGAGGCTGCACTCCAGTACTTTAGCTGTAACCTGTGCGTAATTCTCCTTATCAGCCTACTGTATGACAAATTAGCCTAGCTACCACCCGTGTAGACTAGTGCAGCATCTGCTCTCATTGCTGTGCCTGTAAATACATCACTCTGTACATGCATATTCTGTGCTTATCTACTCTTGCCCAGATAACATTTATTGTATCCTACTGTTTAACCTGTTGTATTGTACTGTATGCTTTCAATTGTGTGTTTATTGTTCTGATGCTGTACTTGATGTGGGGCCTTTGGAAATGAGTCCTTGACTCAAAGGGTTGTGATTCTGATGATATAAATAAGCTCTAGATGTGGAATCTCTACTCAATGAGTGGTGTACCCCATATGTGAACCCTTTTTTTTTTTTTTGTCTTGTCCCCATATGGCGTAAACTGCCTTGATTCTGCTTCGGAAATCCAGGACATGGTGTTTTCTGTCCACATGCATTCAGACTGTCCTAACAGTCTGTTTCTATATGCATTCCCTCCAATCCCTCTCATTCAGAGAGAGTTGCTTATTCTGGAGGCACAAGGGGCAAGATGATTCTGGTGGCCCACTGTTGGCCTCAGCAGGTACAGTTTCGTCTGTCTGCACCTTGAAACTTACGAAGATAGGCTCAACCAATTGATTCTGTTTTCCCTTGTGCACAGAAGAAATAAGAAACTTGGGAATAAATGCAGTACAACCCGAAAACCTCTTCCATGAAAATAGGACTACGCACACAAGGGGGTACAACTTACGCCTGGTAGGCGGAAAGTTCAGAACCAATGTTAGAATGTACTTTTTTTTCAGAGAGGGTCATGGACCCGTGGAAGAGCCTGCCATTGGAGGAGATGGCAGCTAAGTCAGTCGGCGAATTTAAACGGGCACGAGACAGAGCAACTGTCAGAGACATGGCAACTGAAATGTAATGCCAAGAAGTACACTGATGCACCTGGGGATAAGGAACACACGAGCACGATACACCCTAGATGATGAGGCAATCAAAGTAACTGAACAGGAGAGGGACCTGGAGATTATTGTCTCATCTAATCTTAAGGTAGGAAATCAATGTATCAGGGTGGTGGGAAAGGCCAGTGGAATGTTGGCATGCATCGGCAGGGGCATCACTAGTAGGAGGGAGGTAATGATGCTACTCTACAAAGCCATAGTGAGGCCGCATCTGGAGTACGGGGTCCAGTTCTGGAGATCACACCTCCACAAAGACATAGATGGGATGGAGAGGATTCAGAGAAGGGCAACCAGGATGGTGCAGGGTATGCAAGGGAAGACGTATGAGCAGAGGTGTAAAGAGGTGGACTTGTACACACTGGAGACTAGAAGGGAAAGGGGAGGCATGACTGAAACTTTTAAATATGTGAAGAGGTTCAACAGAGTAGGGGAAGGGTGTTTACTAAAGAAGGAGGGGGCAGAACTAGAGGGCATAGCCTCAAACTACAGGGAGGAAGATACAGAGGCAATGTGAGAGGGCAGTTCAGAGAGGGTGGTGGAAGCCTGGAATAGACTACCAGAATCGGTAGTGGAGGCTGAATCGGTGAAGGGATTCAAGAGGGCATGGGACAGACATATGGGTCTGAGTAGCAGGGGAGTTTGGGGGGGGGGGGATTACAGGAGGTCAAGGTGGAGACCCAGAAGTAAATGCGGACTTCCAACATATACGTTAGATTAGTAAGTGCCTGCTCATGAAGCACGCTATACTATAAACAAGGGTCGCACATAGTCCAGAAGACAGGTGGCTATTAGCAACCAAGACAGAAGACAACTAGAGAAAAAAAAGATGATCTGTGGAGAACTGTAATGGTATGGGACAACAGATGGACACCACACGGATAATTACATTTAACACATTTGTTCAGCGTGATGTTTATTACTTCATTAACATTTTTTCAAGTAAAAACAAAATAGAAACTTTAGAAGCAAAATAATACACAGAAAATAAACACAAAAAAGGCTTCAAGGCTGTGGCAAACTCCCACCAGTTTCCACTCATTGTAGTATGGGACTCCCCTCCATCCCCTACCTACAACAGCCAGCAGAAACTGACCATATCTGCTGGAATACCCTGTAGTCAGTTCTTTTTTACCCACCTTCAAGGTCGTGTGCTCAAAGCATCATCAATTTTATAAAACCTTTTAATAAGCGCTCTTTAATTTATATAAAGCTACAGAGCTTTCTAAACAGTCAATTCCATTGCAAGGTGTTTCCTTACAAAAGAAGCCCACTAGGTAAAAAAATAAGACGTAAAATCTTGTATGGACTTGATTGACAGGTGTAATACTGCAACTATGGTCTCTAGGGGCTGCTGCTGCCCTACGAGGTACCCAGATGGCATTTTGTTCAGAACTGCACAGGAGATACAACTGGTAAGTAGTGCAAGACACTTGTAGCACATTATATCTTTAAAAGGGTTTAGGTTTTTATCTACAAGAAAAATAAGTACGCCTCTAGGGTTTTTAACTCTCATAAGAAACCTGTTGTGTCCCCCTCATTGTTATAATGTGGGAGAGCTGGCCATATTAATCCAGGTTGTCTTCCTTTATTTGTATAATTGCTTCTTTATTATTTATGCAGGCTTACGTTTTATTTCATGCCACATGAAATAGCAGAGTTTAAAAGATATAAGCTCTGAATAAGGGTCTGGTGGCTGAAATGTCAAGCTGCCGGCAAAGCATTTCATTCTGGCCTTTTCTTTTATTTTTAACTCTGCCAGCCAACAAAAGAAAAATCGAACCTTCTTGTTTCTATTCTTAACCAGAGAAGGTGAAGGTGTTTTATACATTTTCTGGTGAAACGGACCCTTTTTCACAGGTCCATGCTAGGAGAAGCGGACGGCATCTCCAGAATTCAGCCGCACGGCTGATGCTGCATCAGGAGCACTGAAATTAACAGAGAGAGAGAATTGCAGTTTGAGGTAACTTATTTGGCACACGGTCATAATCTCCCAGACAAGACTGCGCAATTACAGTGTGCAGCAACACCGGAAAGTTTTTCTTTTGTGGAGTAGTTGCCCCGCCTCCATACACACACACCCTGGAACTATTAAATCAACCTGGGGAGGCAAGAATAAAAAATTATGTAAAGTAAAATATTCCTGGCAGGGAATCAAACCATGTTTTCCACCAACCCCATCCACTGCAGGGTCGGGTACTCTAGCCTCTCCACCATGGGAGTGGCTCTACCGGGCACCCGACCAGCAGTGGCTACATCCACTCCTCCTTTCTGCTGAACGACAGGGGGTTGCGATACTTTCGTATCACTGTAATTCCCCTGTCGCTATAAAGCCATACGCACTACAGAGTGTCTTCATGTGCGTGGTTTCGTCCATGAGATTATGACCCGGCAGGTTTTTATTTTATTGTGCTTGTGCGTGCGTGCTCTCTCTCTCTCTAAAATAGGCAGTATGTGTAGGGTACGCACTAGGTCCAGCTATTCTTTCATTAGAGCCGAACCATGCATGCCATAGCCAGCGGGAATTCAGAGTTGCTGTGCAATTTTCAGCCGCCGACTCCGCTCCAGTTGGACAAAAGTCCCGATATCTTGCACAGCCACCGCATTATGCGGTGTAATAAAGGGGATACAGCCTGAAATGCGGGACACAAATTCAGTTTATCCCTTACTACTTTTACTATTACCAGCTTGGAGCAGCACAAAAAAAAGGTTTACAGACGATGAAAAGGGGTTGCCCCTCCACTCATTACTTGTCTGCTTCGTTATTTTTGTTCATATTTATACATTCTGTGCATGGAACAGGGGAATCTGAGAAAATTAACAGGGGCAAGTGACTGTCTACTCCATAACTATTTCTGTCTTTTACAACTCACATATTTAATACCATATATTCTAGAACCTAGGCTTTCTCATTTAGTATCAAGACACCCATACACAAGGGTGCACTTACTAATATACACACGGAGGTCATATTCCTTAACCTGCTCTACATCTTGGACCTTAAAGAAAAAAATAAAGTGAGAAAGAAGAGTAAAGGGGGGTGGGGGGAACCAAAGGTGGCCTGCCTTTCAAACTACAATAAAAATGGGACGGATAAAGCGAAAAGAGAAAACTGTTGCAACAAAAGTTTTATTAGAAGAGGAGGCAGTCCATTTACAGGGACAGGGATTTCCTCTGTCGCAACACCAAGAGGAAACTTAACATAATAAATTACAAATGTAGAAGGGGAGGTCAGATAAGCAAACAAAATGGAGACTTGGAGATTATGGACTAACTGTATATGCAGCAGCTGACCACATGGCTGTAAATAAGATCCACTTAGCCATCAACAAAGCCTGCAGACTCCTTACCGTGTTGACGGGTGTACCACAGCTGCACCCTGTATGTCCTAACTAACATTCTCACTTTAGACGAAAGAGTTAATTACCAAACAAGTCTCCTCACCAAAAAAATTCAGCTAGGGCTAACCCCCCCCCCCGGAGTCTCTGCCTTCCTCCGCTCTGCTCATGCCTCAGCAAATATCCGCTCGGCAAATAAACTGATGTGGGCTGTTCCCAGGGTCGTGACCTCACTGGCCCAAAGGTCCTTCTCCCACAGAGCCCCACTGTGGTACAGTGAACTCATCCCAGCCATTACCTCTGTCACCAAACTAGGCCCTTTCAAAATTGCCCTCAAAAACCACATACTCTCCACCCGCCACTGCCAGTGCCCTGACTAAGCTTGTTTGCTGCGCAGCCCCTCCAATACCTGGCAATCTGGTACTGGCCAGCCCTGCCCGATCCTGTCTCTGAATTAGAGCTGGGATGCAGATGCCAGCAGGTGCAAATAAACCATCAGTATCACCCTTACTACATGGAGCAAGTCTGGGCCATAGTGATCTGTATCCCACTGTTGTCTATGCTCAAAAAAGATAGACTGGGTTATGACAGTCAGTATCCTGACTGCTTGCATTACGGCATGTACAAGACCCTTAGCCAGGCTGTATTGCAGCTAAATGCTCAGACCTCCCTCCTTATCTCCTTGTACTGTCTGCTGTCATGTACAAACTCCTTAGATGGATTTTTACAGCTAGCCAATTGTACTGGCTTCACCCCCCTTTGTATGTATTGGTCATGTACTGTTTCTTTTGACCACTTTTGTATTATTGTATACTGCATGCATACTGATGTATTGTACTCTGATGAGGAGTCTTTGTAAATGAGTCTTTGAATCGAAGGTTGTAAATCCGATTGACTCAATAAATAAATAAAAAATGACTACACGCAAGAGGTGCAGACTGAAAAAGCACACCGAAATAGGGACAAGTTGAGGAATGTCCTGGAGCCATGTGGCTAAAAGTCATGGAATGAAAATAAAAATATGAACTACTGAGGGGAAAAAAAAACACAAGAGAAAATAAGGTAAAGAAAGCAGAGAGAGATGGAAATGCACAAATTGGTCTACTAGAAATATGTTGTGCCTAAGAAAAAAGAAAATCATAATTGCAACAAAAATGTATGTAGCATGTGAAATTCATTCTCTTTAGAAAGAGAACTTGTAGTAAGTCAAAAGACGTCAAATGTACATCTAAGTATTAATAGTGTAGCATGTCCATTTAAATATTACAGCAGTGAAAAAGCGTTCAGGCAGATTAGAAACAACATGCAACTATTAATCCTAAATTGAATAGTGCTACAGATGGGAAAGAAAGGACGGGGGAATAGGGAAAGGATGAAAGGGGAGTGAAACGGGGCCGGGTGGCGAGAAGGATTTTACTTTTTCTGTGTTCAGGACTTTAAGGCATTTGTGTCACCATTGTTACACTGGGAAGAATGGAAATGTGATTATGTATGAGGGTTGGGATTCCATTATGCATCTGGTATGTTCTGTATGCACTGACATATAGGGGACATATGATCCTGCCCCCAGACAGGTATGTGTGTGTATGTACGGGGAAGCCCTCCAGGATCAAGCCCAACTGTGCAGAATTCTTCAGTAGTTACTGCAGCAAACAATGCGAGTTCATCCCTTTTGTCATGCAGGAAAGCTGTGATGCTGCACTTCATCCTGGTGGGCATCACTGTACATATGTTCGGACAGTTGCAGATCGTCACGGTGGAATAATTTATGAATTCTCTTATGGGCTTGTTTTTGTTTGTGTGAGATGCAAAGTATTTTCCAAATATTTCATCTGCCACACACATGGCTACCAGTAAGTTATATTGGGGAAACGCGAGGGGTGGAATGGTGCGGTGACATGCGCTCTGGGCCTGCTTAGCATTGAAGCGAAGCTTGGGGCCTTTTAGAAAAACTCTGAGAGGCAATATTTAGACAGAATATAGTTAATTCGTTTATTTACTGTGTTGTTCTTTCCCTTGTATTTGCATAAAAACGAGGTCCCTGCAGTTCGGGTCATCTGTTCTGGCCACTCATTCTCTACTTGATGTTGTAATCCTTTTATTTTGACACCAAAATCTGTCAGTGAATCATTGTTGCTGTTGCTTCCAGAGTTTTAAGACTTAGAGTGGGAAATAAGCAGTCATAACAGATGAAAACTAAGAGATGCAAGTCTTGTTTGCATGCAGATATCCTCATAGGTGAAATCTTTAGACAAAAGCTGTGTTTGCATACAGATATTCTTCCTTGGAAAGAACAAGGGATAAAAAAATGGGTATGTTGATGTTTGTGTAAACTGGACTATATTTAAACATTTTTTGCCATACTGCTACTTTAAAATATAGTGAAACTGATACATCTCCTATAAATGTTGTGTTTTATTTCTGTCATTGGCTAGGTCACTGACATTCTGTGCTTGTGTCTGTCGTATTTAGGGCTATGGAGATAACCGACCCAAATCCTCAACTACTGCCCAGGAGGTGAAGACACTGGATGGAATTTACATCGAACAGGTAAGATAGATACTGGGTGCCAACAGTAATTAAACAGTGTAACATTTCATATCTGGAGTCAAGGATGAAATCTGACCTCGCCTGAATCAGTTTTTTCAGAAGTGACAGGATGAGTTCTTCTGACTTGCATAAAATTAGTAGACATCGCAAAATTGACCTAAAGTTGTCACTTAGCAGAAGCATTCACCCACTATGTCTTCTTAAAGGGGCACTGTCAGCTTTGCCCCTTCGTTTACCTTAAGTTCACAAATGCTGACCTGTGGATACAAACGAGCATTATGTATGCTCTGGAATGGCCCTGCATCAAGGTAAAAGTGATCAGTTTACCTGATTTCTGATAATTTGCACTTATTTCTTAATATTCGTCCCGACTGAAAATTTCCATTCCCGGAGAGCAGATGCCATGCAGGGGCAGCGTCTACTGTTCACTCCGTGCTGAGGTGGACCTTTACCACCAAACACATCACAGCACCACGTAATACAGCATTAACAATAAAATTAAAGAGCTGCTGGTATGCGACGATAAAGCAGGCTGGATTAGCTTTAAAAGAGTGAACAGTAGACGCCGCTGCTCGGCATGGCATCTGCTTCCGGGAATGGAACTTCAGTCGGGACGAATATTAAGAAATAAGTGCAAATTATCAGAAATCAGGTAAACTGATCACTTTTACCTTGATGCAGGGCCATTCCAGAGCATACATAATGCTCGTTTGTATCCACAGGTCAGCATTTGTGAACTTAAGGTAGAAGGGGCAAAGCTGACAGTGCCCCTTTAAATGACCTACAAGCTGGGGTCCTAGCATGCTGCTTAATTTAGCAGATGACAGTAAGCTAGCTAAGGTGGAGGACTCTGTAGAGGATGGGTACAAAATTCTGGAGTACCTGAACAAGCTGAGAAACTGTTCTGACTCCTGAAACCTTTATTTGAAAACCGGCAACCATGAAAGGCACAGTTAGCAAGGCTTGTTTTCACGTGCGACCCAGAGAGGGTACAGGAAATACAATAAAACGTGATCAGTATCAACGCTTGGTATAAATAACATGCAGTCAGTACAGTGGTACAAGTACAAATAAAAGAAGCAGGACTTCAACGCCAACTGGTGTGCAGGGGCCAGCCCCTCCCCTCCCTCAGATTTCCACTAAAAAAAAATCAAAGCATTGAACCCCAATCAGCTTATATCTTCACCTACCAGATTCAACCCCGGGTCCAACAACCACAGCACAGTAGACAGAGTGCTGTTGTCCCACCCACAGAGAATCTTGGCTGCAGGCATGCTTCCAGACGTACATACATACGTATATGTGTGTGTGTGTGTGTGTGTGTGTGTGTGTGTGTGTGTGTATGTATATATAGTGATCACTGCGTGACTTTCTGCATGCAGAGCTCAAAACAGCCAAGGCACCCCCAAGATTACTCTAGCCAGATCCTTTGAAAAAATTTAAGCTGGATGATTTCATACAAGACCTTCTTTCTCAAACTGGGCCCCTACCCTAGCAGCTGCTGACTCAGATAAAGTATTAACCGGTCTTTACCACCACCCTTTTTGCACCCTGAACAAGCACACTAAAGGTCCAGGACCTGAGGTGTCCATCTGCTCTGGATTACTCCTGAAATAATCGATGGTTTCCAATGCAGGGATGCGGCCTGGGCTAAGCACAAATTCTCAGGGCTTCCTTTGGATAGGCCTGCCTTCACTCAACTCTGCAACCTTTGTGCAAAGCTCATAAGTAATACCAGAGCCACCTACTTCCATAGTAAACTTGTGTGTGAAGGGCCAGATCCCTCTAAATTTTGGAACTCTATTAATGACCTTGCCCACCTCCACCCCAACCACCATCGTCTCTTAGGGAGCAGACTACCCCTAACTGCATGCTGCCAGCCGAAGACCTAAATCAGTACTTCACTGAGGATTTAAGGGCCCTATCCCCCCAATTCTGTTCCATAAGGCATCACCAGCCCATTTCAACAGGCTGCTTCAGCCTCCAGGCCATCCCAGTTGATGAGGTCTACAAACAGCTCTCTGCATTGAACCTGTCATCCAGCTGTGAGGATAACTGCATCTTCCTTAAGTTCCTAAGAAAGTTGCCTTTGCCAGTGAGGCACCCATCACACACATCTTTAACTAGTCCCTCACAGCCAGTTCCTTCCCTAGTAACTGGAAGCATGTAGTAGTCCCCATCCGTAAAGGCGGCCCTGTTGACGCTCCCTCCAGCTACCAACCCATCTCCCTCTTACCAGTCTTGTCCAAGGTCTTCGAGAGGCTTGTGAGCAGGCATCTCATCAACTTCTATTCCAGCTCAGGCTTTCTGACCTCGTACCAGTCCGGCTTCCGCCCTAACCATTCCACCTCCACCTTCCTCCTCCATGTCACCAGTCACATTCATTCTAACATGGATAAGAGCATGAGCAGAGGGGCAGTCCTTCATTGACCTTGCCAAAGCATATAACACTGTTGAGCACAGTCTACTCCTGGAAGAACTGGCAGCCTCTGGCATCTGTCCCCCTTCTCTGTCGTGGTTCCATTCCTACCTAACCAACCAAGCTCAGTCAAGTATCCCCCCGCTGCTGGTCACTCTTGGGGTCCCTCAAGGCTCTGTTCTAGGGTTATAAATATGGAACACTATACACACATTTTTTGGCAGGTTAACCAACTTGCTGGACGTCTTTAAACTAAGTTCCCTTCTCCCACCTTGCTGGTATACTCCTCGGCTCCGCCTTGTGACATCAGATATTCCTTTCCACTGAAAGTTTCAGGTGTGTTTTGCAGCTCTGTGTGTAGTATAAGCATTTCCTAAGTGCGCCGTTGGCAAACTTGTTTTGTTTTTGTTTATTGAGCATATCTCTGTTCCACGCAAGTCGCTTGACATGTGTGATGGAATGAGAGGAATCGGAGTCTGGTTCAGGCATTGCGTCCATTACAACTAGAAGATGTCAATGATGGATCCCACACCTCTTGCATTTACTACCTGTAGGCAGAGCATGATGTCACTGCCTGTGGCCTCTGCAAAACCTTACTTCTCTCATCCCTCGAAGACAGCTATGTCTGTCGTCTTCTCGGTCAGCTGGCAGAGCAGGACCGTCCGGTGAGGTATGAGGACGTTCATAAGGCAATTTCCCATGGCTGCGGAAGCTGCAGTGTGTACCTTGTCTGTCTCAGCACTGCTTCTGGCTGGGGCCAGTGTTGAGGTGTTATTCTTGGGGAACTTTCCACAACATGTGCAGGTCCCTTCAGACCTTTGGGGAGAAGCGTCGCCCTCCATAGCAATAAGTAGAAGTCCTGCCATTGGTTATTGGGGTGGGAAAGAGCACTCTCTTCCTGCTCCCATGACTCCTCGATCACTCGACGGCTGTCGAGCGCTTTTGCTTTGGCTGAGAGCCCACCTTGGTCGAGGATCAGGCTGCTAGCTCCACAGTATCCCCATTGTGCTTGTTGGCTTCGACACAGGCCAACCAGGTGACCAAGATTTTTTCTTGACCTGGTTGACTCTTCTGAAAGGATCAAAGAAGACTTGGATTTCTTGGACTGTGGTCCTTTCGGCCCTCACTCAGGAGGGTCAGGAGCAGCTAGTGGACCCGGTTCAGAGTCATGCAGCAGGAGTCTGTTCATATTGTGTACATGGCCCCTCCTACCTAGCCTCACTGTCGGCGGTCATGTTATTGGTCGTGGTCCAGGTTGAGGGATTCCTCGCACTCCCGATCTTTATCATCTGGGAGGCATTACCACCGGTGCCCCTTGTCCTTATCTGATGAAGAGACTCCATCGCAGGCTGTGGCAGTGCCACAAAGACATATTGTGGCAGCAGTGGGCACCTTGGTTGGATAGGGTGGGGCTCTACCCAGGACCCCAGCGATTCCCCTGGTCGCCACCAATCCAGCCCATTCCAGTGCTGCTGAGACAAGTGTTTGACTCACGTCTTTCCACTGATCTCAGTGGAACCATCACTGCAACAGCTGTTGCAGGGAGCCCTTACCAAGGACTCTTCATCCAGCTTGCCAGGCTGGTTAAGTCCCTTTGGAAACAGTTCAAAAAAAAAAAAAAAAGGGCTGAGCACCCCTTTAACAAAATTCTGGACAGAGACAAATCACCGGGGATCGCCTTCCCAGTGGCCGAGGCCATCTTGGCACTAGCTCAAGCACTTTGGTAGCACCTAGTATCCTATGTGCGTCGCCCTCGTCCCATATGGTCAGATAAAAATATCACCAACAGCTTAATCTGGTGCAAGGTCAGTTGGCATTCATCTGTATCCCCTTCCCTGGGCAGTGCCTGAAAATAGACAGAATTTGTCTAGTGCACTTAACCGGTCAACAAAAATAAATAAATAAAATAAAGTATGAGGTCTCTGCTTGCACCTTGTTCAGTTTCTCGGACCACCCCTTGGCAGAGGGATGGGTGGCAGAGTCCATGTTCTAGAAAACTGGCAATGTTGGATGTGTACAACCCCCCTGACGAGGAGTCAGAAAGCTTGACCAAGCAGTGAAGAAGGTCTATGCTGCGTCCTCCCTGGGACTTTGAGATGAGCTGCGCCCTGATGATGGACAACTTTGATCACTGCCTGATTGTACCTGATGCAGAGCAACAGGTAGGCGAGGGAAGTCATGGTCTAGGATGTCTTCCCTCGCCTACCTGTTGCTCTGCAAACGGCGGTGAAAATGGTCAGAGAGCAGCATCAAGCCCTGGCTAAACCCCAGCTCCAGACTGCCTTGGATATCTGCGACTCTTGCACCCATTCCATGGCAGTGGCAGTAGCGATGGGTCGCAGGGTCTGGCTGCGGGTCTCCACCTTCATGGTGGATACTTGGCAAATATTGGCCAGTGTTCCTTTCTTGGGCACCGACCTTTTTGGTCCAGTGGTGGAGGGGCATATCACAAGGATTGAGAAGTCCAGCATTACCTTACGTTCTGTGACTTCTCAGAAGGACCAGAAAGGGCAGGAACAGAAAAAGAAGCCCTTTCAGTTTCTGCCCTTTTAGTCACAGCAGCCAGGCTTGGCACTCCAAAACAAAGTTTGCTGATGGTCAGGACCCCAGAAAGAGTGGGAGAAGGGGTAGTGGTGCCTCTTCGGCAGCAGGTGCGGGTGCCCCCTCCAAAGCTGCCCAGTGATGGGTCAGGGGGTGTCTACCTCCAGCATGTCCGTCCCTGCCTTGGCTCTCCATGGGGGGGTCGGCTTCACCATTTCTGGCATAGCTGGTCTGTTATTACATCGGACAAATGGGTGTTAGATGTCATGGGCAGAGTGTTGCCTCTTGACTTCGCGGCTCTCCCACCATACCAACCCCATGCATCGAGGGAGTCAGTGGTGCCACAGGACAGTGTCGGCCCACAGAGAGGACATCGCTCAGTTCCTTGAGAAAGGAACCATAGGCTATGTCCCCACTGGCAGGTACTTGTGGTTTTGAGCAGAAGGGGTGCTTTGCCAGTCCCAGGTAATGCCTCTCATCGGCTTCCAGGGTCTTCACCAAGTGCATGACAGTGGTGGCCGCATTCTTGAGGCACTGAAGGGTCAGGGTCTATTGCTACCTGGATGAATGGCTGATAGCTGGGCCATCCATGGAGGTAGTGGAGTGGTCCAGGGACCTGGCCCTCCAGACCTTCAGAGACTTGTGGTCAGCCTGGCCTAGTCCGAACTCAACCCCTCGCAGGCGATTCACTTCATCAGGGCAGAGCTAGACCCCCTTTGGGACAAGGCCTGACTGCCTGTGGAAAGGGCATTTGATCTTGTATCCTTTGCCCGATCATTTTGGGTTGGACACTTGCGCCCTCCCTGGGACTTACTGCGGCTGCTGGGGTAGATGGCATCCTGCACCAGTGTGGTCAGATGGGCCCACTGGCGGATACACCACCTGCAGTGGGAGCTGGGCTGACAGTGGTCTCAGCGCCTAGGTCACTTGGACCTGCCGGTCACAGTGACCCAGCCAGTGTCAGATGCCATCCAGTGGTGGCTTTTCCCAGAACATCTGGAGGAAGGAGTCCTGTTTATCCGACCAGAGCCAACACCCTGACTACTGACACATCTCTGGTGGGATTGGGAGCACACCTGGGGAACCACAGGGCCCACAGGTTCTGGACCCCCAGGGAGTCCCGTCGCCACATGAACTTGCTAGAGTAGTGTGCAGTGTGCCTATTTCCGACTGAATTCACTCCATTTGTCTGGGGTCAGGTCGTGTAGGTCCAGATGCACAGTACCACGACTGCACATTACCTAAACAAGCTGGGGGACATGCACTCCCTTCCTTTGTGTCGGGAGGCATTTTGCAGCTGGACTGTTGTGCACAGCTTGTATGTAGACCTTCTGCCCATCCATTTGGCAGGAGCCTCCAGCCAGCTAGCAGACTCCCTCAGCCAGGTGGGCGTAATGCCACATGTGTGGTCTTTGCATCAGGAAGTAGTGAACCACCTGTTCTAGGATCATGGATATGTTGTTCATCCACACTAATTGGCATGTCCCTTTCCCCTTTAAGGATCACCGGAAGTCTTCAAGCTGGCTCTTCCCACACACCCGGGTGGTGTATACCTCGGCTCTGCCCCATGACACCAGATCTTCCTTTCCACTGGAAGATTCATGTTGCATCCCTCATGCTCATGCATTTTGTAGGCCCTGGCTTTCAAAACTTCAGATTTACTGAAATTAAAACTCGTTCGAGTTAGCGATCATGCTTTTGTGTCTTCGATCATGGAAGAAAAATATTCCCCCGGATTTCGCCAGTGTCCTTGCGGTCAGAAGATGTTGCTCACCAGTCCCCTGCAGCTTTTACCTAGCCTTCCATCCCAACGTTCTGGACGACCACCTGGCATGCTTTAAAGTTAGGGAGACCGGGAAAAAAGGAACCCTCTGGTGAAGTCCAAGGAGGCTAGGTGGGCGGTTTCCATGGCTGTGGGCTCCGCCGAACAATTGGAACGCATGCAGGCATTCGAGAAAGAAGTGGCTCATGGCACTGACACTTGGGGCCTCTTCATTCCTCTTAACCTAGACTCTACTTTTTTCGGGCTCCTTCCGGGAGTTGTGCCAGTCTCTTCCCACCCGGGGAGAGGCGCCTGCAGGCTCGCACTCCTTCCGATCCCATAAACGGGAGAAGGAACCAAGTAAACCTTCATCTCGGCAAAGGCACATTTGGGACCGAGAGAGGTCCCAGTCCCAAGAGCGTGCAGTCTCTACTTCAGTCGAGATTGCTTCTTCGGCCGCTGGTTTTTCGGACCTTCCGTCGGGCCAGACGACCGAAGATGTGGTCGACATCAAGATTGTCATCAACCCCATTGACCCACTGTCGCCGGCTTCGGCCGCCGATTCCTTGGAAAGGACTCCGGTCCTTGTCTTCCCTGATGAGGAGATCCAGCCCGCTGGTGTTCCCATGGAGGACCCAGTTCCGGACCCTCAAAAGTTACCGGTCCCGCCAGTATTTCCCGAGCGACCGATTCTGCCCGCCCAATCTCGGTCGAGGTCTAGAACCTCCTCGCCCGACAGGCTGAGGGTAAAGCCATAAACGCATTAAGAAGAGGTGACGCCATTGGTTGTCTTCGTCCTCCTCAGATGAGGAGAGGCTCCGTCGGAAATTCCAGTGCTACGAGGACCTCCTGTGGCAACAGCTGATCTTGTCCGGGCACAGTCCTACTCCAGCTCCTTCCCCGGCCCATTACTTGGCTTTCGCCTCCTAGGCCGAAGCCAACTCCTCTGCGGTCGAAATCTTCGGTTCCCCCATCTGCGGGGCCGGCAGAATCCACCTCTTTGGCCTGAACCAGTCTCTCCACCCATCGTGGTGGAACCGCCACCTAAGCAGCCTGTGTGAGGGGCTCCTTCAAAAGAAGACAGACCGGACAACGGGCTTCCCCGGCGTTTATCGGCCACAGTCACCCCAGACTGCCCTCGGCGTGTCAAGGGTGATTTGGGTGGCAGGTTGCTGTACCCCGACTCCTCGGATTCGGATGTCACCGGACTTCACTCTCATCCTGGAGTGATGAGTCATCCGTTGGCCTAGGGATGGAGTAAGGTCCTTCCTCCTTCCAAGGGATCCTTTGCCTCATCTGAGTACACAGGGATGCCCCTAGAACCCATCCAGAAAAAGGCGGAGTACCCTCTTACGGACATCCTTAAAAGAGGGGATACCCCAACGGAGGCCTTTTTTGTGACTGAGGCCATTGTTGGTCTGGCATTCTAACTTTGGCATCATCCTGCCTCTTGTCCAGCACAGTCTTTATTTATTTTATTTATTTATTTAGCTTTTGTTGACCGGGTAAGTGCACTAGACAAATCCTGCCTATTTTCAGGCACAACCCGGGGAAGGGGGATACAGATGAATGCCAACTGACCTTGAACCAGATTAAGCTGTTGGTGGTATTTTTTTTTAGTGAACGAGGGAAATTTGGCCAGGACACCGGGGAAGTTCCCCTACTCTTTTCGATAAGTGCCATGGGATCTTTAACATCCACCTGAACTACCACCAATGCAGGCAGATGGGACCTTGGTTTAACGTCTCATCCGAAAAACGGATCATCCGAAAGAAGTCTTCCCGCATGGCTCGCAAGTACGCAGTTCCCATGGGGTCTCTGCTGGGTTCACAGAGCACCCTTCGGCCAAGAGCCTGGTGACCGCCTCTGTGTTCAGGCTTACTGGCCATTCTGCCGACACTGACCGACCTCATGACAGAGTCCAAGCTCTTGGGCCATTCGGCGAGGAAGGTCTGTGCGGCTTCCTCCTTGGGCCTTCGTCAGGCAAGTTCGGCCATCATCATGGCACACTTCTCTCATGCCCTTCTCAGGTCATTAGACAAAGTCCTCCCACATCTCTCCGCGGACATGCAGACCACGGTCAAACGGGTCCGAGACCACGGCTGAGCTGTTGCCAAACAGCAGCTCCAGGACGGCCCTGGACATTGGGGACTCTTGTGCCTGCTCGATGGCTGCCGCAGTTGCGTCTTGCCACAGGGCTTGGCTGAGGCTCTCCTCCTTCTTCCCGGTGGATACCCAGCACAAATTAGCTGACGTGACATTCCTTGAGACCGACTTGTTCGGCCCAGGAGCCGTCGGTCACCTTCAGCGCATAGAACAGTCCAGTGCCGCCTTGGACGCCATTTCTGTCGAGTTCTTCGGGCAAGAACCAGCAGAAGAAGCCCTTTTGGCACTCTTCCCCGCGGCTCAGCAGTCCTCCTTCCAAGGGGGACGGCAGCACCAGCAGCAGGCTCAAGCTTGGCGCCCTTGGCTCAGGTCTTGGAGCTTCCTCCAAGCCTGCTCAGTGATGGGGTGGTGGCTGCCACCCCTACTCCCGTCACGACAACTCTGGGTCCTCCCTTGGGGGGCCAGCTCCGCCACTTACTTTCCATCTGGTCTGCTGTCACTTCAGACAGGTGGGTTCTTAAGGTGGTCCGTCGGGGACTGCCTCTAGAATTCGAGCAGTACCCTCCCAGCCGAGCCCGCGCCCCTCGGGAGGAACAGATGTCTTTTCACACCCAGACGTCTCTTCGAGATGACGTTGCTCAGCTCCTCCTCAAGGAGGCAATAGCTCTCGTGGCGGATCCTCCAGCAGACCCAGGCTTTGTCTCCAGGTACTTCCTGGTGTCCAAGCGGATTGGGAGCTGGTGCCCCATTACAGTTCTCCATGACCTGAATCAATATCTTAAGTCTCGCACTTTTCGGATAGTCACTCTGTCCCAGATCATTCCATTCTTGGAGCGAAACATGTGGTTTTGTTCACTGGATCTGCAGGACGCATTCTTTCACATCCCAATCCGTCCAACCCATCAGTGGTTCCTCCACTTCAGGGTCGAGGAGACCCTATACAAGTTCCGAGCCATGCCGTTCAGCCTGCCATCGGACCCACGGGTCTTCACCAAATGCATTGCAGTGGTGGCAGCCCATCTGTGGCATCGGGGGATCAGAATTTACCCCTACCTCGACGACTGGCTTCTGGCAGGTCACTCTCTACAGGAGATGGAGAGATCCAGGGATTTGGCCCTCCAGACCTGCTCCTAACTCTGCTTCCTAATCAGTGAGGCCAAGTTGAAACTCGTGGCTTCTCAGGTGATGGGCTTCATCGGGGCAGTGCTCAACTCTTGTCAAACCAGAGCTCGACTCCTGGCCGACAGGGCGGAGGTTCTTTCCTCCTTTGCCCCATCATTTCTGGTGGGCAATTGCGCCCTGCCGGGGACTTTCTGCGCCTTCTGGGTTACGTGCCGGCGTACACCTCTGTGGTCTGTTGGGCCCAGTGGCACATGCGCCCCCTCCAGTGGGTGCTGGCCGCCCAGTGGACTCAGCGCCACGATCAATTCGACCAGCTGATCACTGTAACCCAGAATATGTGGGACGCTCTCCAATGGTGGACCGACCCAGACCGGTTGCAGGAAGGGATCCCGTTTGTCTGCCCAAGCCGACAGTCGTTCTCATGACCGATGCCTCTCTCATGGGCTGGGGAGGCCACATGAGGGACAAAAGGACCCACGGGCTCTGGACCTCTGAGGAGTCCCGATGCTGCATCAACCTGTTGGAGCTCAGAGCAGTCAGACTGGCACTGTCAGCTTTTGCTCCTAAGCCCCGGGGTCAAGTGGTTCAAGTCAAGATGGACAATACCATGACCATGTACTACCTCAACAAATGGGGCGACACACACTCCTGTCTGCTTTGCAGAGAGAGACTCAGCATCTGGACCCTCGTCAGCCATTTGGAGACGGATCTCCTAGCTATCCATGTGGCAGGAGTCTCGAACCATCCGGCAGATGCTCTCAGCTGTCTAAGCCAGACATCCCACAAGTGGTCTCTTCATCCAGAGGTAGCTTACAGTCTGTTCTCCCTTTGGGGCAGACCGATGGTGGACCTGTTTGGCTCCAGGGAAAACACCAAGTTGAGGCTGTTTTATGCCCCCGCAGGGCTCGCTGCAAGGGGGTGCCTTCTCGAGGCAGTGGGCCCCAGGCCTCCTCTGTGCCTTCCCTCCCTTTCCCTTGATCCACAAGGTGTTACTCAAGGTGAGGAGGGGCAAGGCGAAGGTGATTCTGGTAGCCCCAGACTGGCAACGCCAGTTCTGGTATCCAGATCTCCTCAGCCTCAGCTGCAGGCCCCTGGAGCGTCTTTGTACACGCTTGGACATATCATTGAACTAGGGGAAGGTATTCCATCCAGACCTTCAATCCCTGCACCTCACAGCCTGGTACCTGAGTGGCTAGAGTCCCAGGCTCTGGATCTTTCCGAGGATGTCTACACCGTGGTGGAGGCATCTTGTAAGGAATCGACCAGGAAATGTTATGCCTTCAAATGGAAAAGGTTTTCCATTTGGTGTCAGGGTAAGAGTCTGGACCTCTTATCCTGCTCTGTGGCTAACATTCTAGACTACCTTTGGTCCTTCTCCAAAGGGGTTCTGCGGTCATCGACCCTTGGGGTGCACCTGGCAGCCATTTCTGCCTACCGGGCACGGGCCGGTCAGACTATTTTGGCACAGGAGACAGTGGTCCTGCACTTCTTCAAAGGCCTGGATCACATATCCCCTCCGGTGTGTTAACCTCCATCTCCATGGGATTTGTTGCTGGTTTTGGCAAAACTCATGGGCAAGCCATTCAAACCCATGCACAAGTGTGAGCTCTCACACTTGTCGTGGAAGACTGCCTTCCTGGTGGCTTTCACGTCAGCCAGAAGGACAGGGGAGCTCCAGGAGCTTCGGTGGACTCCCCTTATCTGGTCTTCCACAGGGACAAAGTTGTCCTGCGCCCCCACCAGAAATTCCTTCCAAAGGTAGTTTCAGAGTTTCACCTTAACCAGGTGTTGACTTTGCGTCCAAGGTGTAGTTAAGGTAGTATACCAGCAGAGTACAGGCTCCATACTTTAGACCTGAGACGTGCCATCTCCTATTATAAGGAGAGAACGGCGGAAATTCGTGGAAAGGTTTCCCAGCTGTTTGTCACCTACGCTGAAGCTGCTTCTGGCAGACCTGCAGCCAAATGGACCATTGCGAGATGGATTACATCATGCATAGGTCTGTACTATGTGGCAAGGAGTACTATGAGGGCAAGGAGCCTCCCAGAGGGATAAGAGCTCATTCTACCCGCCATACTGCTGCATCAGTGGCTGCTTCCAGGGACATGCCTATCCAGGAAATCTGTTGGGCTGCTACCTGGAAGTCAGCAAACACCTTTATTACCCACTACCACATCGAATTTGGGTCATGCCGGGATACTGGTTTTGGGGCCTCAGTTCTCCAGTCTCTGTTCCCAAAGTAGGGGGTGTGCGCCTCTCCTCCTCCCGGAGAATTGCTAGGAGTCTGCCAAGAAGTGTGGATGAACAACATATCCACGTTCCTAGAAGAACAGGTTACTCACCTATAACAGTTCTAGGAGTACGAACATATGAAATTTGGCAGCAGATAAAGGCCTAGAGGTCTATCAAGTCTGCTCGAATGTGCAGCTAGCACCCCTTATTCTGCTGTTCTGATATTATTAGGAGTGGTATATGTTGTTCATCCACACGCACCCATCTGACCTCCCCGGCTTTAGGCGTACAACCTGGCTTCCAGCGGGCTAAGATCTGGCATGATGGGGCGGAGCCGAGGTTAATACCACCTGCGTGGGTGGGAGGAGCCAGCTTGAAGACTTCCAGCCAGATTTAAAGGGGAAAGGGACATGCCAAGAAGTACAGATGAACATATACCACTCCTAGAACTACTGTTACAGGTGAGTAACATGTTCTTATCGGCCATTTCGTCGTACCACGAGCTAGTGGATGGTAAACCCATGGCCTAGTTGGAGGTCTCCAAAACCTTTCTGAAAGGATTCTCCACCTGAACCCCCTCCCCCCCAAATCCACAGCCCTACACCACCTTGGATCTTAAATTTTGTGTTGGAGAAGCTTGCTCTCCCTCCATTTGAGCTAGCGATGAGCTGTGATTTGCGCTATCTTTCTTGGAAAGCGCTATTTTTAGTTGCAGTTACTTCCACTCAAAGAATTTCCAAGCTTCAAGCTCTTGTGTGAAAAGAGCCTTATTTGATTTTTCACAGGGACCGGGCGGTCCTTAGGACAAATCTTAGGTTTTTGCCTAAGGTGGTGTCTGATTTCACACTGAACCAGACAGTGGAACTTCCGGTTTATTATACGACTCCCGCAAATAGGGGTGAGGCGCTCCTGCACACCTTGGATGTGCACTGTATCCTCCAATGCTATCCCCATCGATCTAAAGATTTCCGTAAGGAAGACCAGCTTTTTTTTTTAGTTCGCCCCCAGATCCTTTGGGAAAGTGGTCTCCAAGCAGTGCCTGTCCAAGTGGTTAGCCAACTGCATTCGCTTCTGTTATCAGAAGTACGACAAACCTGTGCCGGGGTCTGTTAGAGGTCATTCCACTAGGAGCATAGCTACGTCAGCAGCTTTTCTGCGTAACATTTGTGCAGCAGCAACCTGGAGTTCTGTCCACACCTTTACCAAGCACTACTGTCTGAACATTGCTTCTAGGCGGTGGGCCGGCTTTGGCCTAGCTGTGCTGCAGGGCCTTCTGTCATAGGCTAGTCCCATTCTGTTTTTTTCATTTTGGGTTTCTCCTCCTTTCGTGTTTCTCTCGCTCTCTCGAGGGACTGCTTGAGACTCAGTCCTGCATGTTATGACCTACTGAAGGAACTCTCTCGAAGTAAGATTGTACAGTTACGTCAGAATTTACCGTAACAGTAGATCTTCGAGAGAGATTCCTTTAGGTCATGTTTTTCCTCTCCTTCCTTCCCTCCCCCAATTTTATTTTGGGACTTCAGACTCTCTTTCCTTCTCCTGTCATATCTTTTAGGTCTCCGGCACGAGAACTGGAGGGCGGGCTTGGGGACCGCCCACTATATAGGGACACGCTGATGTCAGTCACGTAACATTGGGTAGGCTGTCCCCCGTCGGAGATTGCTGGAAAAGTCTGCCGTGCGATCCAAATGCCAGGTGGCACTAGTCCACATGTTATGACCTACTGAAGGAACCTCTCTTGAAGATCTACTGTTACGGTAAGTTCTTACGTAACTGTACTTTTTTGGTTGCTGTTACTTCTGCTCGAAGAAGTTCCGAGCTACAGGCACTGATGTGTAAGGAACCTTATTTGATTTTTCACAAAGACCAGGCAGCTTTGTGTACTAATCCTAAGTTTCTCCACAAAGTTGTGTCAGAAATTACATTGACCCAGGATGTTCAACTCCCAGTCTACTACCCTCAGTGTTCCAATCAGTATGTGGAGCTTCTCCACACTTTGGACGTCCATCGCACGTTGCGATATTACTTGGCCAGGACCAAGAGGGCCAGATCGTCTGATCATTGTTTTCCTTTGCCCACGCCTTAGCAGCCCAGTTTCCAAACAGACCTCTCTCGAAATGGCTGGTGTACACTGCATCACATTCTGCTACCAAAAACACAACAACCCCCCTATCGGGGCTGATTAGGGGTCATTCTACCAGAGCAGTGGCAGCCTCATTCGCAGCCTTCAAGAGGGTCTCGACTTTGGCCGTCTGTGCAACAGCCACGTGGCACTCAGTCTGCACATTCATCAAGCACTACAGCCTTGATATTGCATCCAGACACCGAGCAGGCTTCGGCCTGGCAGATCTGCAGGGTCTGATCTCCTAAGGTCCTACCTCTTCCTTCCTCTCTTACCTCCCTTTGCAATTGTCTTAAGTTCGTACTGCTGAGGACTCAGTCCTATATGTGTTACCTTCCACAAGAGTTCCTCTTGAAATAAGATAGTACAGGTACATAAGAACTTGCCTAATGGTAGATCTTCGAGAGAAGCTCTTGCTGCAGGTATACTTCCCTTCCCCAGTGAGATGCTCTGCATCAGCTGAGCATATTTTGTAGCTTGCTGCTGGACCTGAATTTGCCTTTCTGTTGTCTGTTTCCGCTCTGAGCGTTTTTTTGTTTTTGCTATTTTTTTCCTCCTCCTGGCGTACAACTGGAGCACGCTGGGACTGCCGCCCCTTTTATACCACGTGGGACGTCAGGGACGGGGCCAATGTCAGGGAGGGCGGTCCATGCTAAGTACTGCTGGAAAAAGTTTGCTTTGGGGTCCTGTTGCCAGCCGGTGCCAGTCCTATGTGTTACCTGCTGCAAGAGCTTCTCTTTAAGATCTATTGTTATGGTAAGTTCTTGCGTAACTCTACTTTTCTAGGAGTGGTATATGATGTACATCCATACTGACCCACTCGACCTCCCATGGCAAGTGGCACATCGGTCTTGCTTCCAGCGGGTATGATCTGACGTCACGGTTCGGTTCCGGGGGAGTTACAACCCAGGTGGGTGGGAGGAGCCAGCTTGAAGATGTTCCGGTAAGCCTTAAAGGGAAAGGAACACTGCCAGAAGTGTGGATGTACATCATATACCACTCCTAGAACTACTGATCTTACTTCGAGAGGGTTCCTTCAGTAGGTCATCACATATAGGACTGGTGCCACTTGGCATCGGGCCGCACAGCAGTCTTTTCTAGCAGTACCTAAGGGGGGGACCGCCCACCCAACATCACGTGACCGACGTCAGCGTGACTGTATATAGTGGGCGGTCCCCACACCCGCCCTCCAGTTCTTTCCCACCAGTGCCTCATGTCAGTCGCATCGCAGACTTCCATTACCAATCGTCGTGAAAGTTTCTATCGCATCATTTTTTTTACCTCGCAGTTTTCAAATTTAGTTCCTTACTACTTGATGTCTTCTCCAAAAAAAACTGCTCATCCTGTGGCACGCAGATCACGCACAAAGACAGTCACCAGAAGTGCGTTCTCTGCCTAGGCCCACACCATCCAACCTCCTCCTGCCCAGAGTGCCTGTCATTCAGCCAGGCCACCAAAAAATGGAGATAGGAGGCACTGGAGGCACTCCTTCTTAAATCTCGTTTGGCCTCCTTGGAGAAAAGGATGGAGCATCTCAGGGACTCGTCCGAAAAATCTTCCTCCCAAAAAGCACAAGAAGTCTAGGGAGTGGGCTTGCTCCACGGAAGACGCCAGGCCGTCAACAAGCAAGGCCCAGCTAGCGCCCAGGAAACAGCCGGAGGGTAAGTCGGACAAGACTCCAGCAGATAAGTCGGCCGCCGGCTCCTCTGGCGACCACGCCGCCTCGGCCGATAAGTTGGCCCCCGGCTCCTCCGGGGACCACGCGGCGGCTGGTAAGCCGACTCTCCCGGCCGGGGGCAGTCGCTCGGCTACAGTTGATGGGTCAGTAGGGGGCTCCACCCCTGACCGTCCGACCTTACCCGCTAAGCCGGCCGTCTCTGACGATCGCACGGGCTCGGTTCCCCCGTCAGAGCCTAACTGCACCTCTCCCGACGTCCGGCGGGACCAGAGGGAGAAAGCCCCTTTCCATCCTCCTCCTTCCTCAACCGTGTCCTCGCATTCACCCTCGGACGCATCCGGCGATGGGATCGGAGGCCCCATCGATCCTGTCGATGTTTCAGGCACATCTCCGCATTCCCCTGCTGGAGTCCCAGATCAGGATGCTCCTTCACGGCTGTCTGGCTTAACTGTGGAGGCCCCTCCGCCTTCTGGCAGGATACCAGTGCCTTCTCTTACGCCGGCGATCCCGACGACAGTCCCTCAGCCGGGACCGGCCAACCAGCCTTTACCTCTGGCCCCAACGCCAGAGCTCCCTCATCCGGTCCAGACGCTGGCACCTCTGACGCCAGATCCTTTTCCAGTGCCGGATCGGGTAGCGCCGGTGCCGACATCAGTCCCTCTGTCGTGGGCTGTCCCGATCGCCGGACCCTCCTCCAGTCTATACAATGGGGATTTATTCCAGACCCCGGACTGTCCCCCATTACCCATTTGGGTATCCTCGGGATCCCTATCCGGGGGTTCCACTCCTGATTGGAGCGATTTTGGGCAGTTCCACCATGTATTCAACCCATATTCTCCCTATATGGGTTTCCAGGGGTACTATCCCCTCCGGTCGCACCTTCTCTCTCCCCCGACCCCAGTGATTCCGGATTTCAAGACCATGATTCAGTCTTGGTGGCAGGGGGCCAGATCGGAGTTGGTTACGGATCTGAAAGCTAGACGCCCACAACCTCAGCTTCCTAGGTTCCCTTCCCCGAACAGTTCTATCTCTACCGTCCACGTCTCGGGGAAGACTCGACAGGATGTTCCCCTGCGGGACTTCAGTGGTCGTCCTGTCAAGGAGACGGATAGGTCTTACTTTGAGAGGGCTCTTGCAGTAGGTAATTACATATAGGACTGACGCCGGCAGGCGCAGGATACGGAAAAATGTCTGCTGCGGTCCCTGGCGAGGACCGCCCCCACGTCAGGTGACCGTTGGGTGACGTCGGTATAAAGGGGCGGTCCTTGATGCCTGCCTTCCAGTTCTTTCCCGCCGTTAGCTCGTGCAGCGCCTTGTGGAAAAGTTTGTGCTTAGTCAGCCCTCCCTTTGTTGTTTTTTTACCGAAAATAATTGCTTTCAAACACCATGAAGTCTTGCTATATTAGGACTTATTGCAGTTAGCCACTGCACTTGAACTGCCCCGGAGAGGAAAGAGTTAACTCCAGAGAATCTGGAGTTCTAAAGCGAGGGCGCTATACAAAGTTTCTATCTGGGCAGTTTCAAATGAAACTGTCAGATTCTTTACTCGCTTCACTGAACAGTCGCCTCCGAGATCAGCTCCTTCAGCTCGGTTCATTTCTCGGTTCAAGCGAGTATTTTGGTTCATTTGAACCGGCAAAAGTAATTATTTTACCGCATTTCGTTAAAGCTCTATCTGGTAAACCGTAAGTACAAAATGTAAAGTCTGTGTGGAATTTAGTTATCGGTTCGGTTTTGAACCGATCGGTTTGCTTATTTTAACGTTTTAAAGTTTTGGGCTTTTAGAGTGCGGTACCCGGTTCTTATTGGTTCTAAAAAAACCTCGATTTTAAATAGGGTTTTTTCAAATACCCGTGAAACGGTTAGGAACCGATAAGGGTGTCTTGCCTGGCACGGCCATAAAAAGGGCAAGTTTTTGGTTAGGCTGGCATTATGTCTGAGAAACCCAAAAAGAAAAACCGGGCCCACTGGTTTCAACACTGTGATGCTGTGGGAAGCCTTTGCCAAGGCTGACCCACACACCACTTGTGTTTATTGTCTGGGGGCTGACCACCTCCTGTCAGACTGCCAGGTGTTTAAAATTTCTCTGCAGCCACCCTGAAAAGAGATAGGGCCGGCTCAGGGAACTATTGGCCAAAAGTCAGCTGACCCGGATGGCCAGCCCGGTCCAGTGCCCTCTGACCAGGGCTAGACTTCCTCGGGCAAAAGGATGGTACAGAGGAACCAGTTTAAAAAAAAAAAAAAATGAATATGGCAGAGAAATCAGTAGGTTTGGAGTCCAAGATTGTCTCTCCAACTGCTGCAGAAGTAGTTAAGCCATACAGATTGTCCAGTCACTGTTTCTAGGTCCTGTCGAACCATCTACAGTTGGTAAAAGGTGGCTCGTTCAGTCCCAGTGGTTCAGGTTTATGATGTTGAGGAATTGTTATGAACCACAGGGTGGGAGGAGAATTTGATCAATACATGTGTGGCTGGTAGGGTCTGGACGTGCCACTTAGCGGACATTTTCTCCAGACAGACTTTTAGAATCTCCTCCTTTTCTGTCTGAGTCCTTTTCTCAGTTTGTTTTACAAAAAGCTTGCAGAATCCCCCAGCTTCCTTTAGAGGAGGCTATGGATGAGTAAAGGGGAGCCTGATTATGTAGGAATGATGGGCTAGAGGTTGTCTTTCCTTTGCATAAGTCATTTAGGAAGTAAACAACAAAGATTTTATAAGATTCCTCTTTCTGTCCCTCCTGTAAGATAAAAAATGGACAGAAGGTGTATTTAATCAGGCTCTGTTACAGACTTCCTCACTGAGCAGTGTAGTCATGTAGGTGTGGTACAAGCTGCAGCCTGTGTCAAGGCTAGTTCTCCTGGCCTCACATCCTCCTGAATAAGATTCCAGGAGGATTGATGCCATGACAGAAAACAGTATATGGCTGCTTCTGTGGGACTCAGACAGGCAAGTTGTATGGCTTATGTGGCTAGATTTCGGAAATCTAGGTGGGACGTAGTATTGCAGTTAGCCAAGCAGGCCCATGGCCAGCTGGCTAGAGGGTTGGAACAGGTGGCTGCTAATGGCACTGAAGCCTCTAAGTTCAAGTTCATACTGCTGTTGGTGTTAATCTTGTTTTCTCTAGGGTCATGACCACTCTGTAGCTTTCCGTAGGGTTGGCATGGCTCAGATACACTAATCTGTCCCAAGATACTCTGTCAAAGTCTATGGATTTGTTTCTTGTTGTGGTAATTTCTGTTTGAGGAACAAACAGAAAGCTATATGAAAACAGGGATGATTACCTCAAAAGTGCCCAGGTAGAGGCTCAGGCCCTCTGCTTTCGCCAGAGGGGTCTCTTCAGAGGCAGAGATAGACGGGGCACAAGTAAACCAGCCCCTCCCCTTAGCCTAAGACTATTGCCAAGCAGGCACCCTGATGGGTGCCCAGGGCCGATTCTCCATACCAGTGGGCAGGTTGGTTTTATTTCAGCCAGAATTGGGTGTCCCTAACTCGGACAAGTGGGTTCTGAAGTAATAGGTCTGGTTCTCAGCTTCAAACAGTTTCCAAAGATGAGAGCCAGACAGGTCCACCTGCAAATCCTTCGATTCCTTGCTTTGGGAGCAGAGGTTTCTTCTCCTCTGAACTGCAAAGCAGTAGAAGGTCCTCCTGCCACCGGGCAAGGGGCTGTACTCATGATACTTTCTTACCCTATAGAAGGCAGGAGATTGGCGCCCATCTCAGATTTAAGGTACCTGAACAAGCATCTTTGAAAACAAAGTTAAAATGTTAACTCTGGCTGAGGCCAGGGACTGGCTAGCTTTCCTGGACCTCAAGGATGCCTATTTTTCATGTTTTGATCAGGCCTTCTCACCGAAAGTACCTCAGGTTACCCTCAGGCCACTACCAGTTCAGGGCAATGCCTTCAGCCTTACCTCTCGCCAAGGGTATTGAAATTCTAGCTGTGGTAGTGGCTCTTTTAAGAAAGCAAAGGTTGCTTTGTTTCCTTTCCTGGATGACTGGCTCTTAGTGGGTCAGTCTCCAGATCAAGTAAAATCCCACTTGCAAGTCACCCAGCAGCTTCTCACTTTCTGGGATTCCTGCTGAATTTACCAAAGCAGTTCTCGAACCAGTTCAGGACTAACTTTCATAGGGCAGAGTTGAACACAAAGTTAGCCAGGCATTTCTCCTCTGAAAGGGTAGGCAGTCTCTTGCCCTGGCATCTTCCATTACTCTCAGGTCTCTTGACCAGCATAGCATTTGCTACAACTACTAGGGCACATGGCTGCTTCCACAGCTGTAGTGCAGGGAGCAAGATTCCAGATGAGGGACATTTAGTTCCATCTGAGGGCCTATTGGTCCCAAAGGAGGATTCCCTTTCCAAATTGGTTCTGGTAATCCCTGATCCTGGCCTTACACTGGTGGCAGGATCAAAGCAATCTAAAACTAGGGGTCCTCCTCATTCCCTCACCACGGATGCTCCTGTGTTAGGGTGAGGAGCTCGCTTAGGCGACCTGTCCACGAGGGAGTGTGGTCTCCTAGGAATCTCTGCTCCCATCAATTTTGGAACTCAGAGCTGTCTTCTAGCTCTTAAGAGTTTTCAGCTTCTGTCCAGAACAAGGTAGTTCAAGTCAGGACAGACAACACCACAATAATGTGGTACATCAACAGGCAGGGGGCACTCGGTCATCAGCCTTGTGCACCAAGCAATGAAGTGGTGGTCTCGGCTTACTCCTCGAACACCTCCTGATAGCAGTTCACCTCCCAGGGAAGGACAATGCCCTGGCAGATGCCCTCAGCAGGATTCTCAGGGCCATCACGATTGGGCTCTGAATCCTCAGGTGCTGGGTTCAGTCCTTGCCAGATGGGGCTCATTTTCAGATAGATCTTTTCGCAGCCCCAGATAACCACTAACTTTCTCTGTTTTGTTGGGGCCTCCAGTGCTGGGATCAGCCCCTGGGCGCTTTTCACTTGGATTGGAAAGGGAAGTTTCTGTACACCTTTCCTCCTTTTTCCCTTTCTTTCAGGGTACTAGTAAAAATCAGATCTCAGCCCTGCAAAGCGATTCTGATTGTTCCAAACTGGGCCAGACAGCCCTGGTACCCATTGTCTCTGTCCTTGACAGTCCACCCTACCCTGAGCTTGCCCAGAGTCCACGACTTACTGGCCTTTGCACAAGGGAGGTGTGGTATCCGAACCTCAAATTCCTCCTTCTCAAGGCAGCTCTTGAGGAGTTAGAATTTGCTGATTTACACCTTTTCAAGGTGTGCGGATATTTTAAAGGCTTCAAGGAAGCTTTTCACTGGAGCCACTTACAATTCTAAGTGGAACAGGTTTTCAGTCTAGTGCGCTGAGAAGCAGATTATACCACAGTCTGCTTATCTGCCCATTTTCTGGACTTTTGGTCCATTTTAAATTCCTTAGGTCTTGGGCCAGCTACCTTAAGGGTTCCTCTGGCAGCTGTCTCTGTTTTTCTGCAAGCAGGAAGCTGCTTCCTTTCTTCTCAACCTGTGTTTTCCAAGTTTTAAGGGTTGCTTCACACCAACCCTCCTTTTGGGAACCAGCTCCTGCATGGAGCCTGAATGTTTGCATTGCTCAGTTAATGCAAACCCCTTTGGACCTCTGTCCCCAGCAGAGCTCAAGCTTCTCACTTGGAAAATGTTTTTTCTGGTGGTTTCACTTCTGCCAGGCCTTAAAAGTGAACTACAGGCCTAACTTGATGGAAGATTTTCTCTCCCACGGGATAAGACAGTCCCTAGGACTAACACAGGGTTTGTCCTAAGTGGTTTCAGGTTTCCACTGAACCAACCCATCTCTCCCAGGATTTTTCACTGAGCATTCTTCCTCAGGTGAGAGGAGACTGCACAACGTGGACGTCAAAGAGCCTTATGCTACTATTTATATGGCACCAAGGGTCACAGTTCGAATCCTCCAACTCTTCCTTACCTAGGGCGAGGTTGGCAAAGGACCTGCTACTAAGAGGACAATTGCAAGGTGGATTGTCTCTTGTATCCATTTTGTTATCAAAGACTAGGTAGGAGGCCCCCTCAGGACTGAGGGCTCACTCCACCAGGTGTACAGCTGCATATCTAGCGGCTGCTAGAGATATTCCCATTCTGGAAATCTGTCGAGCTGTTACTTGGAAGACAGTTCACACTTTACCAAGTATTATTCCTGGATTTCTGTCCAGGAGAGATGCTCGTTTTGGCACAGCTGTGCTTCAGGGCTATTTCCTAAGTAGGTTCTGACCCTCCTCCATGGAGGTACTGCTGTGTAATCTGCAATAAGTCTAATATAGCAAGACTTCATGGTGTTTGAAGAAAAATTACTACCTAGTAATTGCGTTTCTTCTCATGGAGTCTTGCTATATTAGACCACCAACCTGCCCCTCTCAGAACTTCTGCTGGGGTGGGGTGGCAAATTAGTGCAAGCACTGTGTCATGCATTGTAGTTCTTCCCTTCACCCTCTTTATTTAGGGTTAGGGAACTAGGGTTTTCTGTGTTGGTGATTTGTTGGCCCCTTCCTGGACTTGAGTCTTTGGGGAAGGGGTCCTAATAGTGCTTGTCAGGGGAAAACTAGCAATACCATTATTCATTCTTATTATTGTTATTGTGTATATTGTTGTTATTACTACTAGTAGGTAGCCATTTGGCTAGTGTAGAGCTTTCCACAAAGACTTGTTGCTTAGTGTTAGCTTGGTAAAGATCTGACAGTTTCATTTGAAACTGCCCAGATAGAGCTTTGGTATAGCGCCCTCGCGCTTTAGAACTCCAGATTCTCTGGAGTTAACTCTTTCCTCTCCGGGGCAGTTCAAGTGCAGTGGCTAACTGCAATAAGTCCTAATATAGCAAGACTGCATGAGAAGAAAAGCAATTACTAAGGTGAGTAATTTTTTCTTTTCGACTAACGTCAGTACAGTTGTCAGTGTATGTCGTCCCCTACACCCTCAGAGCACAAGAATAAGTGCGATTTGTGTGTCGCCCAACTACCGCACAAGGACGGCCACTCCATGTGCCTGTTCTGCCTAGGCCCCATCACCCGGTTGAGAAGTGCCAGCACTGCCTCAGTTTCAACACAGCTACCCGGAAAAGGCGGCGGCAATCCCTGGAAGCCCATATTCTGCAGAAGAAAATAAGTTCAATGGAAAGACTCAAAAACAGGCAGGTGTCCACTTCCCCGAAGGCCATCGGAAGGAGGCACCGGGACAAGGCTTCTCCACTCGTCTCCCTCGGAGTCGCTGGGAACATGAGGTACTGCTCCTCGCGGCCACCTCTGAGGTTTCCGAGGGGCGAGGCCCGGCCCATCTGGCTCTTTCACGCCGGGCCTTGTGGGCACCTCCAGGCAGTTGGAGGCCCCACCTTGGTTCGGGCCAGGCTTGCGGTATACCACTGTGAGCAACCCGTGCGGGCGTCGGCTTCTCCGTCCGCCTGGAGAAGGCCGGTAAGACGTCCGACCCTTCGGGGTGGCGCACAGTCTCCACTCCACCGAACCAAGCCGATCCCTCTACTTGACCTGCCTCCCGTGATGGCTCTCCTAAGTTGGACGCCGGCACCCGCCGGGAGCATGCCCTTAAGCTGCACGTCTGCTTGTCCGATGTCCGGCTGGCGAAGGAACAGACGACGGACCCTCCCACGTCTGTCACACCCGGTGGATGCGCCCATGAGGCCACCGGCCGTGCTGTTTGCTCCGGCAGCCCCCCTTCCCCGGCTCCTGGGTACCCTTCGTTCTATCCGACGCCGGCATACCCGGGACCGCAGTATCCGGTGCCACAGTACCTGACGCCGGGCTTCCCGATGCCGCAGTACCAGACGCTGGGCTATCCGCAGCCGGGTTTTGGATACGCTCCATACAGTTACAACCCGTATCCTTATCCCCCGCCTCTCCTCCTCCACCGCTCTCGCGGCTGCCAGTGGACCTGCAGTAGACTCTGGCCTCCTGGTGGGCTGAGGCCAAGGCTCAGCTCACCAAAGAGGTTGAGAGCCGCCTTCCGGCGATGGTGCCATCCCAGGTTCCTGCATGTCCAAGGCGGCACACTCCCTCAGCACCTCCGGGTTCCAGGGTTCTTCCGTCTGGATCCAGAGAAGGGCAGGACATGCTTTCCCGGGGACTTCCCAAGGGATCCGTTACTCCCCCGGGTAGGGAAAGGGAGTCTTTTTCCTCTTCATCCTCCTCTTCACCCTCAGACTCCTCAGATTCTTCCGACGGTTGCTCCGAGAGAGACGCCGAGCCACACTCTACATAGAAGCCCAGGCCAAGGACTCCTCCGAAGTCTCCTCCGGAGGATCCTTCTTTTACGGAGTTGCTTAGGAAAATCCAGGAGGTTCATCAGTGGCACTCCCTGGAACCAGATTCTTAGCGTCTGAAACTCGTGAACATCTGTATTTGCCCGTGACAGCTCCTACCTTGGTGCCACCCTGGATAGAGCCTCACGGTGACCTAGTTACCACGATATGGAAATAACCGTCTGCTCTAGCTCCACTTCCTAGGAAGTCGACCAGGCTATATCAGGCTCCAGAGGGTGTTGATTTTGTGGGTTCTCACCCTCGTGCCAACTCGGTCGTGATTAGCACCACTCACGGCTGGTAGGCAAACCCCAAACATCTTAGCTCGTCACCACCTGATAAGGAATTGTGCCTTCTGGACCAGTATGGGAGAAAGATTTATGCTTCCTCCACGCTGGGGATCAGAGCCCTGAACTGTTGGCCATATGGGGGACTACCAGAAGGCCATCCCGACTCAGGTGGAAGCCAAACTGGACTCCTTGCCTGACTCCCAAGTCAAGCAGGAATTGGCTGATCTTGTCCGCTCTGCTCGTTCGGCCAGTCGCCACATACTCCGCGCGACATACGATGCAGTGGACACTGGATGGAGCTCAGCTTTCACTGTAGCCCTACGGCGTCATGCTTGGCTCCACGTGTCAGGATTGGTCCCGGAGAGGCAATCTGCTATCCAGTAAGCACCTTTCCGGGGGTCGGTGCTTTTTGGGGGTGATGTCAAGGACATCATCACAGATTTGCAAGAGAAGGGGACGGCACTGAAGTCAGTTGATTCCATGTACCGTCCCCATCAGCAGCAGCGCCATCCCTTTCGCAGATGGAATCGGCCAAAGGCGAAACCACAGGGAAGGCGGGCCACAAAACGCCGGGCCCCCACAGCTGCTAAGTCCCCCTCCCAAAAAAACAGCGTGTGCTTCAGCTGCGGCGCTGCCTCACGCCACCTGACTCCTTTCCTCTCCCACTGCCTCCGGACTCCCCGTAGGAACCGGTAGGAGGGTGGTTTTCCCTCGACCTTCTGGGATGGGAGAGGATAACCACAGATTCTTGGGTGCTCCAGCTCATAGCAGAGGGGCACTCGATAGAGTTTCTTCAGAAACCACCCCGCCACCCCCCTCTGAAGTCGTCGAATTCACAGGAACATCTTCTTTTGGTCCGGGAGGAAATTTCGGCTCTCCTGCTGAAGCAAGCTATAGAGCCCGTCCCCCTTCATCTGCGAGGGACGGGTTACTATTCCCATTTCTTTCTGGTCCCAGAGAAGACTGGAGATCTCAGACCAATTTTGGATCTCAGTTCCCTGAATCTTTTCGTAGTATACAAAAGGTTCAGGATGCTCTCTCTGCAGAGCCTTCTGCCCCTCCTCCGGCCGGGTCAATGGCTTTGTACTCTGGATATGCAGGATGCTTATCTGCACATTCCCATTCGCCCTTCTCATCGCAAATACCTTCGTTTTGCGTTCCACGGGGACCACTAACAGTTCAAGGTGCTCCCGTTTGGTCTGTCCTCGGCCTCCCAAGTGTTTGCCAAATGCCTGGCAGTGGTGGCGTCCCACCTGCGTACCAGGGGAGTGCAGGTTTTCCCGCAGCTGCACGATTGGCTCCTGGCGGCCTCGTCCAGGGAGGAACTCCTGCGTTGCCTCTCCCTTACCCAGCAGGTTTTTGCCTGCCTGGGTATTACCATCAACCATTCCAAGTCTCATCTGGTCCAGTCCCAGAGACTATAGTTTATTGGGGCGATTCTCTATACGACCACGGGCAAGGCCTTTCTGCCTCCAGACAGGACGGTTTCTGCGAGGTCAGTACTTTGCCTTCTCGGGCTCATGGCGGCTGCTATCCCGACGGTTCCTCGCGCTCGCCTCCACATGAGAATTTCTCAGTGGACTGTACACTCTCAATGGGATCAGCTACTGGACGATCTAGATCACCCGGTTATGGTCTCCTCGCCAGTGCTTCGAGACTTGCAGTGGTAGATGGTTCGAGAGAATCTGTTTCGGGGAGTTCCTTTCTTTCGTGTGTCTCTCCCCGACTCTGACCACAGGCGCCTCATGGCGAGGTTGGGAGCCCATCTAGAGCCTTCATCGGACCGAGGGCTCCTGGTCAAACTAGAACAAGCTCTCCACATCAGTGTGCTCGAGCTTGGGGCAGTGTTGTACGCTCTCCAAGCCCTTCACCAATACATTTTTCACTGCCACCTTGCCGTCCAGACGGACAGCATGTGCGTGGTGTGGTACATCAACAAACAGGGAGGGACTCTGTGCTACCCTCTTTGCAGGGAGACAGTGAGGGTTTGGGATTGGGCAACACAACACGACCTTCACCTCACGGCAGTTCATGTTCCGGGAGTCGACAACACCCTGGCAGATTCCGGGAGTCGACAACACCCTGGCAGACAAGCTAAGTCGCTCTTCTGCTCTGACTCACGAGTGGGAACTGGACCAAGGGGTCCTAGACAATATCTTCCGACTTTGGGGAACACCACAGGTCGACCTGTTCGCATCCCCTCTAAACGCAAAACTTCCCGTCGTCTTCTCGCTCGTTCCAGAGCAAGGCGCTTTTTGGAGCGACGCTTTGTCTCTAGACTTGAAGGACAGATTCGTCTATGCCTTTTCCCCTAATTCCACTTATCCCACGAGTCTTGCAGAAACTAGCTTCAGAAGGAGCATGAATGATTCTGATCGTTCCTTTCTGGCCCAGGCAAGTTGGTTCTCTCTTCTACAACAATATTCAGAGGATCCTCCTCTTCCTCTTTCTCGAGGTTTACTGACCCAGGATCAGGGGACCCTGGTCCATCCAGGCCTCAAATCCCTTCATCCACATGCATGGCTCCTGCAGACTTAGCCCAATCCCATTTTGAAGTGTCTCCCAAAGTGGCGGAGATTTTGGTGGAGGCCAGAAAACCCTTCACCAGATGTACCTATGCCATGAAGTGGAAAAGATTCACTATCTGGGGTGCTTCCAAGAACGTGGAACCCTTCTCCTGTTCAGCGGGGCTTCTGCTGGAGTATCTACGTCATCTGTTTGACCTGGGTCTCCGTCATTCTTCTCTGAAGGTACACATGGCGGCCATCTTGGCCTATCATGTTCCCTTTGCAGACAAAGCTTTCACTCAATTGGAGGTCTCTAAGACCTTTCTCCGAGGGGTCCCCTACCTGAGGCCCCCCCATCCGTACTCCTGCTCTCCCTTGGAACTTGAACTTTGCTCTCGAGAAACTTACTCTCCCTCCCTTTGAACCTGCAGCTTCTGCAGATTTGAAATTCCTTTCGTGGAAGACTCTTTTCCTGGTGGCCATTACTTCAGCTCGGAGAATTTCTGAGATCCAGGCCCTGATGTGCAAAATCCCATACTTGATTTTTCACAAGGAACGAGTTGCTCTTCGCACAAATCCTAAGTTTCTCCCTAAAGTAGTAGCTGAGTCTACTTTGAATCAGTCCATAGAGTTGCCTGCCTTTTTTACGCAGTACTCTAATCAAGGGGAGTATTTACTCCATACTATGGATGTCCACCGAATTCTGAGATACTAAACCAACAGGATAAAGGATCTCTGAAAGACTGACCAATTGTTTGTTTCTTTTGCTCGTAAAAGGGAAGGCAATGCTGTTTCCAAGCAATGCCTGTCCAAGTGATTGGCTCGTTGCATCACTTTCTGTTATGACAAATATAACAAGACCCTACTGGGTCAAGTAAGAGGCCACTCCACCAGAGCAGTAGCTGCCTCAGCGGCTTGTTTCAAAAATGTGTCTGCGGCAGACATCTGTGCTGCCACCACCTGGACTTTCGTCCATACCTTTACTAAACACTACAGTTTGGATGTTGCCTCTCGCCGTAGAGCAGGCTTCGGGCTGTCTGTTCTGCAAGGCCTATTGTCTTGAGGCTTGCACAGCTAGAACTTCTTTTTGGAGTAGTTTTCCTTTCTCCTGGTACGCATCTTTGTTCCAGACTGCTTGGGATTCAGTTCTATATGTAATTACCTACCGCAAGAGCCCTCTCGAAGTAAGGTAGTACAGTGACGTAAGAACTTACTGTAACAGTAGATCTTCGAAAGAGGCTCTTGCAGTAGGTAATACCTTCCCGCCCTCCATACCCCTAGGCTTTTTCAGCTCCTTTTCCAGTGAGGGAAATATCCACTCCTCTCTCGTCCGGCCTTTTCTGGCCCGTGGCGGGAAAGAACTGTAAGGCGGGCGTGAGGGACTGCCCCTTTATACAGACGTCACCTGATGTGGGGGCGGTCCCTCGCCAGGGACTGCTAGCTAAAAAATTTTCCATGGGGTCCTGCCGCCTGCCGGCGTCAGTCCTATATGTAATTACCTACGGCAAGAGCCTTCTCAAAGTAAGATCTACTGTTACGGTAAGTTCTTGCGTAACTGTACTTTCCAATGGGAGGGAAGATTTCTCAGAGGAAGAGCATGTGGAGGACCCCGAGGATATGAAAGGAGGGACCTCCCCAAAGTCCCCTTTTGGGGATCCTTCCTTTTCGGACCTCTTGAGGGCCTTAAGGGACCACTTCGACTGGGAGTCGGAGGACCAGGATCCTATGCAGCAGAGACTAGCGGAACACTTGGACTTAGAGTCTCTGCCCTTTATTCCGGTCCCCCCATGGATGGCACATCAAGACCTCACCACCTCCATCTGCAGATGCCTTATTCTATCCCGGCTGTCCCCAAGAGAGTGGACAGGCTCTACCGGGTGCCAAGGGACGCCCCTTTTCTGAAGGCTCATCCCAAGGCAGACTCTGTGGTAATTTCGGCTGCTCATGACACTCCGCAGCTGCTAGGCACATGAGCATGACACCGCCCGACAGAGTCGAGGCTGATGGACCAGTTCGGAAGAAGATCATGCCACTTGGCCCATTAGCCATTGCTTCCCGATATGTGGCCCACATGGTGTCCTACCAGAAGCAGGCTATGGTCAGGCTAGAGGCGAAGATCCAATCAGTGGATCCTTCACCCCTCAAGGAGGAACTTGCCAAGGATCTGCGCCTCCCCAGGATCTCCTGTAGACATGCTCTTTGAGCCACTTACGGCTCTGTCGATTCAGTGGCCCGTACCTCGGCAGCTACCGTTGCTCTTAGGCGGCATTCCTGGCTTTGTCTCTGTGGGCTCGTCAACGAAATCCCGTCTGCAGTTCAGGACGCCCTATTTAGGGGCTCGGTCCTTTTTGGTGGGGATACCAAGGACATCATAATGGATCTACAGGACAAGGGTGTGGCCCTTAGATCTGTTAGGTCCATGTACCGATCAGGCACCCAGCAACAGCAACAGCCCTTTCGGAAAAGGACCGGGAGGCAGCGGAAGAATGCTCAGGCGTGACGCCAAGGTAAGTGTAAGGCCACGGGTACCACTACACCCACTGCCCCCAAGAATCAGCGACGTTCAGGGGGACCGCCTCCTGAACGTCCCGCCACTTCTTGACTCTCCGGCCCCACTGCATCCTCAGTCTCACAACGGGTGCAGGTGGGTTCACCACGCACGCGCAGGAGTGGAGGGCGATAACCTCAGACGAGTGGGTCCTGCAACTCGTGTCCATCGGGCACACGAAGTTTCTGGAGATTCCTCCAGACTCTCCTCCGCAGAAGTCCTCTTACTCCCGGAACCAGGCCCTTCTCGTTCGCGAGAAAGTCAATTCGCTCCTGCTCAAAAAAGCACTCGAGCGAGTTCCCTTAGGGCAAAGGGGAAAAGGGTTTTATTCCCATTTCTTCCTGGTTCCAAAAAAGAATGGGAACTTCAGACCCATACTCGACTTGTCAACTCAATCAGTATGTAGAGTACAAGAAATTCCGCATGCTGACGCTCCAGGGCCTTCTTCCTCTACTGATGGAGAATCATTGGCTCTGCACCCTGGACATGCAGGATGCATACCTACACATCCCCATTTTCCCCAGCCACCGCCGATTCCTGCATTTGTTTCCAAGGAGAGCATTTCCAGTTCCAGACGCTGCCGGTTGGTCTGTCTTCGGCACCTCAGGTTTTTACCAAGTGACTGGCGGTGGTTGCGGCGTTCCTGTGCTGCAGGGGTATAGTGGTGTTCCTTTACTTGGACGACTGGCTATCAGCTCTGTCCAGGGATTTTTTGTTGGAAACTCTGTCTTTCACACTGGACCTATTCAGCCGACTCGGGATCGCAGTCATCGTTCCCAAGCCATCTCTCGTCCCTGCCCAGAGACTGCAGTTTATTGAGGCAGTCCTGGATACTGTCCAGTGCAGAGCTTTCCTCCCTCCAGACAGGGTGGAGACCCTGGTCAGTCAGGCTCGAAAAGTAGCCTCTCTCCGGACCATCCCTGCTTAGGAGGTCCTTCGTCTTTTGGGACTGATGGCGGCCTCCATCACGACCGTTCGCCTTGCAAGGCTACACATGAGAATCACTCAGTGGTCATTACAGGTGCAGTGGGATCAGCTCCTGGTCTCTTCAGCGGTCCAGAGGGATTTACAGTGGTGGGTGGATTCTCACAATCTTTCCCTGGGACTTCCATTCCGAAATCCTGCACCAGCAGCTGCCCTCACCACGGATGCCTCTAATATGGGGTGGGGAGTTCACCAGGTGGGAACATCAAGCTCAAGGCCTTTAGTCAGGCCTGGAGACTTCTCTCCACATCAATGTTCTGGAGCTCAGGGCTGTCCTGTATCCTTACAGGCCTTTCAGACCCTGCTACCCAAGGGAACACTGCTGATCCAAATGGACAATATGTCGATAGTTTGGTACATCAGCGAGCAAGGAGGAACCTGGTCGTACCCTCTTTGCAGGGAGATGACCCGGGTGTGGAACTGGGCAGTCCAGCATCATCTGGTCCTGGTGGCAGTGCACGTTCCAGGCGTTCTCAATGTCCTGGCGGACAGTCTCAGCAGAACTCTGACCCTCGCTCACAAATGGGAACTGCATCAGGAAGTGGCGGATTCCATCTTCCAGAATTGGGGACATCTGGAAATCTACCTCTTCGCCTCCCAATTCAGCGTAAAACTCCCTAAGTTTTGCTCGCTCGCTCCAGAGCAAGGTGCTTTCTGGAACGATGCATTGTCTCTATCATGGACAGGGAAATTCTTGTACGCTTTCCCCATTCTGCAGAGGGTTCTCCTCAAACTTCAAGCCGAGAGGGCAAGAATGATCCTCATTGCCCCTCTCTGGCCGAGACAAATCTGGTTCCCACTGTTACAACAGCTCTCCAGGGAACCACCGGTTCCACTTCCACTGACTCACGACCTCCTGACTGAGGATCAAAGCAGGCTGGTTCATCCGGGGCTCAGGACCCTGCATCTTCATGCGTGGCTCCTACAGACATAGCGATTTCCCGCTTTGGCGTCTCCTCTAGAGTTGCTCAGGTCCTCATCGAGGCCAGAAAACCGTCCACCCATTCCACTTACGCCATGAAGTGGAAGCAGTTTTCGATCTGGGTGGCTGCTAAGGGTTGGAACCCCTTCTCCTGTTCAGCCCCCAAGTCATGGAATACCTCCTTCACTTACCAGACTCCAGTCTGTCCTATTCTTCTTTAAAGGTCCATATCTCTGCTATTTCCGTGTACCACAATCTAGTGGATGGTAAACCCATGGCTTAGTTGGAGGTCTCGAAGACCTTTCTGAAAGGCATCCTCCATCTGAACCCCCTTCCCCCGCCCCAGTCCACAGCCCAGCTCCTCCTTGGGACTTGAACTTTGTCTTGGAAAAGGTCACTCTTCCTGCTTTCAAATTGGCTATGAGCTGTGATTTGCGCTTCCTTTCATGGAATGTGCTTTTTCTGGTTGCTCTCTTCTCAGCCCAAAGGATTTCGGAGCCTCACGCTTTAGTCTGCAAGGAGCCATATTTGATTTTCCATCAGGACTGGGCGGTCCTCAGAATGCATCAGAGGTTTCTTCCCAAGGTGGTGTCGGAAACCACACTGAACCAATCAGTAGAGCTTCCGGTTTGTTGTCCGTCCCCCTCTAGTAGGGGTGAAGCACTCCTTCACACAATTGATGTCCATCGGATTCTCCGGTATTATTCCCACCGAACTAAAGAGTTTCGCTCCTGTGATCAGTTGTTTGTTTCTTTTGCCCCGAGGTCGAGGGGCAAACCAGTTTCTAAGCAGGGCCTTTCCAAATGGCTAGGCAGCTGCATTCAGTACTGTTACCAAAAGTACGATAAGCCTCTTCTGGGTTCCATAAGAGGTCATTCAACTAGGGGCATGGCTGCCTCCGTGGCCTTCCTACGGTGGACATTTGTGCTGACGCTACTTGGAGTTCTGTCCACACCTTTACCAAACATTACAGTCTGGACATTGCTTCTAGGCGAAGGGCCAGCTTTGGTCTAGCCATCCTGCAGGGCCTTCTGTCCTAGACTGGGTCCATTCTGGACTTCAGTTCTGTTGGAGTTGGCTTTCCTCCTCCCTAGTTTCTCTGTCTCTCCTTGAAGGGACTGCTTGGGACTCTGTCGTATATGTGATGACCTACTGAAGGAACCCTCTCGAAGTAAGATAGTACAGTTACATAGGAACTTACCGTAGCAGTAGATCTTCAAGAGAGGTTCCTTCAGTAGATATAATTTTTCCCCCTCTCCTTCCACTCATTTTATGTTTTACAGGGACTCCAGTACCTGTTCGCTCCTGCTGCAAGGCCTCTTCCTGGCTCCGGCGGGAGAACTGGAGGGCGGGCGTGGGGACTGCCCACTATATACAGTCACGCTAACGTCTGTCACGTGACATTGGGTGGGCAGTCCCCCGTTAAGTATTGCTAGAAGAGTCTGCTGTGTCGCCCGACACCAGGTGGCACCAGTCCTGTATGTGATGACCTACTGAAGGAACCTCTCTCGAAGATCTGTTACGGTAAGTTCCTGCGTAACTGTACTTTACAGGTGGTAGCCTGTTTTTCAGCCCCTGCTTTGCATTTACTTGTGGTGTTAATATATCCCTATAAATAAGCATCATCTGCTAGATGCAGTGTACACACGCTGGGTGTTCTTTTAAATCTGTAGTGCATGGTACCGTGAACATTGTCTGTTTTTTAGGTTGCCCATTTTCTCCTGTCATTAAGATGCTGTCTTTTCTGAGTTTTGAGTCCGCTTTAGCATTTTTTTTTTTTTTTTTCAGATCTAAAATAAAGTGAGCCTTTAAATATAGGTATTCTCAGGTTTACTTTAGTGTTCTCCACTGTAATTTTGAACACCCTATGTTTAACGTCCCCTTTTTTTATGACTAAGGTGAACTTGCATGCAGCAGAGACTACAGCCTGACTTTATTCAAGAATGTTTGTTCAAAAACAACTAAGAATACTGATGTAAACCTGGAGATGGTCGCATTTAGAGGAGAACTTGTTAGTGCTTCACACGCTCATGCTGACAGCATAAGTTCTGGACCAAACTTGGCAGGGGCTGAGGTGATGCAGTCACGTGGTTACACTCCAGCTTAGGAAGAATAGCACCATGATTCCACAGTCTGTGATCCCTGTAGTAGGCTGAGGAGCTTGCCTTCTGCACATAGTGATAGTGCGTGTTTGTATGGCCTGCACTGCCCTGCGCCGAGCAGGAGATGGGTGGGACCAAGGGAGAAAACTAAAGAGAACCTGTGTGCACCGAGCTGTGTAAGTAATGGTCTTCAGCACCCTTGGGCTGTGCCCCATGTGGATCCACATCGGCCATGGCAGTTGGGGGAGCAGCAGATAGAGCTGAGTGGTTGATGGCATACCCATTAGCCAGATGAAGATGGTGGCTTGAGGGGTTGAGACCACTATATGGGAGAAATAAAATGGTATATCTACAATATTTGCACAGTAACATGCATTGCTGCTTTAACAAGATCTTTGAATATATCTCTTCCACGAGTCCACACATTTAGAACTATACCTGCGTCCGCGCTAGGACCACACGAAAACCTTTTTCCAGACAAGAGCCGCTCATGATGTCATGTATCGGTGTCTGTGTGGTCATGGACGGCCCCATCGCTCCTCAGTTCTTTTCCTACCATCGATCATCCTTGTCAGACCTGCTACATAAACATTGCCAATGAGCTGTTGCCTTTGTTTTCCTTTATTTCTTTCACTTAAGTATTACATCATCATCTCTGCATGCTGGCGAAATCCATAACCTTGTTTTGATACTGAGTGTGTGTGGAGAGAAAATGTTTTAGATGACACACGTGTCTCTGCTGCCTAGGCCTGTCTCACAGCATTAGAACCTGTCAAATTGGCCAGAGCTTTAACCAAGCTACGGGCAATGCCGACGGAAAGTGCTAAAAAAATCTCTTAGAGAAAACTTCAGCAGCCATGGAAGAGACACAATGCCAGAAGTTGGCATCACCTGCCCCATCGACCGAATCGTGGCCGACTAAGCCCAAGGACAGGGAGAGGGATTGGTCATCGTCCCAGCCACCTTCATCTTCGGGCCATAAGCACAAGCACAGGGGTAAATAGAGACCCTCTTGTGGTCTTCAGGTACTCAAACTTGATCATCGACCACTCCGGTAGTGGTGACGCCAGTAACTCCCCCCAGTTGATGACACCAAGGTCAGGGCTTGGCTTACGCACTGCCATACCTACTATGGATGGTACATCATTGTTGTTGACTGGTCACAGCCCATTGTCTACTTCAGTTGTTATGGTACTGGAGTCCTTTTCAGAGATGATGCGATGTATTTTACCAGGCTTACTTGTGCAGCCTGTGTTATCTGGTGTTACTGGTTCTCAGCCCCAGTCAGTGCATTCTTACAGTACACCGTAAACGCCCATTGCCAGCGCGGTCCTTGTTCCTGTTGATGAGGAATATAATCCTCCACAATGAGTTCAGGACTATGAGGGAAAACAGTATGTTCCAGTTCTAACCAGTCTTCCTGTAGTGTGAGGATTCTGCAGTGTATATACCCCTAGATCTTCTCCAGAGGATCTTACATTTCAGTCTATGCTGTAGCAGATGCAAACTGCTGTGAGTTTTGCTGTGGAAGAGGATGACTTCACAAAGAAAAACCTGATCTAGTTCCCATCTATTTTTAATCCTCCACTTTATCCTGCTTTGGAGGATGCTACGTTTGCTACATGGAACTCGCTGACGGCTGTACCAAGAAAGGCTGACAAGCAGCACCCCTCTCCTTCTGCTAAGCTTTATTATGCTAATCCAGGAGAAACAATCGGTGATTATTATGGTTGCCTATGATATATCCAGGACATTAGCTCATTGCCTCCACAGGCTCACTCTGAGATTACACCACTTGCCTCCTGAATCTCCTGTATACTTTTAACAGTGAATCCTGGGCCTTTCTAAGCAAAATCAAGCCATAGTCAGTATGTCGCAAACAAATACTAATAGCTCAATAACTGTACATGTTAGACACAAAGTATGAGTGGTAGAGTTATTCAGTACAAAATTGCCTTTCCAATGGTGGCATGCATGTAATAAGTAATTTTGTATTTTTTCTATGCTGGTTGAAAGAGCAAACTAAATATTTTTTCCACTTAAAAAGGGCAACATAAGCCATTTTTTGTTGGAAAATATGTAAAATATCAACACCAAATTAAGCATACAGACATTAGATGGTGTTTTGATATTATGTTTGCTAAAAAAATATATCTTTTTACTATAAAATGTAATTTTTCCCCATTTTAGTCAAGGTGCTTTGATGAGATTTGAGGGCTAAATCTCAACCACACACACCATATCATAAATAAATGCGTATAACTCCAAAAGTATACGTGATACACACAAAGTATCAGCATGAAAGTTGATGAGCACAAAAATGCCTTTCCAGTGGTGCTATGCAACCAGTTGTAATCAATACGGTTTTTATTTTATACCTGCTGAAGTGCCAAAAAAGTGAATTTTATTCAAGCTGCTTAGGTGAATCTTGATGGAAAACATGTCAGCCATACACACCATACCATAAACAAATGCAAATAACTCCTAAAGTATACATAATATACACAAAATATCAGTGACAAAGTTGTGCAGCATGAAATTATCTTTCCAACGGTGCTATGCAGTCAAATATATATATTATATTCTGTTACAGTATATATTAAAATATACAAGTGACTTCTCCAGACGTTGCAAGGGCACACTGGGAGTCAGTAGCCGACTTCTGCAGATGTCCTCAGGACACACCAGTGTTTTTTTACTGACGACTGCAGGCATCTGCTAGGACACAATGAGTTAAAACACAATGAGTACTCTGTATCCTGACAAAGAATCCAGGAGGCTGGATGTGATGGGCAAACGCACATATGCTTCTGCCTCACTAGGCCTCAGAACTGCAGTTACCGTATGTTAAATATGAGAATAGCCTGTGGAAGGCTGCTAAAGCTGCTGCCTGGGCTCTGCCAAGAAATTACTCTGTTAAAACCGTGACTTCTGATGCTGAGGTTGGCAAATGCTTGCTCTGCTTAGCATATGATGTGTCTGATGCTCCTGCCAGAGCAGCAGGTATTTGCATGAGGTGTTGCACTCGGCTAAGGATAGCCAGATTTACAAATGATGTACAGCAAGCAGTTTTAAGTGCCCCTTTTTAGAGGGAGCAGACTGTTTGGCTGTAATTTTGAAGAAGCACTGAAAGGCCTTCAGACATCTAAAATGACACTAAGGTCTATTAAATCCCTTATTCCACACCTGATGGAGATCATAGAAGGGAATCCTTTCACCAGCCTGCTGCCAGAGGTGGCCACCAAGACTACCGTAAGCAAGACTGAGGTAAGGGTCATGGGCCTTTGTGGCCCCCCCAAGTGCCCATTCAGAAGCACCCAAGGCAGTTGGAGCTGCCCCCACACTGTTCAGCCTGACTCTGTTCAGTTGTCCCTCCGCCACTACTGTTTCCCGGGATGGTTGTAATGGGCCAACTCTCCCCACATCTCGGACAACGGAGGGAGGTCACAAAAGATAAAAGGGTCCTGGAGATAGTTGCAAGAGGGTATGCTCTGGAGCTTTTAGAAGCCCCTCCACTTCGTAGTTATCCTCTGGCGGCTACTGGAGCCGCTGGAAGAGCTACGGGTGTCTGAGGGCTAAAGACTGGTGAATTCTGCCCTCCCTCTGCATCTGCCAAACAGAAGGAAATTAATTGTAAAGAATGATAAAAACTGTTGCAGCAAGTCGGTTGAGGGGAAAATCTGGACAAAGGGATGAGGGGCATGGAAAGAGGGGGAACCCGAGGGGTGTACAGGAAGGCAAGGGGGAAGTTAGAGTACTACTATTGGGGGACTGTATGATCAGAGGCATACAGTGGGAGGGGCAGGAGGAGGGTAAAAGCTGTCTGATCAGAACCAAATGCCACCCAGGCTTGACAGTGCACAAGGCCAAGCATGAGTTGTATTCACTGGCAAGGGAATGTAGGGGGGCCCCAGATATTCTAGTGCACTTGGGGACAAACAACATAAATGGTAATGGTGAACTAGAAATTCAGGCAAGGTTCCGGGAGTTAGCCAGGGTATGCCTGTCCATAGGCTATAAAATCTCTTGTTCTGAAATCCTGCTGGTGCCAAGGGCTAGTGGGGAAAACGAGGTGAAGATTAGGGAGATAAATCCGTGGCTTAGGGAGTGTTGTGGGGAATTGGGGTATGACCTGGTGGGGGATTGGGGGGGGGGACCTGGGAAGATGAGGGACAGGCTCCACCTTAATTTGGAGGGGAAGGAAATTCTAAAGCTCAGACTAGCTGGGTTCATCAGCGAAAGGTGGGGTTTAAACTTATGAGGGGGGAGGGATCGAAAAGGGGGCAGTGCCAGCAGATACGATAAATGAGGGATATGGTTTCCACTTCTCTGGGGGCTAGGGAGATATGGAACTGTGTCACCAGGTAGGGTGCAGGAGCTGAGAAATGGGAGCTCAAGGGTGAGAAAGGAGAGGAGGGAAAAGGGGTGGAGAGTAGTCCTGATAAATGCCAGGAGCTTAGGAAATAAAATGCCTGAGCTTCAGGCAATGCTAGTTGAGAGGGAAGTAGATGTGACAGCAGTCACTGAGACCTGGGCCACTCAAGGACACAAGTGGGACCTAAATCTGGAGGGTTACACTATGTTTAGAAAAGATGGGGGAGTGGGAAGGGGTGGTGGTGTAGCACTGTTAGTCAGAAATGGTGTGGGTATTGGAGGGGTAGAGGAGGCCGAGGGGAATGTTGAGGCTATTTGGGTCACCTTGCTGATGCAGGGGGGGGGGGGGTAAGAGAGTAAAGGTCTGAGTTGTATGCAGACTACCAGCACTGGCGGAGGTACTAGAAGAAAGTTTGGTGGCAAATCTCGAGGGACACTGTAAATTAGGAAAGGGAAGGGTAATAGTAAAGGGGGACCTCAACATGCCAGGAACAGAGTGGGGGACTATGACATCACCAGTGGCCAGAGAGCAGAGGCTGCTGGATGTCTTCCAGGATGCATTTCTGACACAACAGGTGGGTGAGCCAACTAGGGAGGCCCGGACACTGGACGTGGTCTTGGTTTACAGTGATCAGATTAGGGGCCTAGTGGTGAGGGACCCGTTGGCTGGGAGTGATCACGCCACAGTCTGGTTCTTCCTGGACCTGGGCGGGGGGTGAGGAAAGCCGAACAAGGATGATAGTAAACGACTTTAGGAGTGCAGACTTCAGGGAGATCGGAAGGATCCTTAAAGATCATCTAGACAGGATAAGGCCGGATATGGATGCTGAAAGCAGGTGGGGGATCATTAGGAGGGGAATACAGGAGGTTACCACATCCTGCGCAAGGGAAAGGCGTACGTTCGGTAAGGCCAGAAAACCCTGCTGATGGACCCGGGAGGTACAGGAGGTGGTGAGGGAAACAAAGGCGGCCTATAGGCACTTCTAGTGGTCAAGGAGTGAAAGGGATCAGGAGGCATATGAGCTGACAGCCAAGAGAGTCACCAGGGCGGTGAGAGCAGCTAAGGCAAAAAAGGAGCAGTCCTTGGCCAGTGGGATCCTGAGGGGGGACAAGGGGTTCTTTAAATACATGGGAGGAAAGTAAGGGGGCAGATCAGAAAGATAAGGGTAGGGGATGGTTGGGCACAGGAGGCGGGGGAACAGGCAGAAGTCCTAAATGAGTACTTTGCCTCAGTCTATTAACCAGCTCCTCTAAAGATCCATGTAAATTCTGGAGTCACATCAAAACCTTCCTTGGAACCCCTCAATCTGTCACCCCCTCGGAAATGATTCTTCATGGTATCCACTGCAACGACTCCCTTACCATAGCCAATGCCTTCAATCAACAGTTCTCTGACCTGTCTTCCTATACATCCACCCTTAACTCTGCACCTGCTGCCCCTCAGCCACTCTCTACCAAAGAGAACACTAACGCATCGACAAGTGGCCCTCAACAAGCAGCAAAAAACACTTTTTATTTTAAGGCTGTGACTAGAAATCAAGTTCTCAAACTCCTAAATGTCATATCTGATGATATCAGCCCTGATACACTGGAACCACGACTGCTGAAAGCTGCTGCCCATCTCATCTCCCATCCATTAGCCAGGATTTTCACACTGTCCCTCTCCACGGGCACTGTCCCAGAGATATGGAAGGCCGCTAGAATTACCCCCATTTTCAAAAAAGGGAACAAAAACGAAATATCGAACTATAGACCCATTGCCATTCTCTCGGTCCTTAGCAAAATTCTTGAGAAAATAGTAGCCACCCAGGTCATCGAATTCCTCGACTCCTCTAACTCACTCTGTGAGGCAAGCGTGGTTTCAGGAAACATCACAGTACAGCAACAGCGTTAGCAAAATTTACCTCTGATAAGCTTACAAATATGGATGAAGGTCATCTAACTGGGGCTGTGTTCATCGACCTCACCAAGGCTTTCGACCTCGTGGATCACCCCCTTCTGCTTACTACCCTCGAAAATCTGGGCTTCTCATCCCCTGTAACAACCTGGTTCAGAAGTTACCTAACAAATAGGTCACAAGCAGTCAAACTCAACTCTGCTATCTCTGACAGTACCACAATCAACATTGGGGTACCGCAGGGCTTAATACTGGGCCCTCTCCTCTTCTCACTGTTCATAAACAATCTGCCCAACAGTATAACATCGGGCGCCTCGCTACTATATGCTGATGACCTACTTATCTATGCTCGTTCAGGCTCTATTAAACACCTCAATGCCACTCTGACATCTGCCTTCCACTCGGCTCAACACTGGCTAAACACTCATCGCCTCATACTTAATGCGAGCAAAACAAAAGCCATGCTCCTTGGAACAGCCCATAAACTTAGAACCTGCTCATCTCCACTGAATATACTTGACCTAAACAGAACCCCTCTCGAGACTCAGGCACGCTCCGCTATCTGGGAATATTGCTTGACCAAACCTTGATCTGAATCAGCACATCCAAGAAACCTGCAGAACGGCGTAGTTGCAAACTGGGGCCGCCTACAGGCTAACTACATACTCACACCCACTGCGATGCTTGCCATTGCCAGGGAATCCTCCTGCCAACTCTGTCCTACTGTGCTCCCATACTAACCATGGCAAATAAAACTGCACTACAAAATGGGATACCACCTATGTTTGTCGATATGCATCAAAGGCACCTCGCCTAAAACATCACTGCCAACTCTATAAAGACCTAGGCTGGCTTTCCCCCTCCTCCACCAGACAGTACTACCTCTGCTGCCTCTCAGACTCCATAATCAGAGTGATGAGACCTGCTACACTATCTGAACTGCTCCAGCCTACCATCCCTTCGCGTGAGCTGAGATCGTCTGACAAATCTTTACTAATTGTTCCCCTCTGCTGTACTTCCAAGGGCTCTGGTGCATTTAGGTATGCTGCCACCCATTTATGGAACTCACTACCTATGGACCTGAGATGTGCTCCCTCACACCTTGCTTTCAAGCGAAGACTACGAATTCACCTTACTTCTATGGACCAATGTACCTGTTTTGATCCTACCTAAACCCTTCCACTTTGACTTCCCCCTATCTAAGTCCACCTCCCTTTTCCCTTGTATGTGTCCATTCGTCCACCTTTCCCCTATTTTGATGCCTTGCAAACCGATTATTTGTTTGACTGCTTGCACTTTATATTATGTTTACAAAGAAACTTATATGGCTATACTGTCTTAAAAATGCCTAATCACTTTGCCTTCTCTAAACTTGTTTTATGACATTTGACGTTTCTACTTACTGTCTCGTGTGTTACGAATGTCTCCTGTTACTTTATTTTTACTCATGTTGTGTATAAAATTGCCAAAACCTTACTATTAGTTGAACCTGCTTTCCCAACCTACTGTTTTGCACTAAATCTTATGATGTACTTATTGTAATCTGGTGCCTGGTCTCTCCTCCCGTCCGCTTTACTGTTCAACCCTATAAACGCCGACTTTCAGTTCCACAGCTCTGGGTGCGTTACCGTTGCCGTAACTCGCCCCCTGTTGACCGAGCCCCCCTTCTTGCCCTGCCGCCATTCGGTTCCACAAGCCCGGACGCCGACCATAGCTTCGCCCCGCCAAAGCCGCACTTGCCATAACTCTCCCTCCTGTAGACCGTGTCCCCCTTCCTTGCCCTGCCGGCCTACGGTTCCACAAGCCCGGATACCGACTGTAGCTTCTCTCCCTAAAGCTGTACTTTCCGCACTACCCTTTCCTTGTTCGACGGTTTCTACCTTACCCCCCTCCCCGTGAGTCACCATGCCCATTTAAACCCATCTACTTCTTGAACCCCTTGCTCGTCCAGTTTCCAACTTCTAACCAGTTTTGGCACCCACCAACGGGCGACTGTCCCCTGATGCTCACCCTTACAAGGTCCCATGAGCTCGATCGCTGCCCCATGTTTTTCCCCGTATAACAGCCATTCTCACACCTACTGCTGCCGTTCTCAGCACGGCCATCCATGTTAACACGCCCTGCCCCTCCCTTGTTCTCCGTTACCTATGGGATATATGCTTTCCTCTTCCACTATTCGTTTTATTTTCCTATCCCTGTCTCTCTCCCCCCGGCTGCACCTCTTACCAGGAATCACTTCCATGGGCCCGGTTACACAATCCTGCCTTTCGCTGCAAAAGCCGTAATCCTTTCGCTGTCCCACTCTACCTTCCTCTCCTGCCTGCCCCGTACACTCCCGTTAGATGTGCGGCTAACCCATTTGAAGGTGCTCTCTTACCTTGTCTTCCAGCCCCGTTTCACCTCCTAGTCTACTTAGCCATGCACCTACCCTTCCCAGCTCACATTCCCCCTACCCAATCCAAATCTGTCCTTCCTCCAGTACCCTCTGCTTTTTTATCAAATTGTATGCTTGTACCAATGTACCTGTACATGTATTGTATAATCTGCACTGTTCTTTTTGTATTGTAATTGTACCTCCCGGGTCATGCCTGAAAATAGTCACTTGCTGGCTAGTGCACTTACCCGGTTAACAAAAACTAAATAAATAAAGAGAGGAGGCAGGAAATGACAGGCCCGTTAACCTGACGTTGGTGGTCAGCAAGGTGATGGATGGTATTGTCAAGGAAAGACTAGGGGGGGTTACTGGAACAAACTGGGTACTTGGACAATAGGCAGCATGGCTTTGTCACGGGAAGATCATGCCAGACAAATCTTGTTGAGTTCTGTGACTGGGTGACGAGGGCCCTGGACCAGAGCAGGTCAGTGGATGTCCTCTTTCTGGATTTTAACAAGACATTTGATTCGGTACCCCCAAAGTGTCCTGCTGGCTGAGCTAAAGGAAATGGTGGTAGAGAGACAGTTGCTAAGATGGATAGGAAATTGGCTCTCTGAGCATACTCAGAAGGTGGTGGTTGGAGGGTTAGCCTCATCTCCAAGGTGGGTTACTAGTGGGGATCCCCAGGGGTCAGTGCTGGGGCCACTCCTGTTCAACACCTATATCTCAGACATCAGGAGGGGGATCAGGTGTGAGATGAGTCTCTTTGCGGATGACTCAAAGCAAGGTGCAATGGTGGATGGGGGGGTGGCCTTGCAGGAGGACATGGAGGCTCTGGAAAGGTGGTCAGGAAAATGGAAACTAAAATTCAATGCGGGGAAGTGCAAGGTTCCGCACTTGGGAGTCAGAAATCCAGGCCAGGGGTATACCCTGGGAGGAGACATAATTCAAGTCACAGAGGGTGAGAGGGACCTGGCGGTAGTGGTAGATGTCAAAATGAACAACTCTGAGACCTGTAGGAGGGCAGCAGCAAGGGCAGATAGGATGCTGGGATGCATCGCCAAGGGGATTACCTCCAGAAAGGCGGAAATGATCCTTCCACTGTACAACTGCTTGGTTAGGCCACACCTCAAGTATTGTGTACAGTTTTGGAGACCACATTTAAAGAAGGACATTACAATCCTAGAGAGGGTCCAAAGGAGGGCAACCAAAATGATCTGGGGCCTGGGGAGAGGACCTATGAGGAGAGGCTTAAGGAGCTCAACATGTACACCCTGGAGGAGAGGAGGGACAGGGGGGACATGATAGAGGTTTTTAAGTACATGAAAGAGATCAATAAAGGAGGCCCTGTCAGGGTGCTCCAAAGGAAGGACGGTGGGGCAACAAGATGTCACGGGGTAAGCTGGAAGGGGGCAGGCTCAGAGGGGAGAGGAGTTGTTATTTCACTGAAAAGGTGGTGGAGCCATGGAATGCACTGCCCAGGGAGCTGGTAGAGATGGACTGTGGACTGGTTTAAGAGAGGATGGGACAGGTACAGGGGGAGGGTAAATCTGACCAGGCACAATACAGGTGGAACATCTGGGACTGGGGAGAGTATAACCCAAGGGGGAGAGAGCGGACACCATAATCAGCCCTCAGTGCAGGTGCTGAAAATCGAACAGACTCGAGAGACCGTTGGGCCTATTCTGCTGGCATTTTAGTCTGTTAGTAAGTCCAGTCCCAGGAGCAACTGTCCTGAAGACCCTGAAGACCCAACTGAACAAACCGAGGATTTTGAACTTTCAGCGCCCTTTGTCTAAAATTGGGCAGCAGATTTAAATGAGCTGCAGCGCAGAGCTCAAAAGCTCTGTTTCTCACGCTGGTAGCTAGTCTGGCTACCGGAGGAGCTACGGGGGGTCTGAGGGCTAAAGACTGGTGAATTCTGCCTTCCCCTGCATCTGTATCTGCCAAACTGAAGAAAATTAATTTTAAAGAAATATAAAAACTCTCCTTAGCTCCCTGCTCTTCAATGACTGTACCCTCCTATAACTTTTTTCGTTCAGACAGGGGAAGGAGTGGGGGTGGAGTGGCATGTTGCATCAAAGAGAAGTACGTAGCAACAGTTAGTACTGTAGTTCTCATACTGTGGCTAATGAATATGAATCCCTGGAAATCAAGCTTGCCATATCTAAACACGAAAGTATTTGTCATTGGCTGCTATAGACCACCTAGAGGGGGAAATCTACTGCTGGGTCATTTATCCCAACAGATCAACAGCCACCCCAATGAAACCATCATCTTAGGGGTCCTGTACCTTGACTGGCTCACTACAAAATTTGACATACTAAAAGCTCTGTGTGACAAGGAAGGACTCAACCAGGTCATCACGGAACCAAGACCCAATACCAAGAACCCATCCAACTCCTTGCTCCTGGACCTCGTAATCACTAACAGACTGCATAAAATGATAGCAACAAATTTTTTCCATAACGACATAAGTGACCACAATATGGTGGTTTGTGTCAGAGACTCCAAACCTCAGCCGGATCAAGCAAAATACATACTCAAAAGACCTCGCAAAGGATTTAACCCAGTTGAATTCTCAAGCGACTTGGCCCGTATAATATGGCAGAATTTGTCTAGCGCCAACGGTTCATCTAGCATTGAAACTGTTCAAAACTAACGTTGCGGTAATAAACAGACATGTACCTATGCAAAAAAAAGGGTTAAAAAAAAAAGTTTTCACCCTGGATCACCAAGGAGATTAAAGAAGCTTTACAGGACAGAGATAAGCACTGGGCAGTGGCCAGGTGGACTGGAGCATCTACAAAAAAAATGCCTGCACAAATGCAAAGTTTTACTATAAATCATTGGATGACCATAAAAAGGATGCCCACCAGTTCTGGAACTTGGTAAAATTGCTGGAGGGCGCCTTTTCACCAAAAGTGCCACAAAAAATCATAGTTAACAGCAGTGAAATATCTGATAAGCAACTAATAATTGAAGCCATGAATAGCCATTTTGCTGCAGCTGGAGCAACTTTTGATAACTCTACTACTGCCATTTACTAGGTAAAGCCTCTGGCCCAAGACTGCTCGCATAATGTATTCTCCTTCCAGCCTGTCTCATACGAGCAAGTTGAAGACCTTCTACTGAGACTAGATATGTGTATAATTAAACCAAAAAAAAAGTGCAGGAGCTGATGGGCTGGAACCTTGCTACCTAAAAGTGGTCTATAACCAGTTGGCAGCTCCCCTTCAACATCTCTTCAACCTGTTCCCAAGTAGTGGTGAACTTCCTTCAAGCTGAAAATCCACTCGCATAATCCCCATCCACAAGCTTGGTGACACAAGTCAGCAAAATAATTTATAGACCCGTATCAACACTTCCAGTGCTTACAAAGATGATGGAAAAACATGGCCACCAGATAATAGATTTCCTGGAAAGCACTAATAACTTGTCACCGCATCAGTCAGGTTTTAGTCCTGAACAAAATACCACTACAGCCCTGGCCAGTGTCACTAAAGATTGTCTGTGTGCCTTAGACAACAATCTGTGGGAGTCATCTTCCTTGATTTGAGCAAGGCTTTTGAATTTGATACTGTTGATCACTCCTTCCTACTGGATAGCTTGCATTACATTGGATTTACTGCATTGACCCTAGCATGGGTAAAGAACTATCTGGTCGCCTGCAGCAAATCAGATTGCAAGGTATTCATGCCTCAAACATTACCATATCAAAATGCAGGGATCAGTACTAGGACCCCTGTTTTTCCTCAGTCTACACAAACAACATGAGCATTAATGTCAGCACTGCTAAGCTACACTTTTATGCTGACGATACAGTACTTTACGCGTCCAGCCCTAATCTGCTACACACCTAAACCTCTAATGAGCTTCAAATGAACCTTTACCACTCCAGACTTCTACTAAATGCCAATAAATCTAAAGCAATGTGGTTAACTGGTCCCAGAACAAAATAGAGGACATATCCTCCTATCAACACCTTGCTTGGTGAAATGTCTCGAAGAGGTGGACAAATACAAATAATTAGGGGTCTGGATCGATGGCAAACTATCCTTCACTGAGCATATAGATGCAACCTGCAAAACACTTCAATTCAGACATGGGTTTTTCTTCAGAAATTGCCACTGCTTCCCCCGAGATATCAGACCATGATTAGTACAGGCAACTTTCATGCCCATTATTGACTATGCCTACATCATTTACAGCCATTGCACAGTCACTTGCCTGAACAAACTGGACATATTGTACCACAGGGCCTTGAGATTCATCACAGGGCTACCTTCTGTAACTCACCACTGCAGTCTGTACAATGCAGTAGGAGGGACATCATTGGCTAAGCATAGACTACATAACTGGTGCATGTGGGCTCACAAGGCATTGTCCCGTGATCTCCCCAGGTACATTCAAGATTTATATAGGAGGTCATCAAACTCCTGTGTGTTAAGAACATCCTTCTACTTTACACACTTCTCACTCAACACTTTTTGGAGCTTCTGTCATCAGTACCATAGCACCATCAACCTGGAACAACCTGCAAAGGACTCTCAAACTCAGTGCCTTGGGAGGACAAAGACACTTCAGATCTCTATTAATATGCCACAATCCTGAAATCTGCTCTTGCAAATAAGCTGACCATTACTGAATCATACCAATATGTGAACATTGGCCTGGTGCTTAAATTTAATGTAAGAGTGACTGAGTTCTGTCCTGTCTTTCCCTTATATTCTTGATGTTATTTGTCTTGCCTATACTTTGAACTCAGCCTGCATTGTTCCCTGTAACTCTGATTTTATTGTACAATAATGTGTACTCTTGGTAAACCTGTACTCTGTAACATTGTTGTACGCTAACTCAGCGGGCCTTCTCAGGACCTCCTTGAAAGTGAGCTTGCTCAACGGAGTTTTTCCAGGTAAAATAAATTGAAATTTGTCCCTTCTGAAAGAAGTGCAGGCTTTAATACACAAACGTGCTGTAGAACCCTTCCTCATCAGTAGATTGAAGGGTTTTATTCCAGATACTTCCGGGTTTCTAGATAAACAGTTTGGGATCTAAGAGGCCTAAACTTCTTCATAGACTACAAGACGTTTCACACGTCTCCCTGCAAGCTCTGATTCCCTTGTTGCAAACAGGTGCCTGGCTTTGCTCCCTAGATATGAGGGATGCATACCTCCATATCGAGATCAGAAAAAGTCACGGACGGTATCTGCACTCTATGCTGGAAGAGGAGCATTACCAGGTCAGAGTATTGCCCTTTGGCTTATCTTCTGCACCATGGGTCTTTAACAAATGCTTGGCAGTTGTGGCAGCAGCCCTTTGCATGGAAGTTTTGTTACGTCTTTCCGTATCTGGATGACTGGTTGTTGAAGGCCAGCTCCAGGGAACATGTGTTACACATCCTGTCTGGGACATGGCAATTCAACTTAGGAGTCGCAGTGAACATGTCAGGGTCTGTCTTGACTCTTTAACAGAGGGCAGTATATAGAAGCAGTGCTGGAAACAGAAAATGACTGTGCTTTCCTCCCCATGGACAGGCAGAAAACCTGATTGCTCAAGCAGTATTGGTATGCAATAGTCATCACATCCCAGCCAGAACTTTTCTGTGTCTTCTGGGACTTGAGGCAGCAGCCATTGGCACTCGGCCTCTAGTCTGCTTACACATAAGGATCCTTCAGTGGACGTTGAGGGTCACGTGACAGACGAGCTGGTCCAAATGGTACTCGCCACGACTCCATTGTGCAGAGCACTGATGTGGTGGATGGACCACAGCAACCTATTAAATGGTGTTCTAACTCCAAAGCAGACCCTGCCCATGGATGCCTGTGGTTTCTGGATGGGGTGGGAGGGTGCACCTGGGACCCTATCAGATACAATGTTCATGGACCCAGGTAGAAGCCAAGTTGCATACCGGTATAGATGTGCTGGAGATGAGGGCTGTCTTGTACAGCCTCCAGGTATTTCAGAAACATCTGACTTTATGTCCTCTGATATGGATGGATAACGTCGGTGTGATACGTTATATCAACAAATGGGGGCACTCGTTCGTATCCACTGTGCAGAGAAGCAATGATAGTGTAGTAGTGGGCACTGGAACACTGCCTAGACCTGTCAGTTGTGCAGTTCCCATGTGCTCAAAACATCTTGGCAGGCAAAGTAGGTCACAGACCAAGATGCTTGAATGGGAACTGCTGACCTCCGTGGTAGGCGACCATTTCGCAAGATAGGGTTGTCTAGAGCAGGACCTTTTTTGCAACCCAACACAATGCTAAACTGCCATGCTTATGCTCACTCTGTCCAGGGCCCGGAGTTTACTGATGAGACGCGTTGTCCCTCTGTTCAAAAGGGAAATTTCTGTATGCATTCCCTCCAGTTCCACTAATAGAGGGTATTGCTTAAAGAAAAGATGGAGGGTGCCGCTCTCATCCTCATTGCTCCCCTGTGGTCTCGTCAGAGATGGTTTCCACTTAAGGAGAAGCTGACAGTGGAGCCCCCGATTGCTCTACCTCTGTGCAGAGGTTGCAGCTGGCTGTGGAGCCCCCGATTGTTCTGCCTCTGTGCAGGGATCTGTTGTCACAGGACAGGGGATCCCTGGTTTATCTGGACCTGAAATTGCTGCATCTGCATGCATGGCTCCTGAAGACACTGCCATTGCACATTTTGCTGCATCACCTAAGGTTGCTAATGTGCTTGTTGTGGCCACAACCGGACATAGCTTTTCACTGAAATGGAAGAGATTCCTTTTGTGGGCTGCTTCCAGGAATTTGAATCCATTCACCTGTCCGGTAAATGCATTGTTGGAATGCTTGCTGTCACTGTCAGACTTCAGTCTGTAGTATTCCTCACTAAAGGTACATTTGACCACTAAATCAGCTTTTTTTGCCCTGCTGAGTTGGATGTCTCCCATACCTTTCTGAGAGGTATTTTACATATAAAACCTCCTATCTGTAATCCAGTCCCTCCTTGAGACCTGAATTATGTCCTAGAAGAACTGACATTGGCTCCTTTTGAGTGAGCCACAAGTTGTAGCTTACACTTCCTGTCATGGAAATGGTATTTTTGGTTCAGTCACTTCTGCTCGGAGGATTTCAGAGCTGCAGGCTCTTACATGTGAGCCTCTTTATTTGATTTTCCACAAACAGAAAGATCTTACTTCGAGTGGGAGCTCTTGCAGCAGGCTATAACAATCAGGACTATACCACAGGCACTAGGACCCTCCGGAAACATTTTCAGGCAGCAGTATACAGCAGGGACCACCCCCGACATTGGCCTTGGTACAAAAGGGGGCAGACCCAGCTCCACCTCAGTTCTTTTCCCACCGCGTCCCACACGTGAAGAGAAAGATCTCGTTCCAGCTTGCCAGGAACAACTCAGCTATTTCCAAAAACCCGCTTTTTGTTACCGTTTTTCTAGTTTTTTTTCTAGTTACCATCGTCAGACCGTTTTCCGACTGTTTTTGCGGTTCGATGGATGTCTTCACCGTCATCTGCCTCGCCTGAACCTCATCAGAATAAGTGCGATTGTGGGAGGCAGATCCCTGCCAAGGATGGGCATAAAAGTTGCGTTTTCTGCCTTGGGCTGGACCACGATACCATGGCCTCCTCTGCCTGCCAGGCGTTAACCAGCCGGACCCGGATCCGACGTCTGAAGGCCCTGAAGGCTTTTCTTCTGGAGAAAATGGATCTGCACTCCTCCAAGGGGAAGTGCAAAGAAAATTCCAAGCGCCATGGGAAAGACCATAGTCGGTCCCGGCATCGGTCTCGGTCTCATTTGCGGCCCTCTCCCAAGAAGGCCCACCCTTCCCCGGGCTCAGGAGTGCGTCCCAAGTCGTCGCTGGCCAAGCTGAAGGTAATCTTGCTAAGGGTTACCACCAGGCCCTTGGAGGTGAAAGCTGCGGCCCCACCTCCCAAGGCACCAGCGCCACCTGCTAAAGGCATGCCCCTGGAGCCCAAGGACTCTCCGGCACCCCCTGGCAGCACCCCGTCGTCGGTACAGACGCCGGTTGAAGGGGAAAAGGGTGAGGGATCAGCCATGGAAGAGCCGACATCCCTGTCTCCTAAGTCCTCCTCCCCCCTGGGCCCCCAGAGGGCTCTTCTTCGCGGGCCAACATCCCGCATACTCCATTTCCGGGCCAAGCGGACGTGCTCCAGGAGCTGTTCTCCTTTTGGTGGGGGCAGGTCCAAAAGTGGCTCCCCTGTTGCCAGCCCAGACACCGGTGCTGGACCCAGTGGGCAAACCACAGCCGGGAGGTGAGCCTTCCCTGAGATAGTCCCCGGAGCGACCGCCTACACCTCCTTCTAGGGCTCATTCCCGATACCACCGATGACACTCCAAGGACTCTACAAGACCTGGACCGGCGACGGTCTCCACACACAGCCCTTCTCTGTCTTCTAGACGAGAGCACTCCCGACGTCGGTCCTCTGACACACGTTGGTCTATGCTCCGTCGCCGGTTTCTGGACCTGAGTCGGTCTTCGGACTGACGTAGGTCCTCCAGTTACCGACGACAGAGGGAGTCTGGTCATAAGGAGAGCTCAGACTATTCCAGATGTTATAGACTATAGTCTATCTCCCTCTTCTTCTTCTTCATCATCTTCCTCTCTCAGCTTAGAGCGGTCCCCGGGAGAGAAGGACCAGCCTCGCTTGCTTCCCGACGATCCAGCCTTCATGGGCATCATGAGGCATATCCAGGCCTCCAAAGAGTGGGAAACGGAAGACCTGGATCCGGAACGCCGGAGATTGGCAAAATACCTGAGGCAGAAGGAGCCGAAACCACTGGTGGTCCCTCCTTTAGTGGACACCTTCCAGGACCTCACTCGGACTACCTGGAAACGTCCAGCTTCCATCCCGGCTGTTCCCAGGAAGTAGGATAGGTTGTATAAGGCCCCGAGGGCAGAAGCTTTCCTAGCAGAGAACCCTCAGGTGGACTCTTCGATGATCACGGCTGCCCATGACAAATCCAGGCAGCCGAAGCACCTTAGCTCGCAGCCTCCCGATCCAGAGTCTCGGTATTTGGATCAGGTGGGCAAGAAAGTTTATTCTGCCTCCACCTGTTCCATCCAGTCCCTTAACTACCTGACGCATATGGTTCAGTACCAGAATGCACTATGGGAGAGGGGACAAGAGCTATTGAAAGCCATACCAGATTCTAATCGGAAGATGGAACTTCTGGACATCATGAAATCTGGCTCCGACATAGGCTTCCATGTGCTGAGAGCCTCGTATGACACTGCAGATACAGCAGCCAGGACAACCACTTCCGGGGTGTGCCTCCGGTGCCATGCCTGGTTGAGCATTTCGGACTTTCACCAGGATCTGCAGTCCAGTATCAAGGATTTACCGTTCCAAGGTACCGTGTTATTTGGGGAGGAGACAGAAGCTTTGATTTCTCGTCTTCAAGAGTTGGACAAGTCTGTCTGGTTGGTCCGTCGAATGTACCGCGGCGACCAGGGAAGGCGGCAAAAATGGTCATTTTGCAAGCCCTCGGGTGGCCACGGTCACGCCCATGGTAATCCGCAGGATCAGAGAGGCAGCTTTCATAGGAGAACCAGTAACCAGCAGCCTGGAGGCGCTCCTACCCGTGGGCCCAAGTCCTCCCAGGCCTCTCTGCATACACCCGGCTCAGCCCAATGACTCCTCCTCCCCTCCAGAGGAAGATTCAGGGAGATGGTCGTACGCTTCTCCCTTCATCTCGAAGGGTGGAAGTCGATCACTGTGGACCAGTGGGTCCTGGATATCATCAGGAGAGGGGACACTCAGGAGTTCACGGAGTTACCTCCAAATCTTCCGCCAAAGTACTCCCGTTATCCTCCTTCTTACATCCCAGTAATAGAAGGAGAGATTTAGACCCTCTTGCAGAAAAGGGCAATAGAGGTAGTCCCCTTGCATCAGCGGGGAAAGGGGTTTTACTCCCACTTCTTCCTGGTCCCAGAAAAGACACAGGATCTTCGTCCCATTCTGGACCTCAGCTCTCTCAATCTCTTTATAGAGTACAAAAGGTTCAGGATGGTGACCCTCCAAGGTCTACTTCCTCTGCTGTGCCAAGGAGACTGGCTCTGCTCCCTAGACGTGCAAGATGCATATCGGGGTCTTCCCTCCCCACAGGAAGTTTTTGAGGTTCCACTTCCAAGGGGAGCACTACCAATTTCGAGTTTGTCCGTTCGGCCTCTCTTCCGCTCCATGAGTCTTTACAAAAAGCTTGGCAGTGGTGGCTGCGGCTCTAAGGCACATGGGGCACCACATTTTCCCATATTTAGATGATTGGCTACTTACAGCCTCGTTAAGGTCATGCCTACTTCACGCCCTCGGAGACACCTATACTCTATTCCGGGAGCTGGGTATCACCCTGAACCTCCGAAAATCGTCCCCAGAGCTCAGTCAAAAGCTTGTCTTCATTGGGGTCCTGGATTCTATCCAGGGCATGGCTTTCCTTCCCCCAGAAGGGCGATCGCCTCCGAGAGATTGCCGAAGGGATCTCAATAACTCCTCATGTTCCAGCACAGAACTTCCTCAGGCTACTGGGGCACATGGCGTCGGCCATTCCAGTCACTCCCCTGGCCCGCCTCCACATGTGGGTCCCACAGTGGATGCTCAGGGTACAGTGGGACCAAGGCTATGATGATCTAGACTTCATGGTCAGGATCACCGAGCCAGTCAGGAGAACTTTACTTTGGTGGATGGACCCCCAGAACTTGGAGAAAGGGGTCAATTTTTGTCTGGAGCCACCAGGTGAGACTCTTACGACAGATGCATCGGACCTTGGATGGGGAGCGCACCTGGGTGCTCACCAAACGCAAGGGGTCTGGACGCCCAAGGAACGATCCCTTCACATCAGTGTACTGGAGATGCAAGCGGTTCTTTATGCTTTACAGGCCTTTCAAGAGGACCTGGTGCCAGGCTCTCTTCTGGTTCAAACAGACAATATTGCGGTCGTCTTCTACATCAACAAGCAAGGGGGTACTCATTCGTATTCCCTTTGCAGGGAGGTGATGAGTCTGGTACTGGGCACTGGAGCGACGCATTCTACTGTCTGCAGTGCACGTTCCAGGCGTCCTGAACGATCTGGCCGACAGCTTAAGCAGGTCTCGATCCAGAGCACACGAGTGGGAGCTGCTACAGTCTGTGGCAGATCAGCTTTTCGACAAGTGGGGTCATCCAGAGCTGGACCTCTTTTCGTCACCACGCAACGCCAAACTGCTAATGTTCTGCTCGTGAGAGCACCCTCCTGGAGTTTTCTGGCCAGATGCGTTATCCCTTTGCTGGGCAGGGAGGTTCTCTATGCCTTCCCACCCTTCCCTCATATTCAGCGAGTCCTACTAAAGTTACAGGCAGAAGGGGCCTGAATGATTCTCGTAGCCCCCAGATGGCCTCGGCAGATTTGGTTCCCACTTCTGCAGCGGTTATGCACCGAGCCTCCAACTCCGCTGCCCATATGCTCGCAGTTGCTGTCTCAGGAACAGGGGTCGCTGGTCCATCAGGACCTTCGTTCCTTACACCTACATGCTTGGCTCCTTCAGACATAGCTCAATACAGATACAGGGTTTCCCCGGAAGTGGCGGCAGTCCTAGTTTCGGCGAGGAAGCCCTCCACCCGCTTCACCTATGCTATGAAATGGAAGCGTTTTTGTTTATGGACCTCGTCACAGCATTTGGACCCCGTCACTTGTCCAGTGAACTCAGCGTTACAGTACCTCCTCTCCTTGTACCAACATGGCCTGAGTTACCCTCTATCAAGGTGCATATGTGGGCTGTTTCCGCCTATCATGCTCTCATTGGAGATAAGGCGTTGGCACAGTTGGATGTCGCCCGCACCTTTTTGAGAGGAATTTTGCATATGAGACCTCACATTCAGGACCATATCCCACCCTGGGATCTCCTTTTTGTGTTGAAGAAGCTCACCCTCCCTTCCTTTGAGCCTGCAGCGGATTGTGAGCTGTGTTATCTTTCTTGGAAGGTTTGTTTTTGGGTTGCTATTACCTCAGCTCGAAGAGTTTCCGAGCTTCAGGCTCTGATGTGTAAAGAGCCGTATTTGATTTTCAACAGGGAAATGGTTTCTTTTAGAATAAATCCTAAGTTTCTTCCAAAAGTGGTCTCTGAGTTGACCCTCAACCATTCGGTTGACCTTCCAGTTTATTTTCCTTCCCAGTCTAATAGAGGGGAGGCTCTCCTTCACACTGGATGTCCACAGGACTTTGAGGTATTTTCCTCAAACGGACTGCTACGCACTGTCAATCAGAGCAACTCTTTGTGGCCTTTGCACCACAATGCTTGGGCAAACCGGTGACCAAGCAGACGATATCGAAGTGGTTAGTCCACTGTGTTTCCTTCTGCTATGAAAAAAAACACAATAAACCCCTACTGGGCCCGGTCAAGAGTCACTCCACCAGGGGAGTGTCTGCTTCTTTTGACGCCCTGAGAAATGTCTCTGTCAGGGACATATGTGAGGCCGCTACCTGGAACTCTGTGCATACCTTTGTCAAGCATTACAGCTTGGATATAATCTCCAGACGCCGAGATGGTTTCGGTCTGGCTGTTTTGCAGGGACTTTTGTCCTAGGCCTCTGGAGTCTGCATATTCCACCTCCTGGGGTCGTCTACCTCTTTGCCGTGGGACTGCTTGGTATTCAGTCCTGAGTGTTATAGCCTGCTGCAAGAGCTGCCACTCGAAGTAAGAATGTACAGTCACGTAAGAACTTACCGTAACAGTAGATCTTCGAGAGGAGCTCTTGCAGCAGGCATTACTTTCCCACCCACCTTCCCCCTCGAGGTGTGCTGATCCATCTTCATTTACAACTCCTTTATGTGCCTCGTCTCCTCCTCTTGTCCGGGCTTGTTTGCAGGCCTTGGTGGGAGAACTGAGGTGGAGCTGGGTCCGCCCCCTTTTGTACCAGGGAAGACGTCAAGGTGGGGCTGAATTCGGGGGCAGTCCCTGCTGTATACTGCTGGCTGAAAGTGTTTCCGGAGGGTCCTAGTACCTGCGGCAAAGTCCTGATTGTTATAGCCTGCTGCAAGAGCTCCTCTCGAAGATCTACTGTTACGGTAAGTTCTTACATAACTGTACTTTTCTTTGCATGCCAATCCTATGTTTTTTTTCTGAAGGTGGTATGCGTTTATGTTGAATCAGACAATACACCTTCCTATTTACCACCCGAGCATGCCAGTCAGGGTGAGGAATTGCTCCATGCTTTGGATGCTCATACGATACTCTGATAATACATGAATTGTACCAAGGACTGCAGAAAGTCCTCTCAGCTTTTGGTTTTGTTTGCCCGTTTCTAAAAAGTGCCTGTCGAAATGGCTGGCACATTATATTATGTTCTGTTATAGGAATTACAGTAAGGAACTTCAGGTGTGGTTCGTGGTCACTCCACAAGGGATGTGGCCACTTCCTGTTGGTTGTTTCAGAAAATGTTTATGCTGCTACATTTGTGCTGCAGCCACATGGAGCACTGTCCACAACTTCACTAAGCATCAGTTCAGATGTCTCTCGTAGATGAGTATGTTTTGGCCTTGCTGTACTACAAAGCCTGCTGTCTTCAGTCAGACTGTACCAGCCTCCCAGTTGGCTTTTGGGACTGCTGAGGACTCATTCAAAAGATGTGGCCTAATGGAAGAGAGAGCCTTGAAGAAGTTTGAACAGTTACGTACTTACTGTAACAGTAGATCTTTGAGAGAATCTCTTCTATTAGGCAATGCCATCCCTCCCTCCATTCCCCTTCTCTGGTAAAAGTGGCATCACATATTTCTGACTTCTCTTAATCCAAAGGCTGTTACATCCAGCACCATTTCTTGTCTAATAATACTTAGTGCTGGTTTGGTCGCCTGGTTCCCCAGAAATGTTGGCCCTCCGAGTCTACTCTCCAGTGGGGAAATGACGTGAGATGGGTCTGCCCACATTTATATAGACGCTGATGTGGGCAAAGTTCCAAAGGTGTGGCCTAATGGAAGAGATTCTCTAAGATCTACTGTTAAGCAAGTATGTTACTTTTTTCTGGTAGGTGAAAATTGTGAAACCAGTTACTGCTTTAATTTAGTAAAGATTAATTTTTGACTTATGTTGCAATGCTTTTTATTTTGCTAGGTTACCATGGGTTACTCACACACCTTGGTAATTGCTCGGGATGATGAAAACCAAGAAAACGAGAAGATAAAGAAATTGCCAGAATACAACCCTCGCACCCTCTAACACTAGAGGGACAGTCTTTAAAACTCCTGAACTCTACGAGGCAGCTGATACATTCAAAGTGCACTGGGACACTGAATCCTGTTGAGCTGTGGGATTAAAAAAACAACTAATTGAAATAATTTTAAGCCATTACATTTTATATAAATGTTCCCACTTTTTTGGGGGGGGGATTTTGGTTGAGTTTTGTATTACTTGTGACGGTTTGTGTTCACTAACTTTTTTTTTATAAATTTTTTTAAGGCTAAAAGGAAAGTTGTTTTACAGAGCAGATATTTCCAGCTTGTCTTGCGTTATAAATGCCTTTGACCTTTGTTTGCATTTTTAACTTGCTTATTTTTGTGTATTGAAGAGTTGGGCCTAGTGTTCAAGTTTATTTTGAAATACGTTTTTCGGGGTTAAGTAGAATTGAAAGGTGGCTTACATTACAGGGCCTGTGTTGGTGCAAAAGGGGGTTGCAAACAAACGAGGTTTTCAGTATCTGACTAGTCGTAACAGAGCCGAAAAGCTCTAACACAAGAATAATTGGTTTGTCGTATTCCTCAGAATTAAAGCTGTACTAATATTCAGTAACTCTTTGGCTACATAGAAACTGTTTACTGGCCAAAGCTGCTGTTACATTGGCTGCTTTATAAAATGTGCAGCAGCCCACCCCCCTCAGGGCAATCATCAGGTTCACATTTTAGTCATTTTTGTGGCCAGTGGCCATCACTTTGTTCAGTAGTTTCTGGATCTATGTCCCATCATGGGTTGTTTAGTGGTCTCTGGATCTGTCCCTTTATCAGCTGGAGTACACTTTTGATCTGATCCAGTAAATGACCAAACATTTCCATTGTATTTCGTACTGTGCATCATACAGTTAGGTGCCTTTTGCAGTGTCCTTGGTAGTTTTTGACATACAGTGGAAATAAACTACAGGTTAAAATCACTAGGGATTCTAACCTAGTATTTATGCTTCTGAACGTGTCGCCAGGGTTTCTGCTTACCTCAACATGTCATCATTTTTGTTCTGCCTTTCTGTGTATGTCATAGTACATGCGCCTGGGGTGATTTAAATAGATGGGTATTTTGATCTTAGGTGGCGGCACTGACCATTATAACGTTTATGAATACATAGCGACCACTACCCAATCATGCCAAATGGGTGATGGTAATCTTCTGTTATGTCATCTGCTTGAGTGATTATGGACGTCATGCAGAGAACTGTGAAGATTACCGCCCGGTATATCATGGTCAGGCAGAAGTTGTCATCTGTTAACTCCAGTTTTTCGCTGCCAAGTTGCTCACTTACATGACGCCAGCCTCTAAATATCCTGTTACATTCCATTTCTTACATTTCAGAATTTAATAAGTTAACCCACTGTAGCACAGTAAGGAAACATTCAAATATTGACTTTCTTCGTTTTTTGATGTTTTCGAAGAGACACCTTTGGTAAGGTATATGCATTGAAAGGTTTGCCAAGATTTTCCTAGATAAAATAGTTCAGCAAGCACAGTAGCAGCTGATGTTTTACTGCATTTATACAGAAAGTGAAGTTATCACCTTCACGGTTAGGAGCTTAGTTCACTCCTGAGTGTATAGGCCACGTGTACTGAGGTAAGATAACCTCAGGCTTAAACCAGTCCTGTTGCTACTTTCTTGTTTTGTTTAGTAGACCCAGTCCCCAAATTCTTAAGGTCTTCCACAAGCATGCAGGGAGAGTTGGCCATCCATTCATGTTAAGCACTTCTTTATTTCTTGTTGACAGTTAATTTACCCAGGACAGCCCAGCTGAAATACTGAGTTTCATTTTTGGTATAGTCTTACCTTTATCCATTTTTGCAGCTGTGTGGACTTTGGTTTAGTGAGTTGCTCAGGGGCACACTAAGTAAGTGACTAGTGGGCTTTCTTGGGTTCTCAAGGCTGCAATGCAGTTGATGGACCATGCTGTTTCTTGTCATCGCTCCCACCCTGTCCAGAACTGTGCCTAGGAGGGCGAACATAGTTCCCTTCTGCTGCCAACAGTACTGCTCTCTTGTAGTGCAGTGGTGGGGGAAACTGTTGTAGGGCATAATGTATAGTCCTTTAGTTCAGCGAGTAAGTCCCAAGGTCCAGGTATAAACCTCGTGCTCCATCTTTGCAGGAGGTAATGCTGTTGCTGTATAATCAGGACCGCTCCCAGTAGGCCCATTTTTAATTGTAGCTGTTTCAACGGTAGGCAAAGACTTGCACCGGTCCTCATCAATGGTTGTACTGGGAAATGGACTAAGCTCATTTAGAATCATAGAGGTAATGGTGCATGCACACTCTGGGCTTGTAGCAGTACCTACCGTGATGTAACTCCCACCTCCATCTCTTTGTAGCATAACTACATGTATTAATTTTATGAAATTTGAATATTAAAATTGGAAAAGCTTTCTTGTGTTTCTGCTCCAGTGGGCAGGCAATAAATGGAATGGGCAGTCTTCCCTTCTCAGCTGGGACAGATTGAAAAGTCAGAGAGAAGCGCTTCTGTACCTATTCACCCTCAGTTTCTATTGGCTGGTACTGCTCTGCTGCACCTTTTGAATTATGGGTCAATTATTTAAAAAGTTTCATAAAAATAGTCTATCTAATCCTGTATTAATTTGTATATTGACTTATAAATTTGTAGGAAGCAGATTGTGTATTTCTCAAAGGTGCACTATTGTATCTCCACCCCACGCCTGTTTTTTTGAAATGGTTCCTGAAGTTGTCTTCAAAAGCAGATTGTTTGTGTTTATTAAGCTTGGTGCCTTTTATAGTAGAGGTAGTTCTAATACTTGAACCAAGGACCTGGAGTAAAACAAAAAAAGAAAGAAAACCCTGCTAGTCTTATTTCAGAATATAAAAAAGGGAAAATAGTATTTCTATTCTAACCTATGCCAGACCTAGAGAGGGAGACTCTATGCCTCTATTATAAATTGTCATGAACAGATGTGTATGTGGGTTAACAGTAACATCTGAGTGCTTCTTTTTAATGCATGTACTGTTTTCAAGGTACTTGTGGGCAGTTTATCACCGGTGCTTTCTAAGTCAAAGTTCTTGTTTTAGTTTGTAGAAACCATTTTTAGCTCTTTGCTCCATGGTTCAGTATTGTAACTTGTCTATACTTTTTATATATTTCTTGAAGTAAATAAAGTCATTGTGTACTAACCTTGTTGTGTTTTAATGTAAAAATTCCAGTCAAAATGGTCCATACAAGTGCTGCTTGACACTTTTTAGGAGAACTGAAAAGCTATTCAGCCAGTTTTCATATATACTGAATATCTCTTCTAGGAGTGAGGATTGGTGTACTCTCACACTTTGGGCAGAATTCCTTTCCCTTTCCCTTTTAAATCTGGCCCGGAAGGTCTTCAAGCTGGGTGGTATCCTCGGCACCACCCCATGACGTCAGATATGGAAATTACGTACCTTCTGTAATTCTTGATCTTCTTGGACGAAGTCACCACCACTCATTCACACTAATGGGAACTACGCCGGAGGCGCTAGGACCCAACGGGGGCACACTTTTAAAGAGGGTCGGCGCCAGAGATGGAGCCGCGAGAAAGTAGCACCACGAGCTGTGGCTTGTGCAGTAAAGATTACCTCGGTGTTGACCCTCCAACCGCCTCAGTACCTTTTTTCAGAGGAAGTGCAGCGTAATTAACCTAGAGGTCTAACCTAACAAAATCAGACATAAGATGGTCCGAATGACCTGTGTAAGAAAGGTCAACAATAGTCTTCATAGCCCAGCTATTGAGGGAGTGAAGTCCAAAAACAGAGACGTGAGCTCAGGGGATGGCAGGTGGGCGTATGCATGAGTGGTGGAGACTTTGTCCAAGAAGATCAAGAATTATGGTATGTACGTGATTTCCATATCTTCCTGGACTTGAAGTCTCCACCACTCATTCACACTAATGGGAGAGTGCCAAGCTAATAAACCCCCGAGACGGGTGGCGGGAGAAGCTAAGAGCTCACATACTTAGGACAGAAGTCTGTTAAGAATAGTCCTACCAAATGACAGATGTTGTCTGGCATGGACATCTAAAGCATAGTGCTTAACCAAAGTATGTACTAAGCTCCGTATAGCCACATTGCAAATATTTGCTATGGGCACCTTGCCTATTTCCGCTAGAGATGCCGCAACTGCTCTAGTAGAGTGAGCGCACACTCTGCCTTCTAGCTTAACCTGTGCCGTAGAATATCAGTGGTGGAGGCATGCTACGCTGAAACGCACCTAATAGCGACAGGTTGAGGTCTCACTGAAGGAAACACAGTTGTTGAGCCTTGCAAATTTCTTTTGTTCTATCCAGATAGAATCGCAGTGCTCTCTTAACATCCAAAGAATGAAGGGCATGTTCCCCTTCATTCTGAAAGTTAGGTAGGTAGGACTAAAGGTTGGTTTAGATGAAATTCTCAGACAGCCTTAGGAAGAAACTTCGGGTGAATCCTAAGAACTACTTTGTCCTAGTGAAATACAGTGTACGAGGGGTCTGTGACCAGAGCATGTATCTCAGAAACTCTGCGGGCTGAAGTGATGGCTACCAGGAATGCCGTTTTGGTAGTGGGGAACGTCAACTCGCAGGTAGCTAGAGGGTCGAAAGGTTTCCGAGTGAGCATGTCTAGCACAAGGTTAATGTCCTAAGCTGCGACTGGACGTCTGCTAGGACATCTGGTATGCAGAATACTCTTAAGAAACCTTTTAACTACAGGTAACTGAGCCAGAGACGAGGAATGTACCGGCTCATAAGCTGAAATGGCACAAAAGATGAACTTTGACAGAGTACTGCAGACTTGAATTTGAGAGGACTAAAAGGTACTCCCAAGACTTTATTTGGTGGGCAGGAAAAAGGGTTTGAAGAGGATTTTGCACACCAGAGAGAGAGAAAAGCTTCCATTTGGCTGTGCAGGTCTTTCTAGTGGCTGGTTTACGCGCAGCCAAAAGAATATCTGAAATCCTACGGGAAACATTGAACCTATTTACCTCTATCTCTTCAGGAGCCAAGCGTAAAGGTGAAGCGCCTTCAGATTGGGATGGACCACGGGACCCTGGGTCAGAAGGTTCGTCTGAAGGGGAAGTGCTTTCAGGAAGGTTGCCGACAGAATGTTGAGCAGCGGGAACCATATCTGTCGGGGCCAGAAGGGAGCAATGAGAATCATTCTGTCGCCCTGAGACTCGAATTTGAGAAATACCATCTGAATTAGATGAAGAGGAGGAAAGGCGTACAGAAAGCGTTTTGTCCACTGCAGCCTGAACGCATTCTGACAGAAAATGCCAGGTCCTGGATTTCTGTAGCAGAGGAGAGGCAGTTTTGCATTGAGTGGGAATGCAAAAAGGTCTAGGTCTGGAGTTCCCTACTCTTTGAAGAGTGACTGAGCGACGGTTGAGTCGAGAGACCACTCGTGAGGATCTGTCTCCGTTCTGCTGAGATGGTCTGCCAGTTCATTCTGCATGCCTGGTAGGTAAACCGCGTGGATTAGAGCCTTTTGCTCCAGGCACCGTTCCCACACTCTCATAGCTTCCCTGCATAATGGGTAAGAGTGCGCGCCTCCCTGCTTGTTGATGTAATACATCACTGCTTTGTTGTCCATTTGAAGGAGAATGTTCTTGTGACAGAGTATGTCCTTCAAGGCCTGGACTGCATAGAGGACGGCTCTCATTTCCAGGATGTATATGTGAAACCGGGACTCGTCCTGAGTCCACGTACCTTGGGTGTGGAGATTCTGGCAGTGAGCTCCCCACCCCATCAGGGACGTGTCGGTGGTAATGGAGATCTGATGATTCAGAGGAGCGAAGGGATACCCTTCCAGAAGGTTGTCGTCCTGTGACCACTAGGTGAATGACCTCTTTAGAGGTTCTGTCACCTTGATGGGAAAGGACTGAGGGCGAGTGGTTTGGGACCACTGAGTACTGAGCATGCACTAAGAGGTTCTCATGTGGAGACGTGCTAGAGGTACAGTGAACACCGAGGATGCCATGAAACCCAGCATCTGTTGCATCAAGATGGCTCGAACCAAGCTGTTTTCTCTGATGTATCGGGCCATCTGTAGGATATCACTCTTTCTGTCCTCTGGGAGAAAAGCTTTCGCACAGGAGGTATCCAGAAGAGTTCCTATGAAAAGGAGTTTCTGGGAGGGCTGCAACTTCGATTTGTTGCTATTTAGTTGGACTCCCATGGACATGAGGAAGTCTGAAGCCTTGGCTATGGTGTCTAGAGTTCCCTGCCTGGAAGGGCTTGCTAGAAGCCAGTCCAGATATGGAAACACTTGAATTCAGATTTTCCTGAGATGCGCTGCGAGAATTGCACAAAACTTTGTAAAAACTTGCGGAGCCGAGGGTAGCCCAAACGGCAGGACTCTAAACTGATAATGTTGACCCAATGCAACAAACCTCTGGTATTTGTGGTGCTCTGGGTGTATAAGAATGTGTTGGTAGTCATCCTGCATGTCCAGGGAGGCTAGCCAATCAGGTTGAAGAATCAAAGGTAGACGGGTACCTAGAGATATCATCTTTAACTTTTCCTTGTGAAGGAATTTGTTTAATTTTCCGAGATCCAGAATGGGGCGCATGCCTCCAGTTTTCTTCGGAGCTAGAAAGTAACGGGAGTAGAAACCTATGATCTTAATTCGAGAGAGCGCTTGCAGTAGGTAATTGCAAATAGGAGCCCACGGAAATATTTCTAGCTAGCAGTCTGGCGGGGGACCGCCCTACGTCAGGTGACCGACGTCAGTACAAAGGGGTGGTCCCCCACACCTGCCTTCCAGTTCTTTCCCGCCGTTAGCTCATGCAGCGCCTCGTGGCCAAGTTCACTGCTTTGCAGTCAATCGATAGTTTTACTGCCTATTTTCCTATTTTTCCACGATTTTTGTCAGCCTTACCTTCAGCTGCTGTGTATGTTGTCCCAGACTCCCTTCGAGCACAAAAACAAGTGCGATTCTTGCGGCGCCTTGCTGCTGCATAATGATGGACATTCCTAGTGCCTTTTTTGTCTAGGCCCCGATCATCCCACTGAGAAGTGCCTGCTCTGCCAGCAGTTTAACGTAGCCACACGAAAGTGGAGGCAGCAGTCCCTGGAGGCCCAAGTTCTTAAGCAAAAAAAGATCTCCATGGAAAAGGAACTGAAAAAACTTTGGCAGGCTTCAACTTCTCCGGAGGGCACCACAAAAGGACTGGGACTCCTCGTGATGGGGTGCGCGTGGCCTTAGCTGAGGTCGTGGTGCCAGGTGCGCCTCCCCGGGGAGGCAGTTCTGTAGGTGACCATCTTGGAGGCTTCCAAGATGGCATCAACCCTCCCGTCGTGCTCGAGCTTGGGCCCCTTGGGAGCGTCAGGGTCTAAGGAGGCAGCCGCTTCCAGTAAGGTCGCCGCCATGCAGCCTTCTGGTCCGAGCAGCCCCAATAAGTCGAACGTCGGCTTCTCCAGGGCAGCACACGGCCTCCAAAACTCCTGCCAAGGCAGCCCCTCCTTCGCGGCCTTCGTCAGGCGCTGGGTCTGATAAGTTGGACATCGGCTCCTCCGATGTCCGCTCGGCATTAAAGCCAACGCCGGACCCTTCAGGCTCATCTGTCATCCCAAGCTCACCGCAACGATGTTTGCACTCGGAGGGGCCAATGTCTCCTCTGCTGGATCCTGGGGATGGTAACCCTTCTTACCCAGGCAACATGGAGGAGGTGGGTACGCTGCCCTCGGGTCTCCCTCCCGCTGGGCCAGGTGACCCGATGCCAGATCTTCGGACGCCGGCACTGGCCTACCCGACAATACCTCATTGCTGAACGCCGCCCCTACACCGGGTCTGCCGCCCGCCTGGCCTTCCGTTCTGGGCCCTTCTGCCCCTACAGGCTCCCCAGCGCCTGCGTATCTGACTTTGTCATACCCAATGCCGGCCTGCCTGACGCCGCAGTACACGGTGCCCCAGTATCAGACACTGGGCTTCCCACCGTTGGGATACAGATATGCACCTTATGGATACCCTCAGTATCTCCCTCCTCCTCTACTGCCCCCTCAGCCGCCGGTGGACTTGAAGGAGACTCTGGCTTCCTGGTGGGCTGAGGCCAAGGCTCAGCTCACCAGGGAGGTAGAGAGCAGTCTTCTGACGCGAGTCCCAGTTCTGGCCCCCCTACGTCTGAGACTAGAGAGAGCCCCCTTCCCACCTCCGGATGCCAGAGGTGAGCCCTCTGGTCCCAGGGCAGGATACGCTTCCCAAGGGGGTCCGTTCCACCCCTGCGTCGGGAGGAGGAGGAGGAGGAGTCTTTTTCCTCTTCCTCCTCCTCAGAGACCTCTGATGACTCTGGTCACTCCGACTCAGACGACGAGCCCCACACTCCGGACAAGCCCAGGCCAAGGACTCCTCCGGAGGATTCTTCCTTCATGGAGTTGCTGTGCAAAATCCAGGCAGTTCATCAGTGGCATTCCTTGGAGCCGGATCCACAGCGTAAGAAACTCACTGCGCACCTGGATCTGCCAGAGACCACTCCTACCCTGGTGCCCCCCTGGATTGAGCCTCACGCTGACCTTGTTTCAACCATTTGGAAGCAACCGTTGACGTTGGCCCCCCTTCCTAGGAAGTCAGACAGGCTTTATCAGGCTTCGGAGGGTGTTGACTCTTTAAATTAGCACCCTCGAGCTGATTCGGTTGTGATTAACGCCGCTCACAGCCGGACGGCTAACCCCAAGCACTTGAGCTTGTCACCACCCAACAAGGAATCCCGCCTTCTGGACCAGTACAGGAAGGTCTACGCTTCTTCCACTTTGGGTATTAGGGCCCTGAATTACATTGATTATATGGGGAATTACCAGAAGGCAGTCCTTAGCGAAGTGGAAGCTAACTTGGACTCCCTGAGTCTCAGACGAAGCGGGAAGTGGCGGATCTAGTCCGGTCTACGTGTTCGGCCAGTCAGCACATGCTTCGTGCCATGTACAATGCAGTGGACACTGCTGGTCGGAGCTCGGCTTTTGCGGCGTCATGCCTGGCTCTGGGAGTCAGGTTTGGTCCTAGAGGTACAGTCTGCTATCCAGGACGTGCCTCTCAGGGGTTCAGTGCTGTTCAGTGGCGATGTCAAGGACATAATCACCAGTCTGCAGGAGAAGGGTACTGCACTTGGTTGACTCCCATGTACAGACCCCCCCCCCCCAAACAAGCTCAGCTTCGTCCCTTTCGCAGACATTCTTGGCAAAAGGCGAAACATCAGGGAAAGCAGGCCAACAAATTTTGGGGCCCTCTCCGCCTCCAGAAAAGCAGTAGGGGCTTCAGCCACAATGCTGCCTCACACCTTCTGACTCCTTTCCTCTCCCACAGCCTCTGGGCCTTCCAGAGGAACTGGTAGGAGGGAGATTCTCCCTCCATCTACCGGGTTGGGAGAGGATCACTTCAGACACTTGGATGCTCCAGCTGATCGCAGAAGGGCACTCAATAGAGTTTATTTGGAAACCTCCTCAAGCGCACCCCCCCCAGTCATCTTACTCCTCAGAACATCATCTTCTGGTTCAGGAAGAAATATCCTCTCTTCTTGTGAAGGAGGCGATAAAGCCCATTCCTCCCCATCTTCATGCGACGGGCTACTACTCCTATTTCTTCCTGGTCCCAAAGAAGTCAGGAGATGTGAGGCAGATTCTCAACCTCAGCTCCCTGAACTTGTTCGTGGAGTACAAAAGGTTCAGGATGCTCTCTCTGCAGAGTCTTCTGCCCCTTCAGACGGGACAGTGGCTGTGCACTCTGGACATGCAGGATGCTTACCTACATATCCCCATTTGCCCTTCCTACCACAAATACCTGCGTTTTGCGTTCCAGTGGGGACTACTACCAGTTCAAGGCCCTCCCATTTGGTCTTTCCTCAGCGCCCTGAGTGTTCACCAAATGCCTTTTGGTGGTAGCGGCCTACCTGCATGACTGGCTTTTGGCGGCTTCGTCCAGGGAGAAACTCCTGCGCTTCCTGTCCCTTACCCTGCAGGTTTTTACCTGCCTGTGGGGTTACTATCAACCAGGCCAAGTACCACCTGATCCCGTCCCAGAGGCTCCAGTTTATCAGGGTGATCCTGGACACGACCTCCGGTATGGCATTCCTGCCACTGGACAGGGCAGCCTCACTCCAGGCTCAAGTCAACCTGTTGTCCAGCCGCAGGCGTGTCAGCGCCAGGTCGGTCCTTGGGCTCATGGCGGCAGCTATTCAGACAGTCCCTCGCGCTTTGCTCCACATGAGAATCTCTCAGTGGATGCTTCGGTCTCGGTGGGATCAGCTGGTGGATGACCTAGATCAACTAGTTCTGGTCTCCACTCCTGTAGCTTGAGACTTGCAATGGTGGATGGTTCAGGAGAACCTTTGCCGGGGAGTTCCCTTCTGTACCCCCCCCCCCCAAGACGCTGACCACAGACGCCTCTGGTGAGGGTTGGGGAGCCCATCTCCAGCTTCACAGGACTCGGGGCTCCTGGTCCAAGCTCAAAATCTCTCCACATCAACGTTCTCGAGCTTCAGGCTGTGCTCTATGCTCTTCAGGCTCTGCATCTTTATCTGCTTCCTAGACATCTGGCTGTCCAGACGGACAACATGTGTAGTCTGGTACATCAACAAGCAGAGAGGAACTCGTTCCTACCCTCTCTACCGGGAGGCAATGCTGGTTTGGGAATGGGCAGTGCAGCACAGCCTTCACTTCACGTCCCGGGGGTCGAGAACACGTTGACAGACCACCTCAGTCGGTTGTCCGCTCACGCCCATGAGCGGGAACCTAGACCAGGGGTTAGCAGACATCTTTCTATGCTGGGGAACCCCCTCAGGTAGATCTGTTTGCGTCTCCTCTCAACGCAAAACTTCCCTTCTGCTCGCTCGCTCCAGGGCACGTCATTTTTTGGAGAGATGCTCTGTCTCTAGACTGGAAGGGAAGATTCAGGTATGCCTCCCCGATCCCTTTGATTCCAAGGGTCTTACAGAAACTCTGCTCTGAAGGAGCTCGCATGATTCTCATCGCTCCTTTCTGGCCCAGGCAAGTTTGGTTCTCTCTTCTGCAACAGTATTCAAAGGAACCTCCTCTTCCTCTGTCGCAACTTTTGCTGACCCAGGATCGGGGATCCTGGTCCATCCAGGCCTCGAGTCCCTTCAGCTGCACGCATGACTCCTGCAGACGTAGCTCAAGTCCTATTCGGGGTTTCCCCGCTGGTGGCTGAGATTCTAGTGAAAGCCAGAAAGTCCTCCACTAGGTCTATCTATGCCGTGAATTGGAAACGGTTCTCTATTTGGGCCACTTCCAAAGATTTCGAGCCATTCTCCTGCTCTGTTGGGCGTCGGCTGGATTACTTGCACCATCTCTTTGATCTGGGTCTCAGTCGATCCTCTCTGAAGGTTCACATGGCGGCCATCGCGGCTTACCATGTTCCTTTTGGGGACAGGACTTTTGCGCAGTTGGAAGTCTCCAAGACTTTACTTAGAGGGGCCCTTCAATTGAGACCCCCTATTCGGGTTCCTGCCCCTCCTTGGGATTTAAATGTTATCCTTGAGAAGCTTACTCTGCCTCCATTCGAGCCAGCAGCCTCAGCAGACCTGAAGTTCCTTTCATGGAAGACTCTCTGCTAGAAGGATTTCCAAGCTCCAGGCCCTCGTGCAAAATCCCATATCTGGTTTTCCACAAGGAACGTGTGTCTCTGCATACCAACTCTTAAGTTTCTCCCTAATGTGGTCGGGGAATCTACGCAGAATTAATCCATAGAGCTGCCTGCTTTCTTTACGCAGCACTTCAATCAAGGGGAGTACCTCTTGCATTCTTTGGATGTTCACCGAATACTGAGATACTACACCACAAGGATGATGGATCTCAGAAAGACTGATCAACTGTTTCTCTTTTGCTCATAAAAGAGAAGGCAGTACTGTTTCTAAGCAATGCCTATCTAAATGGTTGACTCATTTATCACTTTCTGTTATGACAAGTACAACAAGACTCTGCCAGGTCAGGTCAGAGAGCACTTCACCAGAGGGTCGCTACCTCTGCTGCTTGTTTCAAGAATGTGTCAGTGGCAGACATTTGTGCAGCCGCTACTTGGACTTCTGTCCATACCTTTATGAAACACTACAGTTTGAACATTGCCTCTCGCCATAGAGCGGGCTTCGGGTTGGCTATTCTGCAGGGTCTTCTTTCCTAAGACCTCAGCAGCCAGAGGGTCTACTTTTCGGTAGTTTTCCTCCTCCTGTTTGCTTCTGCTTGTTCCAGACTGCTTGGGACTCCATCCTATTTGTAATTACCTACTACAAGAGCCCTCTCAAAGTAAGATAGTACAGTTACGTAAGAACTTACCGTAACAGTAGATCTTCGAGAGAGGCTCTTGCAATAGGTAATGCCTTCAGCCCTCCATCCCCCTTAAGCTTTTTCAGCTCCTTTTCCAATGAGGAAATCATCCGCTTCTCTCTCTTCTCACCTTTTTAGGCCTTTGGCGGGAAAGAACTGGAAGGCAGGCATGGGGGACCGCCCCTTTACACTGACATCGGTCACCTGACGTGGGGGCGGTCCCCCACTAGACTGCTAGCTAGGAATTTTTCCATGGGGTCCTGACTCCTGCCGGCTTCAGTCCTATTTGTAATTACCTACTGCAAGAGCCTCTCTAGAAGATCTGCTGTTGCGGTAGTTCTTACGTAACTGTACTTTTAGTTGGTCCGTGGGAACTACTTCCACTGCCCTGTTGTTCAGAAGGCCTTGCACCTCGGAAGCAAGAAGGTCTGACTGTACTGCCGACAGCCTGGGCTGTCGTTTGGGGGGATGATCGGGGGGGGGGGTTCTGAAAGATTGACAAATACCCTCATGGATTATCTGGAGGACCCATTTGTCTGATGTTATAGACTTCCGCTGGTCGTAGAACCGAGTCTGATGTCCTCCTACCGCTGAGGAAGGGTCCCCCTCAGGCAGTTGAGGTGGGACCTGGACCAAGAACTCAAAATGTGGCACTGGGTGCTTTGGGGCCTTGTGCCTTCTGCTGTGTTTAATTTTGTGGCTGCGGGGTGTGACTTCTGCTAAAGCCCCTCCCCTTTGCCCCAAAAGGACTGACTGTTGTGAAATTGACGCTTATTGGCACCCCCCCCCCGAGGGGGAGAGTGTGGGTCACGAGCTGTCTTAATGGCTGACCTAGTCTTCTGTGTGGCCTCCAGAGCTTGTTCCACCTGGGGTTCGAACAGATACATACTGTTGAAGGGGAAGGCCATGACCTGCAGCTGGGCATCATTCGTGAAGCCCGAAGTACGTAGCCAAGAGTGGCGACGGGTACAAATGCCCACTGCTCGAAGCAGCATCTAAAGCGTCCATTGCAGCTTTAACCTGTTGGTTATTGGACTCGATGCCCCTGGTTATGGTGTGAAGTAGCTCTGAATTAGTTTCTGACTCAGGCAGAGCTTCTACCATTTTCTTGAGCGAATGCCAAAGGACAGACTCGTATTGAGAAAAATAGCCTTGGTAGCTGGGTGGAGGCAGCAAAGACTCTCTTACCTAAGGTTTCTGTCTTATGAGATTCTTTGATAGGCCGGGTTGTAGATCTCTGAGGAAGGACAGCCTTGTCATTCTCTGCTAAGACTACAGTGGGATCAGCCAAAGCTTGTGAGGCCAATATGGGTCAAACCTTGGGAGCAGCATACTTCCTATCTATGGACTTAGCCACGGAAGGGATGAGAACAGGATTCTTCCATACCATCTGAGAAAGGGTCTCAAAAGATGGTTGTACTGGAGGAGTTAAATCCATAGGGATCTCCGGGACATGTAGGTATTGGAGTCTTAAAAGCTTCCCAGGATCGATTTCTGTAGTCTGGAGAGAGAAAGAGTAGAATTTAAAATTTTCAGCAGAGACTTAAAGGAAAGGTCTTTGACCACAGGCGCTGCAGCAGGATTAATCCCTGCTCCTTCAACATAATCACCCAGATGAAGATCTGGGTCGGGCTCAAAATCATCTCCTGACAGTCCAGGGGGGCTGTATGGACAGGAAAGGAGTGAAAATCAGAATGGAAATTAGAGGAAAGAATCTGAGTCGAAAAGTCCTGGAGGCTGGATGGCGCGTACAAGAGTCTGTGTAGCAGAGAACACGGCTGGCGAACCCAAGGAAGTCTACGCACTCAGAAACAGCCCAACTGCAGGCTGACAAAGGCCATGGTGCCGACAGAGCCCTCAGCGGCACAGATGACGCGACAGAGCCCGGACGTCACTGACAGAGCTCCGGCACCGCGAACGGCTCAGTGTCTCCCAAGGTTCTGAAAAAAGCGATTTGAAGGAAAATTAACAGGAGATAGAGGCATCCAGTGTGGCCTAGCGCGCAGTAATAACCAGGGGGAGACGCAGCGTGGAGTGGACAGCACCGAAGGCGGCACCACGTGACTAGGAAGGTCCAACCACCCTACCCGGTCTCTCGAGCAGCCCGAAGGCCCCGGAGTGACTGGGCCAGGCAGCTGGACCAACCTCGGAGCCCATTGCTCCATAAGAGCAGCCCACTGGTGAAACTGCTCATCGGAGGACCGTCCAATAGGCGGGGATGGGCTCCGATGTCTGAGGTCAGAAACCAGCAACTCTGAGAGAGGTGGAGACCAGTGCGTAGCCCCAATGACTGACCGACGTGCAGACATACCAGAAGTGCCTTGAGTGATGCCTTCTCTTTCGCGGCTTGTGTGCTGAAGAACTCTAGGCTGAACGGTGCCGCAAATGGGCCGTTTCCTTTTATGCTTTCGGGGGGGGGGTGCGGACGCCCATCTCCCTGAGCATTGGACCGTCCTTTGTCGGACTCACCCTCTGGGGAGGGCAGCAGACTGACCCAGACCTGGCTGACTGAACAGCTTTCATCCGAAGTCCTCCCTACCGTCACCTGACCCGCTCGTGGTCAACTCATTAATGGAGGGCTGAAGACTTCTTTTATTAATCAATAAATTAAATCTACTCTGTACTTTCGAAGATAAATTACAAAACGAACAGAAAACTATGCTGCTAGTTTGAAGTTGGACTCCCGGCAGGCGAGCGACATCACTGAAGCACACTCAACGACGGGGGGAGAAAGGAACTGAGGCGGTTGGAGGGTCGACACCGAGGTAGTCTTTACTGCAATAGCCACGGCTCACGTTGCTGCTTCATCGCGGCTCCATCTCTGGCACCAGCCCTCTAAAAAAAAGTTTGCTCCCGCTGGGTCCTAGCGCCTCTGACGTAGTTCCCAGTAGTGTGAATGAATGGTGGAGACTTTATGTCCAAGAAGATCTTCCTTTCTGCTAAAAGAGATGGGTTCCCTCAGTAGTACTCTGTGTTTGTGTGGGTCCTAACTTTGATATTCATGTTGCTTTGAGGTTTCACCATTTTTGGCATCATGGATTTGATGACTTCGAAATCGGTGCCCGGTTTCAAGCTTTGTCCATGCAGACAGAAGATGTGTTGCACGGACCCTCACGCTACGTGCGTTTACTGCCTTGGCCAGGAATACGACTCTCAGGCTTGCAGCCTGTGCCGCACTTTGTATCCCTCCACTCTGGAGGGACCGGTACATGCAGTTTTTACTGGGTCGTCTGGATGAGCAGGATCCTCCCGTTTTTGGTTCATGGACGTCCGCCAGTTGGTCTCCAGCTGCAGGGTCTGCCGAACAGTTGGCAGCTTTTGAGGAAGCTGCGCCCAGCCAGCCACAGGCTCTTCCTTGGTGTCTACACTGGTCTCACTGGGCTTTGGCTCCTCTTTTACCGGGGTGTTTTGGGACTTATGCTAGTCCCTTCCTACCCTTGGAGAGGGCCCTTCCTGTAGGTCCAACTCCTCAAAGAAGGACTCCACAGCAAAGTCCTGTCGCAGTAGTCAGACCGCAGCGCCTCGGGCTTGACTCGTGTTCTGCTTTGTCGACCTTCCTTGACAAGTCTGCTTCAGCTGATGCTTCAGTCCAGGCTGCTGGCCCCATAGTGTCCCTGTCAGCAGAGACACTAGCCAACCAGCCAGTCAAGATTTTTCTCGACCCAGTCAACTCGTTGTTGCAGGCCAAGGGGGATACCCCCCGGACTCTGGTCCTGACACTGCAATTCCAGGGCTGGTCAGATATGCCCCCCAGTCCCCAACCCTCAGGACACAGAGCTTGTGGGGGACCCAGGCGTCCATCGTTTCCTGCATCTCCCCACTGTCTGGTTGAGGACCTGTAGGTCGAGTAGACCTTGCCGGAGTTGGTAGTCTTGATCTCAAAACATTTGGGGAAAGCGTCATCACTATTCCTCCACTTTAGCGGTGGATTGGCTCCACTGCAAGTTGTCACGGTACTACAAGGAGCTTATGAGACAGTAGCTTTTTTTTGGTGCTGGGCCTATGTCGGTGCCAGCCCCTTCCCCGGCACTTCCTTGACTACTGCCACCTTGGCCTGAACCTGTTCTGGCTCGGCTGATTCCGGCCTCTCCACCCATTCGAGTGGAACCCCACCGATTCAGCAGAAGGATGGTCCCCCAGCCAAGGATACCCATACTACTACTACCTGGCTGCCTCGGCAGCTGTCTGTCACTCTGGCAGACAAGCCCCGCAAGGTTAGCAGGGGGGTGGTTGGCCTTTGACGAATCCCTGGAGTAAGAGGGTTTCTACATGCACTCCAGGCCAGTCGACCTGGAGTCTGATGAAGATTTGTCAACTGGCTGTGGTCCTACTTCTTTCGGGGACATACTTTGCCTGATTTTAGAGGCTACGGGGATCCAGCTGTGGAGCCCGTTCAGAAATGGGCTAAGTATCCCCTTACTGAAATCCTCTACTGAGATGACTCCCCTGGGGTCAGCTTCCTGGTAGCCGCGGCCATTCTTGGGCCCACATTGGAGCTCTGGCAACACCCAGCCTCCTTCCCTACACTGTCGGCCCATATGGCCCGCAAGTGTGCAGTCCCTACAGGGCCCCCCCCCCCCCAGGTTCACTGAACACCTCCTCTGCTGAGGGTTTAGTGGCTGACTGTGTTCCGCCAGATGGGCAGTGTCAGGGATGTTGACAACCCCTTCCCCCGACAAGGAATCCAAGAAATTGGATCATGTGGCCAAGAAAGTGTATGCGGCCTCATCTCTTGGAAAGCAGGCTAGTTCGACCTTAATGATGGTCCTCTTCACCCATGCCTTGTTGGGCACCCCTAATGTGGTGCTCCCTCTGCTCCCGGCCGACCTTCAGTTGATGGGCAAGTAAGTTTGTGACCAGGGCCATGCTGTGGCTAAACAGCAGCTCCAGACAGCCATGTATGGTTGCAATTCCTATGCCAGGTCCGTGGCTGCGGTTGTGGCAATGCCACACTAAGCTTAGTTGCAGATCTCGACCCATACGGCTGATACCCAGCACAAATTAGCACGGATGTCCCTTTCCTGGGCACAGACTTGTTCGGGCTAGGGGTGTATGATCATCTCACTAGGACAGAGAAGTCCAGTGCCACATTGGACTCTTATCACATCGTCCCAAAAGGACAAGGGCTCCAAACCCCAAAAGTAGTCCTTTTGGCCCCACCGGCCCCTGTGCCAAAGCTTCCCCAGATGCTAGCTGGGCACCAGTAATCATGGTGTCTCAGTCCTAAGTTGGTTGCTTCCATGGTCTGGAAGCCTGGTGGTCGAGGTCCAGCAACATTTTCTGATGGCCCTGTTTTCGCCTCAAAGCCTGCCCAGTGACAGGTTGGGGGTGTCCCCTCCTGCCCTGGATCCTCCAGTGGTGGACTGGCTTTGCCACTTTCTTTCTGCCTAGCCCAGTGTTACCACAGACAAGTGGGTGCTAGAAGTGTTCGGTCAGGGCTTGCCTCTGGAGTTCGAGGCTCTCCCACCCATCCGAGCCCACGCTTCTCAATAGGATGTTCATCCTGCTCCAGAAGGAGGTGGTGGTTCATGTTCCGGACCCACCAGCTGATCCAGATATTTTGTGGTTCCCAAATGGATGGGGTGCTTGTGCCCCATCTTGGATCTGCACAACCTGAACAAGGTTCTACTGTCGAGTCCCTTCAGAATGGTCACGCTAAACCAGATCATTCTGTCCCTGGAGGAGAACATGTGGTTCTAGGGACATGGATATGTTCTATCCACACATACTGGCAGGTTCCTTGCCGCTTTAAATCTTGCCGGAAAGTCTTCAAGCCTGGCTCCTTCCACCCACCTGGGTGGTAAAACTCTCGGCTCCGCCCCATGACGCCAGATCTTCCTTACTGCTTTTAAGCTTGGGTTCCCTCTTTTGCGCTCTGCGTTTTAGGCCTGGATTCAAACTCTTCGGTTAAACCGAAACTCGTACTTAAATTTACTAGACTTCGGTCTTTTTCTTCCTTCGTGGCTGTGATGGACAAATAGACTCCCGGATTTCGGCGGTGCCCTTGTGGGCAGAAGATGTCTCGGACCGATCCGCACTCCATGTGCGTTTACTGCCTTGGGCTCAATCACGATCCGTAGGCCTGCGAATTGTGCAAGTACTTCTCGGTCAGCGTTCTTGAAGACCGTGCTGCCAGACTTCAACTTGGGGCGCCCCGAGAGATGTATTCCTCCAGTAAAGTCGAAGGAGGCCCATTGGGTGGTGTCCGGCAGCGGGCTCAGCTGAGCAACTTGAGCAAATGATCGACCTTGAGGAGGAGGAGGCGGCCCAGGCTGCATCTTCTTCCTCGGTCGCAGCATTTATCCCACTCCTCCTACTTGGCTTCTTTCAAGGAGCTTTGTCAGTCCCTCTCTACTAAGGGAGATGGGCCATCGGGACATTCCTCTCGGTCCAAGAAAAAGAACTCTAATCGTAAGTCCCACCGTCGACATTCATGGGAGAGGGAGAGGTCCCCTTCCCCGGAGAGTCGACAGTCTACTTTGGTCGAGGTTGCGGCTAAGGCCGCTGGCTTCACGGTGTCCCAGTCGGGTCAGCCAGCCGAGACACCAGTCGACGCAGTCGAGATTTTTCTTGACCCGTCGGACGGGCTGTCGACTGGAGATGCCGACAGCCCTTCTTCACCGGTTCCCCCGGTGGAAACGGAGGACTTGCCTGTGCCTCCTCTGCCGGAGTCCCTGGTTAAGATTCCAGAGCCGATTGAGGAACGGGTTTCCCCCGCTCCCTCCCAGACCCACCCTCGGAAACACTGAAGGTCTCGGACCTCTTCTCGGTCTAGCCGATCCCGCTGACATCGGCGGTCTCAGCACTGAGGGAAGTGGCAGCGCCGCTCATCCTCGTCATCGTCCTCGGGAGGATAGGCTACAGTGCAAGTTGTCTGCGCTACGAGGATCTGATGTGGCAACAGCTCCTTTTGACCGGGAACAAGCAGACTCCGTCACCTTCCCCGGCTATTAAGTGGCTGTCACCTGAGCGGCCGAAACCAGCTGCACCACCCATTGTGGTGGAACTCCCACCTTCACAACCAAAAACTGGGGCTCCGACCAAGGATTCTTGGTCGGGTCAAGGGTTGCCTCATCAGTTGTCGGTCACCCTCACTCCTTATCATCCTCGGCAGGTGGAGGGTGGCTCAGGCCTTCTGCAGCTGTTTGCAGACTTCTGAGTCTGACAGTGTCTCTTCCCTGTTCTCCAGGCCTCTCCACCTGGAGTCCACTGGGGGACAGTCCATTGGAGACTCTTGTGCCCATTCAGTAGCGGCCGCAGTGGCCATGTGCCGCAGAGCTTGGCTGCAGATCTCCACCTTCACGGCGGATACCCAGCACAAGCTGGTAGATGTTCCCTTCCCGGGTACCAGCTTGTTCGGTCCCTGGGTGGAGGGTCATTTGCAAAGGATCGAGAAGTCCAATGCCACCTTGGACTCTGTCACGTCTGCCCAGAAGGACAAAGGCAGCCAGCAGCAGCGTAAGCCCTTTCGGCCTTTTGCCCCTGCGGCATGTCCGGCCCAGCATCAGGGCTAGCAGGCTCACACTTGGCATCCCAAAGCCAAGCCTGCAGCTTCCAACATTGCTCTGCTCCTCCAGAAGGAGGTGATCAGGGAGGTGGCGGATCCTCCACCAGACCCAGGGTTTGTGTCCAGGTATTTCCTGGTCCCGAAACGGACGGGGGGCTGGCGTCCCATTCTAGACCTACACGGCCTGAACAAGTTCCTAAGGTCTCGAACCTTCAGGATGGTCACTCTGGCACACATCATTCCATCCTTGGAACGAGGCATATGGTTCTGCTCTGTGGACCTCCAGGACACGTTCTTTCACGTCCCAATCCGTCCGTCCCACCAGCAATACCTCCGCTTCAGAGCGGAGGGGTCGCTTTATGAGTTCCGGGCCATGCCCTTCGGCCTCTCTCCAGCTCCCAAGGTCTTCACCAAATGCATGGCAGTGGTGACAGCATTCCTGTGGCGCTGAAGGATCCGGGTGTACCCTTACCTGGACGACTGGCTGATTGCAGCCCCCTCCAGAACCGGAGGTGGAGCGGTCCAGGGATCTGGCCCTCCAGGTCTGCTCTGATTGGCCTCCTTATCAATGAGGCCAAGTCAGAACTCATGCCAACGCAGGTGATTCAGTTCATCGGGGCAGAGCTTGACTCTCTTCAAGCCAGAGCACGGCTCCCGGCAGACAGGGCCGAGGTTCTTTCCTCCTTTGCCCAATCATTTCAGGTTGGGCAATTGTGCCTTGCCGGGGACTTCCTGGGCCTCATGGCGGCCTGCACGAGCATGGTCCATTGGGCCCATTGGCACATGCGTCCCCTACAATGGGGACTGGCCTGCCAGTGGTCACAGCGCTCTGGTCCTCTGGACCAACTAGTGGCGGTGACCCAGGAGATGTGGAATGCTCTCCAGTGGTGGATCATTCCAGCTCATCTGCAGGAGGGCATCCCGTTTGTCTGCCTCGAGCCGATGGTCACTCTAACGACTGATGCCTTTCTGGGTTGGGGTGCCCATCTGGGGGAGCACAGAGCGCATAGCCTATGATCCCCTCAGGAGTCTCGATGCCACATCAACCTACTGGAGCTTCGAGTGTTCCGACTAGCCCTCACCCCCTTCGCTCCGTTTGTACAGTGTCAAGTGGTCCAGGTCCAGACGGACAATACCACGACCATGTACTACCTAAACCGCCAGGGCGAGACATGCTCCTTGCCCCTGTGCAAGGGAAGCCTCCACTTGGTCCTCGTGAGCAGACTGGAGGCAGATCTCCTAGCCATCCATGTGGCAGGAGCCTCCAACACTCTGGCCGATGCCCTAAGCCGGATAGGTGCTGCATCTCACGAGTGGTCTCTCCTGCTGGAGGTAATACACGATCTGTTCTCCCACTGGGGCACACCTCAGGTGGACCTGTTTGCCTCCAGGGAGAATGCGAAGCTGAGGTGGTTTCATGCCCACCCCCCCTCAGCAGGGCTCGCTGCAGGGGGATGCCTTCTCGAGGCCGTGGACCCCGGGCCTCTTCTATGCCTTTTCCCCATTTTCCTTGATCCACAAGGTGCTTCTCAAGGCGAGGAGGGACGAGGCGCAGGTGATTCTGGTAGCCCCAGACTGGCCCTGCCAATTCTGGTATCCAGAGCTCCTCAGCCTCAGCTCCAGGCTCCCGAGGCGGCTTCCAGCCCGCCCGGACCCGATCTCAGTCAACCAGGGGAAGGTACTCCACCCGGACCTTCAGTTCCTGCACCTGACGGCCTGGTTTCTGAGCTGCTAGAGTTCCAGGCCTTGGGTCTTTCAACGAGGTCCTCAACGTTGTTGAGCCATCCAGTAAGGAGTCTACCATAAAATGCTACTCTTTCAAATGGAAGAGATTCTCCATTTGGTGTCAGGATAAGGGGTTGGACCCTTCCTCCTGTTCCTTGGCCAGCATTTTGGACTACCTGTGGTTCTTTCCTCAGGTAGGGCTTGGACGACATAGGTCCACCTGGCAGCCATCTCTGCTTGCAGGCGTGGCGGGGAGCAATCTGTGGCACGAGAAGAGGTGGTCAGGCGTTTTCAAGGCCTTGATCCACATATCCCCTCTGGTGCGAGAACCTCCACCTCCATGGGATCTGCTACTGGTATTGGCTAAGCTCATGGGCAAGCCATTCGAACCGATGCACAGGTGCGATATCTCCCACCTGTCGTGGAAGACCGCCTTCTTGGTGGCTATCATGTCAGCCAGAAGGCTGGAAGAGCTCCAGGTGCTTTCCATAGAGTCTCTTTATCTGATCTTCCACAGGGACAAGGTTGTCCTGCGCCCCCACCCGAAATTCCTTCCGAAGGTGGTGTCGGAGTTTCACCTTAACCAGGTGTTGACTCTGCCGGTGTTCTACCCCAGTCACACCTCGGAGGCCAAATATAGGCTCCATACTCTGGACCCTAGAAGGGCGCTCGCTTACTATAAGGAGCGCACGGCTGAAGTTCGGGGAGGGGTTCGCCAGCTGTTTGTCACCTATGCTGAAGCCCCACCTGGCAGACCTGCAGCCAAGCGGACGATAAGCAGGTGGTTCATCTCCTGCGTAGATCTCTGCTATAGGTTGGCGGGCATGGAGCCTCCCAGAGGGATAAGAGCTCATTCTACCCGCCATACCGCTGCATCGGTAGCTGCTTCCAGGGACATCCCTATCCAGGATATCTGCAGGGCTGCTACCTGGAAGTCGGTACATACCTTTATAACCCACTACCACATCGACCTTGAGTCATGCCGGGATGCTGGTTTTGGGGTCTCGGTTCTCCGGTCTCTATTTCCTAAATAGGGGGTGTGCTCCTTGCCCTCCTCCTCCCGGAGAACTGCTAGGAGTCTGCCAGAAAGTTTGGATGAACAACATATCCATGTCCCTAGAAATACAGGTTACTCACCTGTAACAGGAGTTCTAGGAATGGTTGTATTCATCCTGACTCCTGACCTCCTGGCCCAGCGCACAACCTGGAGCTTCCAGGGCCAGATCTGGCGTCATGGGGGCGGGCGAGTTTTATCATCCGGGTGGGTGGGAGGAGCCAGCTTGAAGACCTTCCGGCAAGATTTAAAGCGGCAAGGATACCTGCCAGAAAGTGCGGATGAACAACATATACTATTCCTAGAACTCCTGTTACAGGTGAGTAACCTGTATTTCTTTCCCGCCGTTGACTTGCATGTCTCGACCCTTCGGTCAGTACCTAGCGTGCGACGATCAGGAAATTCGTTCTACTGAACACTTCAACCGAGAATTCTTCAAGAATCTCTTCTTCCAGTTTCATTCTTCTGTCTGATGTCCTCCCCAACCTCCATAGAGGGCCATTCGTCCAAGTGCGCCTGTGGGGAAACAAATTCCATTCAAAGACACACATTCGGCCAGCGTCCGGTGCCTGGGCCCAGACCATGACACCCAGGCTTGTTCTTTCTGTCAAGGCTTCAACAGCCAGACCCGGATCCACCGACAGAAAGCTCTCCAGGCTTACCTTTTGGAAGAGAAGCTCAAGGCATGGAACCTTCCTCCAAGGGGGAATCTTCGGAAAAATCCCGCAGGCACCATGAGAAGCACAGGGAGAAGGTGAGACCTAGATCCCCTTCTAGGGCCTCGGACTCCCGCAGCTCTAGCTCCAGGTCCGACTGCTCTCCGTCTCGGGCCCGCTCTCAGCCTCCCCCGGTCGTGGTCAAGTCTGCCAGCGGTTCTTCCACCCTGCGGCCTGCTAAGACCTCTAGGCCTTCTTCTTCCTCAAAGGCCTCGTCTAGGTCAGGGGATCACCACAAGCGTCACTCAGCCCCCGACGTCCGGTCAGTTTCCCTGCCTCCTCCCCCTCAACGAAAGACTAAGGAGCTGACCTCCCTGAAGAGGATGTCGGACCCGACCTCGGCCAGACACCATAGATCCCGGGAACAGACGACAGCCTGACACCCGTCGCCGGTCAGGCACTCTACTACCTGGACGCCGGTTGGGGGACCGACGTCCAATACAGCAGCGAGAAGAACCACACCGCCGCCCGCCGTCGGTCAGGAGGCGTTGACGGAGGAGGAATCCAGGTGGGCGACCTCGGACCTGTCGAGCTGCCACGGGAACCCTCCCCAGAACCGGAGACCCCAGGGCAGCCGACGCCGGGACCCGACGACAGACCCCCGCAGCCCGGCCCGTCGTTGGGCCTTAACATCTCGGAAGTGAAGGAGTTATTCACTTTCTGGTGGGACACCATCAAAAAGGATGTGGTCACCACGCAGCCTCCTCCAGTACCCACGGCACCACCGGCTCCAGCGCCCCCTCCTTCACCCAATGGGGCAGCAGGCCGAGTACCTCCCCCCCCGGAGCCAGTTGAACCTCCTAGGGGCAGACCTACGGACAAGAGAAGGTTTCCGTCCAGATCCTCTTCTGGTTCACCCAGCCCCAAGAGACCCAGAAGCCCACTACTCCCCGTCTACGGAGGACTCAAGATCGGACATCTCGGATGGCTCCAGATCTCCTTCTCCCATTAGCGTCCCCTCTCCGGACCCACGTGAACTTCCTAGGTCTCCTCCAGATGACCCCTCGTTCTCTGAGATCGTGAGACATATCCAAGAGAACATTGGGTGGGACGCAGAAGAACTTGACCCCGAAAGGCTATGCCTAGCTTATCTTCGGCAAAAAGATCCTAAGCCTCTGGTGGTACCACCCTTGGTGGACACCTTTGTGGACGTCACCAAGGCAGTGTGAAAACATCCACATTCGCTCCCGGCGATGCGGAAAAAGGCTGACCGCCTGTACAAGGCCCCCAAGGGAGGACCAGTACTTGGCTAATCATCCTCTGGCTGACTCCCTGGTCATCACAGCCTCTCATGACCGGTCCCAGAGACCGCAGCATCTGAGCACGCAGCCACCGGACCCGGAGTCCAGACAACTGGACGCAATGGGTAGGCGCACTTATGCAGCTGCGATCTGCGCCGTCAGATCCCTGAACTACCTTACCCACATGGTTCAATTTCAGAACGTGCTGTGGGAACAGGGACTGGACCTGGCAGAGAAATTGCCAGACAGTGGCCCAAAGGAGGAACTGCTCCAGCTCCTCCACACGGGTTCAGACGTGGGGACCCAGGTGCTCCGAGCCGCGTACGATTCTGCGGATTCCTCGGCCAGCGCGGCAGCCTCAGGCGTATGCCTCCGGAGACACTCATGGCTCCGTGTCTCTGGGTTTACCCCAGACGTCCAGAAGAACATTCTGGACGCCCCTTTCACGGTGAAGTCTTGTTCGGTGAGGCATCTGAGAAGGTCATCACCAAACTTGCAGGAAGCTGGGAAGGCCGTTAGATCTGTCCAGGCCATGTACAGATCTAGACTCAGTTCCTTCGTAGGAACCCAGAGTCGCTTGCGGCCCGGACTCAGAAACAACAGCTGCGTTCCAGGCTGCAACAGAGGGCTCATTTACCGGAAAGCCCAGGGCAAGTCGTCCTCAGGTAGAGGCCAATGTCCCACCAAGTCGGCTCAACCTACAGGACCCTCCGCTGCACAGCATGACTCCTTCCAGCCCCGCCCTGGGATCAATGGAAACAAAGGTGGGGTCGCGCCAGACCACCTGCCAGGGTGGCAGTCGATCACCACCGACAGGTGGGTGCTACAATTAGTCAAAAAGGCCACTTTATAGAATTCCTAGAGAAGCCACCCACGAGGCCTCCTCTGCTCTCCCGTTACTCGGGTCAGCACGCCCTGCTCATCAGGCAAGAAGTGCTCACGCTGCTGCAGAAAGAAGCGTTGGAGCATGTCCCAGTGAACCAGAGAGGAGCAGGATATTATTCCCACTTCTTCCTGGTTCCAAAGAAAACAGGGGACCTCCGTTATGTCGGTCGCCTACAAACGCTTCTGCATGGTGACCCTCCCGGGCCTAATCCCCATGCTGAAGAAGGACGCATTCCTAGCGTCCCTGGACATGCAGGACGCTTACCTGCACATCCCCATTGCTCAAGCGCACAGGAGGTTCCTTCACTTCGAGTTCCTCGGCCACCACTATCAGTTCCGAGCGCTTCCTTTCGGGCTGTCATTGGCCCTCAGGGTCTTTTACCAAGTGCATGGCAGTGTCTCTGAGGAGACAGGGCCACTATGTGTTCCCGTACCTCGACGATTGGCTTCTCATGGCCTCCTCCGAAGAGGCGTTGTTGATGGCTATCCAGCACACCCAGACCCTTTTTCAGTCTCTAGACATCCTCATCAACTATGAGAAGTCTCTCCTGGTACCGTCTCAGAAACTGCAATTCATAGGGGCAGTTCTGGATACCACCCAAGGGAAAGCTTTTCTTCCCGAAGACGGGGCAGAACGCATCCGGTCCCTCATAAGGGACCTATCAGCGAAAAAGACCGTCCCAGCCAGATTGGTCCGCTTGCTCAGACACATGGCTGAGGCCATTCCAACAGTCCCGATGGCAAGGCTCCACATGCGGGTAACCCAGTGGATGCTCAGAGTGCAATGGGATCAAAGCAAGACCATCTGCAGCAGCCAGTCAGAATCACGGAGGTCGTGGTTCAGGACTGGCAATGGTGGCTGAACCCAGGAACCCTCTCTGTGGGGGCCCGTTCTCAGCGCCGTCCCGGTGATGAGACACTCCACAGACGCCTCAGGGCTGGGGTGGGAGGCGCACAGATAGGGTGAAGTCTCAGGGAACATGGACTACTCGAAAGCTCAAGCCTCACATCAACATATTAGAGATGAGAGCTGGTCTCATGCCCTGCAAGCCTCAGTCAGACATTCCACCGAGTACTCTGGTGTTACAGACACACGGCGGTGATGTACTACCTCAACAAACAGGTGTTGCTCTCTCCCCTCTGCAGGGAGGCTGTGAGAGTGTGGGGCCATGGTAGTACAACAGGCGCGAACCTCATTGCAGTTCACGTTACGGAGTGGACAACACCGTCATGAGCCAGTCTGGAAACCGTTCGGGCCCAGGGTTACACAAGTTGAAACTTCTACAGGAGGTGGCAGAGGATCTGTTTCACAGATGGGGCACTCGAATGTGGATTTGTTTGCATCCCCATCCAGCATAAAACTGCCCAATTTTTGCTAGCTAGATCCAGGGCCTGGTGTTTTCTGGCGAGAGAGAGCGTTGTCCCTCTCCTGGTGAGCCAGATTCCTCTATGCCTTCCACGTTAATCCAGAAAGTCCTTCTCTCAAACTTCACAGAAAGCACGCGATGCTGATTTTGATAAACGCCTTTTGGCCCAGACAGATTTGGTTCCTTCTGAATCACCTGTCCGGGAACCTCAAAAGCTTCTGCCAATCGGCTCCCCATCTACTGTCTCAGGAGGAAGGTTCACTAGTCCCACGGACTTAATTCACTGAACCTGCACTTGGCTCCTAGAAGACATAGCCATTCTGTGTCACGGAGACTCGCAGGAGGTGGCGGAGTACTCTCCCGCCAAACTGGCTGACACACGCTACATCGCCATGAAGTGGCATAGGTTTTACCTGTGGTCTCAAGTCACGGTTTTCCCCTTGAGCTGTCAGAAATTGGATTCTGAAATACCTGCTCTCCCTTTTCAATTAGGTTGGCTTACTCTCGATAAAGGATGCACCTTTGTGCAGTCTCTGCCCACGCCCGGTAAGCCAACATGCAATAGCGCAGTTAGATCGATACGAGGCCTTCTTAAGAGGGGTTCTCCACCTTGACCACCCATTAGGGATCACTAACCCTCCTTGGGACCTACCTTTACGTCCTGGGCAGCTTACGCTGCCGCACCTGAACCTACACGCGGGTGCGGCTGCGTTTTCTGTCATAAACGTATTTTTGGTGCAGTTTCTTGGGAGAGGATCTCAACTACGCGCCTATGCAGGAGCCTTCATTTTTAACCAGGACAGGGGTCTACAGAAAATCCCAGTTCTTGCCTAGGTGATCTCAGCTCAAACAACCAGGACATTGATTTACAATATACTCCCACACGCTAACGAGGAGAGCACCTTCACCTGGATGTTCACGGCCTCGACATTACTTGACTAGACCAAACAGCACACAAACGGAAACTGTTTGTCTCTTCAACTAGAGAATGTTGGGAGACAGAGTCTCAAAACCAGACTCTTCTGGCTACAGCAATCCCAGTGCATTTCCCTTTACTGCAGCAGTAGACGAAACCCTTACAAAGGTGTTAAGACAAGTCGACAAGGGAGTGGCTACCTCTTTTGCAGCACTAAAAACGTATCCACATCAATATGGCAACGCCACCTGGAGCTCAGTGCACACTTTATCGACATTACAACCTAGATATCGCCTCACGGTGAAGGCGGGTTCGGACTTGCTGTCCTGCAGGGTCTCTTGTCCTGCTCAGGACATATTGAGGTATCATACCCTCCTCCCAATAGCTTTCTGGGCACCATTGCTTGAGATCCAGTCTAATGGTCTTAACTGCCTACAGAGCTGTACCTGAAGAAGCTAGTACAGTTGCATAAGAACTTACGTAACAGTAGATCGAACAGCTCTTGCAGCAGGTACCTTCCGCATCATTTCCCTTGGAGAGCAAGTTCCAGCTGAGGCAGATCGTTAGTCTTGGCATCTGATGCGGACGAAATAGGAGACCTCCGTCCAGATCTTCTTCAGGATCACCCGGCCGAGACACCCAGAAGAGCGCGGCCGTTAGCCCCGATGGAGGACACGAGGATCGGACTTCTCGAGCGGATCCAGATCCCCCTCTCCGATCAACGTCCCTTCTCTGGACCCACGTGAGCTTCCAAGATCTCCTCCGGATGACCCATCGTTCTCGGAGATTGAGGCATATCCAAGAGAACATGGGCTGGGACGCATAGGAATTAGTCCCCGAGAGATTACGCCTTGTCAGATACCTTCGGCAAAAAGATCCAAAGCCTGTGGTGGTACCACCCTTGGCGGACACATTCGTAGACGTCACCAAGGCAGCGTGGAAACATCCACACTCTCTTCCGGTGATGCCGAAGAAAGATGACCGCCTGTACAAGTGCCCTAGGGAGGACTAGTACTTGGCATCACATCCTCTGGCCGATTCTCTGGTCATTACAGCCTCTCATGACCGGTCCCAGAGGCCGCAACATTTGAACACCTTGCAACCGGACCCAGAGTCCAAACAGCTGGATGCTATGGGCAGGCGCACATATGCATCCGCTACCTGCGCCATCAGATCCCTCAACTACTTGACCCACATGGTACAGTTTCAAAACGCCTTGTGGGAACAGGGACTGGATCTGGCGGAAAAGATGCCAGAAAGTGATCAGAAGGAGGGTTGCTCACAGCTCCTTCGTCAGAGTTGAGACGTGGGAACCCAGGTGCTGCGAGCCGCGCCATGATTCCGCGGACTCCTCAGCCAGGTGGCAGCTTCAGGCGTATGCCCCGGAGACACTCATGGCTCCGTGTTTCCGAATTCACCCCGGACGTCCAGAAGAACATCCTGGACGCCTCGTTTCATGGAGAAGTTCTTTTCGGTGAGTCCTCGGAGAAGGTCCTCACCAAACTTCAAGAGGCCGGGAAGGCGGTACGGTCTGTCCAGGCCATGTACAGACCCAAGCTTAGTTTCTCTCATAGGAACCAAAGCCGTTTTCGAGGCCGGATGCAGAGACAGCAGTCCCGCGCCGATCCTCAACAGAGGGGCTCCTTCTCCCGCAGAGCCATGGGGAAGTCATCAGCGGGCCGAAGTCAACGACCAGCTAAGTCGGTCCAGCCTGCTGGACCCTCAGCTGCCACAGCATGACTCCTTCCCGGCCCCTGCCCCTCAGGATCAACGGGACACCAAGGTCGGGGACCGCATTGCGGATCACCTGCCAGGGTGGCAGTCCATAACCACCGACAGGTGGGTCCTTCAGTTGGTCGAAAGAGGCCACTTTATAGAATTCGTGGACAAGCCACCCACAAGGCCTCCTCTGTTCTCCCGTTACTCGATCACTCATCAGGCAAGAGGTACTCATGCTTCTGCAAAAGGGAGTGGTGGAGTATGTCCCAGAGAGCCCGATAGGATCCGAATACTATTCCCACTTCTTTCTGGTTCCGAAGAAAACAGGGGCCCTCCGTCCAATCCTGGACCTCGGCGACCTCAACATGTCTGTCGCCTACAAACGTTTTCGCATGGTGACCCTCCAAGGACTCATTCCCATGTTGAAAAAGGACGCCTTCTTAGTGTCCCTGGACATGCAGGACGCCTACCTGCACATCCCAGTAGCTCAAGCGCACAGGAGGTTCCTGCGCTTCGAGTTTCTCGGCCACCACTTTCAGTTCCAGGCCCTTCCGTTCGGACTGTCTTCGGCCCCCAGGGTCTTTTACCAAGTGTGTGGCAGTCGTGGCAGCGTCTCTGAGGAAACAGGGCCACTACATGTTCCCATACCTGGACGACTGGCTTCTTATGGCCGCCTCCAAAGAGGCACTGTTGATGGCTATTCAGAGCACCCAGGACCTGTTCCAGTCTCTGGGCATTCATTCTTATCAACTCCGAGAAGTCTCTCCTAGTACCGTCCCAGAAGCTGCAGTTCATAGGCGCAGTTCTGGACACCGTCAAGGCCTTTCTTTGTGTGAAGCGGAACACATCAGATCCTCATCAGGGATCTTTCAGCGAAAAAGACTGTCCCCGCCAGGTTGGTCCTTCACTTGCTCGGACACATGGCTGCGGCCATTCCAACCGTCCCTTTGGCAAGGCTCCACATGCGGGTAACTCGGTGGATGCTCAAGGTGCAGTGGGACCAAAGGCAAGACCACATGCAGCATCCAGTCAGAATCACGAACGCCATGATTCGAGACTAGCAATGGTGGCTAGACCCAGGGACACTTTCTGCCGGTGTCCCGTTTACCGCGCCGTTCCCGAAGGCAATCCTCTCCACAGACGCCTCAGGGCTGGGATGGGGAGCACACCTGAACGGGGTGAGGTCCCAGGGAACATGGGCCCCTCAGGAAGCTCACCTCCACATCAACGTGCTGGAGATGAGGGCGGTCCTTTACGCCCTGCAGGCCTTTCAGTCAGAAATACCATAGAGTACCCTTCTGCTTCAGACAGACAACACAGCGGTGATGTATTACCTCAACAAACAAGGAGGCGCACACTCTTACCCCCTCTGCAGGGAAGCTATGAGGGTGTGGGATTGGGTAATCTGACACGGCGCGAGCCTGATTGCAGTTCACGTTCCCGGGTGGACAACACAATCACGAGATGGCCTGAGTCGTTCCCAGGCCAGAGTCCACAGTGGGAACTTCTTCAGGAGGTAGCAGAGGATCTGTTCCTTGATGGGGCACTCCAGAGTTGGACTTATTACTTCCCCATCCAACACAAAACTGCCCAATTTTGCTCACTAGATCCAGGGCCTGGTGTTTTCTGGCGAGACGCGTTGTCCCTCTCCTGGGCGGACAGATTCCTCTACGCTTTCCCTGCCTTCCAGTTGATCCAGAGAGTTCTTCTCAAACTTCGCGGGGAGCATGCAACACTGATCCTGGTAGCGCCTTTCTGGCTCAGGCAGATCTGGTTCCCCATGCTGACACAATTGTCCCGGGAACCTCCAGTTCCGTTGCCTTTCACCTCCCACCTGTTATCTCAGGAGGAGGGTTCATTAGACCACCCGGACTTACGCTCACTGAACCTGCATGCATGGCTCCTAGAGACATAGCCATTATGTGATACGGGGTCTCAGAGGTGGCGGAGTCCCTCCCGCGGCAACCAGGCCGCAGCGCATGCGACGTCGCCATGAAGTGGTGCCGTTTTTGCTTATAGTCGCGAGGCCGCCGACCTTTCCCTTTATAATGCCCAGTGAAAGGGGTGCTGGAATACCTTCTTTCCCTATTCCATTCGGTCTGCCTACTCCTCCATTAAAGTGCACCTCTCTGCGATCTCTGCATACCACTTCCGGTGGGACAGCGCACAGTGGCATAGGCTTGATGCCTCTCGAGACTTCCTGAGAGGGTGTTACACTTCAGGCCACCCATCAAGGATCCCGTTCACTCCTTGGACTTACTCTTTGTCCTGGAACAACTCGCGCTTCCCCACTTTGAACCTGCTGCGGATTGCTGAGCTGCGTTTTCTGTCATGAAGCGTTATTTTGAGTTGCTGTCACGTCAGCAAGGAGAGTTTCCGAGCTTCACGCTCTCTCTCATGTGCAAGGAGCCTTATTTAATTTTTCACCAGGACAGAGCGTCTCTGAGGACGAATCCTAAATTCCTGCCTAAGGTGGTCTCTGCCCTCACACTCAACCAGGACATCGATTTGCCTGTGTATTTCCCCAAGTACTCTAACAGAGGACAGGCGTTGCTTCACACCCTGGATGTTCACCGCTCCTTAAGGTTCTACTTGAATAGAACTAAACAGCTTCGCAAGTCGGAGCAACTGTTCATTTCCTTCGCTGAGAGGATGCTGGGCCAACCAGTCTCAAAGCAGACCCTTTCTTGCTGGCTTGTCCAGTGTATTTCATTTTGCTACAACAACAGACATAAGCCCCTCCCGGGTACAGTCCGGGGCCACTCGACAAAGGGGGTGGCTACCTCCTTTGCAGCACTGCGCAACGTCTCCACCTCAGCCATTTGCGCTGCAGCTACTTGGAGCTCAGTGCACACATTTATTGGGCACTATAGCCTGGATATTGCATCACGGCGGAGGGCCGGTTTCGGCCTAGCCATTCTACAGGGTCTCCTGTCCTAGAGTCAGGATTTGTTCAAGATCTCTCCTAATTTCCTCCTCCCAGAATGCTTTCAGGCGCTATTGCTTGGGAATCAGTCCTAATGGTGTTACCTGCCGCAAGATCTGTATCTTGAAGTTAAGATAGTACAGTTATGTAAGAACTTACCGTAACAGTAGATCTTCGAGAACAGCTCTTGCAGCAGGTACCTTCCCACCCACCATTCCCCCTTGGAGGAGGTCTGCCTACCAGGCCTTGGCAGGAGCACTTTAGCTCTTTTCTTCTGATGGCGGATCTTGGTCTCCCCGATGTCATCCTCGGCCAGGAGTCTCGGCGGAGAACTGGGAACCAGGCGGGCCGCCTCCTTATGTACCTACGTCTGGCCGTCGGGCGGGACCGGCGTCGGGCGATCCTCGCTGAAGACTGCTAGCTAGAAGATTTCCGTGGGGTCCTGACACCTGCGGCTTCAGTCCTAATGGTGTTACCTGCTGCAAGAGCTGTTCTCGAAGATCTGCTGTTCACGGTAAGTTCTTACGTAACTGTACTTTACAGTAAGTTCTTGCGTAACTGTACTTTACTCACCTGTAACAGTAGTTCTAGGAATGGTATTTGTTGTTCATCCACACCCACCCGACCTCCCCAGCTCGGCCGCACAACCTGGCTTCGGAGGCTAGATCTGGCATTATGGGCGGGCCGAGAGTTTTACCACCTGGGTGGGTGGGAGGAGCCAGCTTGAAGAACTTCGGCAAGATTTAAAGCAGCAAGGAACCTGCCAGTAAGTGTGGATGAACAACTTATACCATTCTTAGAACTCCTGTTACAGGTGAGTAACCTGTATTTCTGCTCTCTGGACCTGCGGGACGTCTACTTCCACATCCCCATCTGTCCATTCTACCAACGGTTCCTTCGGTTTTGCATGGAGGGGACCCTCTGAGTTACATGCCCTGCCTTTCAGCCTCTCCTCTGCTCCCAGGGTCTTAACCAAATGCATAGCAGTGGTGGCAGCCTTCCTGAGGCACCTACCTGGACTATTGGCTGATGCAGGCCCCTCCAAGGTAGAGGTGGAGTGGTCCAGGGACCTGACCCTCCAGACCTGCTTACGTCTTGGCCAAGTCGGAACTTGACCCCGCAGCCTTGTGGGCGAGGCGTCTCATGAGAGTGGTCCCTTCACCAGGAGGTAGTGAACAATCTGATCTTACTTCGAGATACAGCTCTTGCAGCAGGTTACACCATTAGGACTGAAGCAGTCAGGCGTCAGGACCCCACGGAAATTTTTCTAGCTAGCAGTCTTCAGCGGGGACCGCCTCTGACGTCGGTCCAACCCCCGATGTCGGGCATAGTACATAAGGAGGCGGTACCCCCACAATCCCCAGTTCTTTTCCCGCCGTCGACATCACAAGCATTGGCCTCTCGGTCCCTTTCTAGCGTGTGACGAACTTAGAGCTATGACGTTCTCGTTTTTCTTCATAGATTTGGATTCATCTGATGTCTCCAAACACTTCTCTGGAAGGTCACCAATCGAAGTGTGCCTGCGGCAAACGGATCCCCTTCAAGGATCCTCACTCAGCCTGCGTACGCTGCCTAGGCCCGGAACACAACACCAAGGCCTGCTCCTTCTGCCAGGGCTTCAGTAGTCGCACCAGGATCCACCGGCAGAAGGCCCTTGAAGAGAAACTGAAGACCATGGATAAGGAACCTTCCTCCAGGGGGGAGTCATCAGGGGGGACCCACAAACACTGGCAGAAGGAAAGGCCCAGGTCCCCGACTCCCGAAGCTCCGGCTCGCGGTCAGAACGCTCTCCCTCCAGGGATAAATCGCAGCCTCCCCCGGTTCAGGTCAGATCCTCCAGTGGCTCCTCCTCTCTGCAGCTCCTCAAGACTTCCAGGCCGTCGGCATCATCCACTCCATCCAAGGCCTCGTCTAAGTCTGGGGAACGCCACAGATCTTCCTCCCGCCGTCGGGACTCCAACGCCAGGTCAGTTTCCCAGCCTCCGCGTGGGTCAGACCCGGTTCCTCATAAGACCAAGGACCTGACTTCCCTCAAACGGACGCCAGACCCGACGTCGGCCAAGCATCACCGGCACTCCCAGGAGCCGGCGACAGCGAAACACCCGTCGCCGGCCAGGCGTTCGCCTCCGAGGATGTCGGCCAGGGGACCGATGGCTACCCCAGAGAGGAGGACCGCACCACCGTCGCCAGCTGACATCGGTCGGTAAAACTCATCGGAGGAGGATACCACTCAGCCCGAGGACCAGGCGGGTGACACCGGAGACGTTGGGCTCCCACGGGAACCTTCTCTGGAGCGGGAGACCCCCGGGGACCCGACACCCGATCCCGAAGACAGGCCACCGGCGCCCAGCCCGTCGTCTGGCTTGAACTTGGCAGAGGTAAAGGAGCTCTTTACCTTCTGGTGGGACACCATCAGGAAAGATGTGGTCACCACACACCCTCCTCCTTCTACTCCGGCTCCGCCTTCACCCACTCCTTCACCGCCTCCACCCGTGGGGCCCGTAGGATGGTCACCAACCCCCAAGGAGTGAACACCACCTCCTCGGGGCAGATTCTCAGACAGGAGAAGACCTCCCTCTAGATCCATTTCAGGGTCACCCAGTCCTAAGAGACCCAGACGACGCCAGTACACCCCGTCGGGAGGATTCTAGATCTGACACCTCAGGGTGCTCCAGATCTCCTTCTCCCAGCAACATTCCCTCTCTGGACCCACATGATCTACCTAGGTCTTCTCCGGATGATCCCTCTTTCGTGGAGATCGTGAGGCACATCCAGGAGAATACGGGGTGGGATGCTGAATTGCTCGACCCTGAGAGACAACGCCTTGCCCGCTACCTTCGGCAGAAAGACCCAAAGCCTGTGGTAGTGCCACCCTTGGTGGACACTTTTGCAGACGTCACCAAGGCTGCTTGGAAGTGTCCTCATTCTACTCCGGCAGTGCCGAAGAAGGCTGACCGCCTATACAAGGCCCCTAGGGAGGACCAGTATCTTGCGAACCATCCTTTGGCTGACTCCCTGGTCATCACTGCCTCACATGACCGATCTCAGAGACCTCAGCATTTGAGCACACAGCCACCGGACCCAGAGTCCAAGCAATTGGATGTCCTGGGTAGGCGCACGTATGCGGCTGCGACTTGCGCCATCAGGTCACTGAATTACCTCACCCACATGGTTCAATTCCAGAATGCACTGTGGGAACAGTGACGGGACCTGGTCGAGAAGATGCCCAATAGCGACCAAAAGGAGGAGCTCCTGAACCTCCTCCACACAGGTTCGGATGTGGGAACCCAGGTGCTCAGAGCCGCATATGATTCTGCGGACTCTTCAGCCAGAGCTGCAGCCTCAGGCGTGTCTCTCCGGAGACACTCTTGGCTCCGTGTCTCCGGTTTTACCCCGGACGTCCAGAAGAGCATCTTAGACATCACTTTGGCCGAGGTCCTATTTGGTGGAAGCCTCAGAGAAGGTGATCACCAAACTTCAGGACGAGGGAAGGCAGTCAGATCTGTACAGGCCATGTACAGGTCTCGCCCAGTTCTCTCTCATAGGAACCAGAGCCGCTTTTGCGGCCAGATACAAAGGCAACAGCCACGTTCCGGCCAACAGCAGAGGGGCACTTTCACCCGAAAAGCCCAGGCCAAGTCATCCCCAGGCAGAGGCCAACGAATTGCAAAGTCGGCCCAGCCTGCTGGATCAATGCTGCCACAGCATGACTCCTTCCCAGCCCCACCCTCCTCAGGATCAGCGGAAATGAAGGTGGGGTCACATCCCCGTCACCTGCCAGGATGGCTGCGATCCCACCGACAGGTGAGTGCTGCAACCTGGTCAAAAAGGCCACTATATAGAATTTGTAGGCAGCCACCTACAAGACCTCCCTGCTTTCCCGCTACTCGAGTCAGCACGCCCTGCTCATACAGCAGGAAGTGCTCGCGCTTCTAGAGAAAGAAGCCTTAGAGCACGTTCCAGAGAACCAGAGAGGACTAGGGTATTATTCTCACTTCTTCCTGGTTCCAAAGAAAACAGGGGACCTCCGTCCAATACTGGACCTCAGCGACCTCAACCTGTCGGTCGCTTACAAACACTTCCGCAAGGTGACCCTTCCGGGCCTAATTCCCATGTTGAAGCGAGACGCCTTTCTGGCGTCTTTGGACATGCAGGACTCCTACCTGCACATTCCAATTGCTCAAATGCACAGGAGGTTCCTGCAATTCGAGTTTCAGAGCAGTCATTATCAGTTCTGAGCTCTTCCCTTCGGGCTGTCATCGGCACCTCGCGTTTTTACGGAGTGCATGGCGGTCGTAGCGGTGTCTCTGAGGAGACAAGGCCACTACATGTTCCCATACCTGGACAACTGGCTTTTCATGGCACCCTCCAGGGAGGCACTGATGACAGCCATTCACAGCACCCAGTCCCTTTTTCAATCACTGAGTATCCTCATCAACTACGAGAAGTCACTCCTGGTGCCGTCCCAGAAACTGCAGTTTATAGGAGCAGTTCTGGACACCATCAGAGGGAAAGCTTTTCTTCCCTCAGACAGAGCGGAACACATCAGATCCCTCATCAGGGACCTTTCTGTGAAGACCGTCCCGGCCAGACTGGTCCCTCGCCTGCTCGGACACATGGCTGCGGCCATTGCAACAGTCCCGATGGCACAGCTCCACATGCGAGTAACCCAGTGAATGCTAAGGGTACAATGGGACCAAAGGCAAGACAATCTGCAGCAGCCAATTCGAATCACGAATGCCACGATTCGGGATTTACAGTGGTGGCTTGATCCGAGGAACCTCTCAGTGGGGGTTCCTTTCATAGCGCCGTCTCCGACTGTGACTCTCTTCACAGACTCATCAGGGCTCAGGTGGGGAGCACACCTAGACGGTGTGCGATCTCTGGGCCTTTGGACAGCCCAGGAATCTCATCTCCACATCAACATTTTGGAAATGAGGGCAGTACTTTACACTCTGTAGGCCTTCCAGTCGGAGATTCCACTGGGTACACTCTTGTTACAAACAGACAATACCGTGGTGATGTATTACCTCAACAGACAAGGAGGCACTCACTCCTACCTGCTTTGCAGGGAGGCCATGAGAGTGTGGGAGTGGGTATTGCAACACAGCGCAAACCTAATTGCAGTACACGTCCCGGGAGTGGACAACACCGTCGCAGACGGTCTGAGTCGCTCTCAGGCCAGAGTCCACGAGTGGGAACTTCTACAGGAGGTGGCAGAGGATCTGCTTCACAGATGGGGCACTCCAGAGTTAGACCTTTTCACGTCTCCATCCAAACACAAAACTGCCCAATTTTTGCTCGCTAGATCCAGGGCCTGGTGTTTCCTGGCAAGACGCGTTGTCCCTCACCTGGTCGGGCAGATTCCTCGATGCCTTTCCTGTTGATCCAGAGAGTTCTCTTAAAACTTTGCAGGGAGCAGGCGACGCTCATTTTGATCGCACCGTTCTGGCACAGACAAATTTGGTTCTCTCTCCTGCATCAGCTATCCCGGGAACCTCCAGTTCCTTTGCCAATCAGCTCCCATCTGTTGTCTCAGGAGACGGGTTCATTGGTTCACCCAGACTTACGTTCGTTGAACCTGCAAGCTTGGCTCCTAGAGAGATAGCCATGATGCGATACGGGGTTTCACAAGAAGTGGCAGATGTGCTCTCTGCTGCCAGAAAACCGGCAACGTACGCTATGAAATGGCGTAGTTTCTGTTTGTGGGCTCAATCGCGCGGTTTCTTGCCGTTAGACTGTCCCGAAAAGCTGGTTCTAGACTACCTGCTTTCCCTTTTTATTCGGACTGGCTTACTCCTCGATTAAAGTGCACCTTTGTGCAATTTCTGCTAGCCATGCCCCCTGTAGGCCATCGGATGGTGGCCCAGTTGGACACTACTCGTGCCTTTTTAAGGGGAGTCCTCCACCTTAGGCCGCCCATCAAGGATCCGATTGCTCCTTGGGACTTACCCTTCGTCCTGGAGCAGCTTACGCTGCCACCTTTTGAACCAGCCGCGGATTGCGAGCTACGTTTTCTCTCATGGAAAACGTTTTTAGCTGCTGTTAATTCAGCGAGAAGGATCTCTGAATTGCATGCTGTAATGTGCAAAGAGCCTTATTTGGTTTTTCACCAGGACAGAGTATCCCTGAGGACAAAACCAAAGTTTTTGCCTAAGGTGGTTTCAGCCCTCACGCTTAACCAGGATATCGATCTACCAGTGTATTTCCCAAGGTACACTAATCGAGGAGAAGCCCTTCTGCACACCCTCTGTGCATCGGTGCCTCAGATATTATCTGACCAGAACCAAACAGTTTCGAAAGGCGGACCAACTTTTTGTCTCCTTTGCTTTCAGAATGAAAGGAGCTCCTGTCTCCAAACAGTCTCTCTCGAGGTGGCTCATCCAGTGCATCACTTATTATGACAAGCGCCATAAACCCTTACCGAGCACGGTCAAGGGTCATTCCACGAGAGGGGTGGCTACTACTTTTGCAGCGTTAAAGAATGTCTCCACCTGAGCTATTTGCGCTGCAGCTACTTGGAGCTCTGTGCATACCTTTATCAGGCATTACAGTCTGGACATTACATTGAGGCGAAGAGCAGGGTTCGGCCTAGCCGTCCTTCAGGGACTTCTGTCCTAGGCTCGAGTAGTATTTAGACTTCTACCTTTCCTCCTCCTTGTGGTGTAGGGTTGCCACTATTGCTTGGAAATCAGTCCTAATGGTGTAACCTGCTGCAAGAGCTGTATCTCGAAAGTAAGATAGTACAGTTACGTAAGAACTTACCATAACAGTAGATCTTAGAGAACAGCTCTTGCAGCAGGTACCTTCCCGCCCACCATCCCCCTTCTTTTGGAGGTAGGTCGTAGCCAAACACCCATCTTACAGGATGGACATTCCGATTTTATAGTCTTGGCCATCTGGTGGCAGATCTTTGGTCTCCTCTTCTGATGTCATCCAGCGGCCGAGAGTCTCTGGTGGGAGAACTGAGGATTGTGGGGGGACTGCCTCCTTATGTACTACGCCTGACGGGGGCGGGACCGACGTCGGAGGCGGTCCCCGCTGAAGACTGCTAGCTAGAAAATTTCCGAGGGGTCCTGATGGCTTTAGTCCTAATGGTGTAACCTGCTGCAAGAGCTGTTCTCGAAGATCTACTGTTACGGTAAGTTCTTGCGTAACTGTACTTTCTCCCAGTGGGGGGATCCCAACAGAGAGAAAATCCTGGCACCGTTTGCTCGATTTTGCATTTGCCAGACGTGAAATTAGCCCGACTTGTGATATCTCGACTGGGTTATTTACTGAACTTTCCAGAGCACCTGCTTCACTTCTGGATTGCACCTCGCTGACTGAGGTGTGCACTTGTAGTGGAGTACCTTACTGCTTCATTCGGGGCTCCGTGGAGGGCTTTTGACTCTAATAATTTTATTTCGTTGGCGCACCTTTCTAAGCTGCTTTTGTGTCGAAACAAGCACAACTTTCTTTGAATTTAATACCTCTAGAAGTGTGAGGGCATGTGGGCTTTGTGTTGTAGGAAAATGCGTAAGAGCGAGAGCTGCTGCAGTTTTAGTGTGCTGGTTATTTTGTAAGACCTGGTGTTTGGTGTAACAGCCCTACTTTCCTGGGCTATCCTTAATGCCAAGGCCTTTTTTTGAATATTAGCCCCGGTTTCTCTTTTCATTTGGGTCCTTAGTATTTTTTCCCATTCTGCCGCTACAGCCTTTTCTTTAATTGGCAGCTCTATCTTGAAGCGGGCAACTGCAAGGTTATTTACTGAACCTCCCAGGGTCTCTGGAGCTCTTTCGGCTCCGGTAATTTTCTTTCTAGGAGCGTGGATATGATGTTCATCCACACTTCTTGGCATGTCCCCTTCCACTTTAAGATGGACAGGAAGTCTTCAAGCTAGCTCCTCCCACCCACCTCGGCTCCGCCTCATCACACCAGATCTTCCTTTCTGCTGGAAGATTCTGGTTGCCTCGCTCATGCTCACGCATTTTGTAGGCCCTGGCTTTCAAACCTTCGGTTATTCCGAAAATTTGCATCGTTCGTGTTAGCAATTGCAAGTTTATCATTTCGATTATGGAAGACAAGTCTTCCCCCGGATTTCGTCAGTGCCCTTTCGGCCAGAAAATGTCACGCACTGATTCCCACACTACGTCGTCTATTTGCCTCTGTATCGACGCAGACAGCGAAATCACGATGTCTCTTCTTCCATCCCAAGCGTCCTCAGCGACAATCTTGCATGCCTAAAGCTGGGGAGGCTGGAAGCGGAACCTCTGGTGAAATCCAGGAGATTCGGAGGGCAGTTTCCGGGCTGCGGGATCCGCCGAGCAATTGGAACGCATTCAAGCGTTCACTGAGGAAGCGGCTCGTGCAGCACAGACTTCTCGGAACTTCTTCGTTGCACTCAACCTAGGTTCCACCTTCTCAGGTTCCTTCAGAGAGCTGTGCCAGTCTCTCACGACCAAGGGAAGGGCGCCTGCAGGCTCGCACTACTCTCGATCCCGTGAGCGGAAGAAGGATCCGGGATCATCTTCATCTCGATGGAGACCTTCATGGGAGCGGGAGAGGTCTTCATCTCAGGAACATCTGGTCTCGGCCGAGATCACATCTTTGGCCACTGGCTTTTTGGCTTTGCCATCTGGTCAGTCTACAGAATTGTCGATCGATGTTGAAATCGTGATCGATCCAATATCGCCAACTCCGGTCAACGATTCCCTTGATCGAACCCCTAACTTTATCTTTATAGATGACAAGACCCAGCCTGCTGGGACTCCCATCGAAGAAGTCCCTGATCCCGGGAAATCGCCAGTCCCGCCGGTGTCTCGCGAGCGACAGAGTCGGCCTGTGTGATCTCGATCGAGGTCTCTGACCCCCCCTTGACCAACAGACTGAGGAAGAGCCATAAATGCTGTAAAAAGAGGTGGCGCCATTGGTCGTCCTCGTCCTCCTCGGATGAGGAGAGGCTCCATCAGAAACTCCGGCGCTACGAGGACCTCATGTGGCAACAGCTGATTTGGACCAGGCACAAGCCGACTCCGGTTTCCACACCGAGCATTACCTGGCTTTTGCCTCCTAGGTCAGAGTTGATTAAGTCGGTTCCTCAGCCCACAGAGCCAGTAAAACCACCAGTTCGGCCCAAAACGGTTTTTCCACCGGTTGTGGAGGAACCAACTTCCAAACAGCCTGTGGGAGGGTTTCCTTCCAAGAAAGATAGACCGGACACTGGGTTTCCCCGGTGTTTGTTGGTCATGGTCACCCCGGACCGCCCTCTGCGAGTCGAAGATGACCTGGGTGATTGGTCGTTATACTCAGATTCGGACGTCACCGGTTTACATTCTTATCCAGGTGATGATAAATTAACAGTTGGCTTAGAGACAGAGGAAGGTCCCTTGTCTTTTCAGGGCATTCTTCACCTGATCAGAGTCCACAGGGATGCCCCTGGAGCCAATCCAGAAAAAAGCGGAGAACCCTCTTACCGACATCCTTGAAAGGGGATACCCGGACAGAGGCCTTTCCTGTGTCTGAGGGTATTGTTGGCCCGGCCCTAGAACTTTGGCAGCACCCTGCCTCTTGTCCAGCTCAGTCGGCCCTCAAGTATGCGGTGCCCATGAGGTCTCTTGTGTGGGGTTCTCAGAGCACCCTTTGGCCGACAACCTGGTGACTGCCTCTCTGTTCAGGCGTACTGGCAGATCTTACTTCGAGAAACAGCTCTTGCAGTAGGTTACACATGGCCAGGACCCCACGTAAATTTTCTAGCTAGCACTATCCAGCAGGGACCGCCCCCGACGTCGGCCCTGCCCCAGCCATCAGGCATCATACAAAAGGGGGCGGTGCCCCAGAATCCTCAGTTTTTTTCCCCCACCGTTGACTCGCCAGCATCAGCCTCACAGATGCCTGATTAGCGAACAACGACTAAAACTTTTCCAGCAAATTTCTTGCTTAACTAAATGTCTGCATCTCCTACTCCTTCCACAGAAGGACACCCCTCCAAATGTGTCTGTGGCAAATGGATCCCTTTCATGAATCTCCATTCAGCCTGTCTCCGGTGCCTAGGCCCGGAGCACAACACCAAGGCCTGCTCCTTTTGTCAGCAGTTTAACAGCCGCTCACGGATCCGCCGTCAGAAGGCATTCCAGGGGTTCCTGTTGGAGGAAAGATTAAAAACGATGAAAAAAGACCCTACCTCCAGAGGTGAGTCAGCCTCCAAGTCCCATAAACATCGGAAGAAGGCCAGGTCCAGATCCCCGAACCGGGCCTTGGACTCGCGCACCAGCTCAGGCTCCACGCGCTCAGACTGCTGTCCTTCCAGGGCTCGATCTCAGCCTCCTCCCATTAAAGTCAGATCTTCAGGCGGTCCTTCGGCTTCCCTCCACCCACTCAAGACTTTCAGGACTTCGGACCCTTCTCCAACGCCCTCCCGGGCCTCAGTGAAGTCATCCAACTGTCATAGGTCCATGTCCTCTTCGAAGTCTGCTTCTGCTTCCTTGGACAGACGCCGGGAACCCAATGCCAGATTGGCCTCCCAGGGGACCTGTTCCCCCTCCCAGGAAGACCAAGGATCTGACATCCCTTAAGCGGATGACACAACCTAAGCGGGCTTCCGATCCTTCTCTGGCCAAACGCCCATCAGACCAGACGTCCCTCAAACATCCGACATCGGTCAAGCAACCTTCGGAGCCGACTGCCCTCCCTTCACCGGTTGATACCAGTCGCCGGGGTTCATCAGAGGAGGATTTGATGTTGCCTGACGACCAGGCAGGCGACACTGAGGACGCTAGGCTTCCTCGGGAGCCTTCGTCCGAATCGGCAATGCTCTCTGACCAGATGACAGGCCGGTTGTCGGGCATGAATATCCAAGAGGTCAAAGATCTCTTCGGTTTTTGGTGGGACACTATTAAAAAGGATGTGGTCCCAGTAAAGCCTCTTCCACCTCCGCCCCAGGGTCCAGAAGGTAGACCCGCGACCCCCAAGGAGCTTACACCACCTCCTAGGGGTAGATCCAGAGACAGGAGAAGGCCCCCTTCACGGTCTCCCTCAGGGTCCCCCAGCCCCAAGTGACCCAGAGGAAGAAGGTCCACTCTGCAGGGGGACGACTCTAGACCGGACTCTTAAGATACCTCCAGGTCTCCTTCTCCCATAAGTATCTTGTCACCAGACCCATGAGACCCCGGTGACCTCGGATGATCCCTCTTTGCTGAAATCATGTGGCACATCCACGAGAATATGGGATGGGAAACAGAAGAACTAGACCGGGCGACAGTGCCTAGCTAGATATCTTCGGCAGAAAGATCCTAAGCTTGTGGTAGTGCCACCCTTTGGTGGATACCTTTGCGGATGTCACCAAGGCTGCATGGAAACATCCGCATTCCACCCCCGCTGTTCCGAAGAAGGATGACCACCTGTACAGGACCCTTGTGGAGGACCTGTATTTGGCGCAACAACCTCTGGCCGATTCACTGGTCATCACGGCCTCTCACGATCGGTCTTGATGACCGCAACGTTTGAATACCCAGCCACCAGACCAGGAATCCAAGCAGTTGGATTCACTGGGGCGGCGCATGTACAGTATGTGGCTGCCATATGCTCCATCAGGTCACTGAACTATCGGACACACATGGTTCAGTTTCAGAACACCCTATGGGAACAGGGCCAGGACCTGGTTAAAGTCCTTCCAGATGGCGAGCAGGAGGAGGAGCTCTTGAACCTTCTTCACACAGGGTCAGATGTGGGGACCCAAGTTTTGAGAGCCGCCTATGACTTGGCGGATTCTGCGGCCAGGGAGCAGCCTCTGGCGTCTGTCTCTGGAGACACTCATGGCTTTGTGTCTCCAAATTTACTCTGGATGTTTACAAAAACATCCTGGACATCTCCTACAGTGGAGAGATCCTGTTTGGTGAAGATTTTGAAAAGGTAATCACCAAGTTACATCACGCCGGGAGGGCGGTGAGGACTGTACAGGCCCAAGACTGGTTCCTTTCTTAGGAACCAGAATAGTTTTTACGGCTGGCAACAGCAGCAGCAGCAGCCACGTTCTGGCCAGCATCAAAGGGGCAACTTAAACTGCAAGGCCCAGTCTAAGTCTTCACCAGGCCAAGGTCAGAGATATACTAAACCAACCCAGCCTGTTGGAGGCAGCACCGCCACAGCATGACTCCTTCCCGGCCCCCGCCCCTCCTCTGGATCAACAGGAAGAATAGGTCGGGGGTCGCATCTCCTGCCACCTTTCAGGGTGGCAGACAACCACCGACCAGTGGGTCCTACAGTTGGTAGAGAGAGGACACTCTATAGAATTCCTCTATCACCCACCTTCAAGGTCTCCCCTGCTTTCCCGTTACTCGGGACAGCATGCCCTGCTCATTCAGCAGGAGGTGCTAGCGCTTCTGGACAAAGAGGCCATAGAGCATGTACCGCAGAACCAGAGAGGCGCAGGATATTATTCCCACTTTCCGGTTCCAAAAAAGGCGGGACCTCCGTCCAATCCTGGACCTCAGCGACCTCAACGCTTCGGTGCTTTACAAATGCTTCCGCACGGTGACTCTTCCAGGGCTAATTCCCATGCTCAAGCAGGATGCCTTCTTAACGTCACTGAACATGCAGGATGCCTACCTATGTATCACGATAGCTCGGGTGCACAGAAAAGTATTGTGCTTCGAGTTTCTGGGTCGCCATTATCAGTTCCGAGCCCTCCCTTTCGGGCTGTCCTTGGCACCTCAGGTATTCACGAAGTGCATGGCAGTAGTAGCGACAGCTCTCAGGAGACAAGGCCACTACGTGTTTCCCTACCTAGACGACTGGCTCCTCATTTGCCCCCTCTCGGGAGGCCCTGATGTCCGCGATACATTGTACTCGTTCTCTCTTCGGGTCCTTGGGCATCACCATCAATCGGGAGAAGTCACACCTGGTTCCGTCTCAGATTGCAGTTCATAGGCGCAGTTCTGAACACCATCCGGGAAAAGCTTTTTTGCCCCAGGACTGTGCGGAGCACATCAGATCCCTCATAAGGGATATCTTGGTGAAGAAGACCGTTCCGGCAAGATTGGTCCTTTGCCTGCTCGGACACATGGCTGCGGCCATTGCAACAGTCCCTTTAGCCCGTCTGCACATGCGGGTGACCCAGTTGATGTTACGGGTGCAGTGGGATCAGAAGAAGACCATCTACAGCATCCAATCAGGATAAGGAACGCCGTCATCCGGGATTGGCAGTGGTGGCTCATCCCAGAGCAAATTTCGTTGGGAGTCCCCTTTGTTGCGCCATCTCGGGTTGTAACACTCTCCACGGACGCTTCGTGGTCCGGTTGGGGAGCACATCTCAACAGTGTCAGGTTTCGAGGCTCGTGGACGACCCAGGAAGCTCATCTTCACATAAACATTTTGGAGATGAGAGCGGTCCTTTACGCCTTGCAAGCTTTCCAATCAGAGATTCCACCAGGTACTCTTGTGCTGCAGACAGACAATACCGCGGTGATGTATTACCTCAACAAACAAGGAGGCACTCACATTTCTACCCTCTTTGCTGGGAGGCCATGAGGGTGTGGGATTGGGTACTGCAACACGGCACAAACCTTATTGCTGTACATGTTCCAGGAGTGGACAACGTTATCACAGACAGTCTGAGCCAATCTTGGGCCAGAGTCCATGAATGGGAACTACTCCAAGAGGTCGTAGAGGATCTGTTTTGCAGATGGAAACAAGAATTAAACCTTTTTGTGTCCCCATCCAATGCAAAACTGCCCAATTTCTGCTCGCTAGATCCAGGGCCTGGTGTTTTCTGATGAGACGTGTTGTCCCTCTCCTGGGCGGGCAGATTCCTCTTCACATTTCCTCCCTTCCCGTTGATCCAAAGGGTTCTTCTGAAACTCTGCAGAGAGCTGGTGACACTGATCTTAATCGTGCCCTTTTGGCCCAGGCAGATCTGGTTCCCTCTGCTGTACCAACTTTCTCAGGAACCACTGGTGCCTCTGCCAGTCAGCTCTCACTTATTGTCCCAAGAGGCAGGATCCTTGGTCCATCCAGACCTTCACTCTCTGAACCTGCATGCCTGGCTCCTAGGGACATAGCAGTCATGCATTATGGGGTCTCGCAAGAGGTAGTGGATGTTCTAGCGGCTGCTGGAAAACTGTCCACTCATTCCACGTATGCCATGAAATTGTGCAGATTTTGTCTCTGGACTCAAGCAAGGGGACTTTCCCCACTGGATTGTTCTGAGGGTTCGGTATTAGACTACCTCTTGTCCCTATTTCAGGCAGGCTTGGCCTACTCCTTGATAAAAGTACACACCTGTGCCATCTCGGCCTATCACGCACCTATGGGCCTACGGTCCATGTCCCAGTTGGAAACTGCACATGCCTTTTTGAGAGGCGTTCTCCACCTTAGGCCTCTGATTAAGGATCCCATTCCTCCTTGGGACCTACCCTTCGTCCTGGAGCAGCTTACGCTGCCTCCTTTTGAACCAGCCACGGATTGCGAGCTATGTCTTCTTTCATGGAAGACATTCTTTTTAGTTGCTGTTACCTCTGTCAGAAGGATTTCTGAGCTCCACGCACTCGTGCAAAGAACCTTATTTGGTTTTTCACCAGGACAGGGTGTCCCTAAGGACAAATCCAAAATTTCTGCCTAAGGTGGTCTCAGCCCTTACTCCTAACCAGGATAGCAACCTGCCGGTGTACTTTCCAAAGTAGTCCAATAGAGGAGAGGCCCTGCTGCACACTCTCGATGTGCATAGGTGTCTAAGATACTACCTGACCAGAACCAGGCAACACCATAAATCTGATCAGCTTTTTGTTTCCTTTACCCATAGGATGTTGAGTGCTCTGGGCTCTAAGCAATCTCTTTCTAGATGGCTCATTCGTTGTATCACATTCTGTTAAGGGACATTCCACAAGGGAGGGGGGGGGACTACCTCCTTTGCTGCTCTGAAGAACGTGTCCACCTCAGCCATCTGCGCAGTAGCTACTTGGAGCACCGTGCACACCTTTATCAGGCGTTATAGCCTGGATGTTGCTTCATGGTGAAGAGCTGGTTTTGGTCTAGCAGACCTTCAGGGACTACTGTCCTAGGCTCTGGTTCAACTCATGATCTCTCCCTAGCCTCCTCCCATTTGAGAGGGATTTTCAGAATTGCTTGGGAATCAGTCCTAATGGCATAACCTGCTGCAAGAGCAGTTTCTCGAAGTAAGATAGTACAGTTATGTAAGAACTTACCGTAACAGTAGATCTTCGAGAACAGCTCTTGCAGCAGGTAGTTTCCCTCCCACCATCCCCTCTGGAGGTAGAGTTGTTCCATTTATTACTTCCTAGGATTCAGTGTTTTCAACACCTCCCTGCTGCATACCGTCTTTGAAGCCGGATCCTCAGTCTCCACTTCAGAAGTCATTTAGCGGCCGGGAGTCTCCAGTGGGAGAACTGGGGTTTCTGGGGGGACCATCCCCTTTTGTATGATGCCTGACATCGGGGGCAGTCCCCGCTGGATACTGCTAACTAGAAAATTTCCATGGGGTCCTGGCGCCCGCCAGCTTCAGTCCTAATGGTGTAGCCTCCTGCAAGAGCTGTTCTCCAAGATCTACTGTTATGGTAAGTTCTTACATAACTGTACTTTCTGCCAACACTGACTGACCCCTTGATAAAGAGTCCAAGCTTTTGGACCATTCAGCCAGGAAGGTCTACGCGGCTTCCTCCTTGTGCCTTCGTCAGGCAAGTTCAGCTGTCATCATGGCACACTTCTCGCGCCCTTTTTTAGGGTCGCTGGATGAAGTCCTCCCACATCTCCCCACAGACATGCAGACCACGGTCAAGCAGGCATGGGATCGGCACCGAGCTGCTGCCAAACAGCTTCATATGGCCCTGGACATTGAGGATTCTTGTACCCGCTCGATGGCTGCCACAGTTGCCTCTCATCGCAGGGCTTGGCTGAGGCTCTCCTCCTTTTTGGCAGATACCTAGCACAAATTAGCTGATGTACCCTTCCTCAGGACCGACCTGTTCAGCCCAGGAGTGGCCGGTCACCTTCAGCACATTGAGCAGTCCAATGCCACCTTGGATGCTACTTCTGCCAAGGGTTCCTCGGGTAAGAACCAGCAGAAGAAAAGCCTTTTGGCATTCTTCCCCTGCTGCTCAGCAGTCCTCCTTTCAAGGTGGACAGCAGGAGGCTCAAGCTTGGTGCCCCCGGCAGAAGCCCGGACCCCAACAGGCCCCTAAAGGAGGCCGAGGTTCAGGTCCTGGAGCCACCTCCTCCAAGCCTACACAGTGACGGGGCGGGAGCTGTCAACCCCTCTCCCATCACTTCAGCTCTGGGTCCTACAGTGTGAGACCGACTCCACCACTTCCTTTCTGCCTGGTCCGTTGTCACTTCGGACAGGTGGGTTCTTGAAGTGGTCAGTCAGGGACTGCCTCTGGAATTCGAGCAGTACCCTCCAAGCCGAGCCCGTGCCCCTCAGGAGGAAAGAATATCCGCTCAGACCCAGTCGGCTCTCCGAGACGACATCACTCGGCTCCTCCTCAAGGAGGCAGTGGCGGATCCTCCAGCAGACCCAGACTTTGTCTCCAGATACTTCCTGGTGCCCAAGTGGAAGGGGGGCTGGCGCCCCATCCTAGATCTGCACGGCCTGAATCAATATCTCGGGTCACGCACCTTTTGGATGGTCAGTTTGTCCCAGATCATACCATCCTTGGAGCAAAACAGGTGGTTCTGTTCACTGGATCTGCAGGACACGTTCTTTCATGTCACAATCCATCCGTCCCATCAGTGGTTCCTCTGCTTCAGGGTCGAAGAGACCCTGTCACGAGATCAGAAACCATACCATTCGGCCTGTCTGCTGAGCCAGGGTCTTCACTAAATCCATTGCAGTGGTGGCGGCCATCTCGGGGCAAGAATTATCCTTACCTTGACAGTTGGCCCCTAGCAGGTTCCACCCAACAAGAGGTGGAGAGGTCCAGGGACCTGTCCCTCTAGATCTGCTCCCAACTCAGCCTCCTGATCAACGAGGCCAAGTCATATCTCATGCCTTCTCAGGTGATGGGCTTCATCAGGGCGGAGCTCGACTCTTTGTCAAGCCAGAGCTCATCTCCCGGCGGACAGGGTGGAGGTTCTTTTCTCCTTTGCCCAATCATTTCTGGTTGTGCAATTGTGCCCTGCCCTGGACTTTCTTTGCCTTCTGGGTTACATGGCGGCATGCACCTCAGTGGTTCATTGGGCCCGGTTGCACATGCACCTCTTCAATGGGAGCTGGCCGCCCAGTGGACTCAGCGTCATGGTCATTTTTTGACCAGCTGATCACTGTAACCCAGAAGATGTGGGACGCTCTCCAATGGTGGACGGCCCCAGACCGGTTGCAGGAAGGGATCCGGTTTGTCCGGATCATCCTTACAACAGATGCCTCTCTCATGGGCTGGGGAGCCCACATGGTAGACCAAAGGGCCCACGGGCTCTGGACCCTTGAGGAGTCCCGATGCCATATCAACCTGTTGGGAGTTCAGAGCAGTCAGACTGGCATTGTCAGCTTTCACTCTTCAGCTCCGGGGTCAAATGGTTCAAGTCCAGAGAGACAATACCACGACCATGTACAACCTCAACGAACAGGGTGGCATGCACTCCCGTCTGCTGTGCAGGGAGGCGCTCCGCATCTGGACCCTCATGAGCCGATTTGAGGCAGATCTCCTAGCCATCCATGTGGCAGGAGCATCAAACAGTCTGGTGGATGTTCTCAGCCGCTTAGGCCAGACATCCCACGAGTGGTCTCTCCATCCAGAGGTAGCTTAGTCTGTTCTCCCACTGGGGCAAACCGATGGTGGACCCATTTGTCTCCAGGGGAAAACAAGCTGAGGCTGTTTAATGCCTGCCCCACTCAGCAGGGCTCGCTGCAGGGGGATGCCTTCTCAAGGCCGTGGACCCCAGACCTCCTTTACGCCTTCCCTCCATTTTCCTTGATCCACAAGGTACTCCTCAAGGTGAGGAGGGACAATACGAAGGTGATCCTGGTAGCCCTAGACTGGCCGTGCCAGTTCTGATATCCAGATCGCCTCAGCTGCAGGCCTCCGCAGCAGCTTCCAGCACGCCCAGACCTGTTATCACTAAATCAGCGGAAGGTATTCCATCCGGACCTTCAGTCCCTGTAACTCGCTGCCTAGTACCTGAACAGCTAGAGTTCCAGGCTTTGGGTCTTTCCGAAGATGTCTACACTGTGGTGGAGGCATCCAGAAAGGGAATCGACCAGGAAATGTTATGTGTTCAAATGGAAAAGGTTTTCCATTTGGTGTTAGGGCAAGGGCCTGGACCCTCTGTCCTGTCCAGTGGCTAACATTCTCGACTACCCTTCGGTCATCGACCCTTAGGGTGCTCCTGGCAGCCATCTCTGCTTACCGGGAGTGGGCCGGTGGTGCAGGAGACTGTGGTTGGGCGCTTTTTCAAAGGCCTGGATCACATATCCCCTACGGTGCGTGAACCTTCACCTCCATGGGATCTACTGCTGGTACTGCCAAAGCTCATGGGCAAGCCATTCGAACCAATGCACAAGTGTGCCTTGTCACACTTGTTGTGAAAGATGGCCTTCCTCGTGGCTGTCGTGTCTGCCAGGACAGGGGAGCTCCAGGCACCTTATCTGGTCTTCCACAGGGACAAGGTTGTCCTACGCCCCCACCTGAAATTCCTTCCGAAGGTGATGTCAGTTTCACCTTAACCAGGTGTTAACCCTGTCGGTATACTACCCTAATTACACCTCGGAGGCAGAGTACAGGCTCCATACCTTGGACCTGAGACGAGCTCTCTACTATTATAAGGAGAGGACAGCGGTAATTCTGGGAGAGATTCGCCAGCTGTTTGTCACCTGCGCTGAAGCATCGTCTGGCAGACCTGCAGCCAAACTGACTATTGCAAGATGGATCACGTCATGCATAGGTCTGTGCTACGAGTTGGCGGGCAAGGAGCCTGCCAGAGGGATAAGAGCTCATTCTACCCACCATACTGCTGCATTGCTGGCTGCTTCCAGGGACATCCCTATCCGGGAAATCTGTTGGGCTGCTACCTGGAAGTCAGCAAACACCTTCATCACCCACTACCACTTCAACCTCGAGTCACGCTAGGATGCTGGTTTTAGGTCCTCAGTCCTCCAGTCTCTTCCCCAAGTAAGTATCAGTGAGGGGGTGCGCCTTGCCTCCTTCCTCCCGGAGAACTGCTAGGAGTCTCAAGAATGTGGATGAACAACATATCCGCTCTCCTAGAAAAACAAGTTACTCACCTGTAACAGTAGTTCTAGAGTGGTATATGTTCATCCACATGGACCCACCCGACCTCCCCGGCTTCGGACGCACAACACCTGGCTTCCAGTGGGCTAAGATCTGGCGCCATGGGGCGGAGCCGAGGTATATACGACCCGGGTGGGTGGGAGGAGCCAGCTTGAAGACTTCAGGGCCATCTTAAAGTGGAAGGGGACATGCCAAGAAGTGTGGATGAACAACATATACCACTCCTAGAACTACTGTTACAAGTGAGTAACCTGTTTTTCATTGGCCTACCTTTCTAACCTGCTTTTTGTGGTGAAACAAGCGTGACTTTTTGCGCTCACTTGCATATATGCGCAAGGAACGTCTTGCAGCAGTACGACTTTTGGAGGTGTGTGACCCTCCTCGCGAATGCAGTGCTCGGTGTAGCAGGTGCAGCCTACCGGACCAATGCATGCCGAGCTGTGCATGACAGCTGTTCGGCTGTGTTGGTCTTCACTTTTGAGAAAAGGTCCGCTGCAATCGGTGGTGGCAGCATGTGTGTAATTACTATAATGACATCAGCCAAACTGCTGTCATACACAGCTCGGCATGAAATCCTTCCCGCTTCCTCCCTTTGCTAATGTCTTCCCCCTCCCTCGTTAGTGTTCTCCCCTGCCTCCACCTTGTGTGCCGAGGTGCGGTGCTCAATCCCCTCTGGTCTTGCGCCCCCAGCACACTGTGTGGCTGGACAGGTGCCCATTCCCCCGACTGCAGCCCCCCAAACAAAACACTAGTTGGCACGCTGGGAGTCCACGCCAGCGCATGGTATGCTCCCCACACACACACTGTATGACCGGGCGGATGACCCAATACCTGCAGCCCAGTCTCTGTCTCCCCAACCCCAAAACAACACATATATGGCACGCTGGAGCCTACCCCATCGTACCAAAACTCTTTTTTTTTTTTTATTCTTGTGAAAGAAGAAAACGGTCCCTCAGTGAGTCCTTGGCCCCCGCTAACCCACACCCACCTCCCCACACCCCACACCCCATACTTGCTTCTGGAACCCGGCACAATGATCTTCGGTGCACCAGGAATATGTCTGCACTCTTCGAAGCCGACCACGAGCTGAAGAAATGGCGGTAAGCTGTATAATGGCATAAATAGGGTTTTTTCAACTTAGGTGGATATCGCGGCCATTTTTGGGAATTATTTCACCGAATTTTCAACATGGGGTTCTTGGGAAACCACCTCATGAACTCAGTCACTGTCATTATTTTGTTCGGTCCCGAACGGCGATTTTGCAGTCACTGCACGGAATCACATTTCGGGACCGATTAACTAAACTACCATGTCAGTGTTCATGGGGTGGGTCCCTCAAAAAGCCTATGTTGCAAATTTGGTGGAAAAAAAATGACACTTTTACGAGTGTGCGTTGCGCAGTTTCCACATGCACTCGTAATTTCGCAAGTTTGTAATAGTTACACTTCAGATTTTCAACATTTGCATTTTCCCATTTTCAACATTTGCATTTTCCCACACTTTCTTGTGAACAGTACAGCTGTCATTTTTTCACATCCTGGCCGAAATGTGTTTTCACACTTCCAGTGTGGAATAGCATAGTCGCTGTGGGAAATCAGTGTTCGGTACAGATTAACAAAATCACAGTGACACTGTTCATGAGCAGAAGTGAAATAATTCCACTGAATGGCTGGGCTGTGAGCGCGTGTTGCGCAGTTGCCACACAGGTTCTTAACCTTGAGCCGACCAGGGCGTTGGGGTTCTTAAGACAGACACTTAAGAAGTATGAGGTTGAAATGTTAATCAGATGAAAGAGGAGTTGCAGAGAGGTACTCTGTTGGGGCATGGATGCTGAAGGGACATGGATACAATGGAGGGCCTGTATAAATGCCAATCACCACTGCACATACCTGCAAGTGAACGTTCGGCATTGACAAATGCTTGTTTTGAATTTAATACTCTACATCTCAAGGAGTGATGCATAGCACTAGAGTGTGCCTTTGCAAACTAGGGCATACAGATAACATCTCCAGTCCTCCAGTTGGGCACATTTACTGGAAAAGTATGAAGAATGAGGTACAGTAAGTGTTTATAGTGTGGCTCACTGTGGTGCTCCATTTCAGCTGCTGTTTTGTTTGCATTTTTCATTCAGCATGCATGGTGTGTTCGAACTTTGCTGTGAGAGTCTGAGGCAAGGTGGATTAATAATGCAGCTTTTAATGTTTGCATTCACTTGTCTTGCTGTTTGCCTCCTGGGAAAATGCTAAGCTGAGACTGTTTTGTGCCTGGACCTGGGCCTCCTTTATCCCTTCCTTTCCTCTGATCCACAAGATCTTGATCAAAGCTCGGTTGGACAAGCCACAGATGATCCTGGTGACTCTGGACTGGCCGCGCCAGTTCTAGTACCCAAATCTCCTTGGCCTCAGCAGCAGGCCTCTGTGGCATCTGCCACTTCACCCGGACCTGCTGTTGTGCTCTCGGGGGAAGGTCCTTCACCCAGACCTTCAGTCCCTGCACTTGACAGTCTGGTTCTTAAGTGGCTAGAATTCCAAGCTCTGGGTCTCTCAGAGGTCCTCCATATCACTGAGGCCTCTCGGAAGGAGTAAACTCATCTGTGCCGTGCCTTCAAATGGAAGAGGTTCTCCATTTGGTGCCAGGGCAAGTAGCTTGACCCCGTCCTGTCGCAAGCATCGTCAGTTTCTTATGGCCTCTCACTGTTGGGCCTTCGGTTGATGACCCTCAGTTCTGCCAAGACTTCCACCAGGCCACTCAGAGATGTCGTTTGAAGACCTTGGAGAGCCATCTCCTCAAGAAGAAGTTGGCTACAATGGAGCAGGAATTGCAGGCCCAGGGGTTCAGCCTCCCCATGACAATCCTCTGTCAGCCTCTGGCTCGCAGTCGCCCGCAGGGGTGGTTGGACCTGTCAGCCCTCACCTCCTCCGGGCTCCCAGTGACTGTGCCGCCCACCCTTATCTCCATGTCGGGTAGCAACTCTTCTGGGCAGTGAACATTGCCCCCTGACGCTTAGGCTCTTGGTATCCATGGGTGCTCTTCGAGGTGGCTCGCACGGTCTTGGGTCCTCTGGCAGCATCACCCACAGCATGCACTCACCTCCTCATCCACCCAGGCGTCGCCTCTGCCCTTGCCTCCTGGGTCTCCTGTCCCACAGGCACTGCCCTCGCCTGTGGGACCACTGTCTGCTTCCTCTCTGAACAGTCAGTCAAGCCGGTGCCGGCTCTCCGCCAATGACTCTGCAGTTGTCACCTTAGCCACAGCCCATACCTCAGCCAGAGTCGGATGGGCCATTGCCTGGGTACCCTATGCTGGCTCCTCCACCAACGTACTCTTACCCACAGCTGCAGTACCCTTATCCTGTGGTCTACAACCCACCCCTGCTGGTGGATTATAATGCTTTTTTCTCCGCCTGGTGGTCCTTTATCCAGACCAAGGACAGGTCGCCACGGAGGCAGTCTCCCTGGAACCCTCCGGCTCAGGACCTGAACTAGGCAGAACCTTGGGTCCCCTGGTGGGTGCCCTGACATCGGCTGTAGCCCATGTACGGAGGACAGTCTCCCCCTGATGCTGGTCTGCAACAGTGAACATTCTGGGGATGACTCTTCCCCTTTGTAGGCTTCTGAGGGCTCCAGTAATTCCTCCGAGGAGCAGGATCAGCATAAAGAGGCCCCTAAGTCCCCTCCAGATGACTCAACGTTCCTAGATATTATGCGTCCTATCCAGTCCCTCATGGGATGGGAGACGGAGGAACTGGACACGGAGCTTCGCAGTTTGGTTGTTTGTGGCAGGATACCCTTCCCTTGGTGGCACCTCCCCTAATTTGCTCCTATCAGGATGTCACGATGGTGTGGTACCACCACTCCACCTTTACCTTAAAAGGCAGACTGCCTCTATTATGCACCGGTTGGCAATCCCTTCTTAGAGGGACCACCCCAAGACTGACTCAGTGGTTATGAATGTGGTAAACAACCGCACTAAGAGGCCTAAACACCTTACTGCCCACACCCCTGACCGGGAATCCAGGGCAGCTCAACCAGTGGGGTAAACGCATGTATGTGTCTACCACCCTTGCTATTAGGGCCATAAACTATTTGGCCCATATGGTTCAATACCAGGACGCTCTCTGGGACTAGGCAAGGGATCTGATAGAGACTCTTCCTGAGGACTTTACTGAAAGTCAACTAGCCCAACTGTTGAAGTCAAGCTCAGATGTTAGCACTCACTCACTGCGGGTGGTGTACGATGTCATTGACTCCTCTGGGCATGGAGCGGTGACGGGAACCTGCGTTTGTCATCATTTGTGGCTTAGAGTGTCTGACTTTGCCCCTGATATTCAAGCCAGTATCTTAGATGCCCCCTTTAGGGGCTCGGTACAGAGGTGATGCCTAGGACATCATCTCCCAACTCCAGGAGTCCAGTAAGGCCCTCTGGTTGGTCCACTCACTCTACTGATCTCAGCCTCCAAACCATAAGTCCTTTCATTGGGCCTCTTGTCAGCCAGCCAGAAGCCAGCAGTTGAAGGCCTCCCTCAAGCTCAAGGCTCATACCCCCCAGCAACGCGGCCCCTTGAGCACCCACAGCCGGTCTACCAACCCTTGGGTCCACTGCTTAACTCCTTGCATGGAGGGGTCGGTTAGCCCTGTACTTCAACGGGTGGTGAGCAGTGACCACAGACCAATGGGTGGGTGCTTCAGCTCATAGAACAGAGGCACACCTTACAATTTCCGGAGCCTCCTCCGGTTCACCCTCCCTTGCCATCCCATTATCCTTGGGCCCACCTCTCCTTTATTAAGGAAGAGATTCAGGCTGTCCTGCATATGAGGGCCATAGAACCTGTCCCTCCAGCTCAGAGGAAGTGGGTTTTAACCCATTTATTTTTCCTCATCCCCAAGAAGACAAGGGGACCTGAGGCCTATCCTGGACCTCAGCCACCTGAACCTGTACATAGAGTACAAATCCTTCAGGATGGTTACCCTCCAAGGGCTGCTGCCCCTGCTTCACCTGGGGGACTGGCTCTGCTCCCTGGACATGCAGAATGCCGATCTTCATATCCAGTTTTTCCCAGCCCACTGCTGTTGCTTCCGCTTCCAGGAGGACCATTTTCAGTTCTGGGCCTTCGCTTTTGGCCTTTCATCTGCACTCTGGGTTTTTACTAAGTGCCTAGCGGTGGTGGCTGCAGCTCTGAGGAGACAGGAATTCTACATGTTCCCCGAACTGGACACTTGGCTGCAAGAAGCCCCCTCCGGGGATCTCCTGATTCGGACCCTGGAAATGCTCCTTTATGCTTTTCCAGGTTTTGGGGATCTCAGTCTGCCAAAGTCTTCTCTCCCCATGCCAGCACCTTTTGTATATTGGGGTGGTTCTGGACTCCTCCCAGGGCAGGGTTTTCCTGCCAGCGGACAGAGTGGAGCACTTAATAGAGCAGGCCCGTCACATCTCCTCCAATCAACTGATCCCTGTCAGGGTGTTACTGTGCTTGTTGGGACACATGGTGGCGGCCATAGCAGTGGCCCTGTGGCCTGCCTATATATGAAGGTTTCCCAGTGGACCCTTCCAAGTCCAGTGGGAACAATGCACGGATGACATGAATCAGCCGGTCATGGTCTCCGATTCAGTTATGAGGACCTTGGAGTGGTGGCAAGACCCTGCTAATCTCATGTGAGGGTCCCCTTTCGGACTGGGTCCCTCAACAGATCCTCACAAGGGATGCCTCTGGTCTCAGCTGGGGCGTTCACTTGGCCAACCACCAGATCCAGTGGCCCTGGACCAAGCTGGAGCACAGTCTCCAAATCAATGTGCTGGAGATGCATGTGGTTCTTTACGCCTTGCAGGCCTTCTAGACCCACATACTTCCCTGTCCGCTGCTGGTACAGACGATGTGCATTTTGTACTATATCAGCAAGTGGGGGGGGGGCACTCCTACCCCTTTGTTTGGAGGCGAGAGTCTGGTACTGGGCAATCAAGCACAGCCTGGAGCTTTCGGCTGTTAATGTTCCAGGCATCCAAAATGTCCTGGCCGACAATCTCAGCTAGTCCAGGTTGAGGGCTCACGAATGGGAACTTCTGTCCTCAGTGGTTGAAAATCTCTTTTACGGGTGGGGTCGTCCAAAATTGGACCTTTCTAGAGACATTGTTATGATGTTCTATCCACACTTATAGGCAGTATCAGTTCCCTTTAAGTTGAAGACCCAAGTCCACCCTAGCCAGACTGGATCCACTCTTCCATTACTTCTGTTGTTTCGCCCTGGACTGTCAACCCACCACCCATCATTGTACCCTCAGATCATGGCCAAGTTCTGGACCCAATCCCTGCCCACTTACCTCACTTCTGTACTATCTGCCTCTGCCCCTCCAGCTTATTCACTGAGGAGCAGTGATGCAGGCTTATATCCATGCCCCACATGTCCACGGCCACAGGCCAGGAAGCCTTCAAATATTGCATGCGTAAACTGTGGAATTCCCTCCCCATGGGCATTCAGCATGCCTCCCCCACCCAGCGCCTCAATTCCCTGCTCAAAGCACATTTCTCCTTCATCTGTACATGTGACTAAATATTATGTTCGCCATAAGACCTGTCCCTCCTATTGTGTCAAAATAAGCGCTGACCTGCAGTGCACTGATGTATGTATGTATGTATGTATGTATCTTAGCTTAGACTACTGTCCAACTGCTTTGCACTAATTCCAGCTGCTGCACTGTACTTTGTACTCCTGTATTGTATTTTGTATGCATTTGGTGTTTTCTGGACCTCGTTATCCAATGCTTGTATCCCCCTCCGCCGAACACATCCAGAATCAAGCAGTATTTCTGCTCAGTATGCCTTCCTGGTAAAACTTTTAAATAATCTGGCTCCTCCCACCCACCCAGGTGGTAACTCTGTCAGCTCCACCCCATGATGTCAGATCTTCCTTTCCACTGGAAGAAGCAGGTTCCCTCCTTACCACTCCTGCATTGAGTAGGCCCTAGCATTGAAATTTTAGGATTTACTTCCAAAACCTAAACTCTTTATAGAGTTTCTGTCTTCAGCTTGATCTTCGATCGCGACCGTGATAGACTATAAGTCCGCTCCCAGGTTCCGCCAGTGCCCTTGTGGGCAGATGATGTCCAGGACCCACTCACACACCTCGTGCATCTACTGACTGGGACACGATCCTGATCTCCACACATGCGACAGTTGTCTTTCGTTTCACCCTAACGTTCTGGAGGACCATCTTGCCCACCCTAACTTGGGCTGCCTGGCGCAACAGAAACCGCCGGTCAAGTCTAAGGATGCCCGTGGAGTGGTCTTCATGGCCACTGGGTCTGCCAAACAGTTTGCCGCCTTTGAAGAGGAGGTAGCCCAGGCCACATCCCACTCCTTTTCGGATTCAGCCTTCATGCCACCTCAGCTGGGCTCGACTGTCATGTGTTCCTTCAAAGAATTGTGCCAGTCCCTGCTAACCCTCAGTCACGGACCTTCTGCACGAATCGAAATCCAAGAAAAAAGTCCAAAAAGGAAAAAGATGGGACTCGTCATCGATCGTAGGATTGGGAGTGCTCTCGATCGAGGACCTCTGATTCCTGCACTTCTCGGGATTTGACTTTGGTTGAATCCTTGGCCCTGTCGGTCAAGACGCTGGTTGAGGTCCTGGCTTAGACGTTTCTCGAGCTAACTGACCAGTTGTTGACCAAAGAGGCCAACACTTCTTGTCTTAGACTGTGGTCCTGCCACCGACCGTTGGAGGGACGGATCAGTCCACTGACCCTTCACCTCTGGTCATTGACCCTGACCAGGAGGAGCCTCTGCGCTCGCCGACTCACTCGGAGCCCCACTGCCAGTCCCGTTGAGGTCTCTGTCTTCCTTTCATGGGTCGAGCCAATCTTGCCATCATCGCCGCCACTGTTCTTTGTCCTCATCCTTCTTGGGTGAGGAGAGGTTTCGGCGCAGATTGTATCGAAGCTACAAGGACTTGATATGGCAACAGTTGGTGCTTACTGGCGGTAAACCAACACCGGTTTCAACACTGGCAATCACCTGGTTGTCGCCGTAATGGGCGACGATGTCTCCTTCGGAGCTGACCATAATGATCCTGGCTTGTCCGCCTCGTGTGTCTCCGGTGATCGTAGTGGAGGCACCACCTAAACAATCACTGGTCGGCTCTCTGACAATGGAGTCTCAAACGGCCAAGGGGCTTCCCCATCGGCTGTCGATTACCGTCACCCTTGACCATTCACGGAGGGTCTGAGGGGACTGGGGCGGTCTACCACTCTTTAACAGCTCTGAGGGGTCCTCCCTGCACTCCCATATGGTTGATGTATGAAGGCCCATCTTCCTTCATGGGGCTTCTCCGCTTGATCTCTTGAGTCGATGGGTACAAAAATGGAGCCCCTTCAAAAATGGGATCATTAACCATTGACCGAGATAGTCAATCGGGACGACACTCCAAAGACTTTCCAGGTGACAGAAGTCATTCTTGGCCCTGCCCTGGAGCTTTGGCAGCACCCCACTTCCTCCCTGCACCTTCTGCCTAGATGTCCTGCAAATATGCGGTACCCACCGGTTCCCTTTTGGGATTCACAGAGCACCCCTCAGTCGAGGGATTGGTGGCCGACTCTGTATTTAGGCTCTCCGGCAACAATGGGGATGTTGACAGCTGCCTGATATGGACTCCAAGATGTTTGACCATGTGGCTAAGAAAGTCTGTGCTGCCTCCTCGCTTGGTCTCCGCCAGGCGAGCTCAGCCCTCCTCATGGCCCACTTCTCCCATGCCCTGCTTTGCACCTTAAATGAGGTGCTTCCTCATCTGCCTGCGAACCTTCAGACCACGATCAAACAGGTTCAGGATCAGGGCCGAGCTGTAGCCAAACAGCTCCAGACAGCCATGGACATTGGGGACTCCTGTACCCGATCTGTGGCGGCCTGAGTGGTCGTGCACCACAGGACTTGGCTGAGGATCACAACGTTCATGACATGCACTCAGCACAAGCTGCCAGGTGTCCCTTTCCTGGGCACCGACCTGTTGAGGGCCACCTCACCAACATCAAGAAGTCAAGTTGCTACCTTGGACTCCATGACATCTGCCCAGAAGGACCCCAAGGGCTCCAAGCAGCAGCAGAAGAGGAAACCCTTTCGGTCCACCTCTACTCCCACGCCAAACCAGCCCAGCCCAGGCTGGACAGCAGTATGTTGATGGCCTCAGTTGCCCATAAGTCTGGAGGGAGAGGCTCTGGTGGTGCCTCAGCCAGGCCTCACTCATGCCCATCACACTTCCCCAGGGTCCTCCCTTTGGGGCTCCACCACTTCCTTCTGCCTTGTCCTCTTGTCACCACAGACAGATGGATTCTAGAAGTGGTGGGTTGGGGTCTGCTTCTGGAATTCGAGCAGTAAACCCCCTAGCCAACCCCACACCCCATGTGAGGACTCAGTTTCCACAGACATACTGTCAGCTTTCAGAGACGAAATAGCCCAGCTTCTCCTAAAGGAGGTAGTGGTACCTGTCGCGGATCCTCTGGAACATCCAGGGTTTGTCTCCAGGTAATTCTGGTGCCAAAGCAGACGGGGCTGGCGCCCCATTTTAGATCTGCACGACCTGAACAAGTTCCTCAGGTCACGCACCTTCAGGATGGTAACTCTGTCTCAGATCATACGATCTCTAGAGCAAAACACAAGGTTTTGTTCCCTGGATCTCGAGGACGCATTCTTTCATGTCCCAATCCATCAGTTTCATCGAAACTTCCTCCGCTTTCGAGTAGAGGGAGCCCGCTGTGAGTTCCAGGCCATGCCATCTGGCTTCTCCTTTGCCCCCAGGGTCTTCACCAAGTGCATTGCAGTGGTGGCAGCTTATCTGAGGCACCGAGGGGTCTGGGTTTACTCCTACCTGGATGACTGGCTGATTGCAGTTCCTTCCAGGCAGGAGATGGAGCGATCCAGGGACCTGCCCCTCCAGACCTCAGTCTCCCTTGGCCTCCTGGTCTATGAGGCAATGTCTGAACTCATGCCCTCGCAGGTAATCTGCTTCATCGGGGCAGAACTCGACTCTTGCAGAGCCAGAGCCCGGCTCCCAGCAGACAGGGCGGAGGTTCTGTTCTCCGTTGCCTGATCATTTCAAGTTGGGCAATTGTGCCCTGCCCGGAACTTCCTGTGTTTGCTGGGCTACATGGCGGCCTGCACCAGCGGGGCCCGCTGGAGAATGTACTCCCTGCAGTGGGAGCTGGCCAGCCAGTGGTCTCATTGTAAGGGTCACTTTGACCCAACAGATGTGGGATGCCATCCAGTGGTGGTTGGTCCTAGCACATCTGCAGGAAGGGATCCAGGTTGTCTGCCCAGAGCAGACAGTCATCCTGACGACCGATGCCTTTCTAATAGGCTGGGGTGCCCACCTGGGGAGCACACAGAGTCCACCAACCTGCTGGAGCTCTGGGCAGTTCGGCTAATGCTGACTGCATTTGCTCCGCATATTTGGGGTCAAGTGGTCCAAGTCCAGACAGGCAACACCATGACCATGTACTACCTCAACAAACAGGTCAGGACGCACTCCCTACTCTTGTGCAGGGAAGCTCTCCATGTCTGGACCCTTGTGCACAGCCTGGAGGCAAATCTCCTAGCCATCCAAGTGGCAGGGGCCTCCAGTCAGCTGGCGGATGCCCTCAACCAGGTGAGCGAGGCATCTCACAAGTGGTCTCTCCACCCAGATGTAGTACACAGCCAGTTCTCCCAGTGGGGCACCCCTCAGGCGGACCTGTTCACCTCCAGGAAGAATGGAAAGCTGAAGCTGTATTGTGCCCACCCCCTATCGGCAGTGAATGCTGCAGTGGGATGCCTTCTCGAGGCCCTAGACCCCAGGCCTCTTCTGTGTCTTCCTTCTGATTCCCTTGATCCACAAGGTGCTTCTCAAGGCCAGGAGGGACAAGGCACAGGTGATCCTGGTGGCTCCGGACTGGCCACACCAGATCTTACTTCGAGAGGGCTCTTGCAGTAAGTAATAACCTTGAGGACTGCGCCTCCTGTCGTCAGGACCACACTGAAACCTTAGCTGGCAGTGTCTCGCGGGGGGACCACCCGCCCGTCACGTGACAGACGGCATGACACTATATAGTGGGCAGTCCCCATGTCCACCTTCCAGTTCTTTCCCGCAGTTGACCTGTGCACTCGGACCTCCCGTATTCCTTGCTTCAGCTCGACCGCCATTTCTACGGATGAGTATTCTTTTTTTCTTTTCTTCTCTTTGTTTATTCAGAATTTAATTATTGTATATGTCTTCTCCGTCTTCCATCGAGTCGCATAAAAACAAGTGCGATTCCTGCGGTACACAGCTTCCACATAAGGAGACTCGCACTCTGTGCCTCTTCTGCCTAGGCCTGGAGCACAAGACCAAGGATTGTGAAGCCTGTCTGAGCTTCAGCCAGGCCAAACAGAAGTGCAGCCAGCAGGCCCTCGAGGCCCACTTGCTAAAAAAAAAAAAAGATGGCCACTATGGCAAAGGAGCTGCAGAAGCTGAGGAACGCTTAATCCTCTCCTACTGACTCCCACAAACACAAGAAGAGGGACAAGGAGAAGCATCGGGACCAGGATAGGTCTCCCTGTCACCTATGGCCACCCTCGGGTGACCAGCGGCCCTCTTCCTCCAGGAAGGCCACTGCTGATGCCAAGTCTGACCCACTTTCCCAGGAGCAGTCCTTGGTTCCCCCACTGCCACTGATCACGGTGGCCATGGGCGCCACGGTGGAGTCCAAGGCCTCCCCCACTCTTAGACCCATTTCCTCAAAGGGGTCTAAGCTGCCAGTCGGGGCCGATAAGTCACTCTTTGGATACCCTGACAAGTGCCCGGGGCAATAAGTTGGGTGCCAGAGATTCCATTTCCCACACAGACACAGTCGATAAGCCGGTCGTCTTGGGTCCCCCCACCAGGATAACCCCTCCTCTCCTTTTGTGGAGCTTCCTCTGCCCTCCCTCAGATCAGAGGGAGCTGGGGATGGGGGTCATCCGTCAGGCGACATCACTGTCTTCTGGTCGCCTCCAGACCTTGCATCAGACACTCTGGGCAACCTTCTGGGCCCTTCCCCTCTGGTTCTTCTGGTGGGACTGTCTGTGTCGATGCTGGGCTTTCCGCTTGCCAGTCCCACACCTGACACTCATTCAGAATCCTTCTGGGCCAGGTTTTAGGCTCCCGTCGGGTCCTATGGCATCCCGGTGCTACATTATGCACCCGATTACCTTCAGTAGGGATTCCCGATGCCAGGGTATGCTCTGGCTTTCTCCCAGCCAGGTTACGTGATGCACGGGTATCATACGTCAGAGTACCCGATGCCGGGGTTCACTCTGGGGTTTCATCCAGTCTACCAGCCCCCTTTGCCGCCGCCTCCTCCTCAGTTTCAGGTGGGTTTCTGGGCCATCCTCCAGTCCTGGTGGGCAGAAACCAAGTCACAGCTCATATCGGAGCTGGACAGCCAGCGCCCTGCAGGGTTGGTTGCCCCTGTTCACCCAGACCAGACTCCCAGGTCTGCCTCTTTGCTGGAACCGTGCCAGTCTTAGGCTTGATGAAAGGGCCTTCAAAGAGGCAGACTACTGACAGTATCCCTCTTAGACCTCAAGAGGCCTCTCGCCCCATCAGGTCTCCGGAGTCCTCAGATTCGGACTCTGAATCCGGGTCCTCCTCTTTGGTTTTGGGCTATACCCAAGGAGTTCCCCTAAATCACCTCTAGAGGACCCCTTATTCACAGACCTCTTGAAAAAGATTGCAGAGGTCTACGAATGTAAAACAGACACCCAAGACCCCAAGCATCAGAGACCAGCAGAACTCCTGGATATTCAGGAGGCCGCTCCTGTCCTGACACCCCTCTGGTCAGAGCCTCACTAGGACTTGGCCTCTACCATTTGGATGCTGCCTTCCTGTATTGCAGCTGTGGCAAAGAAGGTAGATGGATCATAAGGACACCAGAGGGTAAGGAACACCTCAGCGTTCACCCTAGAGCATGCTCGTTGGTCATTACGGTGGCTTATGACAGGTCCACTAAACCCCAAAGCACATGGGCACCTCCCCTCCAGACAAGGAGTCAAGGCAGCCGGATCAATTTGGGAGGAAATTCTATTCTTCCTCCACATTGGCTATGTGGGCCCTCAATTATGTGGTGCACATACTGATGTACCTGAAATTTCCTTTTCGTCAATTGGAGCCTGTCATGGAAGCCATGCTGTACTCGAGTCCAAGACCATCCTGGCTGACTCCATCAGGTCCACTAAGGTCTCCTGTCATCACACTTTGAGGACGACATATGATGCTGTCGACTCCTCAGCCAGGGGCACTGCTACAACTGTTTGCCTCAAGGTATTCCTGATTAAGGGTGTCAGGCTTGGCACCTAATGTTCAGGCAACCATCCAGGATGCCCTCTTCCGGGGTTCTGTCTTATTTGGGTGGGACGCTCAGGATATAATCACCAGCCTTCAGGATAAGGGCAAAGCTTTACGATCGGTCCATACAATCTACCATCTCAAATTTAAGGTCAAGCAACCTTTTTGTTGCCAGATTAAGTGGCAGACGAAACTGCACCAGACAGCCAGATGTCAAACCAAATGTCTGGCCCCTTCAGCAACAGTCACCCCTCTGGCCAAAGCTCAGAGAGCCTCAAGGGCTGTACTCCCGAACCATCCCTCCACCTCCTGACTTGCAACCCGTCCCCCCCCCACCTCCGTCGGGGGAGCCAGTGGGCAGAAGATTCGCTGGTCATCTGGGTCCTTTAGCTGGTGGCTCAAGGCCACACACGAGGATCCCACAGTGGATGCTCACAGTGAAGTGGGATCAGTGCTCTGATGACCTAGACTACACGGCCAGGGTCGCAGAGCCGGTCAAGAGGACCCTACTTTGGTGCCTGGACACTCAATCTAGAGAAAGGGGTCACCTTCCATCAGGAGCCCCCAAATCAGACCCTGGCAACAGATGCATCCGATTTGGGATGGAGGGTGCACCTAGGGGCGCAACATACACAAGGGGTCTGGACCCCAGAGGCACGCGACCTCCACATCAGTGACCTGAAGATGCAAGAGTTCCTCAGTGCACTAAATACCTTTCAAGAGGACCTTGTCCCAGGCTCTCTCCTAGTTCAGACGGACAACATGGTGGTCATCTTGTACATCAACAAGCAAGGGGGAACACACTCCTACCCACTATGCAGGAAGGCGATGAGAGTCTGGTACTCTGCGCTGGAGCGTCACATGTCTGTCCACGGTGCATGTTCCAGGCATCCAAAACGACTTGGCAGACATCCTAAGCAGGTTTCAGTCCAAGGTGCATGAGTGGAAGTTACTACAATCTGTAGTGGACCAGCTCTTTGACACATGGGGTCGTCCAGAGCTGGACCTCTTTGCATCCCCACGCAACGCCAAACTGCCAGTTTTCTGCTCACAAGAGTACGCGCCTGGTGGTTTCTGGCCAGATACGTTGCATCTTTGTTGGGCAGGGTGTTTTCTTTATGCCTTCCTTCTCATTCAGAGAGTACTTTTGTAGATGCAGGCCAAGGGGGCTCGGATGATTCTAATCACTTCTTTGTGGCCTTGGCAGATTTGGTTCCCCCTACTTTAGTAGTTGTCCTTGGAACCTCCAGTTCCACTGCCAATGTGCTCACAGTTGCTGTCCCAGGATCTGGGCAAGCTGGTCCATCCAGATCTCGGGTCTTTGCACCTTCATGCTTGGCTCCTGCAGACGTAGCCAAATCCAGGTATGAAGTCTTTCAAGAGGTGGCGGATGTCCTCATCTCAGTGAGGAAGCCCTCTACTCGCTCCACTTATGCTATGATATGGAAGCGTTTTTGTTTATGGGCGTCGTCTCACCGTCTGGACCCCCTTACCTGCCCGGTGAACTCAGCATTACAGTATCTCCTCTCCTTATACCAACAAGGCTTGAGCTACTCTTCCATAAAGGTGCACATGTGGGCCATTTCTGCATATCATGTCCTCTTGGGACATAGAACCTTGGCCCAACTGGATGTGGCCCGCACCTTCTTACGGGGTATTCTGCATATGAGACCTCCCATTAGGGATCCTGGGACCTCCTGTTGGTGTTGAAGAAGCTCATTCTCCCCCCCCCCCAAAAAGCAGCGGCTGAATGTGAGCTGCATTACCTTTCCTGGAAGGTTTGATCTTACTTCGAGACACAGCTCTTGCAGCAGGTTACACCATTAGGACTGAAGCCGGCAGGCATCAGGACCCCATGGAAAAATTCTAGCTAGCTATCTTCAGCGGGGACCGCCCCCGATGTCGGTCCCGCCTCCAGCGTCAGGTGTAGTATATAAGGGGGTGGTCCCGCCAGATTCCCCAGTTCTTTCCCGCCGTCGACTTGCATGTCTCAACCCTTCGGTTCAGTTTCTAGCGCACAACACGTGGTAAAGTGCTTTCCTATGGGAAATTTGTTCTCAGAGTTCAGTTTTTTCTCTGATGTCCTCCCCGACCTCCGGTCACTCCTCGAAGTGCACCTGTGGGAAGCAGATCCCTTTTAAGGATCCGCACTCGGCCTGTGTCCGGTGCCTAGGCCCAGACCACGACACCCGGTCCTGCTCTTTTTGCCAGGGTTTTAACAGCAGAAACCGGATCCGTCGCCAGAAGGCCCTACAGGCATTCCTGTTAGAGGAGCAACTCAAGTCCATGGCTTCCAAGGGGATTCTTGCAGAAGGCCCGAACATGCTGAGAAGCACAGAGAGAAGGCCCTTCCAGGTCCGCTTCGGGCCTCCGACTCACTGCAGTTCTGGCTCCAGATCCGACTGCTCTCCTTCCCGGCCAGCTCTCAGCCTCCCCCCGCTGCGGTGAGAAAATCTTCTTCCTCTTCTCAGGCCAAGACTCCCAGGCCTTCCTCGTCCTCCAAGGCCCTGGCTAAGTCGGGGTATCGCCACCATCACCACAAGTTGGGTTCCCGCCATTCTGAACCCGACGTCAGGTCTGCCTCCTTGCTTCCTCGCAAAACCAAGGAGCTCACCTCACTCAAGAGGCCGCAGGACCCAATGCCGGTTCGCCCGACGTCAGCCTCTCGCCACAGGTCCCCAGAGCTGTCGTCTGCCAGAAGACCGTCGCCGGCCAGGCCTACTCATCACCGGACACCGGTAGGGGGACCGGCGCCCGCTCCTATTGAGAAGAGGACCCCGACGCCTCCGACCGACGTCGGTCAGGAGACCATCACTGAGGAGGAGTTAACCCAGCCCGAGGACCAGAATGGCGACCCCGGTCCTGTTGAGACTCTCCGGGAACCCTCGCCGCAACCCTCTCCCCCTGTGGAGCCGGCGCGGGTCCCGGCGATAATCCACGGCGCCCGGACCGTCGTCGGGCTTGCGCCGCGCTTTTCAGAGGTAAAGGCTTTTCACTTACTGGTGGGATACCATCAAAAAGGACATGGTCCCCACTCCACCTCCGCTTCCTCCTCCTCCTACATCGGTTGCTCCTCCGGTTCCTGCGCCCCCGTCTCCATCTGGGTCTGCAGGCCGGTTACCTCCTCCCTGGGAGCCCAGGACCCCTCCAAGGAGGAGACTCGATAAAAGGAGACCTCAGTCCAGATCCTCTTCTAGGTCACCCAGTCCCAAGAGACCCAGAAGACGCCGATGTTCGCCCTCAATGGAGGACATGGGATCAGAGTTTTCTACATCCAGATCCCCATCTCCCCTCTCCATCCCTTCTCCGGACCCACGTGAGATGCCAAAGTCTCCTCGGATGACCCTTCGTTCTGGATATCATGAGACACATCCAGGAGAACATGGGATGGGATGCGGAAGAGTTAGACCCGAAAGCATATCGCATGGAAGTATCTTCGCAGAAGGACCCAAGCCTGGTGGTGCCACCCTTGGTAGACACTTTCGTGGACGCCACCAAGACAGCGTGAAGCGCCCACATTCGCCTCCCGGCGCATGTCAAGAAAGCTGACCGCTTGGTACAAGGCTCCAAGAGAAGACCAGTACTTGACTCAGCATCCTCAGGCTGACTCTCTGGTCATAACAGCCTCATGACCGGGTCCAGAGACCGCAGCATCTGAGCACTCAACACTGGACCCAGAGTCCAAGCAGCTGGACTCCATGGGTGGTATGCACGATGCTTCCGCCTACTCATGCGCCATCAGATCCTTGAATTATTTGACCCACATGGTGCAGTTCCAAAATGCCCTGTGGGAGCAGGGTCTCTGGATGCGGCTGAGAAATTGTCGGAAGGTGAGCAGAAGGAGGAGATGTTACAGCTCTCCGTACGGACCGGGCGGTAGGGAACCCGGGTGCTACGAGCTGCGTCACGATTCTGCGGACTCCTCGGCCCGAGCAGCAGCTTCAGGCGTATGCCTCCGGAGGCACTCTTAGCTCAGTGTCTCCGGTTTACCCTGGATGTCCAGAAAACATCATGGACGCCCCATTCGAGGAGAAGTTTTGTTTGGTAAACCCTCAGAAGATAATTACGAAACTCAAGAAGCCCGGGGAAGGCGGTGTGAGGTCGGTTCAGGCCATGTACCGACCCAAGCTTAGTTCTTTCACCGGAACCCAAAAGCAAATTCGTGGAGCCGGACGCCAGAGACAACAGTCCGCCCGTTCCACAGCAGGGGCTCCAGTTTTCGCAGAACCCAAGGAAAACATCCCGCAGGTCGGAGCCAGCGCACTCCTAAGCCGGTCCAGCCAGCGGGACCCTCAGCCACCACAGCCTGACTCCTTCCGAGCCCCCGCCCCTCAGGATCAACGGGACGTCATGGTCGGGGGTCGCATTGCGAATTTCCTGCCGGGATGGCAGACCATAACCACCGACAGGTGGGTTTACAGTTGGTCGGAAGAGGCCACTTTATAGAATTCGTGGAAAAGCCACCCTCGAGGCCTCCGTTGCTCTCCCGGTACTGGGGTCAGCACAAGTCATTGATCAGGCAAGAAGTGCTCACGCTCCTGCAAAAGGGAGCGATAGAGTACGTCCCAGAGAACCAGGAGGACACGGATACTATTCCCACTTCTTCCTGGTTCCAAAGAAGACAGGGGACCTCCGTCCGATTCTGGACCTCAGCGACCTCAATTTGTCGGTCGCCTACAAAAGATTCCGCATGGTTACTCTTCCGGGTCTTATTCCCATGCTGAAGCAGGACGCCTTTTTAGTGTCTCTAGATATGCAGGACGCTTACCTGCACATCCCTATAGCTCAAGCGCACAAGAGGTTCCTGCGCTTCGAGTTTCTCAGCCATCATCTTCAGTTCCGAGCCCTTCCATTTGGGCTGTCATCGGCACCCAGGGTCTTTACCAAATGCATGGCAGTCGTGGCAGCGTCTCTTAGGAGACAGGGCCATTATGTGTTCCCATACCTGGACGATTGGCTTCTCATGGCGCCTCCAGAGGCGTTATTCTGAGCGATCCAGAACACCCAGGACCTGTTTCGATCTCTGGGTATCCTAATCAACTACGAAGTCCCTCCTGGTACCGTCCCAGAAACTGCAGTTCATGGCGCAGTACTGGACACCCGTTCAGGGAAGAGCATTTCTTCCAGACGACAGAGCTGAGACGCATCAGATCCCTCATCAGGAGCTTTAGTCGATCAAGACTGTCCCAGCCAGGTCGGTCGCCGGCTGCTTGGACACATGGCTGCGGCCATTTCTACTGTCCCCTTGAAAGGCTCCACATGCGGGTAACTCAGTGGATGCTCAAGGTGCAATGGGACCAAGGCAAGACCACATGCAGCATCCGGTCAGAATCACGAACACCGCGATTCGAGACTGGCAGTGGTGGCTAGACCCAGGGACACTCTCTACGGGCGTCCCATTTATAGCGCCGTCCCCGGAGGTAATCCTCACCACAGACGTCTCAGGTCTAGGGTGGGGAGCACACCTGGACGGGGTGAAGTCCCAGGGAACGTGGACCCCTCTGGAGGCCCACCTCCATATCAACGTCTTAGAGATGAGGGCGGTCCTTTATGCCCTGCAGGCATTTCAGTCAGAGATCCCGCCGTACTCTCCTGCTTCAGACAGACAACACGGTGATGTATTACCTTATCAAACAAGGGCGCACACTGTTCCCTTTGCAGGAGGCCGCTTGAGGGTGTGGGATTGGGTAATCCGACACGGCGCAAACCTGATCACAGTACATGTTCCCGGGGTGGACAACACAATTGCAGGACGGTCTGAGTCGCTCCCAGGCCAGAGTCCACAGTGGGAACTTCTTCAGGAGGTAGCAGAGGATCTGTTTCTTTGATGGGAACTCAGAGTTGGACTTGTTAGCTTTACCATCCAGCATAAAACTTCTTAATTTTGCTCGCTAGATCCAGGGCCTGGTGTTTTCTGTTGAACGTTGTCCCTCTCCTGGGCAGACAGATTCCTCTACGCTTTCTCTCTCCTTCCGCTGATCCAGAGAGTTCTTCTCAAACTGCGCGAGAGCAGGTAACAATGACCCTGGTGGCCCCTTTCTGGCCCAGACAGATCCTGGTTCCCTTTGCTAATACAGCTAGCCGGGAACCTCTGCTCCCGTTGCCACCTCAGCTCCATCTCTTGTCTCAGGAGGAGGTTCACTGCCCACCGGACTTACGCTCACTGAACCTGCATGCATGGCTCCTAGAGACATAGCCATTTTGTGACACGGGGTCGCCAAGAGGGTTCGGGAAGTTCTTTCTGCAGCCAAGCCCGGCAACGCATGCGATGTACGCCATGAAATGGCACCGTTTTGTCTATGGTCGCAAACCCGCGGCCTTTCCCTCTAGGTTGTCCGGTGAAGCGGTGTTAGAGTACCTGCTCTCCCTTTTCCGTTCGGGTCTCGCCTACTCCTCTATTAAGGTGCACCTCTGTGCCATTTCAGCTTATCACCTCCCGGTGGGACAGCGCACAGTGGCGCAATTAGATGCCTGTCAAGAATTCTTTAGAGGGGTGTTACATCTTAGGCCACCCATTAAGGACCCAGTGCCTCCATGGGACTTGCTCTTTGTCCTGGAGCAACTCACGCTCCCCCCTTTTGAGCCTGCCGCGGATTGTGAGCTGCGTTTTCTGTCGTGGAAAACGTTGTTTTTGGTTGCTGTTACGTCAGCGAGAAGAGTTTCTGAGCTTCATGCTCTCATGGGCAAAGAGCCTTATTTAATTTTCCACCGGGACAGAGTATCCCTGAGGACGAATCCTAAATTCTTGCCTAAGGTGGTTTCCACACTCACTCTCAATCAGGATATTGACCTACCGGTCTACTTCCCTAATTATTCTAATAGAGGAGAGGCGCTGCTCCACACCCTGGATGTTCACCGCAGTTTGAGGTACTACCTGAACAGAACTAAGCTTAGTAAATCGGAGCAACTTTTCGTTTCCTTTACAGAAAGGATGATGGGCCAACCAGTGTCCAAACAGTCCCTGTCTCGCTGGCTTGTCCAGTGCATCTCATACTGTTATGATATCAAACAAAAAACCCTCCCGGGATCGGTCCGGGGCCATTCCACTAGGGGTGTGGCCACTTCATTTGCAGCACTCCGAAACGTCTCCACTTCTGCCATTTGTGCTGCAGCCACTTGGAGCTCTGTACATACCTTTATCAGGCATTATAGCCTGGACGCCGCTTCTGACGAGCAGGCTTCAGCCTGGCTGTGCTGGGGTCTCCTGTCCTAGATTCAGGACCTGGAATGTTCTTTCTAGTTTCCTCTTCCCAGAGTGCTTGCAAGCGCTACTGCTTGGGAATCAGTCCTAATGGTGTAACCTGCTGCAAGAGCTGTGTCTCGAAGTAAGATAGTACAGTTACTTAAGAACTTACCAACAGTAGATCGAGAACAGCTCTTGCAGCAGGTACCTTCCCGCCCACCTTCCCCCTTGGAGGAGGCATGGCTCAAGCCTTTGTTAACAGGGATTTTCCCATTTGTCTTCTGACGGTGGATCCTCGGTCTCCCATTTTGATGTCAGCCTGCGGCCGGAAGTCTCCGGCGGGAGAACTGGGGAATCTGACGGGACCGCCCCTTTATATACTACGCCTGACATCGGAGGTGGGACCGACGTCGGAGGTGGTCTCCGCTGAAGATAGCTAGCTAGAATATTTCCATGGGGTCCTGATGCCTGCCGGCTTCAGTCCTAATGGTGTAACCTGCTGCAAGAGCTGTTCTCGAAGATGTACTGTTACTGTAAGTTCTTATGTAACTGTACTTTTCTTAGTTGCTGTTACTCCGGCTCGAAGAGTTTCCGAGCTCCAGGCTCTGATGTGTAAAGAGCCTTACTTGTTTTTTACAGGGAAACGGTTTCCCTTAGAACAAATCTTAAGATCTTACTTCGAGAAACAGCTCTTGCAGCAGGTTACACCATTAGGACTGAAGCTAGCAGGTGCCCCGCTGGATACTGCTAGCTAGAATTTTTCTGTGGGGTCCTGGCGCCTGCCGGCTTCAGTCCTAATGGTGTAACCCGCTGCAAAAGCTGTTCTCGAAGATCTACAGATTTTACTTCGAGAGGGCTCTTGCAGTAGGTAATTAAATATAGGACTGACGCCAGCCAGCGGCAGGACCCCCTGGAGAATCTAACTAACAGTCCCTAGCGAGGGACCGCCCCCACGTCAGGTGACCGGCGTCATCAGACGTGTCGGTATAAAGGGCCGGTCCCGGACGCCCGCCTCCCAGTTCTTTCCTGCCGTTAGCTCATGTTCGTGCTTCGTCAGCCCTAACTTTCGTCGGTTTTTACCGAAAAATAGTTATTCTTCAATCAATCATCAGGTACATCGTCGCTGTATGTCGTCCCCTACACCCTCCGAACACAAAAACAAGTGTGACTCATGCGGCACCCAACTGCCACACAAGGATGGCCATTCCCTGTGCCTTTTCTGCCTAGGCCTCAATCACCCAGTCGAGAAGTGCCAGCATTGCCTCAACTTCAACGCGGCTACCCGTAAACGGCACCAACAGTCCCTGGAAGCCCATCTGCTCGAGAAAAAGATGTTTTCTATGGAAAGGGAGTTGAAAAAGTTGAGGCAGGTGTCTGCTTCCCCCTCTACCGTGTCTTCCGCTGGAGACGCTGGGACCAAGGTAACGTTCCCCCAGGGGACCGCTCGACGGCCGCCTCCAAGGTTTTAGAGGAGGCATCGGCCCACCCATCTGGCTCGCGCTCGGGCCTTGCGGGTGCCTCCGCCCCAGGTTTGGCCGCAGGCTTGCGGCCTACTGGCGTGGTTGACTCCTCTAAGTCGGACGTTGGCCCCTCTGACATCTGCATGGAGAGGGTCACTAAGATGCCCGACCCTTCGCGGCAGCGCACAACCTCTACCCCCCCCCAGACCGGGCCGATCCTTCCCCTCGGCCCGCCTCTGGTGAGGACTCCTGTAAGCCGGACGCCGGCTCCTCCGGCGCCCGCCAGGAACTCGCCCCTAAGCCGCACGTCGGCACCTCCGACGTGCGACGAAATAGACGGACCCTCCCACGTCCGTCATACCCGGTTCCCCGCAGCCTTTGCTGCCGTCTGGGGAGCCTGAGTCACCCCAGCCTGACCCCGGGGTTTTCTCTCCTCCATCCCCGGATGATGCAGGGGCTCTTCCTCCTCCATCGGAACTGGATCTGACGTCGGCCCCGCGGGCGCCGGTACCTCTGCTGGTTCCCCTCCGGGCCTTCGGGCCCTAATGTGGACCCGCCCCTGAGGCGGCGAACGACAGGGCGTTTGCTCTGGCAGCCGCGGTTCCCGGGTACCCACCGTCTTATCCGACGCCGCCGCATCGAGACCACAGTATTCAGCGCCCGCAGTACCCCCGGTCTTTCCGGCGCCGCAGTACCGCGAGCAATACCCGACAGGTTTCCGCAGCGGGTTTTGATACTCCGCCTACAGGTCCAACCTGTACACTTTTCCCCCTCCTCCTCCACCTCCACCGCTCCCACGGCCGCCGGTGGATTTGTAGGAGACTCTGGCCTCCTGGTGGGCCGAGGCCAAGGCTCAACTCACCAGGGACGTAGAGAGCCGCCTTACGACGATGGTGCCGCCACCGGCTCCCGTACGTCCGAGGCGGCACACTCCCTCAACACCTCCGGACTCCAGAGTTCTTCCTTCTGGGTCCAGAGAGGGGCAGGACACACGTTTACGGGTACCACCCAAGGAACCTGTTCCTCCCCCGAGTCGCGTAGGGGAGTCTTATTCTTCTTCCTCTTCTTCTTCCCTCTCGGATTCCTCGGACTCTTCCGAGGGATGCTCCGAGAGAGACGACGAGCCCCGCTCTCCGTCTAAGCCCCGGCCGAGGACCCTCCGAGGATCCATCTTTCACGGAGTTGCTCAGAAAATCCTGGAAGTACACCAGTGGCAGTATTGGAACCAGATCCTCAGCGACTAAACTCGCTGAACCTCTGGATCTGCCGGTGACAGCTCAACATTAGTACCACCCTGGATTGAGCCTCACGCAACTTTGTTACTACGATTTGGAACAACCATCGTGCTTAGCCCTACTTCCCAGGAAGTCAAACAGGCTATACCAGGCTCCTGAGGGTGTGGACTACCTAGATTCTCACCCTCGGGCCGACTTGGTCGTGATTAGCGCCGCTCATGGCTGGTCGGCACATCCAAAACACCTAAGCTCGTCTCCTCCTGATAAGGAATCTCGCCTTCTGGACCAGTATGGAAGAAAGATTTATTCCTCTACACTGGGAATTCGGGCCCTGAATTACATCGCCCACATGGAGGATTACCAGAAGGCTGTCCTTACCCAGGTGGAATCCAAGCTGGACTCCTTACCTGACTCCCAGGTCAAACAGGAGTTAGCCGACCTCGTCCGTTCTGCTCGTTCGGCCAGTCGCCACATTTTGCAGGCGACATACGATGCAGTGGACACTGCCGGGTGGAGCTCCGCTTTCGCCGTGGGTCTACGGCGTCATGCCTGGCTCCGCATGTCAGGTTTGGTCCCGGAGGTGCAGTCCGCTATTCAGGAAGCACCTTTTCGGGATCAGTGCTGGGGTGATGTCAGGACATCATCACCACAATTACAGGAGAAAGGGATGGCTCTGAATCCGTGGATTCCATGCCGTCCCCAACAACAGCAGCGCCATCCTTTCGCAGACGGATTCGGCCAAGGCGAAACCACAGGAAGGCAGGCCACCAACTGGCCCCATAGCTGTTCCCCCTGCCCAAAAAGAAAGTGGTGCCTCAGCTGTGGCGCTGCCCCACAATTACCTGGATCTTTCCTCTCCCACCTCCTGGACTTCCCAGAGGAACCGGTAGAGGAGGTTTTCCTCCACCTTCCGGGATGGGAGAGGATAACCACGGATTCTTGGGTGCTCCAGCTTATAGCGGAAGGGCATTCCATAGAGTTTCTTCAGAAACCACCCCACCACCCACCCCTGAAGTCATCCTATTCAAGGGAACATCTTCCTTTGGTCCGGGAAGAAATCTCGGCCCTTATCGCGAAGCAGGCGATAGAACCCGTCCCCCTTCATCTTCAAGGGACGGGTTACTATTTTCATTTCTTCCTGGTCCCAAAGAAGACGGGAGATCTCAGACCCATTCTAGATCTCAGTTCCTTGAATCTTTATGTGAAAAGGTTCAGGATGCTCTCTCTCTGCAGAGCCTTCTGCCCCTCCTTCGGCCGGGTCAATGGCTTTGTGCACTGGATGGCAGGATGCCTATCTGCACATTCCCATTCCGCCTTTCTCACCGCAAGTATCTTCGCTTTATGCTTCAGGGGACCACTACCAATTCAGGCGCCCCTTTGGTCTGTCCTTGCCCCGAGTATTTACCAAATGCCTGTCTGTGGTATCGCCCACCCACGTATAATGGGAGTACAGGTGTTCCCTTACGTGGACGACTGGCTCCTGGTGGCCTCGTCCAGGGAGGAACTCCCGCGTTTTCTCTCCCTCACCTAGCAGGTTTTCACCTGCCTGGGTATTACTATCAACCATTCCAAGTCTCATCTGGATCCTTCCCAGAGGTTACAGTTCATTGGGGCTATCCTCGATACGACCGTGAGCAGGGCCTTACTGCCTCCGGACAGGGTGGCCTCTCTCCAAACCCAGATTTCCCTGCTATCAGAACGCAGGAGTGTCTCGGCGAGGTCGGTCCTCCATCTTCTGGGGCTCATGGCGGCCGCTATTCCGACAGTCCCCCGAGCTCAACTCCACATGAGGATCTCTCGGTGGACTCTTCGCTCCCAGTGGGATCAACTTGTCGACAACCTAGATCAATTAATTCTGATCTCATCGCCGATGGTGCGAGACTTGCAATGCTGGATGGTTCGAGAGAACCTGTTTCGGGGTTCCCCTTCTTTCATCCTCCCCGACTCTGACTACAGATGCATCAGGCGAAGGTTTGAGAGCCCATATAGGTCCTCATCGGACCCAGAGCTTGTGGTTCAGACTGGAACAAGCTCTCCACATCAACGTGCTTGAGCTTCGAGCTGTGCTGTATGCTCTCCAAGCCCTCCACCAATACATCCTTCCTGGCCACCTAGCCGTCCAGATGGACAATATGTGCGTAGTGTGGTACATCAACAAACAGGGAGGAACTTGGTCCTACTCTCTATGCAGGGAAGCAATGAGGGTTTGGGATTGGGCAACACAACACGACCTTCACCTAACCGTGATTCATGTTCCAGGAGTCGGCAACACTCTGGCAGAGAAGCTAAGCCGCTCCTCTGCTCTGGCACACGAGTGGGAACTGGACCAAGGGGTACTAACATACTAACATACTATTTGCCAGCAGATTAGGCCTTACGGTCTATCAAGTCTGCTCGAACTTTAGATCCTTAGTTGGGTGCCGAGACCCTCCCATCCCTTGTGCTCCAGAAACCCGTATCATCCATCCCCACCCCCCTGGGACAGGACATCATCTGATACATCCACTTTCTGTGTCTGTCCCATCCTCTCTTGAAGCCCTCCACTGTGGATCTCTGAACTAGCTCACCAGGCAGTGCATTCCAAGGGTCCACCACCCGCTCAGTGAAAAACCTCCTCCTCTTTTCCCCCCTTACCCTTCCACCTTCCAACTTCAAACCATGCCCTCTGGTGATACCTCCCTGCTTTAGTCTAAAGATCCCCTCCATGTTTACCCTATGTACTAGATGATATCTTTCAGCTTTGGGGGACTCCGCAGGTAGACCTGTTCGCCTCTCCCCAAAACGCAAAACTTCCCACCTTTTGCTCGCTCGTTCCAGAGCGAGGCACTTTCTGGAGTGATGCTCTGTGTCTAGACTGGAAGGACAGATTCGTCTATGCTTTTCCCCCAATTCCTCTTATCCCACGAGTACTGCAGAAACTAGCCACAGAAGGAGCGAGAATGATTCTGATTGCTCCTTTCTGGCCCAGGCAAATCTGGTTCTCTCTTCTACAACAATATTCAGAGGATCGTCCTCTTCCTCTATCTCGAGGTTTGCTGTCCCAGGATCAGGGTCCCTGGTCCACCCAGGCCTCAAATCCCTTCAACTACTTGCATGGCTCCTGCAGACCTAACCCAATTCCGTTTTGGTGTCTCTCCAAAAGTGGCGGAAATTTTAGTGGAGGCTAGAAAACCCTCCACCAGGTCCACTTATGCCATGAAGTGGAAGAGATTCTCTAGTTGGGCAGCCTCCAAGAACGTGGAGCCTTTCTCCTGTTCAGTGGCTTTCCTGCTGGAGTAATTACGTCATCTCTTCGACCTGGGTCTCAGCCATTCCTCTTTGAAGGTTCACATGGCAGCTATCTCAGCCTACCATGTTCCCTTCTCAGATAAAGCTTTAGCTCAACTGGAGGTCTCTAAGACCTTTCTCAGAGGCGTCCTTCATCTAAGGCCCCCCATCCGTACACCTGCTCCCCCTTGGGACTTGAATTTTGTTCTCGAGAAACTTAACTCTTCCTCCCTTCGAACCTGCAGATCTGAAGTTTCTTTCATGGAAGACGCTTTTCTTGGTGGCCGTAACTTCGACTCGAAGAATTTCTGAGCTCCAGGCCCTTATGTGTAAAATCCCCTATTTGATTTTTCACAAAGAATGAGTTGCTCTGCACACAAATCCTAAGTTTCTACCTAAAGTAGTAGCAGAGTCTACCTTAAATCAGTCCAAAGAGCTACCTGCCTTTTTACGCAGTACTCTAATCAAGGGGAATATTTACTCCATACCATGGATGTTCACCGGATTCTGAGATACTACACCAACAGGACGAAGGATCTCAGGAAGACTGATCAGCTGTTCGTCTCTTTTGCTCATGAAAGGGAAGACATTGCTGTTTCCAAGCAATGCCTATTGAAGTGGTTGGCTCATTGCATCACTTTCTGTTATGATAAGTACAACAAGACCCTTCCGGGTCAGGTTAGAGGTCACTCCACAAGAGGAGTAGCGGCCTCTGCGGCTTGTTTCAAGAATGTGTCTGTGGCAAACATGCGCTGCTGCCACCTGGACTTCCGTCCATACCTTAACAAAACATTACAGTTTGGATATTACCTCTCGCCGTAGAGCAGGCTTCGGATTGGCCGTTTTGCAAGGCCTCCTGTCTTGAGGCTTGCACGACTAGGGCTACTTTTTAGAGTAGTTCCCTCCTCCCGGTGCCTTTCCTTTGTTCCAGACTGCTTAGGATTCAGTCCTATATGTAATTACCTACTGCAAGAGCCCTCTCGAAGTAAGATAGTACAGTTACGTAAGAACTTGCCGTAACAGTAGATCTCCGAGAGAGGCTCTTGTAGTAGGTAATGCCTTCCCGCCCTCCATCTCCCTAGGCTTTTTCAGCTCCTTTTCAGGAATGGAATCATCAGCTTCTCTCTTCGGGCCTGTGGGGAAAGAACTGGAAGGTGGGCGTCCGGACGCCCCTTTATACCGGCGTCGTATGGCGCCAGTCACCCCTGACTTGAGGGGGTCCCTCGCCAAGAACTGTAACTAGAAATTTTCCGTGGGGTCCTGCCGCCGGCCGGCTTCAGTCCTATATGTAATTGCCTACTGCAAGAGCCTCTCTCGAAGATCTATTGTTACGGTAAGTTCTTACGTAACTGTACTTTACGGTAAGTTCTTACGTAACTGTACTTTCCTTCATAAAAGTGGTCTCGGGGTTGACCTTAAAGTTTATTTTTCTTCCCCTTCTAATAGGGGAGAAGCTCTCCTACACACACTGGGCGTTCACAGGGTGCTGATGTACTACCTCAAACACACAGCTGCACACTGTAAATCGGAGTAACTGTTTGTGGCCTTCACGCCACAACACTTGGGCAAACCAGTGTCTAAACAGACTATTTCTAAGTGGCTTGTCCACTGTATTGTGTTTTGTTATGGGAAACACAACAAACCTCTTCAGGGCGTGGTTAGGGGTCACTCCACCAGGGGAGTTTCAGCTTCTTTTGCCGCCTTAAATAATGTCTCCATAAGAGACATCTGAGCGGCAGCCACCTGGAATTCGTGTGAAGCACTACAGCCTGGACATTGCCTCCAGATGCCGTATCTGTTTCTGCTTGGCAGTCCTTCAGGGCCTCTCATCCTGATTTGCTGCATTATCAGCATTATTCCATCCTTCCTACTCCTGGGGTTAGGCACCTCCTTGGTGCGGGACTGCTTGGGATTCAGTCCTAATGGTTATAGCCTGCTGCAAGAGCTCCCACTCAAAGTAAGATAGTACAGTTACGTAAGAACTTACCATAACAGTAGATCTTACTTCAAGAGGCCTGCAGTAGTAATTACATAGGACTGACATCGGCAGGCGACAGGACCCCACGTGAAAATTTCTAGCTTGCAGTCCCTGGCGAGGACCGCCCCAAGTCAGGTGACCAGCGTCAGGGAGCGTCAAGGGCAGTCCTGACACCCACCTTCCAGTTCTTTCCGCCCGTTAGCTCGTGTAGCGCCTCGCGGAAAAGTTTGTTGCTTCATCAGCCTACCCTTCTTCGGTTTTTACCAAAGTATTTTGATTTTTTCGATTAACTTCAGGTCATCGTCCTTGTATGTCGTCCCCTACACCCTCCGAGCACAAAAATAAGTGCGGCGTCCAACTCCCGCACAAGGACGGCCATTCCCTGTGCCTGTTCTGCCTAGGCCCCGATCACCCAGTCGAGAAGTGCTAGCACTGCCTCAGCTTCAATGTGGCTACCCGGAAAAGGTGGCAGCAATCCCTGGAAGCCCACATTTTGAAGAAAAAGATGAGTTCGATGGAGAAGGAGCTCAAAAAACTGAGGCAAGCATCCACTTCCCCCGAAGGCCATCGGAAGAAGAAGGATAAGGAGAGGCACCGGACAAGGCCTCTCTACCGCGTCTCCCTCGGAGCTGCCGGTCCCAGGTAACTGCCCCTCTGGGGACCGCTCCTCGACGGCCGCCGGAGGTTACTGAGGCGTCAGCCCACCCGTCTGGCTCACGCCTCAAGCCTTCGGCGCCTCCGGGCAATTGAGGCCTCCGCCCTGGTTGGCTGCAGGTTAGCCTGCTGGTGTGGGTGACTCCAGTAAGCCGGTGTCAGCTCCTCCGATGTCCGCGGAGGACGGTAAGATGCGACGATTCTTCGGGCGGTGCATGGCCCCTCTCCGGTGCCCGCGGGGGCTTCGCGTAAGCCGCTTAACATCGTTCGCCCGACACCCGGTCGGCGAGTGGAACCAAGACAGCCCTCCTAGTCTGTCGTCTCCTGGTTCTCCGTAGCCTTCACTGCCGTCCGGGGACCCAGAGTCCCCCCAGCCCAACCCCGGGGATCTTTCCCCTCCATCCCTGGTCGACGCTGGGGACCTTCTTCCATCAGACCATCCTCCTGTGGGTGCGCCGGATCTGATGTCGGCTCCCCAGACGCCGGCCCCAATGCTGGTACCTCCAACGCCGGCCCCGACGCCGGTTCTACCGACTCTAGCTAACATCTTGCTTCCGGATGTCGCCCCACCGACAGGCCCTCCACCCTCCGGGCCCTCCAACTTGGATCCGCCCGTGAGGCCGCCAGCTGGGCCATCTGCTCCGGCAGCTCCTGGGTACCCTCCATCCTATCCGACACCGACGTACCTGGGACCACAGTATCCAGCACTGCAGTACCCGACACCGGTCTTTCCGACGCCACAGTACCCGATACCACAATACCCGACGCTGGGCTATCCGCAGCCAGGTTTTGGATACTCTCCATGTGGGTACAACCTGTATCCTTATCCCCCGCCTCCTCCTCTTCCACCGCCCCCACAGCCGCCGGTGGACTTGCAGGACACTCTGGCCTCCTGGTGGGCTGAGGCCACGGCTCAGCTCACCAGGGAGGTCGAGAGCCGCCTACCGATGATGGTGCCATCGCAGGTTCCCATATGTCCAAGGTGGCACATTCCCTCACCACCTCCGGACTCCAGGGCTCTCCCTTCTGGGTCCAGAGAGGGGCAGGACACGCTTCCCAAGGGGTCCATTCCTCCCCCTGGTCGGGAAAGGGAGTCTTTTTCCTCTTCCTCCTCTTCTTCACCCTCAGACTCCTCCGATGGTTGCTCCGAAAGGGACGACAAGCCACACTCTCCATCAAAGCCCAGACCAAGGACTCCTCCGGAAGATCCTTCTTTTACGGAGTTGCTAAGGAAAATCCAGGATGTCCATCAGTGGCAGTCTTTGGAACCAGATCCTCAGCGTCTGAAACTTGCTGAGCATCTGGATTTCCCTGTGACAGCTCCTACTTTGGTGCCACCCTGGATAGAGCCTCATGCCAACTTTGTCACCACCATGTGGAAACAGCCATCGGCTCTAGCCCCACTTCCGCGGAAGTCGAATAGGCTATACCAGGCTCCCGAGGGTGTTGATTTTCTAGATTCTCACCCTCGTGCTGAATCGGTCGTGATTAGCACTGCTCACGGCCGGTCGGCCAAACCAAAACATCTCAGCTCGTCGCCACCTGACAAAGAATCCCGCCTTCTAGACCAGTATGGAAAGAAGATTTTTTCTTCCTCCACGCTAGGGATTAGGGCCCTGAATTATGTCTGCCATATGGGGGACTACCAGAAGGCCATTCTGACTTGGGTGGAAGCCAAACTGGACTCCTTGCCAGACTCCCAAGTCAAGCAGGAGTTGGCTGATCTTGTCCGCTCTGCACGTTCTGCCAGTTGACACATGCTTCGTACGACCGACGATGCAGTAGACACTGTTGGACGGAGCTCAGCTTTCGCCATAGGCTTACAAAGTCGTGCTTGGCTCCGCGTGTCAGGGTTGGTCCCGGAAGTGCAATCCGCTATCCAGGAAGCGCCCTTCCGGCGGTCGGTGCTTTTCGGCGGTGATGTCAAGGACATCATCACCGATTTGCAGGAGAGGGGGATGGCACTGAAGTCTGTCAACTCCATGTACTGCCCCCACCAGCAGCAGCGCCGTCCCTTTCACAGACGGAAGCAGCCCAAGGCGAAACCCCAGTGAAGGTGGGCCACAAAACATCGGACCCCACAGCTGCTAAGCCCCCCCCGCCCAAAAAAGCAGTGGGTGCTTCAGCTGTGGTGCTGCCCCACACCACCTGACTCCTTCCTTCTCCCACAGCCTCTGGACTCCTCGGGGGAACCGGTAGGAGGGAGGTTTTCCCTCCATCTTCTGGGCTGGGAGAGGGTAACTTCAGATTCTTGGGTGCTCCAGCTAATCGCGGAAGGACACTCAATAGAGTTTCTTCAGAAACCACCTCGCCACCTCCCCTCTAAAGTTGACATAGAAACATAGACTTTGACGGCAGATAAGGACTGCTAGGCCCATCTAGTCTGCCCGTTTCCCTACCTACAGGATAGGCCGCAGATCCTAGTTAACCAACAGCCTATTTCTTCCTACCCCCCACAAGAATTGCCTTATGTCTGTCCCATGCATTCTTGAATTCTCCCACAGTTTTAGACCCCACAACCTCCTCAGGAAGGCTATTCCATGCATCCACTACCCTCTGTGAAATAATACTACTCACATTGCCCTGAACCGCCTCCTTCTATCTTTAAATTGTGTCCCCTTGTTCTTGCACGCCTCTTTTCTGAAAGATGCTACCCTCTTGGACTTTGTTGATTCCACTGAGGTACTTAAAGTTTCTATCATGTCTCCCTCTCCTTCTTTCCTCAAGGGTATACATATTAAGCTCCTTTAGTCTCTCCTCAGACGGCTTCTCTTGCAGACCCTGCACCATTTTAGTTGCCCTCCTCTGGACTGCCTCTATCCTGTCTATGTCCTTGCGAGATGGGGTCTCCAGAACTGGACACAGTACTCCAGATGGGGTCTCACCAACTGTCTGTACAGAGGGATAACAACTTCCTGTTTTCTGCTGATGATGCCTCTCCCTATACATCCCAGTATACCCCCAGCCCTCCCTACTGCCTTCTCACATTGCTTGCTAACCTTAAGGTCATCTGATATGATTACCCCCAGGTCTCTTTCCTTTTTTGTTGTTGTTACTACCTCCCCACCCATTGTGTATTCTTCCCCTGGGTTCTTGTTTCCCAGGTGCATTATTTTGCACTTCTTTGCATTCAATCCTAGCTGCCATACTTCTGACCATTCCTCCAACCTTGCTAAATCTCTTTTCATCCTTTCCCCGCCTCCTTGTGTATCAACCCTGTTGCAGATCTTTGTGTCATCTGCAAAAAGGCATACTTTTCCTTCCAGTCCCTCTGCAATGTCACTGATGAAGACATTAAAAAGGACTGGACCCAATACTGAACCCTGCGGTACCCCACTAGTAACCCCTTCTTCAGAGTGGACTCCATTTACAATTACCTTCTGTGTCCTGTTGTCCAGCCAATGTTTTACCTAGGCTACCACCGTGGGACCCACTCCCAGGCTGGTTAATTTGACTATTAATCTTTTGTGTGGGACTGTGTCAAATGCCTTGCTAAAGTCTAGGTAGGCCATGTCCACAGCCCCTCCCTGGTCTACTACTTTGGTCACCCAGTCAAAGAAATCTATTAGATTCGTCTGACATGACCTTCCCGCTGTGAACCCATGCTGCCTTGGGTCCTGTGCTCCACTGGCCTCTAAGTACTCAACTATTCTTTCCTTCAGAGTGACTCCATCACTTTCCCTACCACAGAGGTCAGACTGACAGGTCTGTAGTTTCCTGCCTCTGTCTTGGTCCCACTTTGTGAAGGGGAATCACATCCGCCTTCCTCCAGTACTCAGGTACCACACCATCCTCCCATGATTTATTAAAAAGAGTAGCCAGTGGTTTCACTAGTTCCTCCCTTAATTCTTTTTAGAATTCTGGGGTGAATTCCATCAGGACCCATTGCTTTGTCCACCTTCAGTTTTAGGAGTTCTTGCAGAACCCTTTCTTCTGTGAAAGGACTGGGATCGACCCCTATCAAGAGTGATTCTGTTAATTGGATTAGGCACTTCCCCTCCTCTTTTTAGAATACTGAGCAGAAATATTCATTCAGTATTCCTGCTTTTCACTGTCCCCTCTGCCCACCCACTGTTCATTCTATTCAGCCTCACTATCCCTCCCTTTGTCTTTCTCGGCTGCTGATGTACCTATAAAAGGTTTTATCCCCTTCTTAACTGAGTTGGCTATCTTTCCTCAGTTTGGGCCTTTGCTATTCTGACTTCCCTCCCTGCTTCCTTCTGCTTTAACTGGTAAGCTCTGTCCTGCTCCTTCTGTATTTCCTTATACTTCCGGAATGCTATCTTTTCTTCCTGACTTTCACAGCCACCTCTTTGAGAACCATAGTGGCTTTTCTTTCGTTTGATTTGTTTATTTGCTTCACACAAAGGCTTGTTCTCTGTGATGGCAGTTTTGATAATTCCCCATTGTTGCTCCACACCTCCTTCTAGCCTGTTTGCTAGTGCTTTTCTGAGGCACTCTCCCATCTTGCCAAAGTCAGCCTCCTAAAGTCCAGTACCCTCACTTTGTATGGCTTGACTCTGTAGCTGAGTTTAACGTGAACCACACTGTTTGATGGTCACTTGTCCCCAGGTGGCAACCCACTTCTAGATCTGAGATCCTCCTCCCTGCCTCCGTTTGAGAGTACGAGGTCTAAGATTGCTCCCCCACGAGTGGGTTCCAAAACTAGCTGTCTAATGCCTGCCACCTGTAGGGCATCAAGAATGGCCCTGCTCTTGGATGTGGCTGCAGCAAATGTGCTCCAGTTAACATCTTGCTTATTCAGGTCTCCCATCAACAGTATCTCCCCTTTCTCTGCCATTCTAAGAATGCCTTCTATCATATCCTTGTCCATTCCTTCCCCCTGACATGGGGGTCTGTACACAACCCCTGTGCAGATTGTGGTGCCCTTTCAGTCTCCAAGGTGACCCACAGTGCCTCCTCTGCTCCCTGTTTACTCTTTTGTTCAATTGCTTTTATCCCTTCCTTTACATAGAGAGCTACTCATCCCCCTCTTCTCCCCTGCCTGTCTCTCCTGTAGGTTATGTACCCTGGTATGTTAACATCCCAGTCATGGTTCTCTGTGTACCATGTTTCTGTGACTGCTACGATTATCCAGGCATCCCTCTTCCATTAAGGCCACCAGCTCAGGGAGCTTGTTGCCCAGACTACGACATTGGTACTCATTACCCTCCATTTCCTGATGGCCTTACTCCTTTGCCCCATCCCTGTCCTTCTTGCCTTTGTCACTTTCTCCATTTACCCTGCCCTTCTCCCTATTCGACACCTCTATGTTGGTGTTTGCTGCACTTACTGCCTTGATTATTTGGGGGCTGGGATTTTCCTGCTCCTTTCCAGTGCCTCCCCCCTTGGCTAGTTTAAAAGCTTGCCAATGAGGCATTTAAACCTATCACCTAGGATCCTGGTTCCCCTCCCAGACAGATGCAGCCCATCATGCCAGTATAGGCTTGCATCACTCCAGGTGGACCCCCAGTCCCCAATGAAGCCAAATCTCTGAGCTCCACACCAGTTTTTCAACCACTGATTGAATCCCATGGTGCGGAACACCCTAGCCTCTTCTATGCCATAGATGGGTAGCACCTCCAAGAAGGTTACCATGCGTGCTACTTGACTAAAGCCCCTCCCCAATTCCACAAACTCTTCCTGCACTTCTCTAATCCCTTTCTTAGCCAGGTCATTTGTCCCTAGGTGGACAATGACATCCAGCTCCCCTCCCTGTGCAGCTGCTCTAGCAATCCTGAGGGATTCGCTCCCTGTCCCTCCAAGCCATGGCGCCAGGCAGGCACCTTCCTCTCCCTTCCTCCCCAGTTCTACCTTCCAACAGTGGAGTCCCCACCAGGAGTTGTTTCCTTCCTGCAGGGTCCCCTGCCACCCTGCTGTGGGGTCTCTTTGTGGAGGTTCCCAGCATCCTCCTTGGTCTCCACTGTGGGTGCCTCCATGGAGGAACCACACTTGCCAGAATGGCATAGGAGTGTGGAGAGGTACAACTGGAGGGATGCGCCTCTGTTCCACCACCCTCACCCTCCCTGAGCCCACTGTGGTCCAACCGCTCCTCTTTCTTGGCAACCTCTGAGGCAACGACAGTGGCACTGGTGGTCCCTGGATGGAAGAGGAGGTCCCACAAATCCTGGCCAACTCAGCCTGGAGATGAGCAACCTCCTCCCTCAGCCCAGAGAGGTGCCTGCAGATGGGACAACACCCATCCTCCAGAACATCTCCCGAAGACTGCTGCTCCACAGCCACTGCACTGCACCCTCCAATCATGTCTTATTTCTGGCTCCTTAACTGTTTGCAATCCTTACTCTTTCCTCTGTTTTTTTTTTTTCTCTCTCCTTACTTTCTGCCTGTGTGCCCTTTAAGCTCCTGATTGTCCTGTTCTGAGACAAGAATATCCTATATTTCTCAGTAGACCACTTACTTGCTCAGAGGCAAGCCTCCAGCAGCTAGAGGGGCGGAGGCTACTCTTGCCCTTCTAGGATGGTGAGTCCTTGGTGGTTCTGTGATCACTCATTTCCTGCCCCTAAACAGGAAGTTCCTGTTGTCAGTCAAATCCTGTGCCTATAAAAATAGAACTAGCTTTGGGTGCGGGGGTGGAGGGAAGGGAAGGAGGGCAATATAGTCCCAGCAGAGAAGTGCAGTCACACAGCTTTCCTTTCTCCTGGTGTCTTCTGCCAAGCTATTAGCAGAATCTTTCTAAGGCATATTCAAGGGAACACCTTCTTTTGGTCCAGGATGAAATTTCAGCTCTACTTCTGAAGCAAGCAATAGAACCCGTCCCCCTTCATCTGCAAGGGACAGGCTACTATTCCCATTTCTTCCTGGTCCCAAAAAAGACAATAGATAGACCAATTCTGGATCTCAGTTCCCTGAATCTCTTTGTGGAATACAAAAGGTTCAGGATGCTCTCGTTGCAGAGCCTTCTGCCCCTCCCCCGGCCGGGTCAATGGCTGTGTGCCCTGGATATGCAGGATGCTTACTTGCACATTTCCATTTGCCCGCTCCACCCATAAATACCTTCATTTTGTGTTCCAGGGGACCACTACCAATTCAAGGCACTTCGTTTGGCCTATCCTCCGCGCCCGTGTTTGCCAAATGCCTGGCAGTGGTGCGGCCTACCTGTGTACCAAGGGGTTGCAGGTTTCCGTACCTGGATGATTGGCTCCTGGTGGCCTCGTCCAGGAGGAACCTGCGCTACCTCACCCTTACCCAGCAGGTTTTTGCCTACCTGGGTATTACCATCAACCATTCCAAGTCTCACCTGATCCCATCCCAGAGACTACAGTTTATTGGGGTGATTCTAGACACGACCACGGGCAGGGCCTTCCTGCCACCGGACAGGGCATCCACCCTCCAGACTCAGATAAGTCTGCTGTCCGGTTGCAGGCGGGTCTGTGCAAGGTCAGTCCTTCACCTTCCTGGGCTCATGGCTGGCTACTATCGCTGAAGTTCCTCACGCCACCTCCACATGAGAGTTTCTCAGTGACTCTCGCTCCCAATGGGACATCAGTTAGTGGACTACTTGGATCACCCAATTCTAGTCTCCTTGCCGATGCTTCGAGACTTGCAATGGTGGATGGTTCGAGAGAACCTGTTTCAGGGAGTTCCTTTCTTTCGTCCTTCCCCCCCTCCCAGACTTTAACCACAGACTCCTCGGGCGAAGGTTGGGTAGCCCATCTAGGTCCCCATCGGACCCAGGGCTCCTGGTCCAAGCTAGAACAAACTCTCCACATCAGTGTGCTCGAGCTTTGGGCACTGTTGTACGCTCTCCAAGCCATTCACCAGTACATCCTTCCCGGCCATCTGGCTGTCCAAACAGACAACATGTGCGTGGTTTGGTACATCAAACAAACAAGGGGGGACTCTGTCCTACCCTCTTTGCAGGGAAGCAATAAGGGTTTGGGACTGGGCAACACAACATGACCTTCACCTCATGGCAATTCATGTTCAGGGAGTCGACAACACCCTGGCAGACAAGCTAAGTCGCTCTTCTGCTCTGACTCATGAGTGGGAACTGGACCAAGGGGTCCTAGACAGTATCTTCCGACTTTGGGGAACACCACAGGTCGACCTGTTCGCATCTCCTCTAAACGCAAAGCTTCCCATCTTCTGCTCGATCGTTCCAGAGCGAGGCGTTTTCTGGAGAGACGCTGTGTCTTTAGACTGGAAGGACAGATTCGTCTATGCCTTTCTAGTTCCACTTATCCCACGAGTCTTGCAGAAACTAGCTTCAGAAGGAGCACAAATGATTCTGATTGCTCCTTTCTGGCCCAGGCAAGTTTGGTTCTCTCTTCTACAACAATACTCAGAGGATCTTCCTCTATCTCGGGGTTTATTGACCCAGGATCAGGGGACCCTGGTCCATCCAGGCCTCAAATCTCTTCAGCTGCACGCATGGCTCCTGCAGACTTAGCTCAGTCCCGTTTTGCGGTGTCTCTCCAAGTGGCGGAGATTTTGATGGAGGCTAGAAAACCCTCCACTAGATCCACCTACACCATGAAGTGGAAAAGATTCACTATCTGTGCCGCTTCCAAGAACGTGGAACCCTTCTCCTGTTCAGCGGGGCTTCTGCTGGAGTATCTACGTCATCTGTTTGACCTGGGTCTCTGTCATTCTTCTCTGAAGGTGCACATGGCGGCCATCTCGGCCTATCATGTCCCCTTTGCAGACAAGACATTTGCTCAATTGGAGGTCTCTAAGACCTTTACATAGACAGTGTCGGCAGATAAGGGCCTATGGCCCACCCAGTCTGCCCATTTGAGCTTGTAAGTTCAGTTTATGTTTTCCTAGAAGTCTGTTGCCCCTTACCCCTAACCTCCAGAATTCCTTTGTCTATCCCATGCATTCTTAAATCCTGTGATTGTTTCAGCCCCCACCACTTCCTCTGGCAGGGTGTTCCACTTGTCCACCACCCGCTCTGTGAAGAAATTCTTCCTCATGTTTCCTCTGAATCATCCTCCTCCAACTTCATCCCATGCCCTCTAGTCCTGGAACATTTTTGCTTAAAAATAGTGTGTATTCCTGCACCCTGTTCCTCCCTGTAAGATAACTTTATGTCTCTATCATATCCCTCTCCTCCTCTCCTCCAGGGAGTACATGTTCAGTTCCTTTAACCTGTCCTCATAGGACTTGTGATGCAATCCATGCACTATCTTTGTTGCCGTTCTCTGAACCTTCTCTACCCTGTCTGTCTTTATGTAGGTAAGGTCTCCAGAACTGTTCACCGTACTCCAGGTGGGACCTCACTAGTGTCTTGTATAGTGGAATTATGACCTCCCTTTTCCTGTTGGCGATGCCCCTGCCTATGCATCCCAGCATCCTATTTGTTTTACCTGCTGCCTTGTCACACTGTTAACCTACCTTGAGGTCATCAGAGATGATAACCCCAAGATCCTTTCCTGCTTGGTGCATGCTATATCCTCACCCCCAACTGATATATTGTGCCAGGGTTTTGTGCCCCATATGCATTATCTTGCACTTTTGCATTGAATTTCAACTACCAAACCCCCGACCATTCTTCAAGTTTGCAGGTCCTTCTCATTCTGTCTACACCCTGGTGTGTCTACTCTGTTACAGAGCTTTGTGTCATCAGCAAACAGTGAAATTCTGCCTTCTAGGTCCCGTGCAGTGGGTGACAGCCATTTACCACCACCCTCTGTGTCCTGCCGCCCAGCCAGTTACCTACCACCACACTACTGTCCTGCCCACACCATATTCCCCAGTTTGTGTAATAGTCTTCTATGTGGCACAGTGTCAAAGGCCTTGCTGAAGTCCAGATAGGCCGTGTCCACTGCCCTCCCTGATCCACCTCCCTAGTCACCCAGTCAAAAATTAAATGAGGTTGGTCTGACATGACTTCTGGTGAAACCATGTTGCCTTGGGTCCTCAGTCCATTGACAACCAGATGTTCCACCAATCTCTCCTTCAGTAGTGCTTCCATGATCTTCCCCACTAGCGAGGTGAGGCTGACTGGTCTGTAGTTCCCCGCTTCCTCTTTGTTCCCACTTTTGTATAAGGGGACTACATCTGCTATCCTCCAGTCTTTGGGTACATCCCCCTGTTTCCTTTCTCAGAGGGGTTCTCCATCTGAGACCTCCTATACGTACTCCTGCTCCCCCATGCTTCTTGAACTTTGTTCTCGGGAAACTTACTCTGCCTCCCTTTGAGCCGGCAGCTTCCGCGGAATTGAAGTTCCTTTCGTGGAAGACTCTCTTCCTGGTGGCCACTACGTCCGCTCAGAGAATTTCTGAGCTCCAGGCCCTGATGTGTAAAATTCCATACTTGATTTTTCACAAGGAACGTGTTGCTCTACACACGAACCCTAAGTTTCTCCCTAAGGTAGTAGTGGAGTCTACTCTAATCAGTCCATAGTTACACCCGCCTTTTTCACGCAGTACTCTAATCAAGGGGAGTATTTACTCCATACTATGGATGTTCACCGGATTCTGAGATACTGCAACAACAGGACGAAGGATCTCAGAAAGATTGATCAGTTGTTTGTCTCTTTTGCTCATAAACGGGAAGGCGATGCTGTTTCTAAGCAATGACTAAGTGGTTGGCTCATTGCATCACTTTCTGTTATGACAAATACAACAAGACCCTCCCAGGTCAAGTAAGAGGCCACTCCACCAGAGGAGTAGCTGCCTCAGCGGCTTGTTTCAAAAATGTGTCCGCGGCAGATATCTGTGCTGCCGCCACCTGGACCTCCGTCCATACCTTTACTAAACACTACAGTTTGGATATTGCCTCTCGCCGTAGAGCAGGCTTCGGGCTGGCTGTCCTGCAAGGCCTCTTATCTTGAAGCTTGCACAGCTAGAACTGCTTCTTGGGTAGTTTTCCTCACTCCAGTGCCTCTCTTTGTTTCCAGACTGCTTGGGATTCAGTCCATAGCTAATGTATTACTGCAAGAGCCCTCTCTAGTAAGATAGTACAGTTAGTAAGAACTTACCGTAACAGTAGATCTTCGAGAGAGGCTCTTGCAGTAGGTAATACCTTCCCGCCCTCCATCCCCCTAGGCTTTTTCAGCTCCTTTTCCAGTGATGGAAATATCCGCTCCTCTCTCATCCGGCCTTTTCTGGCCTGTGGCGGGAAGGAAAGAACTGGAAGGTGGGCATCAGGGACTGCCCCTTTATACCAACATCTCCTGACACCTGTCACTTGACGTGGGGGTGGTCCCTCACCAGGGACTGCTAGCTAGAAATTTTTCCATGGCGTCCTGCCGACGTCAGTCCTATATGTAATTACCTACTGCAAGAGCCTCTCTTGAAGATCTACTATTATGGTAAGTTCTTATGTAACTGTACTATCTTCAAGAGGAGCTCCTGCAACAGGCGCTGCTTTCCCACCCTCCATCCCCCTGGTGAGGTTTTCAGCACATCAACCGGCTTTGCTTCTTTCACTCGCTAGGGTCCGTTCACGGGTCTTGGTGGGGGAACTGAGGTGGAGCCGGGGTCCACCCCCTTATGTAGCGTGGCCAACAGGGTGGAGCCAACGTCAGGGGGGCAGTCCCTGCTGGGTACTTCTAGCTAAGATTTTTCCAGTGGGTCCTAAGACCTGCGGCATTCATCCTAATGGTTATAGCCTGCTGCAAGAGCTCCTCTCGAAGATGTACTGTTACAGTAAATTCTTATGTAACTGTACTTTTTTACCAAAAGTGGTTTCTGAGTTTACGTTGAATCAGTCTATTCAACTGCTGGTGTATTTTCCTGAGTATTCCAAACAGGGGGATGCAATTCTGACATACTTAAGATGTTCACAGAATTTTGCACTACTACACTAACCGTACCAAGTCTTTCTGAAAATCTGTTTGTTTAATTTGCACCCAGAAGGGGAAGGTGCAGCAGTTTCCAAACAGTGCTTATCCAAGTGGTTGGCAGACTGTATTGTGTTCTGTTACCAGAAGTATGGTAAGATCCTCTCGGGGGAGGTTAAGGGACATTCTACTAGAGTCATGGCTGCTTTTACTGCTTGTTTCAGGAATGTGTTCACCGCTGACATCTGTGTGGAGGCCATTTGGAGTTCCGTCCACACTTTCACCAAGCATTAGTCTGAACATTACCTCTAGGCGCAGGGCTGGCTTTGGACTAGCCATTCTCCAATGCCTTCTGTCTTAATTTTTCTGCAGACCTTTCCTGCCTCCCGTGTTTCAGTCCCTTCTAATTCACACTGCTTGGAACTTAGTTCTCAAGGTTATTACGTACTGCAAGAGCCAACTCGAAGTAAGATAGTACAGTTATGTAAGAACTTACGTAACAGTAGATCTTCAAGGGAGGCTCTTGCAGTAGGTAACCTTTTTCCTGCCCTCCTTCCCCCAATTTCTTCTGCTCTTCCTCTATGATCTTATTTTGGCTCCAGGAGCCTTTTTTCCGTTCTCCTGTTGCTCCGTTCAGAGGTCTCCGGCGGGAGAACTGGAAGGTGGGCTTAGGGACTGCCCACTATATAGTGTCATGCTGACGTCAGTCACGTGACCCATGGGCGGTCCCCCGCCAGACATTGCTAGATAAAGTTTCCGTATGGTCCTGACTCAAGGGGTGCATTCCTCAAGGTAATTACCTACTGCAAGAGCCTTTCTCGAAGATCTACTCTTATGGTAAGTTCTTGCGTAACTGTACTTTCTGATACCCCAATCTCCTCAGCCTCAGCAGTAGGCTTCTGAAGCATCTTCCCCTATGCCCGGACCTGCTTTCCATCAATATGGGGAAGGTACTCCACCCAGACCCTCAGTCTCTGCACCTGACATCCTGGTTCCTGAGCTGCTTGAGTTCCAGGCTTTGGGTCCCTCCAAAGCTGTCTTCATCGTTGTCGAGGCATCTCAGAAGGCGTCTACTAGGAAGTGCTACACCTTCAGATGGAAGATTCTTTATTTGGTGTCGGGGCAAGGGTTTGGACCCTTTGTCCTGTCGAGTGTCTAGCATTCTTGATCATCTTTGGTCCCTCTCTGTCGGGCCTTTAGGCGACGACCCTGAGGTGCACCTGGCAGCCATCTCTGCTTACTGGGCACGGGCCGGTCAGCAGTCGGCACATGAAAAGGTAGTCTGGCACCTCTTCAAGGGTCTTGACCACATTTTCCCTCCAGTGCGTGAACCACCACTACCATGGGATTGTTGCTGGTTTTGGCAGAGCTCATTGGCAAGCCATTTGAACCGATGCACAGGTGTGATATCTCTCACCTGTTATCACGTCAGTCAAAAAGATCAGTGAGCTCCAGGCTCTTTCAGTGGAGTCTCCTTACCTGATCTTCCACAGGGACAAGATTGTCCTGTGCCCCAACCCAAAGGTTATGTTGGATTTTTACCTTAACCAGGTGATCAATCTCCCATTGTGTTTTACCAACCACACCTCAGAGGCCAAGCGCAGGCTTCATACTCTGGACCTGAGGCGAGTACTCACTTATTACAAAGAGCGCATGGCTGGAGTTCAGGGAGAGGTTCACCAGCTGTTTGTCACCTGTGCTGAAGCTGCACCTTGCAGACTTGCAGCCACATGGACGATTGGTAGGTGGATCATATCCTGCATTGATCTCTGCTATAGACTGGTGGGTAGGGAGTCTTTCGTAGGGTTAAGGGCTCATTATACTCACCATACCGCTGCATCGGTAGCTGCTTCTAGGGACATCGCTATCCAGGAAATCTGCAGGGCTGCTACCTGGAAAACACCAAACACCTTCATCACCCATTACCACATCAACCTTGAGTCATGCTGGGATGCTGGTTTTGGGGCCTCAGTTCTCCAGTCTGTTTCCTAAGTAGGGGGTGTGCGCCTTGCCTCCCTTCTCCCGGAGAACTGCTAGGAGTCTGCCAACAAGTGTGGATAAGAACAACATAGCCACATCCCTAGAAAAAACAAGTTACTCACCTGTAACAGTAGTTCTAGGAGTGGTATATGTTGCTCATCCACACTGACCCACCCGACCTCCCCAGCTGCGACGCACAACCTGGCTTCCAGCAGGCTAAGATCTGGCATCATGGGGAGAAGCCAAGGGTTATACCAACAGGGTGGGTGGGTGGAGCCAGCTTGAAGACCTTCTGGCAAGAATTAAAGGGGAAAGGGACATGCCAACAAGTGTGAATGAACAACATATACCACTGCTAAAACTACTGTTACAGGTAAGTAGCCTGTTTTTTCCTACTACGGAGCATGGCAAAGAAAGGACATGGCAGACTACCTCGAACTCCCAGAGAAGCCTCTTGTAGTGGTGCCCCTACTTATACAAACTTGTCAAAATGCGGTGCTGGCCGCTTGGAATCAGCCCTCAGCGATTCCTAGGAAGGTGGATCGCCTATATCAGGCTCCTCTCGACCATCCTGTCCTTTCTACTACCCCTAAAGCGGATTCAGTTGTAATCACTGCTGCTCATGATCGCACCAAACGTCCAAAGCATATAAGCTCCTTACCTCCTGATAAGGATTCTCACCATGTTGATTACCTTGGGAAGAAGGTATTCCAGGTGGGTGCCATGAATTTCAGAATCTTGAACTGCATGGGACACATGGTTAAATACCAATGTACCCTCTGGTCCTCTCCTATCGAACTGGTCAGTAAACTCCCTCCTTCTCAGGAAAAGAACCAATTATTGGCAACAATTTCAACTGGCAGCACCATTTCTCGATATCTACTCCGTTCGGGGTATGATGCAGTGGATACCTCTGCCTGGATCTCGGCCACAGGTGTCGCCGTTAGACAGCATGCCTGGCTACGTGTGTCTGGTTTCACACCAGATATTCAGCTTAAAGTGGTAAATGCTACCTTTAGTGGGTCCAAACATTTTGGTCCTGGCACTCTGACACTCCTGGATGATCTCCAGGCATCAGGTTGAACTTTACGTACGGTGCATAGCATGTATCATTCCACGTAGCCATCATCTAATTTTTGCTCGCAGTCCTCTTTTCAGTTGAAAAGAGGTGGCAAATCCAGAGGTACCTATAGAGGTGGTTTCCAGAGGCGTTCTCAACCGGCCTCCAGGACCACCACTTCTATCGCTAAGGGCTCCCGCTCCCACCCCTTGGGGGTGGGGTGTCAGTCCACTTCTCTGTGACCCGATGGCATTGTCCGGGCTTCCTCAGCCAGGCCTCAGAAGCAGTGGGAGTTCATTTTGCCCTTCATTTAGAGGCCTGGCATGCGATAACAGACGAGTGGGTGCTTCAGATCATCCGGATAGGGCATATGCTGGAGCTCACCTCCATGCCTCACCCTCCCCACTCTCTTACCCACCCAACCATATCCCCATCCTTCAAGAGGAACTCCAGGTGCATTCTTCACAAGAACGCCATCATCTTGTTCCTCCTCTGGAGTATCAGGGATTCTACTCCCATTTTTTTCTGGTACCCAGACACACCAGGGATCTCGGACCTATACCAGACCTCAGACACCTGAACCTACATATACAATACAAGAGGTTCTGAATGGTCACTTTAACATCCATCCTGCCAATGTTAAAACGGGGATTGGCTATGCGCATTAGACATGAAAGACTCCTACCTGCATATCCCCATCCACCCCGCCCACCACTGGTGCCTTCATTTCTACTTCCTAGGACATTACTATCAATTTCAAGCCCTCCTGTTCGGCCTCTCATCTGCCCTGAGGGTCTTTACCAAATGCCTAGTGGTGGTGGTGGCCCTATGATGGGACGGACATTTCATCTTCCCCTTACCTAGATGACTGGCTCATGAAAACAGACTCCAAGACTTCTTTGCTTCTGTCCCTTCAGGTAACCCTTACCCTGTTCCAGTCCCTGGTAATCAGGGTTAACTGACCCAAATCCAACCCAACTCCCACCCAACAGCTCCAGTTAATTAGAGCCGTTCTGGACATGACCTCCAGCAGGGCTTACCTCCCTGCCGACAGGCAGGACAGACTTCTGTCTCTGGCCTCCCAGATACAAAAGGAACAGTCTTATCACAGCCAGATGACTGTTATGCCTTTTAGGACATATGGCCACAGCCATCCCTACGGTGGCTTTTGCCAGTCTACACATGAGACCAATCCAGTGAACTCAGCAAATTCAATGGAGCTAAAAATCAGGGGATTTCGAACACAGAATCAAAGTAACTCCCACTTTATGCTCTGCCCTCGACTAGTGGACCCATCGTGCAAACCAATTTTGGGGCATGCCCTTCCAGTCTCCTCCTCCCCAGCAGACATTGATCACGGATGCTTCCTCTGATGGCTGGGGGGCACACCTGGGTCCCTACAGGACACAAGGCCAGTGGCCCCAGTGCTTCATCCCTCTCCATATAAATTTATTGGAAATGAGAGCGGTCCACCTCACTCTTCAGGCTTTTTGGCCCCACCTTACTCCGGGGCCTCTCCTGATCCAATCAGACAACATCTCAGTGGTGTATTACCTGAACAAATAAGGGGGTACCAAATCCCACGCACTCTGCAGGAAGATGATGGCGGTTTGGCGAAAAGCCACACTTCAACATCTAATGTTGACTGCCTTCCATCTAACGGGACGCCACAATACTTTGGCTGACATTCTCAGTCACCAGTCTTCCACTCATGAGTGGGTGCTTCATCACGAAGTTCTAGAGACGGTCTTTCAGTTGTGGGGGACCCCACACCTTGACCTCTTTGCCTCCCCGGACGGTCACCATCTCCTCAGATATTATTCCATTATCCCGAACAGAAAGGGACTGTCTATTGATGCCCTGTCCCAACCATGGACAGGACTCCTATATGCTCCCCACCACAAATCCTGCTCCTGCAGCGGACTCTGCTGAAGTTACAGCTCGAACCCGCCACCATGACTCTTATAGCCCTCTCTAGCCTCTGCAGCTGTGGTTCCCCCTACTACCAAATTATCAGTGGCGGACCCACTTCCGTTACCCGTCAGGCTGGACCTGTTGACACAGGATTGAGAAAGCCTCCTTCACTCCCAATCTGAAATCCTTACACCTTCACGCTTGGCTCCTGAGGACGCTTTCATAGCTCACCTCCAAGTCTCCTCTCCAGTGGCCAACATTCTTTTGGCCTCCCGCAAACCATTTACTAGGCAAACCTATAATGCCAAATAGAAACGCTTCTCCTTATGGACCGCTTCCCGGTCTTTGGACCCTTACTCATGTCCATTGACTAAGGTTTTGGACTACTTGGCTTCACTTGCCTCGACAGACTTGAGCTTACTCCTCTGTTAAAGCCCATCTGGCCTCTATCTTGGCCTTTCGTGAACCATTGGAAGAGAGACTGCTGTACCAACACCACCTTGCCAAGATGTTTTGTTTTTTAATTTTTTTATTTACTGTACATTTAGTGCGCCTGTAGCTCGGCCCGGTCACAGACCTCACCACTCCCACATGAGGCGCAATTCCCCGATGCCCCCTGGCTTACCCCAGGGCAGGGTTGCAGCACCAGCCCATAAGTGCCACAAGTGTCGGAATAGGTCGGGGAGCAGGCCTGGGAACTAATCGGAGCAGCAAGTCCGGCATCATTGAGGTGGAAGCAGCGGCATTTTTTCCCTGGTGTATGGGGGCGGGGACGTGCAACGATGGCCAGCGGCTCACTCCTGCTCCCCTGAACGTCGGTGCATGCGGTACACCCAGCCTCTGGCAGGTGTCCACACAGCCGAACACTCTGCGACCCCCCCTCCCCCAGAGAAGAGCAGTTGCTGGACACTCAGTCCTTCTCCCGCTGGCCCTCCGAACTTCCGGGTCGGCACCCTGCGCCAGCGGGCCAGCACCTTGCCAAGATGTTTCTAAGAGGTATGTTACACCTCAAACTTCCTATTAGACGGACTGCCCCTCCATGGGACTTGAATTTCCTGTTGGAAAAACTAACCCTTGAACTCTTTGAGCCTATAGCTGCTTGCGATCTCTGCTCCCTAGCCTGGAAGGCCTTATTCTTGGTAGCTGTCACCTCAGCTCAACGTATTTCCGAATTTCATGCCCTAATGTGTAGGGAACCTTTCTTAGTCTTCCATAAAGACAGTGTCCCTCTGTACCAATCCCTCCTTTTTACCCAAGGTGGTCTCAGAGCAAGCATTAAACTAGTCTATAGAATTGCCAGTCTACTTCTGAGTATTCTTATTCAGGAGAATTTCTTCTACACACTTTAGATGTTTCTTGCATTCTGAGATATTATGTAACTCGTACCAGATCCCTTAGGAAGACTCCTCACATTTTGTTTCCTTTGCTCCAACCAGGGAAGGCTTCCCGGTTGCTAAGCAGACCCTCCAACTGGTTAACACATAGCATAAACTTCTGTTATAAGAAAAAGAAATATAACAAACCATTATCAGGACCTGTTCAAGCCCACTCTACCCGAACCATGGCCACTACCGCATCCTGCTTCAAAGAGGCATCCATCACAGACATCTGCACTGCAGCCACATGATCACCAATGCATACCTTCATGAAGCACTACAATTTAGATGTTGCTTCTCACCGTAGGACGGCTTTTGGCCACACTGTCCTACGAGGCCTTCTAGCATAATGTTTCCACCCTTCCTAGGTTTACTGCTTGGGAATCATCCCAAGTGTATTACCTGCTGCAAGAGATTACCCTTGTGGAAGATAGTACAGTTGCTTACTCACTGTAATGGTAAATCTTCGTGAGGTATCTCTTGCAGCAGGTATGATCCCTCCCTCCATCCCCCTGTTTCTCTAAGAGAATAACTTCTGATCCAAATATATATACATGTGGGGGTATCTGGGGTGCCTCGGTACTCTTAGCAAGCTGAATCCGGTGCAGAACTGAGGATGCCTGGGGCTGCCCACACCTGTATAGGTGCAGGATGATGATGTGTGGGTGGCCCCTAGGCAAAGACTGCTAGAAGAAAGCTGCTGTGCAGAAGAGCACCCTCTGGTGAGTTCCTAAGTGTATTACCTGCTGCAAGAGATAGCTCTCTAAGATCTGCCGCTGCGGTGAGTATGCAACTATACTTTCTATGAGTGGTATATGATCATCCACATGAATCCACCCGACCTCCCCTGAGTTTGGTGTATACATCTGCTTCCAGCGGGCAAGATCTGGCATCATGGGGCAGAGCCAAGGGAGTTACCACCCGGGTGGGTGGGAGGAGCCAGCTTGAAGACTTTCCAGGCATCAACTTAAAGGGAAAGGACACTGCCTGTAAGTATGGATGAACATCATTTACCACTCATAGAACTATTGTTACAGGTGAGTAACCAGTTTTTTTGCATCCCCACTCAACGCAATACTGCCGCTTTTCTGCTCACTTGATCCAGGGCTTGGAGTTTTCTGGCACAATGCGTTATCCCTCTCCTGGAAGGGGAGGTTCCTGTATGCCTTCCTTCCCTTTCCACACCTGTGGAGGGTTCTGCTCAAGCTTCAGCTGGAGGGTGCAGAGATGATCCTCATAGCCCCCTTTTTGCCACATCAGATATGGTTCCCCTTGCTGCAGCAGCTGGCGGTGGAACCTCCAGTGCCCTTGCACCCTGTGCACCAGCTTGCTCTCCCAGGAACAGGACACCCTAGTCCATCCAGATATCAAGTCCCTGCATCTACATACATGACTACTGCACACTTAGCTATCACCTGCTTTGGGGTCTCCTCTAGGGTTGCTGACGTCCTGGTGGCTTCTAGAAAGCCTTCCACCAGAGCCACCTACCCCTTAAAGTGGAAGCAATTTTTCTCTGTGGACCACTGCTTGTCACCTGGATCCCTTCACCTGCCCAGTGAATCCGATTCTGGAGTACCTGCTCTTCCTTTCGGACTCACGCTTGGAGTACTCCTCCCTTAAGGTGCACCTTTACACTGTCTCTGCACACCATGCACTTATTGAGGGCAAATCTGTTGCTCAGCAGGAGGTATCTTGCACGTTCTTATGAGGCATCCTGCATTTGAAGCCTCCCATTCAGGATACTATCCCTTCATGGGAACTTCTTTTCATGTTGGAAAAACTCACTTTGCCTCCCATTGAACCGCCCGCTAGTTGCAAGCTGCGCTTTCTATCATGGAAAGTGCTCTTTTTAGTTGCTGTTAACTTCTGCTTGGAGGATTTCCAATCTTCAAGCTCTGATGTGTAAAGAGCCTTATTTGGTTTTCCAAAAAGACAGGGTATCTTTGCGTACTAATCCTAAGTTTTTACCTAAGGTTGTGTCTAAATTTACTTTAACTCAGTCCATCCTCCTGCCAGTTTATTACCCTGAATATTCTAATCAGGGGGAGACCTTACTCCATACTTCTGATGTTCATAGGATTCCGCGGTATTACACCCACCACACCAAGTCTGTTCGGAAATCTGACCAGTTTGTTTCATTTGCTCCCAAGAGAGGGGAAGCACCTGTTTTGAAGTGGTGTTTGTCTAAGTGATTGGCTAATTGCATTGTTTATTGTTACTGTAAATACAACAAGCCCTTCCCCGGAGTAGTTAAAGGTCACTCCACCAGAGACATGGCTGCCTCCACAGCTGTCTTCAAAAATGTGTTGGCTGCAGACATCTGTGCAGCTGCCACCTGGAGCTCTCTTCACACTTTCATTAGGCACTACTGTCTGGACATTGCTTCTAGTTGTAGGGCCAATTTGGGCCTCACGGTCCTTCAGGGCCTTCTCTCTTGAGCTCTGTGCTGGTGCCTAGTACCTCCTCCCAGCTGCCCTTCAGGTCAGTTCCAATACTGCTTGGCACTCAGTCCTACTGATGTTGGCCTGCTGCAAGAGCCCCCTCGAAGTATGATAGTACAGTTACCCAAGTACTTACCATAACAGTAGATCTTACTTGAGGTGGCCCATGCAGCAGGCAACACTGGTAGGACTGCAGACGCCAGGACCACACGGAAAACTTCTAGTGGTCTATCACGGGGGACCGCCCCCACCGATGTCTGCACACTGACATCTGCCTATCCTGTAAAGGGGCAGTGCCCCAGACCTTCCTCAGTTCTTTCCCACTGTCGACCCATGCAAGTTGGACCTCCACAGACACCTCCTTCAGTCGACCACCATTTTCTTTGCATTTCCCCCCGCGGTTTATTTTCTTTCCTCAGTATTAATGTTGAATTTCGGCGCTTTCTTCATCTACTTTGTCTTCTGCTCCAGCCTCATCTTCCAGCCAGCCTACGAAATGTGCCTGTGGCAAGCAGATACCCACCAAAGACTGTCCCTCTTCCTGCCTGCTCTGCTTGGTCCCTAACCATGACACCAAGGCCTGCAGGCACTGCCAGGACTTCAACCAGGCCACACAGAAACGCTGCTTGAAGACCCTCCAGAGTGACCTACTTCAGCAGAAACTAGCAGCGATGGAGAAGGAGCTTTAGGCTTAAAAGCTGTTCCAGTTCCCCGGTCTCTGGGGCATCTTCTTCCCTGAAGAAGTCCAGTGGGATGCACAAGCACCAGGACCATCCATGGTCAGCCTCTCGCTCGCTTTCACCGCATAGAATGGTTTCTGCCTCTGGGTCTTCCTCCCATGGAGGAGTTGGCCCCTCCTTCCTCGACAGCCCTTACTCCCTCTGGGTTGCCGGTGGTAATGCTTGCCCGCTCTCATTATCACAGGCAGTGGCTCAGGGTAGTGGACCTCATCCCCTGCCTCCCAGACCCTAACGCGCAGGCTCTTAGTCCCCATGGGTTCTCAGCCAGGTGGCTTAACTGGGGTTGGAACCTCCAGTGGTGGGTCTACCCCCATCCCCCAGTCAAGGCATTGCCTTTGTCTCTCCTGACTCTGGGACCGGTGCTAGCCCTTCCTGGCATCGTCCGGAGCGCTCGCCTCCACCTCCTTGCAGGTGACTCCTCTGCCTCACCTCAGGGACCTACGTTGGCTGTTTCTCTGGATCGACACCAGCCTTGGCCTACCAGGCCATTGCCGACACCTACACAGACCTCTACAGTCATTGCCTCAACCTGCACCTCAGCCAACGCCCATTGGCCCTCCCAAGGATCCCCAACCAGCACCCGCTAGACCAACGCCAGGGTACTCAACACCAGCTCCTCCACATACTTATTCATACCCCCTTCCCCAGTAGACTTATCCACCTTACAATCTACCTGTACCGGTGGATTATAACGCCGTAATCATAACCTGCTGGACCTTTATGAAGGACAAGGACACACCCAGGCAGCCTTTTCCTCCTCCCCAGGACCCCTTTTCTCAAGATCCAGATCGGGCAAGACCTAGGAACCTCCGCACCACAGGATCTTCTGGGGGTCACAAGGGGACCTTGGACCAGCAAGGGATGACTGTCTCTCTGAGACGCCAGTCCCGGACATCAATCAGTTGGGGAACAATTCCTCCTCTGAGTCAGCAGAGGATTTGAGAGGCTCCTGTGATGGACAGGAGACCCCTAAGTCTCCCCCTGATGATCCCTCTTTCCTGGATGTCATACACCATGTACAGTCTCTCATGTGGTGGGAGACAGAGAAGTTCGATCTGTAGGGCCGTCATCTGGCCATTTACCTCCAGAAGGAGACCATCTCTTTGGGGGTCCTTCCTCTTATTGATTCATATGATGTGACTAGTGTGGCGTGGAATCATCACTTGACCACCCCAAGCTTGTCCACAAAGGCACATCGTCTTTACCATGTGTCAGTGGGCAAAGCCTTCTTTGGTAAACATCCCGTGGTGGACTCTGTGGTCTTGAATGCAACTCCTATCTGCATTAGCCCAAACACCTCAGTACCCACCCTCTAGACAAGGAATCCTGCCACCTGGACCAATTGGGCAGGCGGGTATATTCATCTGCCGCTCTGGCCATCTGGGCCCAGAACTATCTGGCCCATATGGTACAGTATCAGATTGCCATTTAGGACCAGGCAAGGGATCTGGTTCAAGCGCTCCCTGAAGATTCGACTAACATGCAGTTGGCCCAATTCTTAAAATCTGGTTCAGATGTGGGCAACCAAATGCCGGCACAATATGACATGATAGATGCTTCTGGGCACGGGGCGGCAGGAGAGATCTGCATTCACCGCCATTCATGGCACAGGGTGTCTGGGTTTGTACCTGATTTTCAGATCAGAATCATGGATGCCCCCTTCTGGAGTTCTGTTTTGTTTGGGGGAGATGCCCAGGATATCATCTCCCGCCTTCAGGAATCGGGCAAGGCCCTGAGGTCAATACATTCCATGTACTGGTCCCAACTGAGGCCTTCCCAATGTCAGTCCTTTCGCTGATCCTCTTGACAGCCCTCCAAGGGTCAGCAGTCGAAAGGCCCTTCTAAGTGCAAGGCTCACACCCTACTAGCCACTAGATCCGCCCCTAGGGCCCCCAGAGTGCCCACAGCCACTCTGCCCACCCCTGGCTCCACTGCCTGACCCTTCCCCCCACCCCACAGAGGCCTTGGGGGAGGCAGCCGGGGGTCGATTTTCCCTGTACCTGATCCGGTGACGCACAGTAAGAAAATAACATTTTATTTCTAAAAGGCGCCCTTCCATTGCTCAGAGTGCCTTTACAATACAAAGCAAGACAGTTCAGTAAACATCTTAAAATACAGACCATAATCCCCTTAAAACAATGTGCAAATCCAAGGCCGCTACATTCCTAGAAATGCCTTTTTAAAGAAATTTGTTTTGAGGGAGTTTTTAAACCCTTCCGTGGTCAGGCTGTCACGTATCTGACGAGGTAGAGAGTTCTATAGGGTAGGGGCTAAAAAGGCAAAAGATCTTCCCACAAACTTCAAGTGTTCCCTGGAAACTTCTAGCAATCCCTCGTCAGAGGATCGGAGTGAGCGGGAGAGACGATAGGGAAATGGGAGGTCTTGCAGACACGGTAACCTCAGTCCAGTGGGTACTTTAGATTACCAAAAGGGGTCACACACTGAATTTCTGGAACCCCCTCCAGAAAATCCTCCCATTATCCTCGGGCCCAAATCGCCCTCATCCGAGAAGATTCAGGCTGTCCTGCGCAAAAAGGCCTTAGAGCCCATCCAGCTGAATCAAAGAGGGAAAGGAATCTACTCCCACTTTTTCTTTGTACCCAAGAAGACAGGGGACCTGAGACTTGTCCTGGATCTCTGCCACCGGAACATCTACATGGAGTACAAGCAATTCAGGGTGGTGACTCTTCAGGGACTGTTGCCCCTCCTTCACCAGGGGGACTGACTCTGTTCCCTGGATATGCAGGATGCTTCTCTCCATATCCAGATCCTCCAAGCTCACCACCACGCCCTCTCTTTTGGCCTTTCCTCGGCACCTCAGGTCTTCACCAAGTGTCTATTGGTGGTAGCTTCAGCTCTGAGGAGGCAAGGCTTTTATGTGTGCCGTACCTGGACAACTGTTTACTCACAACCCCCTCCAGGGATCTCTTGTTGCAAACCATGGAAGGCGCCTTTCAGCACTTCCAGACCCTAGGGATCATGATCAACCGACTGAAGTCTTGTCTCGCTCCTTGCCAATGTCTCCAATATATAGGAGTGGTTCTGGACTCATAAATTTAAACTTGGGGGGGCTGAGTCAGACAGCAAGAGGGAGTCCCCTTCCAGGGGAGACCAGAAGGCCTCACCCCCAGAGAGGGAGGGAGGAAAAGAATGAGGGGAATGACCAAGGCGGAAGTGTAGGAGGGACGGGTGGGGAGAAGAGAGGCATGACACAAGGTGTACTGTTGTATCCTTGCATGCAAGGAGCTTGGCAAACAAGGTGGTACAGTTCCAGGCATTGATGGCAGAAGGGGAGGTAGATATTGCCATCATCTCAAAAACCTGGGTCACCCAATACCATGACTGGCTTCTCACAATCCCGGTATATAAGGTGTCCCGCAGGGACTGAGAGGGAGGGGTGGCTGTTTATGTTAGGGAAGGGGAGACTCTGTACCAGTGAAAAGGGGAGGCCAGAAGCCATTTGGGCATTGCTCCAAAGCACCAAAGGAAATAAGCTCAGGATGGGAGTGATGTACAGGCCACCCTCACAAAGTGAGGAGGCGGATAGGGAGCTGGGGGAGCAAATCAGGAGGGTCAGTGGCAAAGGGAGTAATTATAGTGTGAGACTTCAGCCTACCTGGGGTTGACTGGTGGACGGTAACTACAGCACATGCCAGGGAAGAGGTACTGCTGGAGGCTATCCAAGATGGCGTCCTAGTTCAGTGAGTGACGGAGCCTACCAGGGAGGGAAACATACTGGACATTGTGCTAACAAAGGGCGACCAAGTCCAGGATGTGGTATTACAGGACCCTCTAACAGGAGGCAACCACCGCTTAGTGTGGTTCATCCTCAACACAGGGAGGGAGTCGACTAAGACCAGGTCAAGAGTGCTAGACTTCAGAAAGGCAGATTTTGCCAGAATGGGCAGCATCCTAGAGGGGTATGTATATGGCTGGTATTAGCCCAGGGATGGATGCTGAACTGAAGCTGGCAGTCATTAGGAAGGGACTGAATGAGGCCACGAACACGTGTGCCAAATCTCTGTAAGCAGGCCAGTTCAAAAAACCTAGCTGGCTCAGCAAGGAAGTGGAGGGGAAAGTGAGAGAAAAAAAATTGGCATTCATTAAGTTCAAAAAATCTGGGTGTGAGGAGGACAGGGAGGTGTTCACAGAGGCATCTAGGGAGGTGAGCAGGGCAGCAAAGGAGCTGAAATTGGCTCAGGGGATCAAAGGGGATTTTTAAATACATAAAGGAGAAGAGGAGTTGTAGGGATGACATCGTTAGAATCAAAGGGGGGGGACAGAAAAAGGGGAAGACCAGGTAGAGGCACTTGAGTACTTCTGCTTGGTGTTCATGAAAGAAAGGGATGGCCCAATACTGTGACAGGGTTGAATAAGGCTCTATCCCATTTGTTATGCAGAAAGTGTTTAAATGCAAGGATCTGTTCTCTCCTCTCCTTTTCTGTCTGATTGCACAACCAAATTTTCTTGTGAGACCTAGGAACTTATCACTCTGGTTTCGCAATTCTCCTTCTCCTCCTCCTCTCTCTCTCTCTCTCTCTCTACCTACCTTCCCTTGCTATTTCTGTCTTTTATTCCCCTTGAATATGTGTGGGTATAAAAATGTATGTAAATCTGTGTGTGGAAATGTCACTGATTCTGGGATCCCTTTGTTTAAAACTATATAGTTTTACTGTTGAAATGATTGCAAAAAGCTATTTGAAACTCAGGGGGTTAACCAGAGAATGCTGGATGCAAAATATCTGCAAAGATGGCTACAAGAGGTCAATTCTGGGTCATTATGTTTTATACTGCACCTGCAAGAACATTGGAAACTGAACAGGAACATTCTGTGTGTGGGGGAATTACCACACTGACCCCTTAATGAGCACCCTGCAAAGACTGGTTATAAAAAGAGCAGTGTTTCACAAGACAGAGACTGAGATTGGAAATTGAGAAGAAATAGGATTTTGTCTTCTCTGTTTGCACTGCCTCTGTAAATAGTTGTTATGAATAATTTTATTTTGCTGTTAAAACACTCATTGCGAATTTTACAACTGCTTCTGGTTCTCCTGTGTTTCCTGACCTTTGCCTCGTCGACAAATACCACAAGGGAAAGGGGACAAAGGTGGAAGGGGGGGCTCCTCTCCCCTAGTGCAGACCGTACTAATATTCATCTAAGTTCCCCCCACGGGCCCTTTGACTGACCCTGTTGAGGTTGCTAAGGCTTTTAACAATAAATTCACCGACCTCTCAGCTATTCTTTGCAAACTCCTTTCCAACCACTCTGCCTTCACTAAGTCCTGTGCCTCCCCCATTCTGCCCAACTTCCCACTGACTTATCCACACACACGTGGCCACTGACCCTAGCCTCTACACGTTCTGCTACCCCCTGCCCACCCCCTTCTATTTCAAGGATATCTCCCCTATGGACACCCATAAACTACTCAGGAGTCTACCAAACTAGGGTAGCCCAGGATCTGATGGTCTCTTCCCGTGATGCTTAAATTTCAATCAATCAAATCTTTATTTATCCAGGCAAACATCGTTGAGCAAGCTCATTTACAAGATGGACCTGGTTAAGTCCAGATTATAGTACAACCAGCTATATTTACAATGTGAATAAAACATAGTAGAAGTGCAAATCAAAACACAAAGAATGTACATAACAGTTCAGGATCAATAAGACACAGTGAACAATATAAAATAGTGGGAACAGGCTAGACCACAGAGATTCAGAGATGGATATTATCACAGGAATTTCCTTAAACACAAGCGAGACCTAAGTATCGCTATCATAACAGTCAGACAAAATAAGTGATAACAGCTTTTCTCTTGGCACAGTTCTCAAAAAGGAATAAAACAGGTATGGTTAAGTCAAAGGGAACAAACAGCCTGCCAGGCACTATCAACTACAGCCCCATGGAGCACTTACATTAGGACTGGGAGGCGGCTGTACCACGACTTGCTAGTAGAAGGTGTGAGTGAGGTACTGAGGCAACGGTTGGGACAGTGCCTACCGCACATGTTTTCCAATTCTAGGTGCTAGCATTGGCTGTCCATGTCCAACGGACCACCAGGAAGGTCACAAGGCAGGGAAGGTAATGAATATGCTTAGGCGCCTAAGGCCGATCTCAGGCAAAGGTTCAAAAAGGAGTATAATCACTTATACTCCCAAAATTTGCTCTCTAAGCCATAAAGAAGAGGATCTCATCAGTCAGGGAAAGAGGTAGTTACAGCAATTTTAGCAGAGTACAGGCAGACCATCCGATTTTGCAGGAATTGGAAGGATCGGCGAAGTAAACTGCAGAAGCCAATCGGGATCAAGGGCCGGAAAGCGCTCGCAATCAGATTGGTTGGCGGCTTTAGCAGTGCTTAGCTAAAGAAGAATCCGGGCAAATGGTTTCGGATGGTGCAATTGCCCAGAGCTAGAGATTTTATGCTTTCGGTGCAGATGCCCCCTGTAAGACTTGCCTATGTCTAGCAAGAGGGGTACAGGGACTGGAAAGTAATAATACATAAGGATTAGTAAAAACATGCACAAATTAACCTGGGGTAAAGTCATTCATGGATATGGCTAGACTCGGGGGCAAGCTAACAGCGGTTAGGGATTAGGAGCTGGGGAAACGGTTGCACGGCTCACACACACCCCTCGTGCATATAATGACTTGAAAGCATTAATACTTCAGAGGCAGCTTAGTTTTAGTAGTGTTTGCATGTTGTTCCACAAGGATGGCAACATAAAACTAAAGGCTATTCTGCCATAGCGGGTGGAAGCATTAGGGATGTATAGGGAGATATAAGAGGCACTTCTGAAACCGTATGGTCCCAGCTCACTTACGGGGAAGACATTCAGATAAATAATGTGGGAGCCTTTTTATAATGGCTCTGTAGGTCCAAAGGACTGCATTTCTTTCACGCCTGAACATAAGCGAGGACCATCCTACAGCTTTGTACAATAAGCAGTGATGCGTAGACCGGTAATAAACCTGACGGCCCTATGATAAAACATATCCAACTTGATAAGCGAAGCTTTGGGAGAGTGACTATATAGGAAATCTCCATAGTCAATTAGGGAAAGAAAAGTAGTTTGGACTAGACACAGTTTGGCATCACGCGTGAGGAACTGGCTAATTCTATAGAATAGACCTAACCTCTGCCTTGACTTCTTTGCCAGGTTTTCAACATGCTTAGAAAATGAGGTTCTGGTCTAACCACACTCCTAAGTATTTAAACTTTGGGATAAATTCCAATTTCTCTCCCAGAATTGTGGAGATCAGTAGCAGTGCTCCAGAGCTGGCAGGGTTTGTCACATGGCTATAGGGTGAGAACAGCATTACCTTTGTGTTTTTTGCAGTTAAAAGAAGTTTTTTATGGAAGAGCTGCGTCTGAAGCAGGTCAACTCCTCAGCCATTGCCAAACCCTCACCTTCATTTTCAATCTTGCCTTTTCTACCTCCTCTGTGCCGCCCCCCCCCCCCCAGGAAATCCACTACAGTAGTTCATATTTTCAAATCAGGAGACACCCTCTGGTCCGACAACTATCATCCAGTATCTATTCTCCCCCACCTCAGTAAGCTTCTTGAAAGAATTATGCATCATCAGCTGACCGCCTCGCCAATTACATCTTGTGCAGCCAGCAGCATGGCTTCCGCAGACACCATAGCACCACTACTTCCCTGGCTTTTTTCACCGATCATATACTCACTAACATGGATCAAGGGTGTGCCACGGGAGCTGTCTTTGTGGACCTATCAAAGGCATTCGATCTAGTAAACCATACTCATCTCCTCTCCAAATTGTGCCACATTCGTTGTTCAGAGGAGACCACTAGTTGGTTTCACAGTTACCTGTCTGACCACTTTCAGTCAGCGTGTGCTGGCCAAGCCATTTCTCCAGCCCTCTCTGTCTCCACCAGGGTACCCCCACACTCTATCCTCGGCCCCCCTACTCTTCACCATATTTGTCAACACCCTTTCCTCAGACAGCTTCACCTGCGAATCCCTCTTTTATGTGGATGACCTTGTTATTTTCCACAGCGATAAATCTCTTTCACTTCTGTCCTACATCCTTACTGTGAACTACACAATAAGTTTACCAACAACCTGATGTTGGTTAATGCCAAGAAAACAAAAGTAATGCTTTTTGGGTCTAAACCTTTTATTGCCAGAACCAACACATCCAACTCCTCACTTCAAATCTACCCTCCTCATGGCCCTGCCCTGGAAACAGTCACCTTCAAATATTTGGGGGTCACACTGGACCCTGAACTCGCCTTTACTAATCATGTTAACCTAATAGTCCATAGGGTCAATCAGAAACTTGGTGCTGCATACCGTGTCAAACCCTACCTGTCTGCCAAGGCTTGACTGGCTATTGCCAAAGGTAACCTACTCCCTATCCTGGACTACTGTTCCCCTATCTATCCTCACATATCTACTACCCTTCGGACCAGACTCTTATCTGTTTATAACAGCGTTTGCCACTTTACCCTGTCCGCCCCTTATTCCACTCATCATTGTGATCTTTACTGCTCTCTTGGCTGGCTCTCCCTGCAAGGCTGCTTTGACTTATACCGTTGGCTGCCTCATCGATTCTGTTACTCAAAGCGGCCCTGTTTCTTCCCTATCCTACCTCTGTAAGCCCCACACCTCAATGATTTGTCTCCGGTCCTCCACTGTCTCCCGTCTGGTGACCCTGAGAACCTCCACAAACGTGAGCAGTAATGCATTATCGGTTGCAGCCCCTAAGCTATGGAATGGGCTTCCCTTATCACTCCGATCCTCAAACATGCCTCATGCCTTTAAACTTAACCTTAAATCGTGGCTTCTCTCTCATGACAGCTGTAACTGTCTGCCTAAATGGCTACCCCCAACACCAATTCTGCTCCACTCCTCATATGGCCTGATGCTTCACTTCCTTCCTTCTGCTGGTGGGGTTACTGGCTTGGTCAGGGCACACAATTTTGCTTCTGTGGGGTGGGGGCTAGTTTGATTATCTGTCAATAGACGCTACCCCTGTGTAGCGATTTGTCTGAAACATTTTTTGCATTTTTACTATTGTATTCGCTTGTTTCTGAATGTTATCTGCATTTACCTACACAGTGCGTCTGTCACTGAAATTATCTCTTGCATTTTTAGACCAGCTCAACCTTTTTTTAATTTGTTTTTCAACCTTTAATTCTTAGTATTTACGGTTTGTTACAGTTCCCTAGTGTTTTCCCCTTTGAATTGTAATAATGCAGTGACTGTTTTGGTTTTTTATTTTTGAACCTTTGTTTACTCTGTTTTATCTGCTCATTCCTGCTTAGCCCGGGTCATGCCTGAAAACAGTCCAGTGGATCTGAGCACTTACCCGGTTATCAGAGTCATAAATAAAAAGATAACAGATGGGATCATGCAAGAGGATAGAGTTCTGAAGGGCTTTAAAGCCTTGTGGGTGGACAAGGCACTGGGACTGGACGGTGTACACCCAAGAGTCCTGAAGGAACTAGCAGAGGTGTTGGCAGGCCCTCTGACAGACCTGTTCAACATCTCCTTGGAGATGGGGAATTTACCCAGAGACTGCAGGATGGCTCACGTGGTGCCTCTCCACAGTAGTGGACCCAAGAAGAAACTGAGAAATTACAGACCGGTGAGCTTGACTTCTATAGTGGGGAAGTTGATTGAGACCGTTCTGAAGGAGATGTTGATAACCTTTCTCGATAGTAATGGTCTACAGGACGAGAGATGGCATGGATTTGTCTTGGGAAGATCATGCCAGACTAACCTAATCGACTTCTTTGACTTGATCACTAGGGCAGTCGACGAAGGCCAGGCTGTGGATGTCCTGTATCTGGACTTCAGCAAGGTTTTCGACTCAGTGCTGCATGAGAGGATCTTACTTCGAGATACAGCTTTTGCAGCAGGTTACACCATTAGAACTGAAGCCGTCAGGAGCCAGGACCCCACAGAAATTTTCTAGCTAGCAGTCTTCAGCGGGGACCACCTCAGACGTCGGTCCCGCCCCCGACATCAGGCATAGTACATAAGGAGGCGGTCCCTCCACAATCCCCAGTTCTTTTCCCGCCGTCGACATCGCAAGCATCAGCCTCTCGGTCACTTTCTAGTGTGCGACGACTAGGAACTACGACGTTCTCCTTCTTCTCTTCCGAACTTGGATTCATCTGATGTCCTCTCCAAACACCTCTCTGGAAGGTCACCCATCGAAGTGTGCCTGCGGCAAACAGATCCCCTTCAAGGATCCTCTCTCAGCCTGTGTGCATTGTCTAGGCCTGGAACACGACACCAAGGCCTGCTCCTTCTGCCAGGGCTTCAACAGTCGCACCAGGATCCGCCGCCAGAAGGCCCTTCAAGCGTTTCTCTTGGAGGAGAAACTCTAGGCTATGGATAGGGAACCTTCCTCCAGGGGGCAGTCGTCAGGGAAGACCCATAAGCACCGGGAGAAACACCGGGAGAAGGAAAGGCCCAGGTCCCCATCGAGGGCCTCTGACTCCCGCAGCTCTGGCTCAAGGTCAGACCGCTCTCCCTCCAAAGCTCAGTTTCAACCTCCCCCAGTTAAAGTCAGAGCCTCCAGCGGCTCCTCCTCTTTGCAGCCTATTGAGACTTCCAGGCCATCGGCTTCATCCACCCCTTCTAAGGCCTCGTCCAAGTCTGGGGAGCGCCACAAGTCTTCCTCCCCCCGTCGGGACTCCGACGCCAGGTCGGTGTCCCAGCCTCCGCATGGGTCGGACCCGGTCCCATGCAAGACTAAAGAACTGACATCCCTGAAACGGACGCCGGACCTGACGTCGGCCAAGCATCACAGGCACTCCCAGGAGCTGGCTACAGTCAGACACCCGTCGCCGGCCAGGCATTCGCCTCCCAGGGCGTCGGCCAGGGTACCGACATCAGCTACTCCAGAGGGGAGGACCACACCACCATCGCCTACCGACATCGGTCAGAAGGTATCTTTGGAGGAGGACACCACTCAGCCTGAGGATCAGGCAGGCAACTCCGGAACCGTCGAGCTCCCACGGGAACTCTCCCCAGAGTGGGAGACTCCCAGGGACCCGACCCCAGCGACAGGCCACCGGGCCCGTCGTCGGGTTTGAATTTGACAGAGGTAAAGGAGCTCTTCACCTTTTGGTGGGACACCATCAAGAAGGATGTGGTCGCCACACACCCTCCTCCTACTTCGGCTCCGCCTCCACCTACTCCTTCAACGCCTATGCCAGGACGGTCACCGACTCTCAAAGACCCAGCAACTCCTCCTAGGGGTAGATCCTCAGATAGGAGAAGACCTCCATCAAGATCCACTTCAGGGTCACCCAGCCCTAAGAAACCCAGAAGACGCTGGTACACCTCGTCCGCGGAGGATTCTAGATCTGACACCTCAGGGCGCTCCAGATCTCCTTCTGCCATCAGCATTCCCTCCCCAGACCCACACGACCTTCCTAGGTCTCCTCCGGATGACCCCTCATTCGCTGAAATCATAAGGCACATTCAGGAGAATATGGGGTGGGATGCTGAAGAACTGGACCCCGAGAGACAGCGCCTTGCCTTTTACCTTCGGCAGAAAGATCCAAAGCCTGTGGTAGTACCATCCTTGATGGACACCTTCGCAGATGTCACCAAGGCTGCGTGGAAGCGTCCGCATTCGACTCCGGCAATGCCGAAGAAGGCTGACCACCTATACATGGCCCCGAGGGAGGACCAGTATCTGGTGAACCATCCTCTGGCTGATTCCCTGGTCATCACGGCCTCACATGACCGGTCTCCGAGACCTCAGCACTTGAGCACACAGCCACCGGACCTGAAATCCAAGCAGTTGGATGTCCTGGGTAGGCGCACGTACGTGGCCGTGACCTGCGCCATCAGGTCCCTGAATTACGTCACCCACATGGTTCAATTCCAGAACGCATTGTGGGAACAGGGACAGGACCTGGTTGAGAAAATGCCCAACGGTGGTCAAAAGGAGGAGCTTTTGAATCTCCTCCGTATGGGTTCGGATGTGGGGACCCAGGTGTTCAGAGCCGCATACGATTCTGCGGACTCTTCGGCCAGAGCTGCAGCCTCAGGCATGTGTCCCCGGAGACACTCTTGGCTTCGCTTCTCCGGTTTTACCACGGACATCCAGAAGAACATCATGGACGTCCCTTACAATGGGGAAGTCCTTTTTGGTGAAGCCTCTGAGAAGGTGATCACCAAACTTCAGGGTGCAGGGAAGGCGGTTAGATCTGTCCAGGCCATGTACAGATCTCGACCTAGTTCCTTTCGTAGGAACCAGAGTCACTTTCGTGGCCGGACACAAAGGCAACAACCGCGTTCCGGCCAACAGCAGAGGGGCTCCTTTTCCGGAAAAGACCAGGCCAAGTCATCCACAGGTAGAGGCCACCAAGTCGCAAAGTTGGCCCAACCTGTGGGATCTAATGCTGCCACAGCATGACTCCTTCCGGGCCCCCGCCCCTCCTCAGGATCAACAGGAAATGAAGGTCAGGGGTCGCATCGCACGTCACCTGCCAGGGTGGTGGTCAATCACCACCGACAGGTGGGTGCTGCAATTGGTCGGAAAAGGCCACTATATAGAATTCATAGACAACCCACCTACAAGACCTCCCCTGCTCTCCCGCTACTCTGGTCAGCATGCCCTGCTTATACAGCAGGAAGTGCTCGTGCTTCTAGAGAAAGAAGCCTTAGAGCACGTTCCAGAGAAACAGAGAGGTTTAGGCTATTATTCACACTTCTTCCTGGTTCCAAAGAAAACGGGGGACCTCCGTCCAATTCTGGACCTCAGTGACCTCAATCTGTCGGTCTACAAACACTTCCGCATGGTGACTCTTCCGGGCCTAATCCCCATGCTGAAGTGGGACGCCTTTCTGGCATCACTGGACATGCAGGACACTTACCTGCACATCCCAATTGCTCAAGCGCACAGGAGGTTCCTGCGCTTCAAGTTTCAGAGCCGTCATTATCAGTTCTGAGCGCTTTCTTTTGGGCTGTCATTGGCACCTCGCGTCTTCACGAAGTGCATGGCGGTCATAGCGGCATCTCTGAGGAGACAAGGCCACTACGTGTTTCCGTACCTGGATGACTGGCTTCTCATGGCCCCCTCCAAGGAGGCACTGATGACGACCATTAATCGTACCCAGGCCCTCTTTCAGTCACTGGGTATTTTCATCAACTACGAGAAGTCACTCCTGGTACCGTCCCAGAAACTGCAGTTTATAGGAGCAGTTCTGGACACTGTCAGAGGAAAAGCGTTTCTTCCCGTGGACAGAGCGGAACACATCAGATCCCTCATCAGGGACCTGTCGGTGAAGAAGACTGTCCCGGCCAGATTGGTCCTTCGCCTGCTCGGACACATGGCTGCGGTCATTGCAACAGTCTCAATGGCAAGGCTCCACATGCGGGTAATTCAGTGGATGCTAAGGGTGCAATGGGACCAAAGGCAAGACCATCTGAAGCAGCCAATTCGAATCAATGGTGGCTAGATCCGGGGAACCTCTCCACGGGGGGCCCCTTTGTAGAGCCGTCTCTGACTGTGACTCTCTCCACAGATGCCTCAGGGCTCGGGTGGGGAGCTCACCTAGACGGGGTGAGGTCTCAGGGCACATGGTCGGCCCAGGAATCTCATCTCCACATCAACATTTTAGAGATGAGGATGGTTCTTTACGCTCTGCAAGCCTTCCAGTCGGAGATTCCACCGGGTACTCTCCTGTTACAGACAGACAATACTGTGGTGATGTATTACCTCAACAAACAAGGAGACACTCACTCCTACCCGCTTTGCAGGGAGGCCATGAGAGTGTGGGAGTGGGAGTGGGTAGTGCAACACGGCACAAACCTAATTACAATACACGTCCCCGGGGTGGACAATATTGTTGCAGACAGCCTGAGTCGCTCTCAGGCCAGAGTCCATGAGTGGGAACTTCTACAGGAGGTGGCAGAGGATCAGTTTCACAGATGGGGCACTCCAGAGTTAGACCTTTTCGTGTCCCCATCCAATGCAAAACTGCCCAATTTTTTTTCGCTAGATCCAGGGCCTGGTGTTTTCTGGCAAGACGCGTTGTCCCTCTCCTGGGCGGGCAGATTCCTCTATGCCTTCCCTCCTTTTCTGTTGATCCAGAGAGTCCTCTTAAAACTTTGCAGGGAGCAGGCGACGCTCATTTTGATAGCGCCTTTCTGGCCCAGACAAATTTGGTTCCCACTTCTGCATCAGCTATCCCGGGAACCTCCACTTCCTTTGCCAATCAGCTCCCATCTGCTGTCTCAGGAGGAGGGTTCATTAGTCCATCTGGACTTGCGTTCTTTGAACCTGCACGCTTGACTCCTAGAGACATAGCCATGTTGCGTTACGGGGTCTCGCAAGATGTGGCAGATGTACTCTCTGCCGCCAGAAAACCGGCAACCCATGCAACGTATACCATGAAATGGTGTAGATTTTGCTTGTGGACTCAAGCGCACGGTTTCTTGCAGTTAGATTGTCCCGAAAAGCTGGTTCTGGATTACCTGCTTTCTCTTTTTCAGTCCGGACTGGGTTACTCCTCGATTAAGGTGCACCTTTGTGCAATTTCTGCTTACCGTGCCCCCATAGGCCAACGGATGGTGGCCCAATTGGACACTACTCGTGCCTTTTTAAGGGGAGTTCTCCACCTTAGGCCGCCTATCAAGGATCCGATCCCTCCTTGGGACTTGCCCTTTGTCCTGGAGCAGCTTACGCTGCCACCTTTTGAACCAGCTGCGGATTGCAAGCTATGTTTTCTGTCGTGGAAAACGTTGTTTTTAGTTGCAGTTACTTCGGCAAGAAAGATTTCCGAATTGCATGCACTGATGTGCAAAGAACCTTATTTAGTTTTTCATCAGGATAGGGTATCCCTGAGGACAAACCCAAAGTTTCTGCCTAAGGTGGTTTCAGCTCTCACCCTTAATCAGGATATCGACTTACCATTGTATTTTCCTAAGTACACCAACCGAGGAGAAGCCCTTCTTCACACCCTTGATGTACACAGGTGCCTCGGATATCATCTGACTAGAACCAAACAGTTTCGAAAGTCTGATCAACTGTTTGTCTCCTTTGCTGTTAGGATGGAAGGAGCTCCTGTTTCTAAACCGTTCTCTCTCGAGGTGGCTCATCCAGTGTATCTTTCTGTTATGATAAGCGCAATAAACCCTTACCAGGTGTGGTTAAGGGTCATTCCACGAGAGAGGAGTGGCCACTTCCTTTGCAGCGCTAAGGAATGTCTCCACCTCAGCTATTTGCACTGCAGCCACTTGGAGCTTGGTGCATACCTTTATTAAGCATTACAGCCTGGACATTGCATCGAGGCGAAGAGCAGGTTTCGACCTAGCCGTCCTTCAGGGACTTCTGTCTTAGGCTCGAGTAGGGTTGTGATCCCTACCTTTCCTCCTCCCTGTGGCATAAGATTGCCGCTATTGCTTGGGAATCAGTCCTAATGGTGTCACCTGCTGCAAGAGCTGTATCTCAATGTAAGATAGTACAGTTACGTAAGAACTTACCGTAACAATAGATCTTCGAGAACAGATCTTGCAGCAGGTACCTTCCCGCCCAGCATTCCCCCTTTTGTTGTGGAGGTAGGTAGTAGCCAAACATCCATCTTAAGAGATGGGAAGTTCTTTTTTAGTCTTGGCCATCTGGTGGCGGATTCTCAGTCTCCCCTTCTGATGTCATCCAGCGGCCGGGAGTCTCCGGCGGGAGAACTGGGGATTGTGGGGGGACCGCCTCCTTATGTACTATGCCTGATGTCTGGGGGTGGTACCGACGTCGGCAGCGGTCCCCACTGAAGACTGCTAGCTAGAACATTTCCGTGGGGTCCTGGCGCCTAACGACTTCAGTCCTAATGGTGTAACCTGCTGCAAGAGCTGTTCTTGAAGATCTACTGTTACGGTAAGTTCGTACGTAACTGTACTTTACTGAGCAAACGGAGTGACATGGGGAAGGGGAGAAACTGGTGGGGTGGGTTGAGAGCTGACTGCAGGGCAGACAACAAGGTAGTTGTAAGAGGGGAGACATCCAAGCCAAGGTCAATAACTAGTTTGGTACTGCAGGGTGCAGTACTGGGCCCTGTTTTGTTAAATGTCTTTATTGGAGACATTGCAGAGGGGGTCAAGAGTAAGTTCAGCCTGTTCGGTGATGACACTAAGATTTGCACAAAAGTGGACAGTGAGGAAGAGAGGCAGACACTCAGGAAGGATCTAGCTAAACTCGAACACTGGTCAAAGGAGTGGCAATAGGTGTTTAATGCTAAAAAGTGCATGGTCATGCACCTCCGAGCCAAAAATCCCAGGACCATCTATTGGCTGGGGGGAGTGCAGGCAGCAGCTTCAGAGGAGGAAAAGGACATGGGAGTACTAGTCACAGGGGACATGAAGATATCAGAGGAGGCCGGTAGCAAGGGCAAATAGGATGCTGGGGTGCATTGCCAGAGGGATCACCTCTAGAAAGGTGGAGGTCATCCTGCCCTTGTATAGATCACTGGTGATGCTGCACTTGGAGTACTGTGTACAGTTCTGGTGCTCATACCTCAACAAGGATGTGAGATTACTGGAGGGGGTGGGTAGGGGGTAGCAGTGTAGGGCTACAAAAATTATCATGGGACTGGGGAGTTGCCTTATGAGGAAACATTAAGGGAGCTCAACATGTACTCGATGGAGTAGAGAAGGGAAAAGGGGGACATGATGGAGACCTTCAAGTACTTCAAAGGCATTAAGTCAGGGAGGATTGTTCCACATGGGGGGGGTAGGGTCACTAAGGGGCACAGTCTGAAGTTGGCGGGGAAGGTTCAGGAGGGACTACTTCACAGAGAGAGTAGTGGCGGGATGGAATGCACTGCCACAGGAGTTAATTGAACTGATAACAGTGGATAGCTTTAAGCGAGGTTGAGCTAGAGTCGGGCAGGGTTAATACAAACAAGAACACAATGGGGGAAGGACTGGGAGAGGGGAAGGAGGGAGGGAATTTGGTGGGGGGGCAGCTGCAGTGGTATTAAACTGAGAGCTGCACAACTGGGCAGACCTGATAGACCTGATAGACCTGTGAGCCTTTTTCTGCCGGCAATTTCGTATGTCCCAGGGCAGAGCTTTCCTGCCAGGGGACAGAGCAGAGCGCCTGATAGCACAGGCTCGACTGGTATCTTCCAGTCATCAGGTACCAGCCAGAGTGTTTCTTCGTCTGTTGATGCACATGGCAGCGGCTATAGCGAAGGTTCCCTGGCCTGCCTCTATATGTGGGTTCCCCATTGGACTTCACAAACCCAATGGGATCAACGCACCGACCTGGATCAACAGTTGGTTTCAGCTTCAGTGAAGAGGACCTTGGAGTGATGGCAGAACCCTGCCAATCTACTGAAGGGGGTCCCTCTCTCCGTGTTATGTCTCCTCATCAGATTCTCACCACGGACACCTCGAGCCTGGGCTGGGGAGCTCATTTAGCCGACCGTCAAACTCAGGGCACTTGGTCCGAGATGGCGCAGCATCTCCACATCAGTGTGCTGGAGATGCAGGCAGTTCTGTATATTCTGCAGGCCTTTCAGACCCACATTCTTCCTGGACCAGCTACAGGTGCAGACTGACAACATGTCCGTAGTCTTATACATCAACAAATGAGGACACTCTTCCCCTTTGTCGGGAGGCCATAGGTGTCTGGTATTGGGTCATCGAGCACAACCTGAAACTTTCAGATGTCCATGTTCCTGCCATCCAAAATGTCTGGCTGTCAGTCCGAGACGGTCCAGGACGAGGATGCACAAGTGGGAACTCATGTCTCAGTGGTGGAAAACCTCTTCAACAGGTGGAGACATCCAGAGCTGGACCTTTTTGTGCCCCAACTCAATGCAAAACTGCTGCTTTTCTGCTCGCTCGATCCAGGGCCTGGAATTTTCTGGCACGACTTGTTGCCCCTTTCCTGGAAAGGGAGGTTCTAGGGATGTGGATATGTTTTTTTTTTTTTTTATTCACACTTTCTGGCAGTGCCCTTTCACTTTAAGATGTGCCGGAAAGTCTTCATGCTGACCCCCTCCCCAAATCCAGGTGGTAACTCCCTCGGCTCCATCCCGTAATGCCAGATCTTCTTGTCCACTGGAAGAAGCAGGTTCCCTCCTTACCGCTTCTGTGTTGAGTAGACCCTACTGCTTAACTTCTGCAGAATTACTTCCAAACCAACTCTTACGAGTTTTGTCTTCAACTTGCTTTTCGATTGCAACCACGATGGATGATAAGTCTGCTTCTAGATTCTGCTGGTGCCCTTGCAAGCAGAAGATGTGCAGGACCAACCCGCATGCCATGTGCATCTACTGCCTGGGGCCACGACCAAGACACTCTGATGGAGGCTTTCCCAGTGGCAGAAGCCATTCTTGGCTGTGCCCTGGAGCTCTGGCAGTGCCCCACTTCCTGCCCTGCACCTTTTGCCCGGATGGCCTGCAAGTATGTGGTGCCCACTGGATCCCTTTTGGGATTCACAGAGCACCCTTCGGCCAAGGGATTGGTGGCCAACTCTGTGTTCTGGTGCTCCAGCAACACCGGGGATGTTTACAAGCCACCTGATGAGTCCAAGAAGTTGGACCATGCAGCTATGAAGGTCTATGCTGCCTCCTCGCTTAGCTTCCATCAGGCGAGCTCAGCCCTCCTCATGGCCCACTTCTATCATGCCCTGCTGGGCACCTTAGATGGAGTGCTTCCTTATCTGCCTGTGGACCTTCAGATCACAGTCAAACCAGTCCGAGACCAGGGCCGGGCTGTGGTCGAGCAACAGCTCCAGACTGCAATGGACACTGGGGACTCCTGTGCCTGCTCCATGGCGACCTCGGTGGCCATGTGCTACAGAGCTTGGCTGAAGAGCTCACCCTTAATGATGGGCACTCAGCACAAGCTGGCAGATGCCCCTTTCCTGGGCACCGACCTATTCAGGCCCGGGGTCAAGGGTCACCTCACATGCATCGAGAAGTCCAGTGCCACCTTGGTCTCTGTGACATCTGCCCAGAAAGACCCCAAGGGCTCCAAGCAGTATCAGAAACGGAAACCCTTTCGGTCCACCTCCACTCCTGCAGCCAAGCCAGCCCAGCAACCGTCTGGCCAGCAGGCTCAGGCTTGGCGACCTCTCCCCAAGTCAGTGGCCTCGGCTGTCCATAAGCCAGGAGGGGAGAGGCTCTGGTGGCCTGTCAGCCAGGCCCTCCTCCAAGCCTGCTCAGTGACAGGATGATGGGTGCCTCCCTCATGCCCATCACGCCTCCCCTGGGTCCTCCTGTGGGGGGCCAACTCTGCCACTTCCTTTCTGCCTGGTCAGCTGTCACCGCAGACAGGTGGGTTCTAGAAGTGGTGGGTCAGGGTCTGCCTCTAGAGTTCGAGCAGTACTCTCCTTGCCGAGCCCACGCTCCACGGGAGGACTTGGCTTCCACAGACATGCTGTCAGCTCTCAGAGACGACATAGCCCAGCTCCTCTGCAAGGTCATGGTTTCTGTCATGGATCTTCACGAACACCCATGGTTGTCTCCAGGTACGTCCTGGTGCCAAAGTGGATGGGGGGGCTGGTGCCCCATTCTAGATCTCCATGACGTGAACAAGTTCCTCAAGTCGCATACCTTCAGGGTTGTAACTCTGTCTCGGATCCTACTATCTCTAGAGTGAAACGTGATTTTGCTCCCTGGATCTTCAGAACGTGTTCTTTCATGTCCTGATCCATCCGTCTCAATGAAGTTTCCTCCGCTTTCAAGCTGAGAGAATCCTCTACAAGTTCCAGGCCGTGCCCTTTGGCCTCTCCCTAGCCCTCAGCTTTTCCACCAAGTGCTTCGCAGTGGTGGCAGCTTACCTGAGGCTCCAAGGGATCTGGCGGGTTTATCCCTACCTGGACAACTAACTGATAGCAGGTCCCTTCAAGCAGGAGGTGGAGTGGTCCAGGGATCTGGCCCTCCAGACCTGCGTCAAACTTGGCCTTCTGCTCAATGAGGCCAAGTTGGAACTCGTACCTTCACTGGTGATCAGCTTCATCGGAGCGGAGCTCAACTCTTGAAGTGCCAGAGCCCGGCTCCCAGCGGACAGAGCGCACCCTGCTCAGGACTTCCTGTGCCTGCAGGACTAAATGGTGGCCTGTACCAGCGTGGTCTGTTGGGCCCATTGGAGAATGCACTCCCTGCAGTGGTAGCTGGCCAGCCAATGGTCTAAGTGCAAGGGGCACTTTGACCAGCCGGTCATGGTGACCCAGCAGATGTGGGGTGCCATCCAGTGTTGGCTGGTCCCAGCACATCTGCAGGAAGAGATCCAGTTTGTTCGCCCAAAGCCAACAGTTATCCTGACGAACGATGCCTCTCTCACGGGCTGGGGTGCCCACCTGGGGGAACATAGCCTACAGACTCTGGACCCCCGAGGAGTCCCAATGCCACATCAACGTGCTGGAGCTCCAAGCAGTTTGGCTGGTGTTAACTGCATTCGCTCCACACATATGGGGGCAAGTGGCCCAACTCCAGACAGACAACACCACAACCATGTACTGCCTCAACAAACAGGGCAGGATGCACGCCCTGCCTTTGTGCAAGGAAGCTCTCCATGTCTGGACCCTTGTGTGCAGCCTGGAGGCAGATCTCCTGGCCATCCATGTGGCAGGAGCCTCCAGTCAGCTGGCAGATGCCCTCAGCTGGGTGGGCGAGGCATCTCACAAGTGGTCTCTCCACCCAGAGATAGTACACATCCTGTTCTCCCAGTGGGGCACCCCTCACGTGGACCTATTCATCTCCAGGGAGAATGCAAAGTTGTGGCTGTTTTGAGCCCATCCCCCTCATCAGGGAATGCCGCAGAGAGATGTCTTCTCGAGGCCCTGGACCCTGGGCCTCTTTTATTCCTTCACTTTTATGCCACTTCTCTTGATCCACAAGGTACTTCTCAAGTCCAGGAGTGACAAGGCACAGATGATCCTGGTGGCTCTGGACTGGCCACGCTAGTTCTGGTACCCCAATGTCCTCCACCTCAACAGCAGGTTCCCGAGGCATCTTCCACTATGCCCCAGACCTGCTTTCCATCAGTCAGGGGAAGGTACTCGACCCAGGCCTTGGGTCTCTCCTAAGATATCACCATTGTGCAGGCATCTCAGAAGGAATCAACCAGGAAGTGCTATGCCTTCAAATGGAAGGTGTCTGGGCATGGGGTCTGACCCTTTGTCCTGTCCAGTAGCTAGCATCCTCGATTACCTTTGGTCCCTCTCTGTTGGGCCTTCAGTCGACGACCCTTAAGGTGCACCTGCCAGCCATCTCTGCTTACCAGGCACAGCTGGTCAGCAGTCAGTGGCACAAGAGAAGGTGGTCTGGCTCTTCTTCAAGGGCCTTGACCACATTTCCCCTCCAGTGCGTGAACCACCACCACCGTGGGACTTGTTGCTGGTTTTGGCAAAGCTCATGAGCAAGCCATTTGAACTGATGCACAGGTGGGAGATGTCTCACCTGTCATGGAAGACCACCTTCTTGCTGTCTATCATATCAGCCACAAGGATTGGGGAGCTCCAGGTGCTTTCGGTAGAGTATCCTTATCTGGTCTTCCACAGGGACAAGGTTGTTCTGTGCTCCAACCCAAAGTTCCTCCCGAAGGTTATGTCAGAGTTTCACCTTAACCAGGTGATTAATCTCCCAGTGTACTTCACCAGTCACACGTCAGAGGCCAAGCACAGTCTCCATACTCTGGACCTGAGGTGAGTGTTCGCTTATTACAAAGAGCACACGGTTGGAGTTCAGGGAGAGATTCACCAGCTGTATGTCCCCTATGCTGAAGCCGCACGTGGCAAACCTGCAGCCAAGCAGACAATTGTCAGGTGGATCACATCTTGCATTGATCTCTGCTTATAGGTTGGTGGATAGGGAGCTTCCCGGAGGGCTAAGGGTTCATTCCACCCACCATACTGCTGCATTGGTGGCTGCTTCCAGGGACGTCCCTATCCAGGAAATCTACAGTGCTGCGACCAGGAGTTCAGCACACACCTCATTTCCCATTACTACGTTGATCTAGAGTCATGCCAGGATGCTGGTTTTGGAGCCTCAGTTCTCCTATATCTGTTCCCTAAATAGGGTGTGTGCACCTTGCCTCCCTTCTCCCAGAGAACTGCTAGGAGTCTGCCAGAAAGTGTGGATAGAACATCATATCCACGTCCCTAGAAACACGTTACTCACCTGTAACAGTAGCTCTTCCATGGGGATAATCTCTTGCAGCAAGTAATACATTTGGGTTAAAGCCAGAGGGTGTTCTTCTGCATAGCAGGCTTTCCCAGCAGTCTTTGCCTAGGAGCCACCCACAGAGTGACCTCATTACTGTGTGACTGTATGAGTGGGCGGCCCCAGGCATCCTTACTTCATTTTTTTGCTGTCTTCAGCCCGCACAGCAGCAGTGTCTTTCCAGTGCATGCAGTTCTTAATGGACGAGACCTCGACCTAGGAACAGTGTTTTTCTAGGATTGTGGATATGTTGTCCATCCACACTATTTGGCATGTCCCTTTCCCCTTTAAGGATCACCAGAAGGTCTTCAAGCTGGCTCCTCCCACCCACCCAGGTGGTATGGCCCTCGGCTGCACCCCATGACGCCAGATATTCCTTTCTGCTGGAAGATTCAGGTTGCCTCCTCTTTGGTCTCGCTTTTTGTATGCCCTGGCTTCAAAACCTTCGGTTATTCCGAAACTCCGACTCGTTCAAGTTAGCGACAGTGGTTCTCATCATTCCATCATGGAAGATGAATCTTCCCCCAGATTTCGCTGGTGTCCGTGCGGCCAAAAAATGTTGTGCACCGATCCACATACTGCATGCGTTTGTCTGGTGTCGGCCATGACACCAAGACTTGCGAGATGTGTCTTGCTTTTCACCCGAACGTCCTCGACGATCATCTCGTATGCCTCAGATTGGGTAGGCCTGAAAAAACAGAATACTCCGGTGAAATCTAAAGAGGCCTGGTGGGTAGTCTTTGTGGCTGTGGGATCCGCCAAACAGCTGGAGCGAATGCAGGCCTTCAAAGAAGAAGCAGTGTGGGCCACAGAGTCTTCCTCTTGGTCATTTTTCGTTCCTCTCAACTTGGGCTGTACCTTTTCGGGTTCCTTCCGAGAGTTGTGCCACTCTCTCCCCACTAAGGGCAAGGGATCTGCGAGCTCTCACTCCTTTTGGTCCCATAAAAGAGATAAGGATCCGAATCAGTCTTCACCTTGGCGAAGACGCTCTTGGGATCATGAGTGATCTCGGTCCCAGGAGTCGGCAGTATTGACTTCGATCAAAATTGCCTCCTCAGCCGCTAGCTTTTCGGTCTTGCCATCTGGCCAGTCAACCAAGGTCTCTATTGACTAGGTTGAGATTGTTCTTGAGCCTGTCAATTCATTGTCACCCGTTCCGGTCAACGACTCTCTCAATAGGACTCCAGTCCTGTCTTTTCCTGACAAGGAGATTCAACCAGTTGGGGATCCCATTGAGGAAACGGTCTCTGATCCTGAGAAGTCATCAATCCCACCAGTGTCTCTTGAGTGACCAACTCGGCCATTCCAATCCAGGTTGAGATCTCGGACACCCTCGACCGCCAGGCAGATGAAGGCGCAGAAGCGCTCCAAAAAGAGGTGACACCATCAGTCATCCTTGTCCTCCTCGGATAAGGAGAGGCTTCGGTGGAAGCTCCGCCGATGCTACAAGGATCTGATGTGGCAGCAGCTGATCCTGTCCGGGCAGAAGCCGACCATGGTCTTTACCCCAGCCATTACTTGGCTTTCGCTTCCTAGGCCGGAGCCAACTCCTGTGGAACCAGTAAAATCGGTTCCTCCACCCGTAGAGCCGGCTAAACCCGCTCTGGTTTAACAGATATTGGTCTCTCCACCAATTGTGGTGGAGCCTCCACCTAAACAGCCTTTAGGAGCGGCTCCTATGAAGGAAGCTCGGTCAATCCCGGGTCTTCCTTACAGGATCTCTGTCTCCCTCACGCCTGATCACCCCAGTCACGTTGAGGGCGACCTTGGCGGCCAACCGTTATATCCGGATACCTAGGATTCAGACGACACCCCAACCTTAACTCTCACCCGTGGGATGACGAGTCAGTCTGTGATCTGTCGATGGAGGAAGGCCCTTTGTCTTTTCAAGGGATTCTCCACCTTATCTCCGAATCCACGGGGGTGCCCCTGGAACCAATCTAGAAACGGGTGGAGTACCCTCTCACTGACATTCTCAAGAGAGGGGAATACTCCGACGGAAGCTTTTCCTATGGCCAAATCCATTCTTGGCCCGGCCTTGGAGCATTGGCAGCATCCTGCCTCCTGCCCAGCACCATCTGCCCGGATGGCCCACAAGTATGCGGTGCCCATGGGGTCCCTCTTGGGGTTCACAGAACATCCCTCGGCCGAGAGTCTTGTGACCGCCTCTGTGTTCAAACATACAGGTAGTTCTGCCGACACCAATAGACCCAAAGACAGAGTCCAAGAAACTGGACCACTCTGCCAGGAAGGTCTATGCGGCCTCCTCTTTAGGCCTCCATCAGGCAAGCTCGGCTGTCATCATGGCACACTTTTCCCATGCCCTTCTAGGGTCCTTGGACAAAGTTCTCCCACATCTCCCTGCAGACCTTCAGACTACGGGCAAGCAGGGCCAGGACATTGCCAAGCAACAGCTCTGGAAATTGGGGACTTGTGCCCGTTCGGTGCCAGATGCGGTTGCCTCATGCTGCAGGGCTTGGCTGAGGCTTTCCACCTTCATGATGGACACCCAGCACAAACTTGCTGATGTTCCTTTCCTGGGCATGATCTCTTCGGTCCAGGTGTGGATGGTCAAATTCAGCAAATCAAACGGTCCAGTGCCACCTTGGACTCTGCTACTTCTGCTCAGAATACTTCTGGACCTAAGAAGCAGTAGCAGCAGAAGCCTTTTTGGCACTCTGCTGCTGTACCCAGCAGTCCTCCTTTCAAGGAGCACAGCATCAGTAGGCACAGGCTTGGCACCCCCCAGCCCAAGCCCGGACCTCCCCAGGCCTGTAGAGGAGGTCGGGATTCACCCTCTTCCTCCAAGCCTGCCCAATGATGGGATGGGGTGGTCATCCCATTCCCGTCACGCCAGCTCTGGGTCTTCCCGTGGGGGATCAATCAAACAGTCAATCAATCAAAATCTTTATTTAATCAAAATCTTTATTTAATCAGGCGAACATCATTGAGCATAGCTCATTTACAAGATGGACCTGAGTGGTCAAGAAGTGCAAGTGTTAATACATTGACAAGGGTAGCATAAACAGTAATACAATGACAGTGGTAACATAAACAGTAATACAATGACATAAGTGCTAATATATAACAATATACATATGTACACGGCACATTAAAACTATTAATCTAGAGACAGAAGGCAATGGGCACATCAGGGAGTGATATGTAGATTATAGGACCTAGCAGGCATTTTGAGGGTGAATCTTGGGACTGGAAACAGGAGTTTTATCAGCATATAGGAACACGAAAAAAGAAAGGGGGCTAGGTAGGGCCGGGGTTTAGGCCTTGTGGAAGCAGTTGCAGAGTTCTGGGAATAGGGTGGTGAATAATCTTTTGAAGGATATTAAGGGTAGGAGGTTATTTAGCTTCATGGTTTTTTGGAGTGAATTCCAAGCAATTGCTAGTGAGTAGCTGATAGCAGCCCTCCCAAACTGGGTGCAGACATTGGGGACCTTAAGAATGATAATTTTGCTGATCCTTAGGTTGTATGGCCTAGAAGTAATTTGAGTAAAACAGTCTGAGATATAGGTAGGTAGCTTGCCTGATAAGGCTTTGAATATCCAAATTGCAGCATTCCTATTTCTCCTGTGTTGTAATGATGTCCAGTTAACTGCCTTATAAAGGGAGCAATGATGGGTGCTGAAGGGGAAGATCAGTAATGAATCTGATGGACCTGTGGTATAGGGTGTCCAGTTTATTTAAGAGGGGGAGTGAACAATGTCCGTACAGAAATTCAGCATAGTCAATGAGGGGTAGGAATGAAGCCTGGATTAATCTTTTTTTGGAGTCTCTGTTGAGGTAGTGCTTTATTCTAAAAAATAAACCAAGCCTTTGTCTCAGTTTCTTTAGTAGCTCCTCAATATGGACAGAATAGTCAAGCTTGTTATCAATCCAGACTCCAAGGTATTTGAAGTTATCAACGAATTCCAGCTTCTCTCCAAGTAAGGTGGTTAGTTGTAGGGTGGTGGATGGTGGGGTAGTGGCAGAGCAACTCTTTGAGGTAAAGAACATAGCTTTTGTTTTTTTTTGGCATTTAGAAGTAGTTTTTTATCTAGTAGGTTGTGTTGTAGGATGGAAAATTCAGATTGTAGCAGTTCACAGGCTTTAGATAATGAAGGATTGCTAACATATAATACAGTATCATCAGCAAACAGATGGATGTTGGATTGAGTGAGGTTGGCATCAATATTATTAATATAGATGGCAAAGAGGATGGGGCCAAGAATAGAGCCTTGCGGTACACCTCTTAACAGTGGTTTTAAGGTGGATAGGTAGTTTCCATTTTACCAGTTGTGACCTATCTGATAGATAGCACTTGAACCAATTGAGTGAAGGAATCCAACCCTAGTGAGCCAAGGAGGTGATTAATGATTCATGATCCACTGTGTCAAATGCTTTGCTCAAATCCAGGAACACAGCACAGGTACTGTTCTTCTTATCCATAGCAATCCGCCAGTCGTTGGTTACTTTGGCTAGGGCCGAAATGGTGCTATGCCTTGATCTAAATCCTGATTGTGCTGTATTTGGGAGTTATTGTTATCCAGGTAGCCCCTTAATTGTGAGTTTACTAACTTTTCGAGCATCTTGGATAGAACTGATAGGATGGAAATGGGCCTGTAATTATTGAGGTCCATGGGATCACCAGATTTGAGTAAAGGAACTACTTGAGCTGTTTTCCAAGTGGAGGGAATGGATCCAGTGGTGAGGGAAAGATTGAAGAGATGAGTGAGGGGGGCAGATAAGACTTGAGATGCAATCTTGAGGAAGTAGGGGTCCAGGGAGTCTGTACCTGCACTTTTTGAAGTATCTAAATTGGAGAGGAGATCTTCCACTTTGAAGGATCGGCTCTGCCACTTCCTTTCCACCTGGTCCGCTATTACCACGGACAGGTGGGTCTTAGAAGTGGTCGGCCAGGGTCTGCCTCTAGAATTTGAGCAGTACCCACCCAGCCAAGCCTGCGCCCCACGGGAGGAAAGTGTCAGCCAGCACTCAGTCAGCTCTGAGAGACGACATAGACCAGCTCTTCCTCGAGGCAGTGGTCCGAGTGGGCAGATCCTCCAGTCAATCCAGGGTTCGTCTCTAGGTACTTCCTGGTCCCAAAGCAGACGTGGGGGACTGGCGCCCCATTCTAGATCTGCACGACCTGAATTAGTATCTCAGGTCGTGCACCTTTCAGATGGTAACTCTGTCCCAGATTATACCATTCCTGGAGCAAAACGTGGTTCTGCTCACTGGATCTTCTGGACATGTTCTTTCATGTCCCAATCCATCCCTCTCACCAGCGGTTCCTCCACTTCAGAAGAGGGAACCTTTTACGAGTTCTGGGCCATGCTATATGGCCTGTCATCGGCCCCACAGGTCTTCACCAAGTACATGGCAGAGGTGGCAGCCCACCTCCGGCATCGAGGGGTCAGGGTATAAACTTACCGCGATGATTGGCTCTTAGCAGGTTCCACCCCGCAAGAGGTGGAGAGGTCCAGATACCTGGCCCTTCAGATCTGCTCTCAACTTGTCCTCCTGATCAGCAAGACCAAGTCGGAGCTCGTGCCTTCTCGGGCAATGTGCTTCACTGGGGCAGAGCTCAACTCTCGCCGAGCAAGAGCTCGACTCCCGGCAGACAGGTCAGGGGGTCTCTCCTCCTTTGCCTATTCGTTTCTGGTTGGGCAGTTGCGCCCTGTCTGGGACTTTCTGCACCTTCTGGGTTATATGGCAACCTGCACCACCATGGTCTGTTGGGCCAGGTGGCACATGCTCCCCCTTCAATGGGAGCTGGCCACCCAGTGGACTAAGCGCCTAGGTCATTTCGACCAGCTGATCACTGTGACCCAGAAGATGTGGGACACACTTCAGTGGTGGACCGTCCTAGACCAGTTGCAGGAAGGTATCGCATTTGTCTGCCCTGAGCCGACAATCGTCCTCATGACAGATGCATCTCTCATGGGCTGGGGAGCCCACATGGGGGACAACAGGGCCCATGGGTTCTGGACCCCCGAAGAGTCCCGTTACCACATCAATCTGTTGGAGCTCAGAGCAGTCAGACTGGCACTGACAGTATTCGCTCAGCAGCTCCGGGGTCAAGTGGTTCAAGTCCAGATGGACAATACCACGACCATGTACTACCTCAACAAGCAGGGCAGCACGCAGTCCCGGCTGCTGTGCAGGGAAGCGTTCCGCATCTGGACACTCATGAGCCAACTGGAGGAAGATCTCCTAGCCATCCATGTAGCAGGAGCCTCAAATCAACTGGTGGATGCCCTCCGCCACATAGGCGAGACATCCCACAAGTGGTCTCTCCATCTAGAGGTAGCTTACAGTCTGTTCTCCCACTGGGGTAAACCGATGGTGGACCTGTTTGCCTCTAGGGAAAACACCAAGCTAAGGCTGTTTCATGCCTGCCCTCCTCAGCGGGGATTGCTGCAGGAGGATGCCTTCTCAAGGCCGTGGACCCCAGGCCTCTTCTGCACTTTCCCTTCACTTCCCTTGATTCACGGGGTGCTCCTCAAGGTGAGGAGGGACAAGGCGCAGGTGATCCTGGTAGCTCTAGACTGGCTACGCCAATTCTGGTATCCAGATCTCCTCGGCCTCAGCAACAGGCTCCCAAGGTGTCTTCCAGCGCACCCGGACCTGATCTTTGTCAGTCGGGGGGGGGGGTCCTTCATCCAGATCTTCAATCCCTGCACCTGACAGCCTGGTACCTGAGCAGCTAGAGTTCCAGACTTTGGGTTTCTCCAAGGATGTACTCACAGTAGTGGAAGCATCCAGGAAGGAGTCGACCAGAAAGTGCTATGCCTTCAAATGAAAAATATTTTCCATTTGGTGCCAGGGCAAGGGCCTGGACCCTCTGTTCTGTCCTGTGGCTAGCATTTTAGACTACCTTTGGTCTCTGTCCAAAGGGGGTCTTCAGTCTTCGTTCGACCCTTAAGGTGCACCTGGCAGCCATCTCTGCTTACCGGGCGTGGGGCGGTCAGCAGACGGTGGCACAGGAGAAGGTGGTCTGGTGCTTTTTCAGAGGCCTTGATCACATATCCCCTCCAGTGCATCAACCTCCAGCTCTGTGGGATTTACTGCTGATTTTGGCAAAGCTCATGGGCAAGCCATTCAAACTGATGCACAAGTGTGGGATGTCACACTTGTCATGGAAGACAGCCTTCCTGGCGGCTATCACGTCTGCCAGAAGGACAAGGGAGTTCCAGGTGCGTTCGGTGGACTCCCCTTATCTGGTCTTCCACAGGGACAAGGTTGTCCTGCTCCCCCACCTGAAATTCCTCCCGAAGGTGGTGTCAGAGTTTCACCTTAACCAAGTGTTGACTCTGCCTGTGTTCTACCCAAACTACATCTCGGATGCCGAGTACAGGCTCCATACTCTGGACCTGAGATGAGCTCTCTCTCCTATTATAAGGAGAGGACGGTGAAAATTCAGGGCAAGGTTCACCAGCTTTTTGTCACCTACGCTAAAGCCGCTTCTGGCAGACCTGCAGCAAAGCAGACGATCGCAAGATGGATCACATCTTGCATTGATCTCTGCTATAGGTTGGCAGGCAAGGAACCTTCCATAAGGATAAGAACTTATTCTGCCCGCCATACCGCTGCATCGGTGGCTGCTTCCAGGGACATCCCTATCCAGGAAATCTGTTGGGCTTCCACCTGGAAGACAGCAAACACCTTCATCACCCATTACCACATTGACCCTGAGTCATACTGGTTTTGGGGCCTCAGGTCTCCAGTCTGTGTTCCCAGAGTAGGGGGTGTGCGCCTTGCCTCCCTCCTTCCGGAGAACTGCTAGGAGTCTGCCAAATAGTGTGGATGAACAACATATCCACAATCCTAGAAAAACAGGTTACTCACCTGTAACAGTTCTAGGAGTGGAATATGTTGTTCATCCACACGGACTCACCCGACCTCACCGGCTGCGACGCACAAACCTGGCTTCCAGTGTGGGCTAAGATCTGGTGTCATGGGACGGAGCCGAGGGCTATACCACCCGGGTGGGTGGGAGGAGCCAGCTTGAAGACCTTCCAGCGATCTTTAAAGGGGAAAGAGACATGCCAAATAGTGTGGGTGAACAATATATACCACTCCTAGAACTACTGTTACAGGTGAGTAACCTGTTTTTTCCTCACCATTCCCAGCTTCATCAATGATTATCTTTCTACATCAATGAAACCTGCCTACTTTGTCGTTGTCGATATTTGTGACTAATAACTATTTTTTTTTCCTTCCAGCAAGACTTGGAGCAATACTCCTTGGCCCAGATATTCAAAAGGGTTGCGCCATGCGCAACCCACTGATGCGCCCTGGCGCAATATACGAAAGGGAAAAGTGCGTGGCACAAATCCCGATGTGCCAGAGCACATCAGTAATGTATGCAGGCGCGGGTGGGGCGTGCCCATGCATACTCTGTATAGCCCGATATTCAGCCAGGGATGTGCGGAGCCATGCATGCGCAACCCCTACCTGCACCAGCACAAAGTTGATCCAAAAAAAAAAAAGGAACAATGGATGGCCACCCACAGGTGAGCTGCCGCATTGCAGGGTGCAACAAAGCAGCTGCCGCCTGTGGGTGGCCACCCGAGCTCTGGCGGCACCCCCCCCATGCCCGATCGCGGACATTTGTAAAATAAAATAACCCCTATATCGCTGGTGGTCCAGTGGACCGCTGTCTGCCCGATTGCGGGCATTTGTAATAAAAACGAATCCTGTCCAACATCCCTGGTGGTCCAGTGGACCTGCAAGCCCGATCACGGGCTAAGTAAATAAATAAACTGCATCAATATCCCTAGTGGTCCAGTGGACCTGTCCGCCCGATTGCGGGCTAAGTAAATAAACTGCATCAATATCCCTGGTGGTCGAGTGGACCTGCAAGCCCGATCGTGGACCACCGGGATATTGGTGCGGTTCGCAACCAGCGATCGGCAGTACTCACTACCGAAATATGATGCAATTGTTACGCTGCCCGCGATCGAGCGGGCGAGTCACTGAATCTCAGAGATATTGACAGTTGTTTGTTGTTTACTTAGCCCCGAGCGAGGCGGACAGGTCACCTGGACCACCAGGGATTTATGATTTTCTCTTTTTTACTGCAGCCTGTGATCGGGCTCTGGAGCACATTGCCGTGCTGCAGGGGGCGTCGGTCCCCGACGGCTGCTGCCTGGCAGGGCACCAGGCGCAAGTTGTCAGGGATCGGCGCACCTGCATGCAAATGGGGCCATAATGACATGCAAATCACCTTGCATACATTATGGCCTCATTTGCATGTCAAGTTTTGAATGTCGCGGTTGCTGCGCCTTGTGCAATGGAACTTGTGCTAGCGCATCCCCATGCTCCACTCTGGCCACTGGCTCTGGCACAGTACCACTGTACCATCTATACTGCGGGTGTCCAGGGTACGATATTCAACTATGCTGTGCCATGGCGCAGCTCCGTTGAATAACGCCCAATCAACGCCCCTGCACAGCCAAGTCGCGCTGCGCCAAACCTTGCGCCACAGCCTGGCGCAGTTTGAATATCTGGTCCCTTGTCTTTTCTCAGGATTACTCTCGTCGACTGCCACTGTTACCAGTGCACGCTGTCGAATGGGCACCATAATCAGCATCTAGATGTGGAGCAATACTCCTTATCTTCCTCAAGGTTGCTCTCATCGACGGGACACTGTTACATAAACTAGATGTGGAGCAATACTCATCATCTTCTTCACGGTTGCTCTCGTCAACGGCCACTGTTACCAGTGCACACCGTCGACGGTGCACCTTATCATTATTTTGATGTGGAGCAATACTCATCTTCCCTAAGGTTGTTGTCATTGACGTCCAGTTGCACACCATCAATGGGGCACCATATAATCATCTGGATGTAGAGCAATACTCTTCTTCCTCATGGTTGCTGTCATCGATGGCCAGTTGCGCACCATCAACAGGGCACCATATAATCATCTGGATGTGGAGCAGTACTCATCTTCCTCATGGTTACTGTCATCGATGGCCACTGTTACCAGTGCACACCATCAACAGTGCACCTTACCATCACTTTTGATGCAGAGCAATACTCCTCATCTTCCTTAGGGTTGCTTTTGTCAAGTGACATTTTTCCATTGTTCACCGTCGATGGGACACCACTATATCAGCTCGATGTGGAGCGATACTCATGTTACTCATGCTTGCTCTCATCGATGGCCACTGTTACCAGAGCACACCGTTGACGTGGCACTATAACATTATCTTGATGTGGAGCAATATTCTTTATCTTCTTCGACCACTGTTCCCAGTGCACGCTGTTGATGATGCATCAAAAGATACCTTCCTCGTCGACAACACTTACACTTTAGTCGACATTGTTTGCACTCGATGCCACTAGTTCCAGTACACCATCAATAGTGCACCATGCTGTCAGCAAGCTATGGAGTGGATATTCCTCATTCTTCCCAGACTTGCTGCCATCGGTGGCTACTGTTACCAGTGCACATCATTGAAAGTGCCCCTCAAGCTGGCTTCATCGTTGACTGTGCCATTGCTTGCAATAACTCTCATTTATAATTTACCAGGATGGGACATCATACTCCTTGTTCTCTGGATTGCACTCATCGATGGCCACTACCACCAGTGTACTCCATCGATATTGCACCATAAGATGCCTTCATTATTTCGCCATCACCGAGCCATGGAGTACTACTCCTCACCCTCCTGAGTATCACTCTCGTCAATGGCCACTGCTGCCAGTGTACGCCTTCACCAGTGTCCCGTTTTTAGCAGTTGTCTCAGCTGATTAGCAGATCCAGTGAAGGTTCCTCCTTTTAGGACCGTTCTGTGCATCTACACTGCCACCGCCGATGGTTTTGGGCTCTGTGCTGAAGGATAAAAGCTCTACCTTTATGGTCATTTTGCCTCCTTTTCTACCGGCCATCCATAAGAGCACAGCTGACCGCTACAACCCAGGAAGCCTGGCTTATACACCCCAGGCTCTGGACCTCTGCATATGCAGACACTTGCATCATTTTTGATTCCTACAATTTCCTGTAAGACAGGCAACCACTGTCACCAAGTCTGAATCCTCTCTACAAGTGGCTACTGTCGCTCAGTTTTTTACAGGTCATGATAGATTCTCAGATCTCCATTCCCAGGGAATTTTTCTAGCAGTCATGCTCACTTACTTCCCCTCTGACACGTTTCCATTCGGATCGGGAGTGTCCTAATATATCTCCTTATTTTAGGGAGATAGATTCTCCTTCTGGAGGATAACTCTGAGGAAGTGTTAGGAGAGTATTCTCCTTATGATGCTGGTCCTCTGCCTCTTTCTGAGGTGTCCTCCTTTACTTTATTACTGAGACACTGCTCACCAGTGCAGTCATACCTACCTGGAACCACTCTTCAAAGGTCAGGTCATGCCATACCAAGACTGTCAGATTGCTTATATCAAGCTCCGGTGGACCATCCCTACTTTGCAAACACCCCGGATGCAGATTCTGTGGCCGTTTCTGCCGCTCATGATCGCGCTAACAAGCCTAGACATATGAGCTCCTTACCAACTAACACAGCCTCCCGCTGTCTGGCCTACCTTGCTGAACACGGTATACCATGCGGGACCGATGAATCTTTGGATTGTCAAATTATAAGGCACATAAGATGACATACCAACGTACGCTCTGGTCTTTACCCACATCTCTTGTCAACTGACTCCATTCTTTCCCATGACCCGGGACCGTTGTTGGCTACTATGGCCACTGGTATTTTTTATCTCATGGCACCCCCTCCTATCAGGGTATGACACCGAGGATACTTCACCTTTGACCTCGACCACGCATATTACTATCACACAACATGCGTGGCTCAGACTCTGATTTTACCCCAGCTGTGCAACATAAAAAATTATGACTGCGTCTTTTAATGGCTCAAACTTGGTGATCCTGCCACCCAGATGATTCTAGATACTCTCCAGATGTCGGGTTGCTGACTCAGAACAGTCCATGACTGGTCTCACTCTGCTCAGCCATCAACACTACACCACTACCTCTTCCCTCACTCCAGTGATAATGGTAGCAGTCGGGGACCTTACAGAGCCACCAATCAAGGCCACGCCATGTCCCAGCAAGCCTATACTGCCTCCACCCCACCCTGTATCCTACTGCCTCCTTCAGTTTCAGTTGCTGGCTCAGTGCTACCAGTTCTGAACCCTGTACTTTGGATTTTCTTCTGTTCCAAGGCTGTTTTAACACCTGCCTTGCAGTAGTGTCTGCAGCAATCTGGGGTAATACCCTCTACATTTTCCCATACCAGGACGATGGACTTTTCATGGCTGACTCGTAGGCTTCTCCTTCTTTCTCCCTTCGAGCCCCTCTGACATGATTTAAAGCCTAGAGGATTACGGTAAATTGGCCTTCTTCCCTACTGATCACCAACCACCATCTCCAATACGTAGGAGTAGTCTTGGAAACTGCTGCAGGTTGGGGCCTACTTACCAGAGGACAGTCAAACCTCATTTATGTCCCTGGCCATTCAAACTCAAGAGGTTCAATGTGTATCAGTAAGGCAACTACTTTTTAAGACCTATGGCAGTGGCCATCTCAAAGATCAGTACCCAAGCAGGACTATGCATACGGCTTGACCAGTACGCACTACAAAGTCAGTGGCATCAAAAATCAAATTCCTTTGAGATTTAAGTTTGGGTCCCTCTACGCCTCTACATTACCTTTCATTGGTGAGCCTGCTGACCCCACATCTCTCAAGGTTCCCCTTTTTTATCCCTGCACCATCACAAACATTAATTACTGAGACTTTCCCGATGGCTGGGCAGTGCTAGTGGCTCAGTAGGTAGCACACTCACCTCTAAGGCCGGGAGATCGGAGGGCTGTGGGTTCAGTTCCCACATCTGGCACTTGGGCTAATATCCCAGTACTGACTCTGTAGTGCTGCACTTCTGAGGTGCCGTCTTTCAGATGAGATGTTAAACCGAGGTCCCATCTGCCTGGATTGGTGGTAGTTCAGGTGGATGTTAAAGATCCCATGGCATTTATCAAAAAAGAGTAGGGGAATTTCCCTGGTGTCCTGGCCAAATTTCCCTCATTCACTAAAAATACCACCAACAGCTTAATCTAGTTCAAGTTCAGTTGGCATTCATCTGTATCCCCTTCCCCCGGGTCGTGCCTGAAAATAGGCAGGATTTGTCTAGTGCACTTAACCCGGTCAACAAAACTAAAAAAAAAAAAAAAATAAATAACAATAAAATAAAACACATCTCGGTCCATTCAGAACTTAAGGACAATGAAGTCCCAGGCTGCACCTCACTCCATGTAAATCTATTCAACATGAGGAAAAATGTGGCTTGTCCTCAGAGGCCTTCTGTCCATTCCTGAAAAATTGGACTTTCTATGGCTGCCCTGTCCCGACCTTGGACAGGATTCTATTTCTCTGTCACCCCTCCTGCACAGTACGCTAATTTAAGTTGTGCCTGACACCGGCCCCGATGATCCTTATTGCTCCCTGTGGCCTGGGCAGGTTTAGCTCCCATTACTACAACACTGCTGTTACCCATCAGACTAGATCTGATACAGGCAGATTACTCCACCCCACTCTGGATTCCTTCTACCTCCACGAGTGGCTCCTGCAGATGCTTTTTATATCTCATCTCCAGGTCTTCTTACAAATGGTGAACATTCTGCTGGCATCTTGCAAACTTTCTACCAGACAAACCTACAAGTTAAAATGGTAATTTTTTTCCATGTGGGCTACTTCTCGACCCATGGACTCTTTTTTTCATGTCCAGTGCTACAAGTCTTGGAATGTTTATCCTCACTTACAGCTACGTGCCTGAGCTACTCCTCCATTGAGGTTCACCTGCCCTCCATCCCAGCGTTTCATGACCCACTTGAAGACCACTTGATTTGCTAACATCACTTGGCAACAGTGTTTTCGCGGGGCGGGGGGGGGTTGTTACATCTTCAGCCCGTTAGACATTCTACTCCACAGTGGAGCCCTTAATTTTCCTTCTGGATAATTTACCTTGACCAAATGCGACCTTCATTTTCTTTCATGGAAAACTCCACTTATTATGACGGTGACTTCTGCCACACATATTTCTAAACTTCAAACTCTGAGGTACAAATAACCTTACCTTATTTTTCAAAGACAGAATTTATTTACGCATCAACCCCTCCTTTTACTGATAGTGGTTTCGGAACATACTGTGAGCTACCTGTTATTACCCTGAACATTCCAATCGGGGGGCATCACTTCTACACATTTTCAATGTGCACAGGGTGCTCAAATACTACTACTCAAAAACTACGTCACTCAGAATAACAACACAATTCTTTGTCTCCTTCGTACGTTCTAGGGAAAGGCTCCCTGTTGTAAGACACTCCCTTTCCACATGGCTGGCTAACTGCATTACGTTCTAACAAGTACAACAAACTACCTGACCCTGTCCATGCACACTCTGAGAGCCATACCTGCTACAGCTGCTTGCTGTATGGGAGTGTCCATTACAGATATATGTAAAATTGCCATATAGTCCACAATCCATACCTTCATGATAATAGCCTCCCGCTGCCACATGGCCTTCACCCATGCGGTGGGTCCTTTTATTATACTTATCCACACTTCTGATATTTCTGCTTGGGAGTCATCCCAAATGTATTACCTGCTGCAAGAGATTATCCCCATGGAAGATAGTACAGTTATGTACCTACCGTAACAGTAGATCTTTGAGGGGTAGTATTTCTTGCAGCAAGTACATTCCCTCCCTCTTTCCCCCCTTCCTTCTCTAAGAGAACAAATTTTTTACATCCTCGCATCTGTAAGAGGAAAGTTCCTAGGGCACTTCAGTTTGCATATCAGCGAACTGAAGCCGGCAAAGAAACTGAGGATGCTCGGGGCCGCCCACTCTTATATAGTCTCACAGTGATGAGGTCACTCTGTGGGCGGCCTCTAGGCAAAGACTGCTGGGAAAGCCTGCCATGCAGAAGAGTGCCCTCTGGCTATAACCTAAGTGTATTACCTGCTGCAAGAGATACCCCCTCAAAGATGTACTGTTACAGTAGGTACGTAACTGTACTTTCTAGGAGTGGTGTATGATCATCCACACTGACCCACCCAACCTCCCCAGCTTTGGCGCATACACTCTGCTTCCAGTGGGCAAGATCTGGCGTCATTGGGTGGAGCCAAGAGAGTTACCTCCCGGGTGGGTGGAAGAGCCAGCTTGAAGACTTTCTGGCACATCTTAAAGGGAAAGGACACTGCCAGAAAGTGTGGATGAACATCATATACCACTCCTAGAACTACTGTTACACGTGCGTGACCTCTGATCTTACTTCGAGCTTTTGTAGCAGGCAGTAACCATTTGGACTAGGCCGCCAGGTGCTAGGACTCCATGGAAACCTTCTAGCTAGCAGTCTCCAGCGGGGGACGCCACCAATGTCGGCCCACCCCAGTGTCAGCCAATGGTATAAAGGGGACAGTCCCCAGCCCCGCCTCAGTTCTTTTCTTGCTGTCAACCCTCAAGCATTGGCTCCTCGGACGTAGCTAGTTTCAGTTCGACCACCATTTTCTCGTTTGCAATGTTCATTCTTTATTTTCTTTTAAAACAATCATTTTCTTTTCTGCATGTCGTCTTCTTCAGCTTCATCCGTTTCTTCAACAGAAAGGAGAAAATTGAAGTATGCCTGCAGCAAAACAGCTGCCGTTAAAAGATGGCCACGAGTCCTGCCCTTTTTTGTCTAGGCCCGAACCATGACATCGCTGCCTGCGAGCATTGTTGGGCGTTCAACTCCTGGACTCTGATACGCCGCCAGAGAGCCCTTAAGGCACACCTCATCGAGCAGCAGCTTGCCGCCTTGCAGGCCCAGCCAGCGGGGAAAAGCCCCTCTTTCTCCTCGACAATCTCCACACCTTCCACCTCGAAGACCTGCAAAGACAAGGACGACTCTGGTAAAGCACCAACCTCAGGACAAGGTTCAACAAGTCCCGGGGATGCTCCCACTCCATGTTCCCACTGCTTAAAAAGTCCTCTCCAGCATTTTTTCTCTCGGGGGATCAGAGCATACTTCTAGGCCTACCCTCCCTCCTTTGGGGCAGGCCTTGGCTAAATTCTCCTCCCTTCCCTCGGCTTCAGGTGGAGGTATGTCGGAGTCGGGGGCTTGTGCCTCTTCCCCAGCATCCCTGAAGGTGCAGGCAAAACCTCCTGCATCATCCTCCACCTCAGAGACCGGTCACAAACAGGGTGACGACACTTCAACTCCTGTCAGTTTGATCCAGACATCGGTGACGTCCAAAGCCTTGGACCAGTACTGGCGTCGAGGGGCATGCGTCAGGCCTGTATGAACGACCGATATCTTCGCCCCAGACATCTATTTGACTCACAGCTGCCTCCTCCTTGAAGCAGCTGTCAGCCAAGGGACACCCGCTCAGATGGCCCGGGAGTCACTGTCCTTGTCGCCGGCTCATTCCGCTTCCCCTAAAGAGGTGGACTCCCCTCAAGGGGAGATCTCTGTCAGCCGACCACTGACATCAGGTAACCCCCCTCTCATCCGGCCCGGTCTTCTCCTGTTCCACCACCCCGGTCACCCTGACCACGGCTACTTCGATGCTGGGTAAGCTGACGCCGGACCCTCAGCCTTCGACTGATCCATCTGCTCCACAATTTACTAAAGATGAAATACAGGAACTGTTCTCATTTTGGTGGAGTCAGGTCAAACAGGACCTGCTCCCACTGAAAGAAGTGGTTATGGTGGTGCCGGATCTGACCCCAGAACCCCTCAGGTGGGGAATCCGGAACACAAGCCACCGAATCCACCTCAAAAAGAACGTATGCCCAGCCCAGAGAATACCCACAGCAGCCCCCCTCACAGAGACCGGCGTCACCGCAGGTCTTCATGCTCCATGAACCACCACCATTGTCTGTCCTCTAACTAATGTTGATCTGAGGGTCACATGTCACTTAAGCCGTTGCCAGTCCCTTGACCGACATCACTCTAGATCTTCTTCGAGGTAGAGCTCTTGCAGCAGGCTACACCATTAGGACTGAGGCCGGCAGGCATCAGGACCCCACAGAAAATCTTCTAGGTAGCAGTCTTCAGCGGGGACCGCCTCCGACGTTGGTCCCGCCCCCGACGTCAGGCGTGGTACAAAAGGAGACGGTCCCGTCAGAATCTCCAGTTCTTTTCTGCTGTCGACTTGCATGTCTCGACCTTCCAGTCAGTTTCTAGCACGCGATGATAGGAAAACTTCAAAACCGTTTCTTCTTCAAGAAATGCCTTTCTTCCGGATTCAGTCTGCTATCTGATGTCCTCCCCAACCTCCGTGGAGGGCCATCCGTCCAAGTGCGCCTGTGGGAAGCAGATACCTTTCAAAGACCCCCACTCGGCCTGCGTCGAGTGCCTGGGCCCAGACCACGACACCCAGGCCTGTTCTTTTTGTGAGGGATTCAACAGCCGGACCCTATCCGCTGACAGAAGGGTCTCCAGGCTTACTTGTTGGAAGAGAAACTGAAGACCATGGAACCTTCCTCCAAGGGGGAATCCTCAGAAAAATCCCGCAGGCACCATGAGAAACACAGGGAGAAGGTGAGACCTAGATCCCCTTCTAGGGCCTCGGACTCCCGCAGTTCCAGTTCAAGGTCTGACCGCTCTCCGTCTCGGGCCAGCTCTCAGCCTCCCCCCGTCGTGGTCAAGCCTTCCAGTGGTTCTTCCACCCTGCAGCCTGATAAGACCTCCAGGCCTTCTTCTTCTTTGTCCAAGGCCTCATCGAGGTCCGGGGATCACCATAAGTCCGCCTCCCGACACTTGTCCCCTGACGTCTGGTCCGTCTCCTTGCCTCCCCCACCCCAACGCAAGACCAAGGAGCTGACCTTGTTGAAGCGGACGTCGGCCCACCCTACGTTGGCCAAGCATCATAGACCCCGAGAACTGATGACAGCCCGACACCCGTCGCCGGTCAGGCCCTCTCCACCCTGGACGTCGGTAGGGGGACCGACGCCCGGCCCAGCAGCTGGAAGAACCCCACCGCCACCTGCCGACATCGGCCAGGAGGCATTGATGGAGGAGGAATCCACCCAGCCTGAGGACCAGGCGGGCGACCCCGGTCCTGTCGAGCCCCTACGGGAGCCCTCCCCAGAACCGGAGACCCCCGGGGAGCCGATGCCAGGACCTGACGACAGGCCACCAACGCCCAGTCCGTCGTCTGGCCTTAACATTTCAGAGGTGAAGGAACTATTCACCTTCTGGTGGGACACCATCAAAAAAGATGTGGTCACCACACAGCCTCCTCCCGCACCCTCGGCTTCACCGGCTCCAGCGCTCCCTCCTTCACCCAAAGAGGCAGCAGGCCGTGTACCTTCCCCCCAGGAACCTGCTGAACCTCCTAGGGGCAGATCAATGGACAAGAGAAGGCCTCCGCCCAGATCCTCTTCAGGGTCACCCAGCCCCAAGAGACCCAGAAGACGTCGTTGCTCACCGTCTACGGAGGACTCCAGATCGGATGGCTCCAGATCTCTTCTCCCATCAGCGTCCCCTCTCCGGACCCACGTGAACTCCCTAGGTCTCCTCCGGATGACCCATCATTCTCTGAGATTATGAGACATATCCAAGAGAACATGGGGTGGGACGCAGAAGATCTCGACCCGGAAAGGCTACGCCTCGCCCGTTATCTTCGGCAGAAAGACCCTAAGCCTGTGGTAGTACCACCCTTGGTGGACACCTTTGTGGATGTCACCAAGGCAGCGTGGAAACGTCCACACTCACTCCCAATGATGCCGAAGAAGGCTGACCACCTGTACAGGGCCCCAAAGGAGGACCAGTACTTGGCAAATCATCCTCTGGCCGATTCCCTGGTCATCACAGCCTCGCACGACCAGTCTCAGAGGCCGCAACACTTGAGCACCCAGCCACCGGACCCGGAGTCCAAGAAATTGGGCCGCACTGGGAGCGCGCCTACCTTCGCGACCTCGCCATCCGGGTCCCTGAACTACCTTACCCACATGGTTCAATTTCAGAACGCTCTGTGGGAACAGGGACAGGATCTGGCAGAAAAGTTGCCAGATGGTGAGCAGAAGGAGGAGCTTCTCCAGCTTCTCCGCACGGGTTCAGACTTGGGGACCCAGGTGCTACGAGCCGCGTATGACTCCACAGACTCCTCGGCCAGAGCGGCAGCCTCAGGTGTATGCCTCCGGAGACATTCATGGCTCCATGTCTCCAGATTCACCACGGACGTCCAGAAGAACATCCTGGACACTCCTTTTCAGAGCGAAGTTCTGTTTGGTGAGGCTTCTGAGAAGGTCATCACCAAAGTGCAAGAGGCCAGGAAAGCCATTAGGTCTGTCCAAGCCATGTACAGACCTAGACTCAGTTCCTTTGGTAGGAACCAGAGTTATTTTTGCGGCCAGGCTCAGAGGCAGCAGTCTCGTTCTGGCCAGCAACAGAGGGGCTCCTTCACCCAAAAAGCCCAGGGCAAGTCATCCTCAGGCAGAGGCCAACGTCCCACCAAACTGGCCCAGCCTGCAGGACCCTCTGCTGCCACAGCATGACTCCTTCCGGGCCCCCGCCCCTCTGGATCAATGGGAAACAAAGGTCGGGGGTCGCATCGCAGCCCACCTGCCAGGGTAGCAGTCGATCACCACCGACAGGTGGGTGCTACAGTTAGTCAAAAGAGGCCACTATATAGAGTTCATAGACAAGCCACCCACAAGGCCTCCTCTGCTCTCCCGTTACTCAGGTCAGCACACATTGCTCATCAAGCAAGAGGTGCTCACGCTTTTGCAGAAAGAAGCTGTGGAGCACGTCCCAGGGAACCAGCGAGGAGCAGGATACTATTGCCACTTCTTCCTGGTTCCAAAGAAAACAGGGGACCTCCGTCCAATCTTGGACCTCAGCGACCTCAACATGTCGGTTGCTTACAAACGCTTTCGCATGGTGACCCTCCCAGGCCTAATACCCGTGTTGAAAAAGGACACATTTTTGGTGTCCCTAAACATGCAGGACGCTTACCTGCACATCCCCATTGCTCAAACGCACAGGAGGTTCCTGCACTTCGAGTTTCTCTGCCACCACTATCAGTTCTGAGCGCTCCCTTTCAGGCTGTCATCGGCCCCCAGAATCTTTACCAAGTGCATGGCAGTCGTGGCAGCGTCTTTGAGGAGACAGGGCCACTACGTGTTCCCGTACCTGGACAATTGGCTTCTCATGGCCTCCTCAGAGGAGGCGCTGTTGATCGCTATTCAGCAGACCCAGGCTCTTTTTCAGTCTCTGGGCATCCTAATCAACTACGAGAAGTCTCTCCTGGTACTGTCCCAGAGGCTGCAATTCATAGGGGCAGTTCTGGACACCATCCAAGGGAAAGCCTTTCTTCCCGAGGACAGGGCGGAACGCATCCGGTCCCTCATAAGGGACCTATCGGCAAAGAAGACCGTCCCAGACAGACTGGTCCTTCGCCTGCTCGGACACATGGCTGCGGCCATTCCAACGGTCCCGATGGCAAGGCTTCACATGCGGATAACCCAGTGGATGCTCAGAGTGCAATGGGACCAAAGGCAAGACCATCTGCAGCAGCCAGTCAGGATCACGAAGGCTGTGATTCGGGACTGGCAATGGTGGCTAGACCCAGGAGCTCTCTCTGTGGGATTCCTTTCACAGTGCCGTCCCCGGTGATAACACTCTCCACAGATGCCTCAGGGCTGGGGTGGGGAGCACACTTGAACGGGGTGAGATCTCAGGGCACGTGGACTTCTCAGGAGGCTCATCTCTATATCAACATATTGGAGATGAGGGCAGTCCTTTATGCCCTGCAAGCCTTCCAGTTGAACATTCCACCAAGTACTCTTCTGTTACAAACAGACAATACGGTGGTGATGTATTACCTCAACAAACAAGGAGGCACACACTGCTATCCCCTCTGCAGGGAGGCCATGAGAGTGTGGGAATGGGTAATACGACACGGCGCAAACCTTATCGCTGTTCACGTTCCCGGAGTGGACAATACCGTTGCAGACAGCCTGAGTCATTCCCAGGCCAGAGTCCACGAGTGGGAACTCCTACAGGAGGTGGCAGAGGATTTGTTTCTCCGATGGGGCACTCCAGAATTGGATTTGTTCGCGTCCCCATACAACGCAAAACTACCCAATTTTTGCTCGCTAGATCCAGGGCCTGGTGTTTTCTGGCGAGACGCGTTGTCCCTCTCCTGGGCGGGCAGATTCCTTTACGCCTTTCCTCCCTTCCCGTTGATCCAAAGAGTCCTTCTCAGACTTCGCAGGGAGCATGCGACGCTGATTTTGATAGTGCCATTTTGGCCCCGACAGATTTGGTTCCCGCTTCTGAGTCACTTGTCCCGGGAACCTCCGCTTCCTTTACCAATCAGCTCCCATCTACTGTCTCAGGAGGAGGGTTCATTAGTCCACCGAGACTTACATTCACTGAACCTGCATGCTTGGCTCCTAGAGACATAGCCATTTTGCGACATGGAGTCTTGCAAGAGGTGGCGGAAGTCCTTTCTGCCGCCAGAAAACCGGCAACACACGCTACTTATGCCATGAAATGGCGTAGGTTCTGCCTGTGGCCTCAAGCACGCGGCTTCTCCCTTTTAGACTGCCCAGAAAAACTAATTCTGGAATACTTGCTCTCCCTTTTCCGATCAGGGTTGGCCTACTCCTCTGTCAAGGTGCACCTCTGTGCGATCTCAGCCTACCATGCCCCTATAGGCCAACGCATGGTGGCACAGTTGGATACTTCTCGGGCCTTCTTAAAAGGGGTGCTCCACCTTAGGCCACCCATCAAGGATCCCGTCCCTCCTTGGGACCTGCCTTTCATCCTGGAGCAGCTTACGCTGCCACCTTTTGTGCCTGCCGCAGATTGCGAGATGCGTTTTCTGTCATGGAAAACATTATTTTTGGTTGCTGTTACTTCAGCGAGGAGAATCTCCGAGCTACATGCTCTCATGTGTAAGGAGTCTTATTTGATTTTTCACCAGGACAGGGTGTCCCTGAGGACGAATCCCAAGTTCTTGCCTAAGGTGGTATCAGCCCTCACCCTCAATCAAGACATTGATTTGCCAGTGTATTTCCCTAAGTACACTAACAGAGGAGAGTCTCTGCTTCACACCCTGGATGTTCACTGGTGTCTGAGATATTACTTGACCAGGACCAAACAGCTCCGCAAAATGGAACAGCTGTTCGTCTCTTTCGCTGAGAGGATGTTGGGCCATCCAGTCTCGAAACAAACCCTTTCTCGCTGGCTTATCCAGTGCATTTTCCTTTGCTACAACAATCGACAGAAACACCTTCCGGGGGCAGTTAAGGGCCATTCAATGAGGGGAGTGGCCACTTCCTTTGTGGCACTTAGAAATGTATCTACGTCAGCCATATGTGCTGCAGCCACCTGGAGCTCCGTGCACACCTTTATAAGGCATTACAGCCTTGATATCGCCTCACGGCGCAGAGCGGGTTTCAGCCTTGCTGTCCTGCAGAGTCTCCTGTCCTAGAATCAGGACATGTTTGGATCTCAGTTTTTTCCTTTTCGCCTCCTCCCTGTGGCTTTTTTAGGCACCATTGCTTGGGAATCAGTCCTAATGGAGTAGCCTGCTGCAAGAGCTGTACCTCGAAGAAGATAGTACAGTTACATAAGAACTTACCGTAACAGTAGATCTTCGAGAACAGCTCTTGCAGCAGGTACCTTCCTGCCCACCATTTCCCCCTTGGAGGAGGTAAGTTCCAGCCTACACTTAGGAAAATAGTCCTCAGTCTTGACCATCTGATGGCGGGTCCTCGGTCTCCCTTTCTGATGTCATCCAGCGTCCGGGAGTCTTCGGGGGGAGAACTGGGGATTCTGGTGGGACCGCCTCCTTTTGTACCATACCTGACGTCGGAGGCGGTCCCCGCTGAAGACTGCTAGCTAGAAGATTTCCATGGGGTCCTGACGCCTGCCGGCTTCAGTCCTAATGGTGTAGCCTGCTGCAAGAGCTGTTTTCGAAGATCTACTGTTACGGTAAGTTCTTACGTAACTGTACTTTCTTCCTCTTCGGTGGACTCTAGTGAGAGTTCAGAGTCCTCAAGCATGGAAAGTTCTGAACCCATGGGTTGCCCTTTGTCTCCTGACAATAGGGACACTCCCTAGACATCTCCTGATAATCCAAAGTTCAGGGATGTCATGGGGCACATCCAGGCCTCCGATGGATGGGAGATGGAGGACCTGGATACTGAGTGGCGGAGGCTAGCTAAATACCTGAGGCAAAAGGAGCCAGAGCCTCTAGTGGTCCCTCCTTTGGTAAACACGTTCCAGGACCTAACAAGGCTCACCTGGAAACATCTGTCCTCAGCCTCTGCCATCTTGAAGAAATCAGGCTGTACAGAGCCCCTAGGGAGGAGCCTTTTTTGGCAGAACATCCTACCATGGACTCTATGGTCATTACAGCAGCTCATGATAGATCAAAGAAGCTGAAACACCTTAATACACAGCCTCCTGATCAGGAGTCCAGATACATTGACCAGATGGGCAAGAAAGTCTATTCTTCGTCTACTTGCTCTATCTGGTCGCTTAACTTTCACACACATATGGTTCAGTACCAGAACACCTTGTGGGAGAAAGGGATGGAAATAGCCCAGGCCCTTCCAGACTCAGCACAGATATCCAAGCTTCTGAATCTTTTGAAATCGGGGTCAGATGTGGGGACTCATGTTTTGAGGGCCTCATATGACACTACAGATATGGCAGCCAGAGCAGCGGCTTCCGGCATTTGCCTTAGGTGCCACACCTGGCTTAGAGTCTCAGGATTCTCCCAGGATCTGCCATTGGGCATCGTTGACCTCTCTTTTAAGGGTTCATTTCTCTTCGGAGATGAGACTGAAAGGCTTATTACTTCTTTCCAAGAATCCAGGAAGTCCATTTGGTCCGTCCAACAAGTATATAAGGGGGACCAAAAACCCTTTAGGAAACGGCACTTTCAGAAGACCTCAGGTCAGCAGTCCCGAAATGAGCCTCTGCAGAGGGGAAGCTATAAAAGAAAGACAATCCCCCAGACTCCTGGTAGCTCTGCCTCTCGTGCCACAAAGTCCTCCCAAGCCCTTCTGCCTACTCCCGGATCCACACAGTGACTCCTTGCCTGACCCCCCTCCTCCGGTGGAGTCAATGGGGGAGTTGATAGGGGGTCGCTTCTCCCTCTACCTAGAGGGATGAAGTATAACATCAGACCTTTGGGTGTTACAGCTCATAGAGAGAGGCCATACTCTGCCGTTCATGCAGATGCCTCCGAAAACTCCACCAGTGTCCTCCCATTATCCTCCTCACATTCCCATGATCGGAGGGGAAGTTCAGGCCCGCCTTCAAAAATGAGCCATAGCGCCAGTCCCCCATCTCAGCATGGAAGAGGGTACTATTCGCACTTTTTTCTAGTGCCAAAAAAGATGGGAGAGCTTCATCCCATCCTGGACCTCAGCTTTCTGAACCAGTTTACAGAATACAAGAGGTTCAGGATGGTGACACTTTCAGGTCTCATCCCACTCGTCCATCAGGGGGACTGGCTATGCTCCCTAGACATCCAGGATGCATACCTGCACATTCTAGTCTTTCCACTCCACAGGAGGTTCCTGTGCTTCCTTCCTTTCTCAGGGTTGCCACTACCCTGCCTTTCGGCCTGTCCTCTGCTCCCAGTCTTCAAGAAGTGACTCACATTGATGGCTGCAGCTTTACGATGCAAGGGCCATTACATCTTTCCCTACCTAGATGACTGATTTCTGATGGCTCCCACAAAGGATCAGCTGGTTTGCACTCTCAGAAACATCTTTACGCTCTTACGAGAGTTAGGGATTACCCTGAACCTTCCCATGTTGTCCCGAGAGCCCAGTCAGAGACTCCACTTCATTGGAGCAGTCCTGTATGTGCTGTTCATAGCAAGGCCTTCCTACCCTCGGACAGAGGGGGATTGCCTACAAGATCAAGCCATGTCTGGTGTCGTTGGCTCCTCTGGTTCCAGCTCAGATCTTCCTGAGACTCCTTGGCCACATGGCTGCAACCATCCCTACAGTTCCCATGGTTCACCTGCACATGAGGGTCCCTCAATGGAAAGCTCAGGGTACAATGGGTCCAAAGGTCTGATGAGCTCGACCAACCAGTTTGAGTGTCGGACCCAGTTCACAGGACACTTTCCTGGTGGCTCAACCCCTCCAATCTCTTGGCAGGGGTTCATTTCCAGCAAGAGCCCCCAAGGCAGGTTCTCACCACGGACACCTCGAGTTTAGGATAGGGGGCTCATCTGCAGAACAGGCAGACCCAGGGTGTCTGATCTACAGAAGAGCAGTCACTCCATATCAGTGTCCTGGAGATGCGGGCGGTCCTGAATGCCTTGCAGGCCTTTCAAGCGGACCTCCTTTCAGGCCCTCTTTTGATCCAGTCTGACAATATGTCGGTAGTGTTTTACATCAACAAGCAGGGGAACTCATTCATACCCCCTCTGCAGGGGAGGCAGTGAGGGTCTGGAACTGGGTGCTGGAACACTGCCTAGAACTCACCGCTGTTCATGTGCCAGGCATCAAAAACATCATGGCTGACAGCCTAAGCTGGTCTCAGACCAGGACTCATGAGTGAGAGCTGCTCCAGACAGTCGCAGACCAGCTCTCCAACAGATAGGGCTGTCCAGAGTTAGACCTTTTTTGCATCCCCACTCAGTGCCAAACTGCCCAATTTTTGCTTGCTAGGTCCAGGGCCTGGAGTTTTCTGGCAGGGCACATCCTCCCTCTGTTGGACAGGGAGGTTCCGTTATGCCTTCCCTCCCTTTCCTCTTCTGCAGAGGGTTCTTATGAAGCTTCAGGTGGGGGGGGGCAGAGATGATTCTCGTTGCCCCTCTTTGGCCTCGGCAGATTTGGTTCCCACTACTGCAGCAGCTGGCAGTGGAGCCTCCGCTTTCTCTGCCTCATGGCTCACACTTGCTTTCCCAGGATCAGGGCACACTGGTCCATCCAGACCTCAGATCCCTGCGTCTTCATGCGTGGCTCCTGCAGACTTAGCTATGGATAGGTATGGGATTTCTCAGAAGGTGGCGGATGTCCTAGGGGCCGTCAGAAAACCATCCACTAGATCCACTTACACTATGAAGTGGAAGAGATTTTGCTTCTGGGCTTCTGCATGCCAGCTTAATCCCCTTTTCTGCCCTCTGAACTCCGTGCTCGAGTATCTCCTGTCTATACAAGCAGGAGCTGAGCTATTCCTCTATCAAGGTGCATTTATCCGCCGTTTCAGCATATCATGCCCCAATAGAGGGAAAAAACATCACTCAGCTGGACATGTCCCGTACTTTCCTGTGGGGCATTCTACATTTAAGATCTCCCATCAGAGATCCCATTCCCCCTTGTGATCTCCTTTTTATGTTGGAGAAACTCACTCTTCTCCCCGTTTAAACCAGACGTGAATTGTGAGCTCCATTTTTCTGTCGTGGAAAGCGGTATTTTTAGATCTTACTTCGAGAGGGTTCTTGCAGTAGGTCTTCACATATAGGACTGTGCCCCCTGGCATCAGGACTGTACGGCTAACTTGTAACTAGCAATCGTCAGTGGGGACCGCCCCCCCTGTTGTCAGGTGATGGATGTCAGCGTGACTATAAAAGGGGGTGGTCCCCTGCCCGCCCTCCAGTTCTTTCCCGCCGTCGCATGCTATTGTTTGACAAACATGGTAGAACAGCTTTCAGTCGCCCGCCATTTTCTACAGCAAATTTTTCTTGATTTCTGATTTCTTTCTCGATTCATTATTGTGTGTGTCAACTCATTGGCCCAAGAAGAAGTGCTCCAAGTGCGGAGCACAGATTCCGCACGGGGATGACCATTCTCGGTGTGTCCTCTGCCTGTGGCCTAATCACAGCTCCACCGAGTGCACCATTTGCCAGGGCTTCAACCAGGCCACGTGCACCCATCGCCAGAGGAACCTCAGTGCCCATTTGTGGACCCAGAGACTGGCATAGACGGAAAAAGAGTTCCAGGAGCTGAGGGAAAGATCATCATCGCCAGCCCCAGAGAAGAAAAAGGACAAAGAGAGACACCGGGAGCGGAGCCGTTCTCCTCAAGGGAAGCCCAGCCAGACAGCCGATGCCAACCAAGATGAGCCCTCCTCCTCTGTGAGTACTCCACCTGCAGGGCCTTCTTCTGCTCCGGCGGACCGGATGCCCTCTCCCCTCACCCGCTGAGATTATCGGACAGTCAGGGGTTGCCTCTTCGGAGGTTTCTTCAGGGTCTCCTGCTTTGAGCTCCACTGCTAAGTCGCCCTCCGGCTCCGCCGCCAGGCACCCAGGATGATCAGCCTGACCCTAGCCTTCCAGCTTCGGTCAGCCCAGCCACATCCAGTAAGCCAATCGATAGCTCCTCCGCCGATCACGTGGCCACCACCTCTCTCCTGTCGGACTCCCTTGTGGACCCCGACGCCGGGCAGAGAGAGCTCGCAGGTCCGTCTTCACCCCTCAGGGTTCTCCCTCCAGGGATTCGCTACCTTTATCCGACCTTCTAGGGACAAATCTCCTCCCATCGGATAACCACCTTCACCTAGCAACACAGGCCTTACCAGATCTCTCCCCCTTGCCAGGCTCTCTCCCACCGACTGATCCTCACTCCTTGCCGGATCCCTCGCCAGACCATTTTGGGGGCAGCATGGACCCTTCTTCTGTGGGTCCTTTGGCTCCTTCGCCTGCCCCATCGCTGGACCAGCTTCCCAGCAGCCCTTTGGTACCCCCTCCAGTGGGGCCCTTTGTTCCTCCATCGGGCCCAGCCAGGTACTTTCCTGGATACTCCCCTCAATATCCGCAGTACCCAACGCTGGGGGGTCCGATGCTGGGCTGCCCGATGCCGGGCCAGGCCCATGTCTGACAGAGACGTGGGTGTTCTGCCTTCTGGACTCATTGAACATCGGCTCCCGAGCCCGGCTCAGGAGGCATCCTTGCCCAGTAGACAGGAATCCTCAGACTCTGATGAGGAATCGGACTTAGGAAACCAGTCCGAACTTCACTCTCCCGTCGAGCCTCAGCTGAAAGAGTCCCTAAATCCCCCCCGATGATCTTTCCTTTGCGGAACTCCTCAGGATCATTCAAAAATCGTGTGTATGGGCTCCCAGGAATTGAACCCCATATGCAGAAGACTGGCAGAACACTTGGATCTGGTCAATGCGGACCCCCCCCCCCTCCATCCACCCTGGACAGGGCCACATGAGGACTCTGTGTCCACCATTTGGCAGCAACCTTCATCCATACTGGCCGTATCCAAAGGCCGACAGGACTTACTACCCCCCAGAAGAGCAGCTACAGGAATCTGCCTCTGACGCCTAGCCTGGCTTTACCTAGCGGGGTTGGCCCAGGATGTACAGAGTTCTCTTCTGGATGCTCCATTTAGGGGTTCAGTTCTGTTTGGCAGTGACGCCAAAGATATTATTACCGAGCGGCAAATCTCCGAAGGATGTCCGTTCTATGTACCGTTCCAGTCAAAAACAATGACAGCAGCCATTTCATCGCAAGCGGAAATGGAACAAGCAGAACCAGGGCAGACAACAGAACATGCGTCGCGCCCCAGGTTAGGGTGCCCAAACTCCCCAGTCCAAGTTTCCCAAAGCAGCCTCTGGGAGGAAAGGCACCCCTTCCCTCTGTGTCCTGGCTCAACCCCCCCCCCCCTTCTGCTCCTTCTGACTCTTTCGGAGGAACCGGGGGGGGGGGAAGGCTCAGCCTTCTCCTGGACAGGTTTAAGGCTGTCACCACCGATGCATGGGTTCTTCAGCTCATAGAAAGAGGTCACTCGATAGAGTTCCTGAAGAGACCTCCTCCCAATCCTCTGGGAAGTTCCTTTACCCATCAGGCCAACTACAGCTGGTCTTTCTGGAAATCCAAGCTCTACTGCAAAAAGCGGTCATAGAGCGAGTCCCACAGGAACAGATAGGAAGGGCATTTTACTCCCACTTCTTCCTGGTTCCCAAAAAGACGTGGGATCTAAGACCCTTCCTTGATCTCAGCATGCTCAGTCTTTTCACAGAGTACAAAGAGGTTTCACATGGTCACTCTCCAGGGACTGTTATCCCTACTATTCCCCTACACTTGGCTGTGCTCCCTGGATATGCAGGATGCCTACCTTCATATCACTATTCTACCAGCCCACCGCCGCTTCCTGAGGTTCTCTTTTCTGGACCATCATTTCCAGTTCAGAACCCTACCGCTTGGCCTCTCCTCTGCACCTCGGGTCTTCACCAAGTGCCTAGTGGTGGTTCCTATGCCGCAAGAGCATCTATATGTTCCCTTATCTGGATGACTGCCTCTTTTCAGCTCCTTACCTGGACAGTCTGAAGGACTCCCTTTCTTTCACTCTGGACCTTTTTTCCAGTCTGGGCATTTCTATCAACCTTCCCAAGTCCCATTTGATACCCTCCCAGCACCTCCAATTCATTGGAGCAGTGCTGGACATGGTCCGGAGCAAAGCCTTTTTTCCATCCGACCTAGCAGAGACCTTAGTCTCCCAAGCAACGCTTGTGACTTTATCTCGGTGGACCACAGCGCATTCAGTCCTATGACCTATGGATCTGATTGTGGTTGCCATACCCACAGTCCCTTTGGCTAGACTGTATATGAGGGTTACCCATTGATCTCTTTGAGTCCAGTGGGACCAGCGCTTGGATGACATGGACCAGAGAGTCTTTGTCTCCAACAGACTTCAAAAGGCTCTCCTTTGGTGGTAGAACCCAGCCAACCTTTCGGTGGGAGTTCACTTCCACCCTCTGTTTTCCTCTCAGATTCTCACCTTGGATGACTCGAACTTGGAATGGGGAGCACATCTGGGAGACCCACCATACTCAAGGCTCCTGGTCTCCCATGGAGGAGAACCTTCACATCAATATTTTGGCGATGAGAGCAGTTCTCTATGCTGTCCAGGCCTTGCAGTCGCTTTTAACTCTGGGAACATTTTTTATCCAGACAGACAACATGGCCTCTGTCTGGTATCTAAACAAACAGGGAGGCACCCGGTCGTGCCCTCTGTGCAGGGAGGCAATGTGGGTGTGGTACTGGGCAGTACAGCACGGCCTATCCTTGACAGGAGTCCACATGCCAGGTGTTCAGAACATTCTGGCAGACAGTCTCAGCCGTTCAGTCACCAGGGCTCACAAGTGGGAACTAAAGCAAGCATTAGTAGAAGACCTGTTTCTTCAATGGGGTTGGCCAGACCTAGATCTCTTCGCCTCCCCATCCAACGCAAAACTGCCCAGCTTTTGCTCACTCGTTCCTGGGCAAGGTGCTTTTTGGCAAGACACACTGTCTCTATCTTGGACAGGGAGATTTCTATGCGCTTTCCTTCCCTTTCCTATTCTTCAGAAGGTTCTGCTGAAGCTACAGGCAGGGGGGCACACATGATCCTCATTGCCCCCCCGTGGCCTCAGCAGATATGGTTCCAGTTGCTACAGCAGCTGGCACTGGAACCTCCCAGTACCTCCTCCTCTCTCTCTCTCACGACTTTCTGTCCCAGGAGCAGGGCACCCTGGTACATCCGAGCCTCAAGTCTCTCCATCTTCATGCGTGGCACCTGTGCACTTAACGATTTCTGGCTACGGGGTCTCCTCAGGGGTTGCTCAGGTCTTAGTGGAGGCCAGAAAACTCCACTAGATCCACTTATGCCATAAAGTAGAAGAGGTTTTCTATCTGGGCCTCAGCGAAAGGCCTAGACCCTTTTTCTTGCTCGGCTTCCCAGGTTTTAGAGTACCTCTTGCATCTGTCAGAGTTGGGCCTCAGCTATTCCTCCTTGAAGGTCCATCTGTCTGCAGTTTCGGCCTACCACCTCCTGGTGGAGGGTAAAACCCTAGCACAGCTAGAGGTTTCCAGAACTTTCTTGAAGAGCATCCTTCATATCAAACCTCAGTGTGGAATCCTGCCCCCGGGATCTCAACTTTATGTTAGAAAAGCTTACTTTACCCTCTTTTGAACCGGCAGCAAGCTGTGATATGCATTTTTTAGCATGGAAAATGCTCTTTCTAGGAGTGTGGATATGTTGTTCATCCACACTGTTTGGCATGTCCCTTTCCACTTTAAATCTTGCAGGAAGTCTTCAAGCTGGCTCCTACCACCCACCCAGGTAGTATATAACTCGGCTGCACCCCATGACGCCAGATCTTCCTTTCCGCTGGAAGATACAGGTTCCCTCGTGCTCTCAGCATTTCATAGGCCCTGGTTTTCAAATTGTCGGTTTTACTGAAAATCAAACTTGTTCAAGTTAGCGATCGTGCTTTCGTCGCATCGATTATGGAGGAAAAATCTTCCCCAGGATTTTGCTAGTGCCTCTGCGGCCAGAAGATGTCACGCACAGATCCCCTCCTCACATGCGTTTACTGCCTAGGTGTTGGACATGACACCTCGTTGTGTGTTTTTTTTTTTTTTTTTCTTCACCTTCCATCCCAATGTCCTGGACGACCGCAAGACACGCTTGAAGCTGGGGAGACCATAAAAAAGAAACCCACCGGTGAAATCGAAGAAGGCTAGGTGGGTGGTTTCCGTGGCCACGGGCTCCATCGAACAGCTGGAACAGATGAAGGCATTCAAGGAGGAAGCAGCTCACGCTTTGGCCAATCGAACCGAAGCTCTACCTTTGCAGGCTCCTTCAGGGAGATGTGCCAGTCTCTCCCCACTCAGGGTGAGGGGCTCTCGGGCTCTCACTCCTCCCGCTCTAGGAAGAGGGAGAAGGACCCATTGTCTTCGTCTCGATGGAGACACTCTTAGGACCGGGAGAGGTCCGAGTCCCAAGAGCATGTGATCTTGACCGCTGTTGAGATTTCGTCCTTGGCCGCTGGCTTTTCAGACCTTCCATCTGGCCAAGGGACTGAGGAAGTGGCTGACGAGGTCGAAATTATCCTCGACCTGATTGACCCCTTATCTCTGGCTGTGCCTGATGACTCGTTGGAATGGACTCCGGTCCTGGTCTTTCCAGATGAAGAGACCCCGCCTGCTGGTGTCCCCCTAAAGGACCCGGTCTCAGACCCTCTGGTCTTACTGATCCCGGTGTCTGTCCAGGACCCCCTCGGACGAACAACCAAGGAAGAGCCATAAGCGCTCAAAAAACAGGCGACACCACAGATCCTCATCCTCCTTGGACTTGACCGTGCAGACACTGGCTCTGCCGCCTACCCCAGCCATCACTTGGCTTTCGCCTCCTAGGCCAAAGTCAACCACTCCAGAACCGAAGCCCTCGGTTCCTACACCCGTGGGGTCAGGCCATCTCCTGGTCAGGCCTACTCTGGTCTCTCAACCGATTCAGGTGGAACCACCACCTAAACAGCCCGAGGAAGGGGCATCCTGGAAAGAGGACCAACAGGACACCGGGCTTCCCCGCGTCTGTCGATAACAGTCACCCCGGGCCGCCCTCGGCAGATCGAGGGTGACTTAGGTGGTAGGCTGCTGTATCATGACTCTTCGGACTCTGACATCACCAGCTTGCACTCACATCCCGGGGTTGATGAGTTGTCGGTTGGCACAGGGATGGAGAAGGCCCTTCCTCTTTCCGGGGCATTCTCCGCCTCATCCCCGATTCCACTGGAATTCCCCTGGAGCCTATCCAGAAAAGGCAGAGTACCTCTCACCGACATTCTTAAGAGAGGGAATACCCCGACAGAGGCCTTTCCAGTGGCTGAGGCCATTGTTGGCCCGGCCTTTGAACTTTGGCAGCGTCCTGCCTCCTGCCCAGCACCATCTGCCCGCATGGCCCGAAAGTACGCGGTGCCCATGGTGTCCCTTGTGGGGTTCACAGAACACCCTTCGGCCGAGAGTCTGGTGACCGCCTCTGTGTTCAGGCGTACTGGTAGTTCGGCCGACACTGACCAACCCCTGGACAAGAAGTCCAAGAATATGGACCACACTGCCCGTAAGGTCTGTACAGCTTCTTCTCTGGTCCTTCGTCAGGCCAGCTTGGCTGTTATTATGGCACACTTCTCTCATGCCCTTCTTAGACGAGGTCCTCCCTCATCTCCCACCGGACATGCAGACCACGGTCAAGCAGGTCCGTGACCAGGGCCATGCTGTTGCTAGACGGCAGCTCCAGATGGCCTTGGATATTGGGGATTCTTGTGCCCGCTCGCTGGCAAACGCAGTGGCCTCTCACCGCAGGACTTGTCTGAGGCTTTCCTCCTTCCCGGCGGATACTCAGCATAAGCTTGCTGACGTGCCCTTCCTGGGTACTGACTTGTTCGGTCCAGGAGTGAAAATCGAAGTGTGTGTGCAGCAAACAGATCCCAATAAAAAACAGCCAATCGGCATGCCTGCTGTGCCTAGGCCCTGACCATAAGCCGAACACCTGCCCACATTGCCTTAGCTTCAAACAGGAGGACTCGCATCTGCTGCCTGAAGACTTTAAAAGCATACCTGCTTGAACAACAAGTAGTCACTATGCAGAAGACCCACTCGGGGCACAGCTTGTCTTCCTCGTCCACCAAGGATTCCTCCCCCAGAGAGAAGAAATTGAGCGAGAAGCACCATCATCGGGACAAGGACAGGAAGAGGTCCAGGTCTCCACATAAGGCTTCCAAAGTTCTGCCTCCAGCTGGAGGTCAGACTCAGCCCCTACAATTTCCCTGGCTCTCCCAGGGTTACAGTTGAGGAAGCCCCCCGCCTTCACTCAGATGTCCGGTGGGGAGTCTTCCGGGCTAGGGCCTTCCCAGGCCTCCATTTCCCTGGCTATTAAGCCCCACAAGCTTGCACTAGGGTCTCAGTCAGCAGGACCAGATCATTCTTCATCGGGCAGCAGGTCAGAGCCTGCCATCTGCAGTGCCGTGGTCTCTGGGTTGTCGGACAGGATGACAGAGTCCGACAAAACCAAGAGGCACCAGGAATATGAGCTTCACAAGAAATCATGCTCGCCTTTCAAGCAGTCATCGACCGGGGCTCTGAACCAATGTCAGTCCTCAACGCCCCTTGACTCCATTATGCAGCCAGACCAGATGACACCCTCCAAGCCACCATCTGATCCGCAGGGCTCTGTAAAGGGTCTTACTACAGACCTGATGTTGAGGGACCTGACACCTGCCTCTGAGGGAACCATGGACCAGGAGTCACCCCCCTCTGCTGCTACCTCCCCATCAGGAGCCCGATGACCAGATGACAGGGCACCCGACGCCAGGGAATGGCATACCACTAGACCCAACATCTGATACAGTGGTGCCGTTGGACCTGATGGCAGCGGGGGACTATACCAGAGGGTCCTGTGCCAGGTCCTTTGGGTGTCCCTACTCCGAAGCCAGAACCCTTGTCCCTTTAGCTGAGGTTGGTGTCCTTTTCACCAGCTGGTGGAACCCTATCAAAGGGGACCTTCTGCCCAGACCACCGGAGCCACACCCGCAGGGATCCTAGTCCCGGCTCCACCTAGGCATCCGACTCCATGCAGATCGCCTTTGCCACCCCAGATGCCAGCCCACCTGGCTACAGGGGGCAATGGAGAGGAATCTCCAGAACGTCTGCTGTGTGGTCGGCACACATCATCCAGATCCTCCTCTAGATGCCAGAGTAGTTCCAGGGAACCCCTGGTCTGCATCTTCAGAGGACTCTACCAGAGGTTCCTCCTCCTACGATTTGTCAGATGATGACATGTCTCTTCCATCCCTGTACCCATGGAGGGAATTCCCCAAGATCTCCTCTGGACGAGCCCTCCTTCCTAGATATGATGAAACACATTCATTTCCTTAACCAATGGGAGACGGAGGATTTAGACCCTGAGAGATGCCATCTGGCGAAATTCTTAGGGGCCACTGACCCAAAACCATTAGTCATTACACCATTAGTGGAGCCCTTCCAGGACGTTATGAAAGTAACCTGGAGACACCTTTCCACAACCTCAGCAGTTTCTAAGAAGGCTGACCGCTTATATAGGACCCCTAGGGAGGAGCCACATTTGAGTGAACAACCCAAAGTGGATTCAATTATTCTCACGAAGACTCAACAGCCAAAACAAATGAGCTCTAGACCACTGGATAAGAAGTCTAGGATGATGGACCATTTTGCTGAAAGGTGTGCTCTTCAGCCACTTGCACGGTCTGGTCATTAAATTTTCTGGCACACATGGTGATGAATCAGACATCTCTCTGGAATAAGGACATGGATCTGGCTCAGTAACAACCTGACTCCGCTAACAGGACAGAGAACTTAGCCATTTTGCAGTCCGGTGCTGACATTGGCAAGAACATCCTCAGGTGCTTATATGACTCTGCAGACACTTCCGCTAAAGCAGCTGTCACAGGGATATGCCTGTGGCGCTACTCCTGGTTAAGGGTCTCAGGCTTCCACCAGGATTTGCAGGATGCTATCCTGGATGCCCCTTTCCAAGGACCAGTTTTTTTCGGCCAGGAGGCTGAAAAGATGATCACTGGCCTGCAGGACTCTGGGGGGGCAGCTTCTGAGGTCCACAAAATGTAGAAGTCTGAGCCAACCCCATCCAGGCATCGTTCCTTTCACAGGAAACCAGGCCAGCAGGGTAGACAACAGCAGCAAAGGGGGTTACAAGAGAAAAGGAACCCCCCTGTCTTCAGGGGCACAGGGACCTAAGATTGCCAAAAATGCCAGAGCTCCCTTGCCAACTCCAACAACCTCTGCATGACTCCCTGCCCACTCTTCCCTCCTCCAGCGGAGCTGCAGGGAGAGGCAGTAGGAATACGATTCTCCCTTTACCTCAGATGTTGGTCCAGTGTCACCATGGGATCAGTAAGCACTCCAGATTATAGGAAGGGGTTACACACTGGAGTTCACTCAGATTCCTCCAGAAAACCCACCAGTCCCCACCCAGTGCTCCCCATCCCACACAGACTGGACTTTAGGAGGCTGACTTTGCCAAAATGGGTGAGTGCCTAAGGAATGCACTAGCAAATAGGCAGTAAGCAGTGGTGGAAGAACAATGGGGAATAATTAAAACTGCCTTCACTAAGGCAACAAGCCTTTGTGTGAAGCAAATAAACAAAATAAAATTATGTAAAAAAAACACTATGGTTCTCAAAGGAGGTGGGAGGGAAGGTTAGGGAGAAAAAGATAGCATTCAGGAAGTACTAGGAATCACAGAAGGAGCAGGACAGAGAACTATATCAGTTAAAGCAAAAGGAAACGGGGAAGGCAGTCAGAACAGCAAAGGGCCAAACCGAGGAAAAGATAGCCAACTCAGTTAAGAAGGGAGATAAAACCTTTTATAGGTACATCAGGGAGCGATGGAAGACCAAGGGAGGGATAGTGAGGCTTAATAAAGGGGAGGGCAGATGGTGGCTGTGAAAAGGCAGAGAAACTAAACAAATATTTTTGCTCAGTATTCACAAGTGAAGAATGGGAGGTACCTAAACAAAACAACAGAAACACTCTGGATAGGGAGGTTGATATGAGCCCATTCATAGATACATACATACATAGATACATAGACAGTGTCGGCAGATAAGGGCCTATGGCCCACCCAGTCTGCCCATTTAAGTTTGTAAGTTCAGTTTATGTTTTCCAGGAAGTCTGTTGACCCTTACCCCTGACCTCCAGAATCCCTTTATGTCTATCCCATGCATTCTTAAATCCTGTGATTGTTTCAGCCCCCACCACTTCCTCTGGCAGGGTGTTCCACTTGTCCACCACCCATTCTATGAAGAAATTCTTCCTCACGTTTCCTCTGAATCGTCCTCCCTCCAACTTCATCCCATGCCCTCTAGTCCTGGAACATCTTTTTCGCTTAAAAATAGTGCATTCCTGCACCCTCTTCCTCCCTGTAAGATACTTGTATGTCTCTATCATATCCCTCTCCCTCCTCTCCTCCAGGAGTACATGTTCAGTGCCTTCAACCTGTCCTCATAGGACTTGTGATGCAATCCATGCACCATCTTTGTTGCCCTCCTCTGAACCTTCTCTACCCTGCCTATGTCCTTACGTAGGGTAGAGAAGGTTCAGAGGAGGGCAACAAATATGGTTCTGAAAGAACTCTTAAAACTGAAGGTGGACAAAGCAATGGGGCCTGATGAGATTCATCCCAGAATTCTAAAAGAACTAAGGGTAGAACTAGTGACACCACTGACTACCCTCTTTAACAAATCATGGGAGGATTGGGTGGACCTGAGGACTGAAGGAGGGCAGATGTGATTCCACTTCACAAAAGTGGAAACAGGGCAGAAGCAGGAAACTACAGACCTGTTAATTTGACCTCAATGATAGGGAAAATGATAGAATCACTTCTAAAGGAAAGAATTGTTGAGTACCTAGAGGCCAGAGGGGCACAGGAACCAAGGCAGCATGGATTCACAGCAAGAAGGTCATGTCAGACGAATCTAATAGATTTCTTTGACTGGGTGACCAAAGTAGTAGATCAGGGAGGGGCTATGGACATGGCCTACCTAGACTTTAGCAAGGCATTTGACACAGTCCCACACAAAAGATTATTGTTTAAGTTAGCCAGCCTGGGAGTGGGTCCCAAGATGGTAGCTTGGGTAAAAAAGTGGCTGGAGAACAGGACACAGAGGGTAATAGTAAACTGAGTCCACTCTGAAGAAAGGGGGGTTACTAGTGGGGTACCGCAGGGTTCAGTTCTAGGACCAGTCCAGATGTGCTCACCTCCTTGAACACGGCCACGGCTGGAGAAGCCAGCCGGCCGTGCGCCACTCCTCAGCCCACCTTGTAGCACTGAAATTCGGCTCTGAATACGCCCCTGACCGGGCGCTCACCTCCTTGAACACAGCCGCGGCTGGAGAAGCCAGCCGGCCGTGCGCCACACCTCAGTCCGCCTCGGAGCACTGAAATTCGGCTCTGAATACGCCCCTGACCGAGCGCTCACTTCCTTGAACACAGCTGCGGCTGGAGAAGCCAGCCAGCCGTGCGCCACACCTCAGCCCGCCGCGGAGCACTGAAATTCGGCTCTGAATACGCCCCTGATCGGGCGCTCACCTCCTTGAACACAGCCATGGCTGGAGAAGCCAGCCAGCCATGCGCCACTCCTCAGCCCGCCTCGGAGCACTGAAATTCGGGTATGCCTGTCCTCTACCACTGGGAAAAGCGCCGGAGCCCGATTGGGTAATTTAGACTGGGAACGTCACTCTATTGGCTGCCGCTTTTATGGCTCTGGCTGCAATTGGCCACAAGAGGGAACTCCGCTCCCAAGGCCATTTTGGATTTGTTTTCTGCCCTCATTTACTGTGTGCTATGAATTTATTGAATGTAATTGTTTCGCCTATTATACTGCTTTGCTAAATCCCATCCTAAATACTTGTACTGCTAAAAGATCACTGTAATTGCTGTTTTTGAGCTTTATAATTTGGTCTGCTGCATCTTTTCACTGTGTCCTCCTAATTGTCTCCCTCAGCTACCTATTCCTGACTTTCCACTTTTTTGCCCTTGCTACTCTTTTCACCCTCCCCCTCGCCAAAACTTAAGCCTTTCTCAGACCACAACCGGGTAAGTGGCGCCGTTGATAATTGAGCAGCCGTTAATCTTTGCCTGCACCCTGCCCTTCTCTATCTGCTCCTTTCTCTGCTAACCTAACACCCCCACCCCCAATCTATAATTTTTTGTGTCCCCTAAGCCCTTTTGTCCCCTAGCGCTATTTCTAATCTGCCTTCTCTGCTCCTTTTCAGCTCTGAATACACCCCTGACCGGGCACTCACCTCCTTGAACACAGCCGCGGCGGGAGAAGCCAGCCGGCTGTGCGCCACTTGTCAGCCCACCTCGGAGCACTGAAATTCGGGTAAGCCTGTCCTCTACCACCGGGAAAAGCGCCGGAGCCCGATTGGGTAATTTAGACTGGGAACGCCACTCTATTGGCTGCCGCTTTTACGGCTCTGGCTGTGATTGACCACACAAGGGAACTCCGCTCCCAAGGCCATTTTGGACTTGTTCTCTGCCCTCATTTACTGTGTGCTGTGAATTTTCTTCCCACACCACCCGCCCCCAGCCTCTATTAAATGTTCTTCCATGAGCACTGTGCCCAACCCTTTTCACATCTATTGGTTCGTATGCCTTTTACCATGCCCATCCCACTAGTTATCTACCCTGGCTTCTTCCTCTCTTAAAGAGTCATACTTGCTTTGATTACATCATGTAGGACGCTCATACCTGAAGCGAGTCTCTCTTAAAATGCCTTCTGCGGCATCAGTTCTGCTTAGTTGCTTTTTATTTTTCTCACTCGCTTCTTTTAAATTTCTGGCTACAAACTTAAATCAGGGCCATAACTACCCATCTAAGGACCCTCATGGACTGCCCTCTCTCAATTACACAAGGTATATCATAGCAGGGAGCACCTCCCTATGGCCATCCCCCTTCCAATACCACGACCTGACCAAAGTATTCACGTGCACGCCTTTGAATCTATCAGCCTCGACCATCATATATATCACATCTCTCTCAAAATTTTACAACGCCCATGTTAATGCCACCACTAAACGGACATCCATCCGACAACGCAACAAGTGGGTACTTAGCAGACTAAGCCAGTACCTCAAGAAACTAATCCTGCTTCTTCTGTTCTGCTCTGGTAACATTGAATTAAACCTAGGCCCTCCTGCCCCTCTGGACTCCCTGCAGACCTTTCAGATCATAAAGGCATCAGTTTCCTTAACATAAACGTATGCAGCTTACTGAAGAAGATTGATCTTATTCAGGCCTGGGCCTTGCACGTATTTTCTGATTTCAGAATCCTGGCTCTCGCCCTTGACCCCTGACAAATCCATTAATATAACAGGCTACAACATTTACCGCTGCGACAGACCAACTAGAGGAGGCGGGGTAGTAATTTATGTCAAATGCAAACACGCTGTCACAGTCATAGATTGCACTTCAAAGAGCAAGGAATTTGAATGCTTGACACTCAAGCTAGCTATCTCCACCGACAAAACCCTCCTTATTGCAGCTTGCTATCGACCTCCCTCCGGTGGCTTGGTCATCTTGCAGCACCTCCAGAAGCTAATCGATTCATCTAATTCCGAATGTATATTAATAAGGGACCTCAATCTTAATTGGAATGACGAAAGCTCCAAGATATTAAAGGACCTATGCGATGCTAATGGTCTGTCCCAAATGATACATACACCTACTAGACCTAACAGAAAGCACACCGAGCGTAGCTCCCTCTTGGACCTGATGTTAGTAAACAAGCCTCATAATTTATCGCACAGCGGAGTGTTCTTCAATGACATAAGTGACCGTTGTGCTACAGCCTGCATTAGACACTCTTCCCCAAATAAAACTGGCCCCCCAATTCTTACTAAAAAGATGCCTGAAGAATTTCTGTGGGAACGCCTTCTTGAATGATCTAAGCAATATCAGGTGGCAGGACTTCTACCTAGCCCCAACATTTAGTAAGGCTTTTAATATCTCCCACAACCTTTTAACAGGGTTAAATGACAAACACGCCCCACTTCAACTGATTAGGTCAAAAAAGCGATCTCCAGGATGGTTCTCCCTAGCCTGAAGAAAGCGCTCAGACAAAGGGACGCCTGTTGGAAAAGAGCGAGGAAATCTCAACAGGAGAATGATTGGCTTGCTTTCCACATCTCCAGAAATGCCTGCACTAAATTAATTAGGTCCGAAAAAGCCAGATACTTCCAGGCAAAACTTGAAGTCAACAAAAACAACTCTGCCAAATTCTGGAGTATTCTCAAGGAAATTGAAGGTCAACATTCGACTGCCTCTCTCCCAGCCAGAATCGTGACCAGTGGAGTTACATATACAGATAGAGCTGCTATTTTAGAGCAGTTTAATGACCATTTCTCCACGACAGGGCTTGCCTTCGATACCTCGCCCATCAGTAAGCTTAGCCATGCAGGTGATAGCTCAATTAATGCAAATGCTATCCCTTATCCATACCAACCAAACCCCCCTGTATTCAGCTTTTCTACAATTTCATTTAAGCAAGTAGAGGACCTCCTTTTGGCATTGGACACACAAAAAGCGCCAGCGCGGGTAACATTGCATCATTCTTCTTAAAGCTTGGCTACTTCTACCTGACCACCCCTGTCACCCACTTATTTAACATCTCCTTGAGTCAGGGTGAATTACCTCCGACGTGGAAGACTGCACATATTCTATCTCTCTTTAAGTCAGGGGACCCTTGTGACCTGAATAATTACCGGCCTATTTCTATACTTTCCTCTCTCTCAAAAATCCTGGAAAAGGTTGTCAATACTCAAATCAGAGATCACTTGGACCAGCACAATCTCCTAAACCCTGCCCAGTCTGGGTTTCGGAGAAAACACAGCACCACTTCTGCTTTTGCAAAAGTAACTACCGACTGGCAAATTGCCTTAGACTCTAAAAACCATGTAGTTGCTCTATTTCTCGACCTCAGCAAGGCCTTCGACACCGTGGATAACAACATCATGCTTACATCACTGACAAATATCGGCCTAGACATCCTTGCCATCAGCTGGTTCACTAGCTACCTTTCTAACAGATTGCAACAAGCTAAATCAGCAGGCGACCTGTCTCCTCAGAAATCCCTATTCCGAGGGGTCCCCCAAGGCTCCATTCTGAGACCTATTCTATTCGCTATTTATATCAACAACCTGGACTCTCACCTGCAAGTAGCAAACGTGCAACTATTTGCTGATGACACGGTACTCTATGCCTCAAATTCCTCACTTCTCACGGCCTATGAAGACCTACAACGAGACTTTACCTCCTTACAACATAGTCTCATCAAGCATAAACTACTTCCCACTGCCAAAAAGACTTAATCTATGATTCTCTCTCCTAAAGCAGCCTTTGGCACCTCACACATCCCACCATTATTAACGCTTATCGGTGAACCCCTGGACTCAGTAGATACCTTTAAATACCTAGGGTTCTGGCTGAACAAACTTAACTTCCTATGCCACCTAAATGAAGTCTTGAAAAAGTTAAGACAGCGACTCTGCCTTTTCTATTGTATCAAACATTTGCTTACCACAGAATCTAGAAAGAGACTAATACAGACCACTTTTCTACCCGTACTTGATTATGCTGATTTCCTCTACAATCACTGCCCTCTTACAGCGCTTAATAAACTTGACACCCTATTATCACCGAGCCCTAAGATTCATCTTTAACCTGCCTTTTCGCACCCATCATTGTCTTCTGTACCAAATGGCGGGCTGGCCATCACTTTCAACAAAGAGAAAAAGAAATGCACTCACTTGGTTCTATAGAGCTCTCACTGACAAGCTCCCTGCCTATATTTCTAGCCTGTTCAAACGTTCCCATGGCTCCTATGGTCTCAGACGTTATGCAACTCTTTGTTTCCAAGTGCCCAGAATGAAAACTAACCTTGGACTGGCCGCAATTAACTCCGCACTCCCTTCACTTTGGAACACTATGCAAAGCACACTCAAGTTTCCCTCACTGCCGAGGCCTCTCTCCTTCAAAACTTTACTAGTCGAGTATTTGTGGGAACCTTGTAGCTGCTTTAGGTAATTTGTCCTTTCAGTTTATTGGTGTCTCCGCTCTAATTAATTAATTAATATGTCATCTCCCATCGTCCATAGGGACTTCCAGTACACACACTCCCTCCCCCTCTTCATGACTCTCACTCCCCTTCCCTGCCTTCACTTATCCACTTGCAGGCCCCAGTGTGTTTTCAGTTTTTCTACCTTACCTTTCCCCTACCATATTTTATATTTTTTTGGAAAATGTCTAAGTGGGAGTTTCCTTGATGGACTCAAGTATCTTGCATACAACTATGTACCGCATTCTGCTGATGTCACTATTTTTGTATTACTTTCTTTGTTTTGTACTGTTCCTTGTCCAGGACCACTTTGAAAATGAGCTTGCTCAATGGTGTTGATGCCTGGTTAAATAAAGTTTGATTTGATTTGATGTCTTTATAAGTGACATTGCAGACGGACTGGAAGGAAAAGTATGTCTCTTTGCAGATGACGCAGGATCTGCAACAGGGTTGAAACACAAGGTGGGGTGAAAAGGATGAACAGTTACTTGTCAAGGTTGGAGGAATGGTCAAATATATGGCAGCTTAGATTCAATGCTAAGAAGTGCAAAGTAATGCATCTGGGAAACAAAAACCCAGGGGAAGAGTACACAATGGGGGTGAGATATGAGATGTATAGGAAGAGGCATCACCAGTAGTAAACAGGAAGTTGTTATCCCTCTGTACAGACAACTGGTGTGACACCATCTGGAGTACTGCGTGCAGTTCTGGAGACCCAATCTCCGCAAGGACATAGACAGGATGGAGGCAGTCCGGAGGAGGGCAACTAAAATGGTGCAGGGTCTGCACCAGAAGACATATGAAGAGAGACTTAAGGAGTTTAATATGTATACCCTCGAGGAAAGGAGGGACGGGGAACATGATATAAACTTTCAAGTACCTCAAGGGAATCAACAAAGTCCAAGAGGGTAGCATCTTTCAGAAAAAGAGATGTGCAAGAACAAGGGGGCACAACTTGAAGATCGAAGGCAGATGGCTCAGAGGTAATGTGAGGAAGTATTTTTTCACGGAGAGGGTTGAGGATGCATGGAACAGCCTACCTGTGGAGGTTGTGGAGTCAAAAACAGTGGGGGAATTCAAGAATGCATGGGACAGACATAAGGCAATTCTAGGGATTGGGGGTAGGAGGAAGTAGGCTGTTGGTTAACTAGGATCTGCAGCTTATCCATTAGGTAGGGAAATGGGCAGACTGGGTGGGCCAAGCAGTCCTTATCTGGCGTCAAATTCTATGTTAGGCCTCATCCGGGCAGAAATCCAAGCCCTCCTGAACAAAAAGGTGATCCAGGCAGTGCCACCAAGTCGAAGAGGAAGGGTATATTACTCGCACTTCTTCCTAGTCCCAAAAAAGACAGGGGACCTTCGTCCCATCCTGGATCTCAGTCAGCTGAATGGTTTCATTGAATACAAAAGATTCAGGATGGTGACACTGCCGTGATTGCTGCCCATGCTTCACCAAGGGGACTGTCTCTGCTCCCTGGACATGCAGGACACATGTAACAGTATGCACATCAAAATCCTTCTGTACCACAGAAAATACCGTGACTTTACCTTCCAGGGAGAGCACTACCAGTTCTGAGCGCTGCCGTTTGGTCTTTCCTCGGCACTTCGGGTGTTCACCAAGTGCCTGGCTGTGGTGGCAGCAGCTCTCAGGAGGCAGGGACATTATATCTGCATAGGCACATCCAAGAGCAGGGTCATTCTTGATGCTGTACAGGGGACATGCCTCAGACAGCTAGTGTTGGAACCCACTCAGGAGGGAGCAACCTTAGACCTGGTACTCTCAAAAGGGGATGGAGAAAGAATCTCAGATTTAGAAGTGGGTAGCCATCTGGGAACAAGTGACAACCAAACAGTGTGGTTCACAATAAACACAGCCATAGAGTCAAGCCATATAAAAACAAGAGTATTGGACTTTAGGAGGGCTGACTTTGGGAAAATGAGTGTGCCTCAGTAAAGCACAAGCAAACTGACAAGGAAGAGGGGTGGAGGAACAATGGGGAATAATCAAAACAGCCATCACAGAGGCAACAAGCCTTTGTGTGAAGCAAATCAACAAAACAAAATGAAGGAAAAGAACATTATGGTTCTCAAAAGAGGTGGAAGGGAAGGTTAAGGAGAAAAGGAGAGCATTCAGGAAATATAAAGAAACACAGAAGAAGCTGGACAGAGAACTTTATCAGTTAAAGCAGAAGGAGGCAGGGAAGGCAGTCAGAATAGCAAAGGCACAAACTGAGGAAAAGATAGCCAACTCTGTTAAGAAGGGGGATAAAACCTTTTATAGGTACATTAGGGACCAAGGAAAGGATACAGAGACTTAATAAAGGGAAGGGAATGTGGGCAGAGGGTGACAGTGAAAAAGCAGGGATACTGAACAAATATTTCTGCTCAGTATTCTCAACGGAAGAAGAGGGGGAGGTACCTACATCAAACAAGAGAAACACTCTGAAATAGGGGGTTCGATACCAGACCATTCACAGAAGAAAGGGTTTAGAAAGAACTCTTGAAACTGAGGGTGGACAAAGCAATAAGGCCTGATGGGATTCACCCCAGAATTCTAAAAGAACTAAGGGTAGAACTAGTAACGCCACTGGCTGCTCTCTCTAACAAATTATGGGTGGTATCTGAGTACTGGAGGAGGGTTGATGGGCTTCCACTTCACAAAAGTGGGAGCAGGGCAGAGGCAGGAAACTACAGACCAGTTAGTTTGACCTCTGTGGTAGGGAAAATGATGGAATCACTTCTGAAGGAAAGAATTTTTGAGTACCAGCCAGCCCGTCAGCACAGCGGTTGGATTTCTGCTTGTGACGCCGGTGACCCAGGTTCAGGAACGGGCTCAGGTTGTCGGAGGGCCGGCCAGGGGGAGAAGGATTGAGCGTCTCTAGGACTGCTCTCCTTCTCTGGGGGGAGGCTCTGTGCTCGGCACAGGAGCGACACCTGTCGGAGGCTGGGTCGTTGCCCTGGGCCAACGTAAGGTCGATAATTTCTGGGGTGGGACAGACGCTGGCATCATTGCATGTCTCCATCCCAGCTTACAGGGGAAAAAACTCCTCCCTGCCTAGCGCCTAGAGGAAGCCCTGTCTCTGGGCTTCAATTGGCTTCCTGGCCCAAGCTCCCCCAAACCGATACCGGTATTGTGGTATCGGTCCTCCCTATGGTGCTGCGACCCCGCCCCCTGGGGAGTAAGCCAGGGGTAACCGAGGGAGCAATGAGGGTCTCAATAGGAGGTGGGAACCAGCAGGGATGCTAGCGACTAGGGCAGAATCAATGGTGAAGGACGGAAGGGACAAAAGGGCTAAAATAAAAAAAAAAAATTGTTGAGTACCTAGAAGCCAGTGGGGCACAGGACCCAAGGCAGCATTGTTTCACAGCAGGAAGGTCATGTCAGACGAACCTAATGGATTTCTTTGACTGGGTGACTAAAGTAGTAGCCAGGGAGGGGCTGTGGATATGGCCTACCTAGATTTTAGCAAGGCATTTGACACAGTATCACACAAAAGATTAATATACACGTTAGCCAGCCTTGGAGTGGGTCCCAAGGTGGTTGCCTGGATAAAAAACTGTCTGGACATCAGGATGCAAAGGGTAACAGTAAACTGAGTCCACAGTGAAGAAAAGAGGGTAACTAGTGGGGTACTGCAGGGTTCGGTACCGGGACCAGTCCTCTTTAATGTCTTTAAGTGTCATTGGATAGCACCTGGAAGGAAAAGTATGTCTCTTTGCTGACGACACAAAGATCTGCAGCAGGGTTGATACACAAGGTGGGGTGGAAAGGATGAAAAGGGACTTGGCAAGGTTGAAGAAAAGGTCAAATATATGGCAGCTCAGGTTCAATACAAAGAAGTGCATGGTAATGCATCTGGGAAACAAAAACCCAGGGAAAGAGTACACAAAGGAGGATGAGATAACAACAAAAATGGAAAGGGACCTGGGGGTAGTCATATCAGATGACCTAAAGGTGGGCAAGCAATGTGAGAAGGCAGTAAGGAGGGCTGGGGGGATGCTGGGATGCATAGGGAGAGGCATCAACAGTAGAAAACAGGAAGTTGTTATCCCTGTGTACAGACAGTTGGTGAGACGCCATCTGGAGCACTGCATGCAATTCAGGAGACCCCATCTCCACAAAGACATAAACAGAGTGGAGGCTGCTCAGAGGAGGGTAACCAAAATGGTGCAGGGTCTGCACCAGAAGACATACGAGGAGAGACTAAAGCAGCTTAATATGTATACACTTGAGGAATGGAGGGAGAGGGGGGACATGATAGAAACTTTCAAGTATCTCAAGGGAATTAGCAAAGTACAAGAGGGTAGCATCTTTCAGAAAAAGAGATGTGCAAGAACACGAGGGTACAATTTGAAGATGGGGGGGACGGCTCAGAGGTAATGTTAGAAAGTATTTTTTCACAGAGAGGGTTGCGGATGCATGGAACAGCTTTCCTGAGGAGGTTGTGGATTCAGGAACAGTGGGAGAATTCAAGAATGCATGGGACAGACATAAGGCCATTCTAGTGGGGGGGTAGGAGGAAGTTAGCTGTTGATTAACTAGAATCTGCAGCTTATCCATCAGGTAGGGAAATGGGCAGACTAGGTGGGCCAAGCGGTCCTTATTTGCCATCAAATTCTATGTTTCTACCCCTTCCTCAGTGACTAGCTCCTGACTGCTCCCACAAGGGAACAGCTGTGTCACACACTGGAAAGTGTCAGAGTTGGAACACCCCTCTTTTTTTGTTTATTATATGTACAGTAAGTGACATCACGAGGCATTTCATTCTCTGTCCCTCTATTCTATAAAATCTACTGCAGTAGTGCTTATTTCTGTCTTTTATTTACCATCACCTTTCTATCATGATGGGGAGGCCTCCCATTATGATATCCTTATCTAAACTGCCCCACTTTATTTTCTTTCCCTTGCATCAGTGGTGTAATTTCTTTTAGTTATTTTTTTTTTTCTCCCTGTACTTTCAGGTAATGCAGCTGTAGATGGCTCGAAAGCAGACGAGCCGCACTGCGTTCTAAAATAAAGATTATAAGTGGTGTAATACCTGAAAGGCTGATAGAAAGGTCCAAGTATATAGTTGAAACAGGCTTTAACACAGGTAATGGGTACAGGAACACCTGCACAGACTTGCATTTAAAAGATTAGTTACGCTTAGCAGCAGACAAGTGCCTTTGATGTTAACACGTACCAGCTTTCCAGCTCCTAAACGTAAGGTCTAGACCTGCTGGGAATAGCTTCAGGTGGTTTCTACGATAGAGTGTCTTTTGTATTTTTAATTTGTTTACCCCTGTACCACTCTGAATCAGACATAAAAGAGAAAACCTAGTACGGTTTTGCAAGGCTGTTTCCGACCTGTCTAACACAGACTGAAGCAGCTCCTCAACTTGGGAGGAAAAATATGTTTTGTAAAATATATACATTAAGGAAATAAAACACACTTACTAGACTTTCAGGTATTTAAAAGAAAAAGGGTTCTGTTAGGTTTTCATCGGGCTAGACCATAATAGTCTCCTAGTAGCCCATAATACTTAAGATGCCTGGATGAACTTAGTCTACAAAAACAAACAGTCCTAAGAAACCAGTAGCAAGGCTTTAACTGAAAATAGCTCAGTTAAACACTATTATTATTATTTAATAGAGCTTGTACAAGGCAAACATGTTATTCTTGTGGGTTAAAAATGTGCCTATTTTTATTTTTGTTCATTTTAAATACCAACACATTTTGTCATGTTGTTTTTGTATATTACAGTTGTATTCTTACCTCTTTCAGGTCATTTCTGTCATGGACTGCACTGCACTTCTAAGGGCCAGCGGCCCTCAAATGAAACATATTTATAGTGATCTGAGATCTGAGGTCAGCCCATTGTGGGAGGGGCTAAGAACTTTTATTATTAATTAAGCTTTTTCTTGTTTTCTAAATATATTTATAAAACTACTTTAACTGCAGTCTGATGACAATAATTAAAATAAGTTATGGTCATGCAGATTTACCTACTTTACGTATTAGAGTAGAAACTTGTGTGTATTAGAATGGGGGGATCAGCTGACCTATGATGTAGGATTTTCCACCTATATAAGGTGGTTGCCTTCTATACAACTCATATAGTCTTTGAGCACAGAAGATAGTAGAGATACTGAAGGCAAGTACGTCTACTCTGTGGCAGTACTTAACAATACTGAAGTTTCTCAGGTTGAGAAAAGCCAGTTGGTGCTTAGTTTATTTTCTTTTAATTTCTGTTTGAAGTTATTTATTTTGAAATTTTTTTACAATAAATTTCACACAGAACTATGTGTTCTTCAAGAAATTGTGTCACTGACTTATCACTTCCCACACATGCTCACAGAAAGCACCTTCCAACTGTTCCAAGACGTGGGGGTTACTTTAACTCTTTCCAAGTCATCCTCCTGGCCCAGTCAGGGATTACAATACATAGGGGCCATCTTGGACACCGTCCAGAGAGCACCTTCCTCCCCTCAGACAAGGCAGATTGACTAAGAGCGCTGGCTCAGAGGGTCATTTCCACAAACCAGACCCCAGCCAGAACAGTCCTACAACTGCTAGGACATATGGCAACCACCATTGTGACAGTACCCTTAGCTTGTCTGCACATGAGGGTTCTCCAGTGGAACCTCAGGGTACAATGGGACCGGCGTTTGGACGATCTCAAACAGCCAGTCAGGATCTCCAAGGCAGTGCATCAGACTTTGGAGTGGTGGCTCACCCCTCCTGGCTAAATTCCAGGGCTCCCTTTCAAAATCCAAGTCCTCGGCAGAAACTGACAATGGATGTCTCGAGACTAGGGTGGCATACACATTTCAAAGATCATCAAACAAGAGGGACGTGGACTCCTTTAGAATCCAATTTACTGGAAATGAGAGCCATTCTGTATGCCTTACAGGCGTTCCAGACAGTAGTTCTTCCAGGCCCCCTACTGATCCAGACACACAACATGCCAGTGGTCTTCTACATGAACAAGCAAGGGGGCACACACTCTTATCCCCTTTGCAGAGAAGCCGTGAGAGTCTGATACTGGGCATTGGTGCAGAACCAGGAACACAGCTGTTCATGTTCTAGGAGTACAAAACACCCTAGCCGACAGCTTCAGCCACTCTTGGTCTCAGGCTCACACATGGGAGGTACTACAGGACATAGGAGATGGCCTTTTCAAAAGATAGGGACTTCCAGAACTGGACCTCTTACCATCCCTAGTCAACGCCAAACTGCCCAATTTCTGCTCGCTAGATCGAGGGCCTGGTGTTTTTTGGATAGACGCATTGTCCCTCTCTTGGACAGGGAGGTTCCTTTATCCCTTCCTTTCCTTTCCACTGCTTCAGAGAGTACTGCTCAAGCTACAAATGGAATGAGCTGTCATGATTCTCATAGTGCAATTTTAGCCTTGACAGATTTGGTTCCTGTTGCTCCAGCAGTTAGCAACGGAACCTCCAGTTCCTCTACTCCTGTCTCCTCGCTTGCTCTCCCAGAAGCAAGGTACTCTAGTAAATCCGAATCTCCAGTCTCTGCACCTGCATGCATGGCTTCTGCAGACTTAGTCAGGGACAGGTATGGGGTATCCACAAGGGTAGCGGAGATCTTAGTGGCTGTGAGGAAACCCTCGACCAGGGCTACATATGCCATGAAATGGAAACGTTTCTGCCTATGGGCTTCATCCCGTCACTTGGATCCATTCACTTGTATGGTGAATTCAGTCCTGTAGTACCTCCTTTTCCTGTCTGATGTGGGCTAGCTATTCATCGATAAAGGTACACCTTGCTGCACTGTCAGCTTATCATGTACCAGTGAATGACAGGACCCTGGCACAAACAGACCTGTCCCATACATTTTTGTGTGGTATAATGCACATTAAGCCACCCAGACAGGACCCTATTCCCCAATGGGAGCTTATTCATGTTAGAAAAACTTACATTGCCTCCTTTTGAGCCCGCCTCGAGTTGTGAGCTTTGCTTCCTATCTTGGAAAGCATTGTTTTTAGTTGCCATTACTTCAGCCCAGAGGATTTCCAAGCTTCAGGCTCTGATGTAAGAGTGTTACTTGATTTTTCACAGGGACAGGGTATCCCTACGTACTAATCCTAAGTTTCTCCCAAAGGTGGTGTCCGAGTTCACTCTTAACCAGGACATTCATCTCCCAGTTTATTATCCAGAGTACTCCAAGGGAAAGCCTTGTTTCATACTCTGGATGTTAACAGAATACTTCGTTTTTATGTAGACCATACTAGATCTCCTAGGAAGATAGACCAGTTGTTTGTATCTTTCAGCCAGAGAATGTTAAGGGCACCACTGACTAAGCAGACATTGTTCAAATGGTTGGTCAATTATATAGTTTTCTGCTATCAAAAGTACGACAAACCTTTACCAGAACCAGTTAAAGGTCATTCCACCAGGTGTGTTGCCACTTCATTCACATCACTCTGAAATGTCTCGGCAGCTGATCTCTGTGTGGCTGCCAGTTGGAGTTTCATCCATACCTTCATTGGACACTACAGTCTGGACATTACTTCCAGAAGGAAGGCCGGCATTGGCCTTGCTGTCCTCCAGGGACTGCTGTCTTAAAGGCACGGGTAGTCTCCTTTCTTTCTATAACCACCGCCCATCGGACCTGGATCATATCCTTGTACTGCTTGGGACTCAGTCCTAATGGTTGTTACCTGCTGCAAGAGCTCTGTCTCAATGTGAAATAGTACAGTTACGTAAGAACTTACCGTAACAGTAGATCTTTGAGAAGAGCTCTTGCAGCAGGTATGCTTTCCCTCCCACCTTCCCCCGTGGTCATGTAAATTTTCTTCTCTCTGGGGGATGTTAGAACCTCCTCAGTGCCCCATTCTTTATACTAGCTGGGTCTCCGGGCGAACTAAGGTGGTGCCGGGAGACCATCCCTTTATACCATTGGTGACATCAGGGGTGGGGCTGATGTCGGGGGTGGTCCTCCGCCTTGGACTACTAGCTAGAATTTTTTTGTGGGGTCTTAGTACCTGGCAGCATAATCCTAATGGTTGTTACCTGCTGCAAGAGCGCTTCTCGAAGATCTGCTGTTACAGTAAGTTCTTGCGTAACTGTACTTTTTCCTGTCTTTGTGCTATTGATATCCTGGAGTTGCAACTTGGCTCCTAAAGTAAAATCTTTTATTTACCTAACAGTTGTGATATTGTCTTAATTGCAAGATAGTGATTTATTTTCTCTGGCTAAAAGAGAAAACTGTTGGCATCTGCCATCAGAAGAGCACACTACTGAAGTTAACCTGTGGTGACCTTCCTAGCGCAGGAAAAATAAGTGTCCTGGGGCAAACCTAGGTGATGACAGCTGAAAAACAAGGTAACAGACAACTCTCTAAAGGCGGTTACAGCCAAAAGAGAGAGGGTTGTCTCGTTTGGTTGGCAGTGGACTGGGATTACAGTGAACCTTGGAGTACTGAGACAGAGCTGGCCAGTGGAAAATTCTACCTTGGCAGTCAAGAAAGAGGATATACAAAAGATGGCACTTTACAATTTATTTTTCTTTCTAGTTGGCACAGTTGAGTGTAGGTTGAGAATGAGCTCCACAGAATATGACTCTCTTAACTGTGCAACAGCTTTGTGGCAAGTGCCAAGAAAAGGGGGTCCAGCTTGGGGGTCTAAAAAAGAAAAAGCAGACCTCGTAGCAGCTCAGAACCTCTGCATACCACCCGCAGACTAATGGTCTGGTGGAGCGATTTAATTTGTTGCTTAAGACCATGCTGAGGACATTCTCTGACCAGTTCAGGAGGGAGTGGAACAAATATTTGCCCCATCTCCTTTTTGCATGCAAGGAAATCCCACAGAAGTCCAGAAGGTTTTCACCCTTTGAACTCTTGTTTGGCCATAGGGTGAGGGGGGCCTAGATTTAGTTTGGGATGAATGGGAGGGTGACTGTGCTTCCCAAGGGAAGTCTGTTGTGGAGTACATCCTAAACTTTAGGACCTGGATTACAGAGCTCATGGGGCTTGCTCAGGAGCACTTAGCCACTGTGCAACAGTGGCAGAATGTCTGGTATGATCATGGAGGCCGAGAATACAAAGTGGGACAGTGAGTGATGGTACTCATCCCTGTCCATCTAAATAAAATGCAGGCAGCATAGGAGGAGCCATTCTTCACTGTCTAAAAGGTGAGTAATGTTAACTACCTGATAGAGCTACCTGGTAGCAAGTGCAAGCGAAAGGTGTATCATGTCAACATGACGAAGCCCTACTACAACAGAGAGGAATTGGCATCACTGTGTGCAGTGCCACAGAAGGGGAAACTGAGGCTGATCTACTGGTGGACCTCCTCTGGGAGGCCCAGGTAGGATCCTCTGTAGACCTTGCCCTCTCCAACCGAACACCAGTCCAAGTGCAGGAGATTCCAGGTGCGTTGAGAGAGTTTGGGGATGTTCATAGGGGAAACCGGGTTCACCCCACTGGCTGCGCACCATGTGGATACCTGGGCCCAGGTGCCACTGAGACAGTCTCCCTACAGGGTACCAGAGCAGGTGAAGCAGACCATAAAAGAGGAGCTCCATGAGATGCTACAACTTGGAGTGATCCAGAAGTCCAGTAGCCCCTGGGCCTCGCCCGTGGTCTTGATCCCTAAAAATGATGGCACCACATGGTTCTGTGTTGACTACCAGAAGCTCAACAGCTGCATGCAGTCATTCGCTTACCCCATGCCCAGAACAGATTAGACCCTGGAGAAACTCGGGGAGCCAAGTATCTGACCACAATAGACTTAACAAAGGGCTACTGGCAGGTACCTCTAACCCCTGCAGCCAGGGAGAGACTGCTTTCATTACCCCATTTGGCTTATACAAATTCAATGTAATGTCCTTTGGGATGAAGAATGCACCCACAACCTTTCAACGGCTGGTGGATTGCATTCTGTCTGGTGTAGGTGATTGTGCACTGCCCTATATGGATGACATAGCCATATACAGCCAGACCTGGGAGGAGCACATCCAGCATGTGCAGAAGGTGTTCTGCAGGCTGAAGGTCACAGGGCTGGCAGTCAAGGTGGAGAAGTACCAGATAGGCATGGCAGAAGTATCCTGCCTCGGGCACTGGGTGAACAGTGGACACATCCATCCAGAGTAAGCCAAGGTTGATGCCATCCTGGCTTGGCCAACTCCTAGTACTAAGAAACAGGTAAGGGCATTTCTGGGAACAGCGTGGTACTACAGGAGGCTTGTCCCTCACTACAGTGATACAGTCACACCCCTGTCAGACCTAACAAAAAAGAGAAAACCAGAGAAGGTCAAGTGGATAGAGGCCTGTGAGTCTGCTTTTCAGGAACTAAAGAAGGCCTTAAGTGGGCCAGTTGTGCTAGCTAGCCCCAGTTATAGTCTAAAGTTTATTGTCCTCGTGGATGCCTCAGACCATGGGCTGGGAGCTGTGCTGAGGCAAGTTACGCTGCAGGGGGAGGAGCACCCTGTAGTGCATCTGAGCCAGAGGCTGCTACCCAGAGAAGAGGCCTATGCCAAAATTAAGGAGTGCTTGGGAATAGTGTAGGCCCTTCAGAAGCTACAGCCTTACCTGTATGGGTGTGAATTTACTGTGGTTACAGATCATAACCCTGATCTGGCTTCATAGATTCAGTGGGCAAACTGGAAAACTACTGCGCAGAGGCTTGGTACTGCAGGCCTGTAACATGATCATTCAGTATCACAGTGGTAAACAAAATGCCAATTTGGACAGGCTGTCTAGGCAGGTCTAACAGCAGGGCTGAACACCTTGGGCACTTCAAAGCTGCATGAATTGCTGTGTCTCTTGGGGTGGCCCAAAGGATCGTCTTCATTACTTTGGGAGGATGTGACAGAAATGGAAATGAAGTAGTTAATGGGTTGGATTTTTCTGGCCTTCTGAGAAAAGAAAAAAACAATGGGACTCTACTTCACTAGCAGCCTCTGGATAAGGTAATGGGCTAGCTAATAAATTTCAGAGAGTGACCAAGAGGAGGCATGGATATTCAGACACATGTACACACAGATTATGAATGGACTGGACCCTTCTAATATAAACTGGTAGTGAAATGGTTCTAATTGGGCACCCATAGGTTTGTAAATTCACTGGGGCAAGAGAATTCAAACGTGTACAGAATTTAAAATCGTTGGTCAATTCAAAGGGATGATCCATTACAGAGTTGCAAATGTAACTATAAATTGAGATGATTCCTCTCGAGCAGGGGGCTTTGGAATGACAGCACTGTGAAAAGAAGCAGTGCCTGCCTTCAGAGATTTGTGTAGGGGGAACAGAGAGCTTAGATTTAAATTTTCTGTCAGCTTAAGAAGGCAAGTACCTTATTATGTTGGAGTAAAGCAGTCTGTAGTGTTTTTCTTTGCTGAATCTTGTCATTTAAAACCATTTGTTTATTTTTTATTTATTGAAATCTTGGATTAACACCTTTGAGGACAAGCTCATTACATAGGTTCCACGTCATGGGTAATTGAACACTGAAACATTGGACAAAAATGGGAGAGTAAACAGTAACACAGTTGAACAGGTTATAACTAGTAAAAAAATAAAAATAACAATCAAAGGCTGTGTACCAATAGCCCGAGTCAACTATGCAAAACGTAAACAACTACATGGATGTGAGACATTGTACAGACTGGGGAGAGCAAACAGCAACACAATTGAACAGGAATGGTTATAATTAGTAAAAGATCACAATCAAAGGCTATGTACCAGTAGCCTGAGTCAGCTATGCAAAAACTAAGACACCATACAAGAATGTGAGACAGGAGATACTGGTGAGAGTAAAACCTAGTCATGGACCCAAAGGGCTTCATCGACGAAAGGATAGAGAAGGCAGGAGGGAGGGCCCAGGTTACTAGGCCAGCAAGAGTAGGTAGGGGGAAGGGCACAGGTTACAGGGCCAGAGGATATGGGGGATCAAGGGTAGGGTGCTGGAGGATGGCAGGTGGGAACTGAGTACTCTAGGCAGCCTGTAAAAGTGTTTTCCTCTCTTTGTACTATTGATATCCTGGAGTTGCACCTTGACTCCTAAAGTAAAATCTTTTATTTACCTAACACATGTGACTGCTTAATTGCAAGGTAGTGATTTATTTTCTCTGGCTAAAGGAAAACTGTTGGCATCCACCATCAGAAGAGCTGCAGAGCATACTACCCAAGTTAACCTGTGGTGACCTTCCTAGCCTTGTGCAGGAAAAAGTAAGTGTCCTGGGGCAAACCCCAGTTGGTGGCAGCTGAAAAACAAGGTAACAGGTGACTAAAGGCAGTTATAGCCAAAAGAGAGAGGGTTGTCACACTGTCCTTTTTGGCGGAGACACCCAGGACATTATTTCTCGTCTCCAAGAGTCAGGCAAGGACTTGCGGTTGGTACAGTTCATGTACCATTCCCAGCCCAGACCTACCCAGCGCCAGTACTTTCACCGGACTCCTAGACTGCAGTCCAAGGGTCAGCAGCCCAGAGGTGCCTTCAAGCGCAAAGCGGCCACCCAGCCCCTAGAGCACCCAGAGCGTCCCCAGCTGCTATGCCCACCCCTCGTGCTACCTCTTGACTCCTTACCCGACCCCAGTAGCAGCCTTGAGGGAGGCGATGGGTGGGGGTCACATTTCCCTATACCGTCACAGGTGGCGCACCATACCTTCAGACCAGTGGGTACTTCAGATGATAGAAAGGGGTCACACTCTGGAGTTTTCAGAGGTCCCTACAGACAATCCTTTCTTGTACTCCCATTACCCTCCAGCCCACGCTGCCCTCATCCAGGAGGAGATCCAGGTACTTCTGGGAAAAAAGGCCATAGAACCCATCCCACTGGCACAAAGAGGGAAAGGGTTCTATTCCCACTTCTTTTTAGTCCCAAAGAAGACTGGGGACTTGAGACTGATTCTAGATATCAGCCACCTGAACCTTTGTATAGAGTACAATCACTTCAGGATGGTTGCCCTTCATGGCCTGCTACCTCTCCTCCACCAGGGAGACTGCCTCTGTTCCCTGGACATGCAGGATGCCTATCTCCATATCCTCATTCCCCTTTAGCCTTTCCTGAGCCCCACTGGGTCTTTACCAAGTGCCTGGTGCTGGTAGCTGCAGCCCTTCACAGTCTGGGGGATTACATCTTTCCTTAGCTGGATGACTGGCATTAGCCCCTCCAGGGTACAGTTGATTCAGACTCTGGATGCCACTTTCCGCTTGTTCCAGACTGTCAACCTTCCCAAGTCTTGCCTTTCACCAAGCCAGCCACTCCAGTACCTAGGAGCAGTCCTAGATTCGGCACAGAGAAGAGCCTTCTTGCCCCAAGACAGGGTGAAACGTCTGGTGGCGCAAGCTCGGCTGGTTTCTTCCTCTTGTCTGGTTCTAGCCAGGTCTGTCCTGTGGCTTCTGAGTCACATGGCAGCTGCTATAGCCATGGTCCGCCTGGCCTGCCTTCACATGAGGGTGCCCCATTGAACTCTTCGAGCTCAATGGGGCCAATGCTCCGACGACTTGGACCAACGGGTTTTGGTCTCCAATCCGGTGAGGCAGACCCTGAAATGGTGGCAGAACCCCTCCAATCTCCTCAAGAGGGTTCCTTTCAAGACAGAGTTATCGCAGCAGATTCTTACGGTGGATGCATCGGGCTTGGGCTGGGGAGCTCATTTGGCTGACCATCAGATCCTGGAAATTGGTCAGAGTGCTAGCAACATCTCCACTTCTATATTCTGGAGATGTAGGCAGTCTTTTACACCATGCAGGCCTTTCAGACTCATCTCTTTCCAAGACCTTTCCTGGTTCAGACAGATAATGTCTGTCGTCTTCTACATCACCAAACAAGGGGGAACTCATTCCTACCCTCTTTGCAGGGAGGCTATGAGAGTTTTGTATTGGGCGATACAGCACAACCTGGAGCTAGTCATAGTTCGTTCCAGGCATCCAAAACTACCTGGTCGACAGCCTACACTGGTCCAGGTCGAGAGTCTCGAGTGGGAACTTCTACTCTCCATGGTAGAAGGAAGGGTAGAAGACCTCTTCAACAGGTGGGACCGTCCAGAGCTAGACCTTTTTGCATCCCTACTCAACACAAAACTGCCCAATTTCTGCTCGCTTGATCCAGGGCCTGGTGTTTTCTGGTGTGATGCATTGTCCCTCTCCTGGACAGGGAGGTTTCTGTATGCCTTCCCTCCCTTAATTCTTCTGCAGAGGGTTCTCCTCAAGCTTCAGTCAGATGGAACGGAAATAATTCTGATGGCTCCCTACTGGCTGTGCCAGATATGGTTTTCTCTCCTATAGCAACTGGCAGTGGCACCTACAGACCCATTGCCCCTGTGCTCTGACTTGCTGTCCCAGGAGCAGGGCACTCTGGTCCATCTGAACCTCAAGTTACTACATCTTCATGCTGGGTCCTGCAGACTGAGCTATTGTCTGCTTTGGAGTCTCCTCTCGGGTGGCGGATGGCTTGTTGGCTACTAGAAAGCCTTCCACAAGAGCCACTTATGCTATGAAGTGGGAAGCAATTCTCCATTTGAGCCACTGCATGGCACTTGGATCCCTTCACCTGTCCAGTGAACCTCATCCTAGAGTGCCTCCTTTCGCTCTTGGACTTTGGTCTAGGTTATTCTTCACTTACGGTGCACCTTTCTGTGATCTCTTGCATACCATGCACCTGTTGAGGGCAAAACTATTGCCCAGCTGGATCTTTCCTGCAGGGTATTCTACATTTGAAGCCTCCCACTGGGGACTCTGTCCCACCATGAGATCGTTTGTTTATTCTAGAAAAGCTTACTCTACCTCCCTCTGAGCCAGCTGCAAGCTACGCTTCCTTCTGTGGAAAGCATTTTTTCTAGGGACATGGATATGATGTCCTATCCACACTTTCTGGCAGTTGCCTTTCCCCTTTAAATCTTGCCGGAAATGTCTTCAAGCTGGCTTCTCCCACCCACCCGGGTGGTAACTTCCTCAGTTCCACCCCTGATGCCAGATCTTCCTTTCCACTGGAAGAAGCAGGTTCCCTCCTTACCGCTCCCTCATTGAGTAGGGCCTCGCATTTAAATCTTCAGATTTACTTTCAGATTTCTAAACAAAAATGTTTTTTGTCTTCAGCTTGATCTTCAGTCATGATCACAATGGTCGACAAGTCCGCTCCCGGGTTCCGCTGGTGCCCTTGCGAGCAGAAGATGTCCCGAACGGACCCACACTCCACATGCGTCTACTGCTTGGTACACGAGCACGATCCCCAGGGTTGCGAGTTTGTCACTCGTTCCACCCAACCATTCTCAAGGACCATCTCGCCTGACTTAAGCTCGGCCACCCGGGCCAACTGAACCCGCCAGTCAAATCCAAGGACACCCGTTGAGTGGTCTCTGTGGCTGCAGGGTCTGCTGAACAGCTTGCGATGTTCGAAGAGGAGGCAGCCCAGTTCACATCCTTCTCCTCTTCGGCTTCTGCCTTCTTGCCACTTCAGCTGGGCTCGACTTTTACGGGCTCCATCAAGGGATTGTGTCAGTCTCTGCTGACCCTCGGCCAGAGACCCTCTGGGCACAAATCAAAATCCAAAAAAGACTCCAAAAAAGAAAATGAAAGGACTCGCCAACATTCGTGGTATCGGGAGCGCTCTTATTCAAATTCTCGGCCCAGGCGGCCAGCTCCATGGTAACCCCATTGGGCCAGTTAGCTGAGACACTAGTTGAAGTCCCGGCCAAGATTTTTCTCAAACTGATCAACCAGTTGTTGACTGAAGAGGCCAGCACTTCCTTGTCCAGGACTCCAATCCTGACTCAGATCATTGGAGGGATGGATCAGTTCACTGACCTGCCGCCTCTGGTCAACAACCAAGACCCGGAGGAGCCTTGGCGTTCGCCAACTCCCTTCAAGCCACCCGGCGGTTGAGGTCCCATTCCCGTGGGTGGAGCGGCTCCCACTGACGTGGGCGCTGCCGCTGCTCTTCATTCTCGAGTGAGGAGAAGCTTCAGTGCAAATTCTGTCAACGTTACAAGGACCTCATGTGGCAACAGCTGGTGTTTACCAGTGTGAAGCCGACCCCGGTTTCTACACCAGCCATCACTTGGCTTTCGCGCGACAGGCCGATGCCTTCTCTGCCTAAGGAGCCAACCAAGATGGTCCAGGCTTGGCTGACCCTGGCTTCTCCACTGATACCCATGGAGATGCTGCCCGAAGTCGACAGCTGGTGCTCTGACTAAGGAGTCTCGGCCGGCTAAGGGGCTTCCCCATTGGTTGTCGGTCACCGTCACCCCTAACCATCGTTGGAGGGTCATTGGGGACTCCAGTGGTCAACCACTTTTTAATGACTCTTAGGAGTCGGAGGATTCCTCTCTGCACTCCCATCCAGTCGATGAGGAGTCATTGGGGGATCTCTCAACCGAAGAAGGTCCTACTTCCTTTCTGGGCCTTCTTCGACTGATCTCTCAGTCCACAGGGATGAAAATGGAGCCCATCCAGAAATGGGCCCGTTACCCATGGACTGAGGTCCTCGACAAGGGGGATTCTCCAACGGAGGCCTTATCAGTGGCAGAGGCCATTCTTGGCCCTGCCTTGGAGCTCTGCAAGTGTCCAGCTGCCTGCCCTGCCCTGCACCACCCTCCTGGATGGCTCACAAGTACGTGGTACCCACCGGTTCCCTCTTGGGATTCACCGAACACCTCTCGGCTCTGGTGGGGGATTCAATGTTCAGGCACTCGGGCAATACTGAGGACATCAATAAGCTGCCCGACAGAGTCCAAGAAATTGGATCATGCTGCTAAGAAGGTCTATGCTGCCTCCTCGCTTGGTCTTCGCCATGCGCTCGGCCCTCCTTATGGCCCACTTCTCCCATGCCTACTGGATGTCACGAGCCCAACCCCCAAGGGCACGGTAGGACCTCCTGTTTGCAGAGAGGATCCCCCTTTTTACAGAAATCGTGAGCAGTTGTAGGGTTCAAAAGAATCACCTACTTTCCTTTTCCCAGTGGGAGGGGGGAGACGGTAGTTTCAAGTTCCCTTGGCTCTGTACTATGTTTGGGGCTTGAGTCCCACCACTGCCACTGGTAGTCTCTTGCCTAAGTAGTTTTGTAGGATAGCCAAACGATTACTGTATTCGTTATCAAGGTACACAGTCTTTGCAAAACCCTTCTGTTTAAAATATTAGATCACAGAATCAGACCCCAGGCAGAGTTGATAAAATCATAAAAGTTTACTTAAATAAAAACAACACAATAAATTCTACAATTTAAAAGATCTTTGAACTGCAGACAATACCAAAAATAACTCTGGATGGTTTACAGAAAACACTAGATACTGTTCTAAACTATACTTTATTCTGATGTTGAGTCCAGAAAGTTTAAATGTCCTTGTGGAGATGAAAGTCATCTCCCTGTAGGTGGAAGTTCATTAAGCAACAGAGTTTGTAGCAAGTTTGTGATCAAAGTCAGTTCTCTAAGGTCCTTTTTTTGAGGCAGTATAGTGCAGTGGGTTAAGGCTCTGAGCTGCAGATCTGAAGACCTGGGTTTGAATCCCACAGCTTCCTAGGTGCATACTGAGTGATCCTGAGCAAGTCACTTAACTTCCTTGTGCTTCCAGGTCGCATCTGGAAACAAGTGTCGGCTTAGTGTGCTACTCCTGGTTAAACAATGTTCCCTTTTCCTTTTTAAGAGTCTCCAGGTGCTTCCTTGTTGAAAAGTTTCTATTCAGTATGTGAAAGGTCTAATTTCCACACACTCAGGTCTGGTTTCAGAAGTTTTTCCAGACCTACACATATACTTTTTGTAAAAGTATATACTAGCTTGGTAAGTTTTTCTTAGCTCTGAGATTCTCCAAGTGCTCAGATTCTTAACACCAAGATAAAACTGCCCTGATGCTCAAAATGGGTCTGTTTATTTAGATAAAGTCTGGTCATTTTTACACCCACTGTCTCTCTCCTCTGGGATAGCAAGCAAGCACAGATATTGGGGGTGTGACAGTTTGCCTTTTCCTGCAGGTGTCACTGTGGTTCCATGTCAAACCCCTGTACATCTGGTCCATGCATTTGGCTTGAGCCCTGACCCTAGGCCATCCCGTGACTTCTTTCCTGTTATTGGAAACTGCATGCACAGTTTTATTTAATAGTTTGACTTTTTGAGTCATAAACCTGCCGGTCCCTTATCTGGAGAAGGACCAGACCCAACCTTGCTGTTACAGAAATTCTGGCTATTTTGTTTAACTCTTAAAATCCTTTTAAAGAGACAGTGTCTTAACTCTAAAGTACATTACAGCACATACAGTAGGAACCTTAAATAAGGATATAGGCCTATCTGGCCACACTGGGCACCCTGGATGAGGTGCTTCCTTATCTGCCGGCAGACCTCCAGACCATGGTCAAACAGTTCCGAGACCAAACAGCTCCAGACAGCTATGGACATTGGGGACTCTTGTGCCCACTCCATGGTGGCAGCTGTGGCCATGCACTGCAGGGCTTGGTTGAGGATCTCAACCTTTATGGCAGACACTCAGCACAAGCTGACTTGTTCGGGCCGGGGGTCGAGGGCCACCTCACCCGCACCGAGAAGTCCAATGCCTCCTTGGACTCTCTGACATCTACCCAAAAAGACCCCAAGGGCTCCAAGCAGCAGCAGAAAAGGAAGCCCTTTTGGTCCACCTCTACTCCTGCGGCCAAACCAGCCCATCCCCAGGCTGGTCAGCAGGCCCAGGCCTGGCGACCTTGGCTGAAGTCAGTGGCCTTGGTCGCCCGTAAACCGGGGAACATAGAAACATAGACTTTGACGGCAGATAAGGACCACTTGGCCCACCCAGTCTGCCCATTTCCCTTCCTATTGGATAAGCTGCAGATTCTAGTTAACCAACAGCCTACTTCCTGCAATCCCCCACTACAATTGCCTTATGTCTGTTCCATGCATGTTTGAATTCCCCCACTGTTTTAGACCCAACAACCTCCCCAGGAAGGCGGTTCCATGCATCCACCACTCTCTCTGTGAAAAAGAAATTCCTCACATTACCCCTGAGCCATCCCCCCTCTATTTATTTTTGCATAATATGTTTATTGAGTTTTTTCAACCTTAAACGAAGGTAAAATCACACATACACAATAAAAAACAGTAACAACATTGATTCAACACATACCTATACCCCTCCAGCATCTCCCTCTTACAGCAGTTTATTAGATTATCCTCTCTCCCTCCTCCCAATTTCAAAGTGGAAAAGAAAAAAAAAAACACACAACTCATATCCATTGACTCTGCACGCTGCTACTGTATTGTAGACATTTTGTCTCTCACTTATTTGCCCTCTACCTTATCCAACCCAGAGTGACTTCTCCCCACCCCGGCTCACTATTAACATCCGTCTCCTCTACCCTTACAATCATTCAGCCATTATCTTTTATCCTTGCAACCCTTTCCCCAACACGTCCATCTCTCCTGGGGGTAACAAGGACATAAACGTTCCCCAGACTCTCCAGAACTGGTCTTCCCTGTTTTTAGCCACATAGTATAACTTTTCCAGGCCAAGAGCCTGCAGACACAGGTTTTTCCATTGCTGCATAATGGGAATTTCACTTGAAACCCATGTGTTTAGGATGCAGTGCCTGGCCAAAACAACCAGGATCCGTACCCACCTAGGAAGGGGTCTCCAGTCCTCTTCCTCTGAGTCATCCACCCCAAACAGCATGACCACCAGATTTCTCTCCACCTGCCTACTCCACATCCTACCTACTTCCCCGGCCACCCCATCCCAGAACTGTTTTAGGGACGGACACTCCCAAAAACAGTGCATGTATGTGCTCTCCTCTTTCTTACATCGTCCACAAAGAGGGGATATCTCAGGGCGGAATCTGTGAACCATGCTTGGGGGGGCAATAGAGCCTGTGTAGAAACTTATAATAAGATTCCTGGTGTTTTTTACACACCAGTAACCCCTTGTGCATCTGTAGCAGTAAATCCCATCCCTAGCCTGGTATCTCCCTCTTTAAGTCTCTACTCCATAACATCCTGGTTTTACAAGTGGAAACAGGTAAATATTGTCGACCCATTCTTGCCGCTCTTCCTATTATTCCTCCCGCTTCCCTCTGAGTACTGAGTACCATATGCTCAACCTGCTCTATGGGAGAGTCCGCTATTCGACTTCTGTCAATTATTTTAGCATAATTTCTCACCTGGAAAATTCGGAACATTCCTGACCCCATGCGCCCACCTAGCTCTTCCCCCATCATTAATTTCCCTTCCTTCCATAGGTCTTTTACACATTTAACACCTCTCTCCTCCCAAAGTAGAAAACCTGTATCTTCTAAACCCACCACAAAACCTGGGTTTCCCCTCAGTAGGAGCAACAATGTCTCTTCCCCCGGTTTCACACCAACCCATTTCAACAACTGTTCCCAGCCTTCTAAGACTGAAACTACCAGTGGATTTGGTTTCACCTGTCCATTATATGCCTTATTCCTTCCCCTTCTCAGGTATGCCAAGATCCTCACCACTCCCTCTCCTTCCTCTAAATCTAACCACCCTGCCTCTGGTGGCCTATTCACCCAATCCCCTAAAAGTCTACAGTGCATAGCTAAGGCATAATTCCTTAGATCGGGTAGATTTAGGCCACCTTTATCCCCATCTGCCTGAAGCCTACAGAGGCTTGCTCTGGGCCTTTTCCCCTTCCATAAAAAACCTGAGAAAGCCTAATCCACCCTCTTCATGTCCTTCTTATTTAGGCCCGTCAGCAACATTTGCATCAGATACAGGATCCGAGGCAAGGTATTCATTTTTATAAGATTTATATGACCTAGCCACAAAAGAGGCAGGTCCCTCCACCTTCTCAGTTCCTCTTCTATATTCTGTACCATTGGTCCATAATTTAATTTATATAACTGATTCAGCTCATGCCCAATTCGAATCCCCAGGTATGTAAATTCCATTTTTGCCTTTTTAAGACCCCAAGCCGTATTTCCAAATTCTCTTTCAGTTTCTCCCCACAGCATAATTTCTGACTTATGAATATTTATTTTATACCCAGAGAATACTGTGAACTGCTTCATCACTGCCTACAATGTGGGAACAGATCTAGCCGGGTCTCAGACATACAATAACATGTCATCTGTGTATAATGTGACCTTATGTTCTCTTCCCAACCTCCCTACCACCCCCTTGATTTCCATTGAACTTCTAATTGCAATCACTAATGGCTCTATAGCCAATGCAAATTAAAGTGGCGAAAGAGGACAGTCCTGCCAAGTGCCCCTATGGGGGCAAATTTCCCAGTTAAGCTTCCATTCACCAGTACTCTCGCATCTGGGGCTCTGTACAAGCTTTCGACCCAGCCTATAAATCCTTCTCCCGTCCCATACATCCGAAGAACCCCGAATAGATATTCTCATTCTATACAGTCAAACACCTTTTCAGCGTCCATTGTTAAGACCGCTATATTCTTTTGACCGTGGGAAGCTCTCCATATTACATTGAGGAGTTTTCTCATATTATGATATGAACTTCTACCGGAGACACAGCCTGTCTGGTCTGGGTGTACCAGCCCTGGTAGGAATTGGTCCAGTCTCCTGGCCAAAACCTTGGCCAGGATCTTGGCATCACAATTCAATAGGGAGATCGTCCGATATGACGAGCACTCCTGTCCATCCTTCCCTGGTTTTGGAACCAAACAAATGACCGCCTCCCTAAATGAAACTGGAAGATCTCCCCCTCCCCTAACCTCAGAGAACACCTGGTGCAGAAGCTGCACTACATGCTCCTGCAGTGTTTTGTAAAATTCTATGGGAAATCCATCCGGTCCACTAGCTTTCCCCTGCTTCAAACACTCTATTGCTTGCCTAACTTCCAGGTGTATGATCTCCCCATCCAACTGCCTTCATTGTTGTTCAGTTATTTTGGGGATTTTAACTCCATTTAAAAATTGCTTTGGTATGTCTCCTGTACCAGCACATTCTGCCTGGTAAAGCTGTCGATAGAATTGCTTGAATCTGTTCCTTATTGAGTCCTTGTCCGTCACCAACTTCCCTTCCCTATCTTTAATTTCCACAATATGTGTACATACTTGCCTTCCCTTTATTAACCGGACCATTAGTGGGCCAGATCTGTTCCCCCATTCGAACAAACGGCTTCTAGCTAGCATCCCTGCCATTCTTGCATCCCCCAAAAGAAAAGCATTATGTGCCTTCCTTGCAGCTTTCAAATTTTTTACCCCCTCCTCTGTTGTTCTTTCCATTACTTCCCTTTCCCACTTTTTCACCTCTTCCTCTTATTCCATTTGGGTGGTTTCCTTCCGTTTTTTGTATTGGGCAACAAACCTAATAATGGCTCCCCTTATAAAAGCTTTGCCAGCTTCACAGAATACCCCCGGGAATTCCACCAACTTCTCATTCGTCTCTTTATAATACTGCCATTGCTGCTTAAGATATTCTATAAATTATTTTTGACCCAACAGATACCTCAGAAATTTCCAAGGTGGAGGGCCCTCCCTCTGCTCCTTTACCTCCATCACCATCTGGACCATAGCATGGTCCGATAGGAGAAGGGGACTGTGCTCAATCTTTTGCACCCTGCTCAGCCAAGACCTGGGTAAATACATGTAGTCTGTCCTGGTCCAGGTTTTGTGCAGGTTCGAATAGAAGGTATACCCCTTCTCTGCTGGATGCAAAGCTCTCCAACAGTCTATCATGTCCAGGTCCAGCACTCCCTCCTGCCAATGTTTTAGCCTTCCTCCGTATCTACTCTTCCCTTCTGAGTGGTCTAACTCCCTTTGCATAACTGCATTAAAATCCCTGCCCATGATTAAACCTTCAAATTGCTCCCTCATCAGCACATCCAAAACCTCCTGGTAAAAGGCCGGGTTGAAAACTGAGGGGGCGTAAACACTTCCGAAAGTTATCTTCTCACCAAATAACATCCCTTCCACAAAAATGTATCTCCCCAACCCCTTATCTGCAACTACCCTCGTGCTGGTGAAGGGGATTGTTTTACCTATCAGCACCGCTGCTCTTCTTTTATGGGAGTTATAAGGAGAGCGTAACACCTACCCACCCACCACCCTTTCTCCAGCTTGCAGTGCTCCTGGCTGGTTAGGTGCGTTTCTTGTAGGAGGGCTACCTGAGTACCCTGACGGCGTAAGGCCGTCAATATACCAGTACGCTTAATCGGTGACAAGTTCCCCTTCACGTTCTATGAAACAATCCCCAGTGTTTTGTGCTTAACCATGAGGCCATAGTACCTTTCCCTTCACCCCTTCCATTGCCCCCTCTATTTTTAAATTGTGCCCCCTTGTTCTTACACACCACTTTTTCTGAAAGATGCTTCCCTCCTGGACTTTGTGGATTCCCTTGAGGTACTTAAAACTTTCTATCATGTCCCCCCGTCCCTCCTTTCATCAAGAGTATACATATTAAGCTCTCTGTCTCTCTTCATATGGTTTCTGATGCAGACCCTGCACCATTTTAGTTGCCCTCCTCTGGACTGCTTATATCCTGTCTATGTCCTTGCCTAGATGAGGTCTCCAAAACTGCACACAGTATTCCAGATGGGGTCTTACCGACTGTCTGTACAGAGGGATAACCACTTCCCTTTTTCTGCTTGTGATGCCCCTTCCTATGCATCCCAGTATCCCCCTGGCTCTCCTTACTGACTTCTCACATTGCTTACCCACCTTTAGGTCATCTGATATGACTACCCCCAAGTCCCTTTCTATTTTTGTTGTTGTTAGTACCTCCCCTGCTATTGTGTACTCTTCTCCTGGGTTTTTGTTTCTCAGATGCACTACTTTGCACTTCTTTGTATTGAATATAAGTTGCCATATGTCTGACCATTCCTCCAATCTTGCCAAGTCCCTTCTCATCCTTTCTACCCTCCCTTGTGTATCAACTCTGTTACAGATCTTTGTGTCATCTGCAAAGAGGCATACCTTTCCCTCCAGACCCTCTGCAATGTCACCTATAAAGATGTTAAAGAGGAATGGACCTAGTACTGAGCCTTGTGGTACTCCACTAGTAACCCCCCTTTCTTCGGAATGTGTTCCATGCACTATTACCTTCTGTGTCCTGTTGTGCAGCCAGTTTGCTACCCAGGCTACCACCCTGGAACCCACTCCCAGGCTGGCTAACTTGATTATTAGTCTTTTGTGTGGGACTGTGTCAAATGCCTTGCTAAAGTCTAGGTAGGCCATATCCACAGCCCCTCCCTGGTCTATTACTTTGGTCACCCAGTCAAAGAAATCAATTAGATTCATCTGACATGACCTTCCTGCTGTAAATACATAGAAACATAGATTGGCGACAGATAAGGACAACTTGGCCCACCCAGTCTTCCCATTTCCCTACCTGATTGATAAGCTGCAGATCCTAGTTAACCAGCAGCCTACTTCTTCCTACCCCCACCCCCTAGAATTGCCTTATGACTGTCCCATGCATGCTTGAATTCCACCACTGTTTTTGACTCCACAACCTCCTCGAAGGCCGTTCCATGCATCCACAACCCTCTCTGTGAAAAAATACTTCCTTAAATTACCTCTGAGCCATCCCCCTTCTATCTTCAAATTGTGCCCCCTTGTTCTTGCACACCTCTTTTTTTGAAAGATGCTACCCTCTTGGACTTTGTTGATTCCCTTGAGGTACTTGAAAGTTTCTATCATGTCTCCCCCTCTCCTTTTCCTCGAGGCTATACATGTTCAGCTCCTTAAGTCTCTCTTCATATGTCTTCAGTGCAGACCCTGCACCATTTGTGCCCTCCTCTGGACAGCCTCCATCCTGTCTATGTCTTTGCGGAGATTGGGTCTCCAGAACTGCACGCAGTACTCCAGATGGGGTCTCACCAGCTGTCTGTACAGAGGGATAATAACTTCCTGTTTTCTACTGGTGATGCCTCCCTATGCATCCCAGTATCCCCCAACCCTCCTTGCTGCCCTCTCACATTGCTTGCCCACCTTTAGGTCATCTGATATGACTATCCCCAGGTCCCTTTCCATTTTTGTTGTTGTTAGTATCTCACCCCCCATTGTGTACTCTTCCCCTGGGTTTTTGTTTCCCAGGTGCATTACCTTGCACTTCTTAGCATTGAATCTAAGCTGCCATACATTTGACCATTCCTCTAACCTTGCCAAGTCCCTTCTCATCCTTTCCACCCCACCTTGTGCATCAACTCTGTTGCAGATCTTTGTGTCATCTCATTTTCCTTCCAGTCCCTCTGCAATGTCGCTTATAAAGACATTGAAGAGGACCGGTCCTAATACTGAACCCTGCGGTACCCCACTAGTAACCCTCCTTTCTTCAGAGTGGACTCCATTTACTATTACTCTCTGTGTCCTATTCTCCAGCCAATTCTTTACCCAGGCTGTCATCTTGGGACCCACTCCCAGGCTGGCTAACTTGTATATTAATCTTTTGTGTGGGACTGTGTCAAATGCCTTGCTAAAGTCTAGGTAGGCCATGTCCACAGCCCCTCCCTGATCTACTACTTTGGTCACCCAGTCAAAGAAATCTATCAGATTGTCTGGCAATACCTTCCGCTGTGAATCCATGCTGCCTTGGGTCCTGTGCCCTCTGGCCTCTAGATACTCAACAATTCTTTCCTTCAGAAGTGATTCCATCATTTTCCCTACCACTGAGGTTAAACTAACAGGTCTGTAGTTTTCTGCTTCTGCTTGCTCCCACTTTTGTGAAGGGAATCACATCTGCCCTCCTCCAGTCCTCGGGTACCACCCATCCTCCCATGATTTGTTAAAGAGGGTAGTCAGTGGTGTCACTAGTTCTACCCTTAGTTCTTTTAGAATTCTGGGATGAATCCCATCAGGCCCCATTGCTTTGTCCACCTTCAGTTTTAAGAGTTCTTTCAGAACCTTTCTTCTGTAAATGGGCTGGTATCAACTTCTGTATCCAGAGTGTTTCTATTGTTTGTTTTAGGTACCTCCCCACTTCCTTTGTAAATACTGAGCAAAATATTTGTTTAGTATCTCTACCTTTTCACAGTCACCCTCTGCCCACCCTCCTCCCTCCTCTTTATAAGCCTCACTAACCTCCTTTGGTCTTCCTTCGCTCCTGACGTACCTATAAAGGTTTTATCCCCCTTCTTAACTGAGTTGGCTATCTTTTCTCGGTTTGGGCCTTTGCTGTTCTGACTGCCTTCCCAGCTTCCTTTTGCTTTAACTGATACAGTTCTCTGTCCTGCTCCTTCTGTGATTCCTTGTACTTCCTGAATGCTTTCTTTTCTCTTGAACCTTCACTGCCACTTCCTTTGAGAACCATAGTGGTTTCTTACATCGCTTCGCTTTTGTTTATTTGCTTCACACAAAGGCTTGTTACCTCTGTGATGGCAGTTTTTATTATTCCCATTGTTCTTCCACCCTCCTTCCTGCCCATTTGCTAGTACATTCCTTAGGCACTCACCCATTTGGCAAAGTCAGCCCTCCTAAAGTCCAGTACTTTTGCCTTTGTATGGCTTGACTCTATTGCTGTGTTTATTGTGAACCATACTGTTTGATGGTCGTTAGTTCCTAGATGGCTACCCACTTCTACATCTGTGATCCTCTCTTCATCTCCATTTGAGAGAACCAGGTCTAAGATTGCTCCCTCTCGAGTGGGCTCCAATACTAGTTGTCTAAGGCCCCTGTAGGGCATCTAGAATAACCCCACTCTTTGAAGTGGCTGCTGCAACTGCACTCCAGTTAACATCTGGCATATTCAGATCACCCATCAGCAATATCTCCCCTTTTTCTGCCATTCTAAGTATTCTTTCTATCATTTCCTTGTCCATTTCTTCCCCCTGAGAAGGGGGTCTGTATACAACCCCTATGCGGATTGTGGTGCCATTGCTGTTCTCCAAATTTACCCACAGTGCTTCTTCTCCTCCCTGTTTTCCCTTTTGTTCTGTTGCTTTGATTTCTTCCCTTATGTAAAGAGCTACTCCTCCTCCTCTTTACCCTCCCTGTCCCTCTTGTAGATAGTGTATCCTGGTATGTTTATGTCCCAGTCATGGTTTTGTGTGTACCATGTTTCTGTGACTGCCACGATATCCAGATGTTCCTCCTCCATCAAGGCCACTAATTCAGGAAGCTTGTTACTCAGACTACGAGCATTGGTACTCATTGCTCTCCATTTTTTGATGGCTTTACCTTCTTTTGCAGCATCCCCCACTGACCTTTCTACCTCGGTCTTTTTCTCATTTAGTACCCTGTTTTGTAGGGAGAGGCTGGGATTTTCCTGCTGCTTATCAGTGCCTCCCCCTTGACTAGTTTAAGCTTGCAAATGAAACATTTAAATCCATGCTGCTGGGTCCTGTGCCCCGCTGGCCTCTAGGTACTCAACAATTCTTTCTTTCAGAAGTGATTACATCATTTTCCCTACCACTGAGCTAAAACTTACAGGTCTGTAATTTCCTGTTTCTGCCTTGCTCCCACTTTTGTGAAGGGGAATCACATCTACCCTCCTCCAGTCCTCTGGTACCACAACATCCTCCCATGATTTGTTAAAAAGTGTGGTCAAGTGGTGTCACTAGGTTCTCCCTTAGTTCTTTTAGGATTCTGGGGTGAATCTCATCAGGCCCCATTGCTTTGTCCACCTTGAGTTTTAGGATTTTTTTCAGGACCCTTCCTTCTGTAAATGGACTGGTGTCAACCCCTCTACCCAGAGTGCTTCTATTGTCTGGTTTAGGTAACTCCTCCTCATCTTCTTTGTGAATACTGAGCAAAGTATTCATTCAGTATTTCTGCCTTTTCACTGTCTCCCTCTGCCCACCTCCCCTCTCCTTTATTAATCTTCACTATTCTTCCCTTAACCTTTCTATGCTCTCTAATGTACCTATAAAGGTTTTCCCCTTCTTAACTGAGTTGGCTATTTTTCCTTAGTTTGGGCCTTTGCTATTCTGACTGCCTTCCCACTTCTTTCTGCTTTAATTGATACAGTTCCCTGTCATGCTCCTTCTGTGATTCCTTATACTTTTTGAATGCAGCCTTTTCTCCTTAACCTTCCTTCCACCTCTTTTTGAGAACCATAGTGTTTTTTTTACTCCGCTTTGTTTCTTTATTTGTTTCACACAAAGGCTTGTTACCTCTATGATAGCAGTTTTGATTTTTCTCCATTGTTCTTCCACCCCTCCTTTTTGACCATTTGCTAGTGCATTCCTCAGGTATTCACCCATTTTGCCAAATTCGACCCTTCTAAAGTCCAGTATGCTTGTTTTTGTATGGCTTGTCTCCATGGTTGTGCTTATTGTGAAGCACACTGTGCAGTGGTCACTTGTTCCCAGATGTCTACTGACTTATAAATTTGTATCCTCTCTCCATTTGAGAGTACCAGGTCTAGTATTGCTCCCTCCCGAGTGGGTTCCAGCACTAGCTGTCTAACGCCTGCCCCCTGCAGGACATCGAGAATGACCCTGCTCTTGGATGTGGCTGCAGTATATGTCATCCAGTTAACATCTGGCATATTCAGGTCACCCATCAACAGCATCTCCCCTTTTTCAGCCATTCTGAGAATGTCCTCTATCATTTTCTTGTCCGTTTCCTGCCCTTGAGATGGGGGTCTGTATATAACCCCTGTTCGGATTGTGATGCCATTCCCTGTCTCCAAGGTGGCCCAGAGTGCCTCTTGTCCTCCCCTTTTACTTTTTAGTTCTGTAGCTTTGATCCCTTCCCTTATGTATAGAGCTACTCCACCTCCTCTTTTACCCTCCCTGTCCCTTCTGTAGACTGTGTACCCCGGTATGTTGACATCCCGGTCATGGTTCTCCATGTACCATGTTTCCGTGACTGCCACAATATCCAATTTTTCATCTTCCATCAGGGCTACTAGCTCAGGAAGCTTGTTTCCCAGACTACAGGCATTGGTACTCATTGCCCTCCATTTAATGTTGGCTTTATCCTTTTTTCCCCATCCCTGCTCTTATTGCCCTTGTCTATTTTTCCATTTACCCCATCCTGCCCTCTGTTGAGCTCTGTACCGCAGTGTTTACCTTACTACCCGCCATGTTTTGTGGGGGGAGGCTTGAAATTTCCTGCCTCTTATCAGCACCTCCCTCTTGGCTAGTTTAAAAGCTTGCCAAGGAAGCATTTAAACTTGTCACTTAGAAGCTTGGTTCTATTCATGGACAGATGCAGACCATCGTGCCAGTATAGACCTTCATCTCTCCAGGTGTACCCCCAGTCCCCAATGAAGCCAAAGCCCTGTGCTCTGCACCAGTTTTGCAACCATTCATTAAACTGCATAGTGTGCAGTACCCTAGCATCACCCCTGCAATGGACTGGCAGCACCTCTGAGAAGGTAACCGTGCTTGCTACCTGTCTGAGGCCCCTCCCCAACTCCACAAATTCATCCTGCACTGCACTGATTCCATGCCTAGCTAGGTCATTTGTCCCAAGGTGGACAATGATATCTAGTTCCCTCTCCTGTGATGCTGCTTCTGCAATCATGAGGATTCACTTCTTGTCCCTCCAAGCCATGGCACCAGGCAGGCATCTTACTTCCCTCTCCTCTCCCTTTCCAAGTTCTACCCCCCTAACAATTGAGTTCCCTATCAGAAGCTGTTTCCTTCCCCTGTGGTGTCCCTTGCCACCCTTTTGTGGGTCTCCCCTGTGGATGTCCTCAGCATTCTTCTTGGTCTCCACTGAGGGTGCCATCATAGAGGAACCTTGCTCTGCCAGACTGGCGTATGATTTGTGTAGAGGTACAACTAGGGGGCTTCGCCTCTGTTCCACCACCCGCACCCTCCCAGAACCCACTGTGGTCCAACTGCTCTTCATACTTGGCAACCTCTGAGGCAGTCGTTGTGGCAGTGGTGCTTTTTGGGTGGGGAAGGCCTCCTTAGTCCTTGCCAGTTCATCCTGGAGGTGGGCAATGTCCTCCCTCAGAGCTGACAGTTGCCTGCAAATAGGACAGCAACGCAGTTTCCAGAATGTCTCCCGGAAAACTGCTGCCCCACAGCCAATGCATTGCACCACTTCCCACATGTCCCTCTCCCTTATAATATACAATATGTAATATATATAATTTCTGTTTTTTTGTTGTCTTTTTTTTTGGTGGTGTGTACTTACCCTTTATGCACTGTGATGGGTTATTAAGAATATGACAGTTCTGCCCAAGACCTGTTGAGGAAGTGATGTCAGAACTTTGGCTATAAAGGAAATGCCATGCCTGGGGGGAGTGGGGAAGGGGGGTGGGTCGTCCACAACCACAGGTGACAGGTGGCTGTTAGAAACAATCAAATACACCACTGCTCCACCACCCTGGTGAGTACTGCCCTTTTTTAGTAATTCAACTAACCTCCAGTAACTTATTTAAAATAGTTTAACTATCACAAAATCCTACGCACCAGTAAATTATTTAAAAATAGTTTCTGTCCCAAAATCCTAGTAGTCAATCCAGCTGCTCCCAAGGGACAACCAAAATGCAGTATTCAAACCCTTGTGAAGTTACTTCCAAGAGGTTCCGGTGGCTCCTCAGTCAGACCCTCCTCCTCCTCCTCTAAGCCTGCCCAGTGATGGGATGAGGGGTGCCTCTCTCATGCCTGTCACACCTCCCTTGGGGGGGCCAACTCTGCCACTTCCTTTCCACCTGGTCCGCTGTCACCATGGACAGATGGATCTTCCTGGTGGTGGTCGGGGTCTGCCTCTGGAATTCAAGCAGTACCCTCCTTTCTGAGCCCGCGCCCCATGGGAGGACTTTATATCCGCAGACATTCTGTCAGCTCTCAGAGATGACATTGCCCAGCTCCTCCACAAGGAGGTCGTGGTTCCTGTCGTGGATCCTCCAGAACACCCAGGGTTTGTCTCCAGGTACTTCCTGGCTCCAAAATGGACGGTTGGCACCCCATTCTAGGTCTGCACAACCTGAGCAAGTTTCTCAAGTTGCACACCTTCAGCTTGGTAACTCTGTCTCAGATCATACCATCTCTAGAGAAAAACATGTGGTTTTGCTTGCTGGATCTTCAGGACAGGTTCTTCCATGTCCCGATCCATTGATAACACCAAAGATTCCTCTACTTCTGAGCCAAAGGAACCCCCTACGAGTTCCAGGCCTTGCCATTCGGCCTCTCCTCAACCCTCGTCTTCAGGTGCATTGCAGTGGTGGCAGTTTACCTGCGGCACTTAGGGGTCCAAGTGTACCACTACCTGGATGATTGGCTGATCGAGTATACTGCCCCGACAGCGGCATTTCAAAACTGACCTATACTACAGTGACTACAGTGCCAGGTCACTGTAGTGTCGGCGCTGGACCCCAGCACTGTTTTCTGGGGGTCTTGCACCCTCTTCCCTAATCAGCTCCGACTCTGAGTTGATTATATTTAGTGGGGACACAGAACCCCCACTTGGGATTTTAGGGCAGGGCCTCTGAAGAAAATTATGGTAGACAAATCTTTATGCCAATCAAAATGCAGTTGGATATAAAGTGTTTCGCTTGTACGGGTCATTCGACTAGATTTTTGCCGAATGACTGGTCATAGAACCGGCTGATCGCAGGTCCCTCCAGGCAGGAGGTGGAGTGGTCCAGGGACCTGGCCCTCCAGATCTGTGCCCATCTTGGCCTCTGAGGCCAAGTCGGAACTTGTGTCTTTGCAGGTGATTAACTTCATCTGGGGGGAGGGGAGCTCAAGTCTTGCAGAGCCCGGGTCCCAGTGGACAGAGCAGAGGTTCTCTTCTCCTATGCCTGATCATTTCAGGTTGAGCAATTGCACCCTGCTCAGGACTTCCTGTGCCTCCTGGGTGGTCTGCACCAGCGTGATCCATTGGGACCACTGGAGAATGCGCTTTCTGCAGTGGGAGCTGGCCGGCCAGTGGTTTCAGTGTAAGAGCGCTTCGACCAGCTGGTCACTGTGGCCCAGTGGATGTGGGATGCCCTCCAGTGGTGGTCAGTCCCATAGCATCTACAGGAAGGGATCCCATTTGTCTGGCCAGAGCTGATGGTCATCCTGATGACTGATACCACTCTCATGGGCTGGGGTTCCCACCTAGGGGAACACAGAGTCGATGGGCTCTGGACCCCCGAGGAGTCTGGATGCCACATCAACCTGCTGGAGCTCCAAGCAGTTTGGCTGGTGTTGACTGCCTTTGCTCCTTACATCCGGTGTCAGGTGGTTCAGGTCCAGATGGACAACACCACAACCATGTACTTGTTCAACAAACAGAGTGGGACACACTCCCAGCCTCTGTGCAAGGAAGCTCTCCATGTGTGGACCATCATGCACAGCCTGAAGGTCGATCTCCTTGCCATCCATGTGGCAGGAGCCTTAGACTAGCTGGCAGATGCCTTAAGCCATGAGGGCAAGGCATCTCACGAGTGGTCTTTTCATCCTGAGGTAGTACACAGTCTGTTCTCCCAGTGGGGCACCCCTCAGGTTGACCTTTTTGCCTCCAGGGAGAATGCAAAACTGAAGCTGTTTTGTGCCCACCCCCTCAGCAGGGAACGCTTTAGGGAGATGCCTTCTTAAGGCCCTTGATCCCAGGCCTCTTCTATGCCTTCCCTCCACTTCTCTTAATCCACAAGGTGCTTCTCAAGGCCAGGAGGGATAAGGCACAGTGTGATCCTGGTGGCTTTGGGCTGGCCACACCAGTTTTGGTACTCTGATCACCTCAGCAGCAGGCTCCCGAGGTGTCTTCCTCTATGTTTGGACCTGCTGTCCATCATCGGGAAGGTTCTCCATCTGGACCTTCAGTCCCTGCACCTGATAGCCTGGTTCCTGGGCGGCTAGAGTTCTAGGCTTTGGGTCTCTCTGAAGATGTCCTCATTGTCGTAGAGGCATCTTGGAAGGAGTTGACCAGGAAATGAGATGCCTTCAAGTGAAAGAGATTCTCCATTTGGTCTCTGGGCAAGGGGTTGGACCCTTTGTCCTGTCTGGTGATGAGCTTCCTTGATTACCTATGGTCCCTCTCAAAGTCGGGCCTTTGGTCAACGACCCTTAAGGTGCACCTGGCAGCCATCTCTGCTTACCGGGTGCAGGCCAGACAGCAGTCTATAGCAAAAGAGAAGGTGTTTGGGTGCTTTTTTAAAGGCCTTGACCATATTTCCCCTTTAGTGCATGAACCACCACCACCTTGTGATTTGCTGTTGGTTTTGGCAAAGCTCATGGACAAGTCATTTGAACCTATGTACAGGTGTGACATGTCTCACCTGTTGTGGAAGACCGCCTTCTTGGTGGCTATCATGTCAGCCAGAAGGATCCGTGAGCTCCAGGTGCTTTCAGTGGAGTCTCCTTACCTGGTCTTCCACAGGGACAAGGTTGTCCTGCGCCCCAACCTGAAGTTGCTTCCGAAGGTTGTGTCAGATTTTTACCTTAACCAGGTGATTAATCTGCCGGTGTATTTTACCAACCACACCTCGGAGGCCAAGCACAGGCTCCATATTCTGGACCTGAGTCGAGCACTTGCATATTACAAAGAGCACACAGCTGGAGTTCGGGGAGAGGTTCGCCAGCTGTTTGTCACCTACACTGAAGCCGCACCTGGCAGACCTGCAGCCAAGCAGAGGATTAGCAGGTGGATTGTATCCTGCATTGATCTCTGCTATAGGTTGGTGGGTAGGGAGCCTCCTGTAGGGCTTAGGGCTCATACCACCCATCATACTGCTGCATCGGTGGCTGCTTCCAGGGACTTCTGTATCCAGGAAATCTGCAGGGCTGCTACCTGGAGGTCAGCACACACCTTCATTTCCCATTACCACATTGACCTCAAGTCACACTGGGATGCTGGTTTTGGGGTCTCAGGTTCTTCAGCGTTTTTTCCCTAAATAGGGAATGTGCATCTTGCCTCCTTCCTCCCTGAGAACTGCTATGAGTCTGCCAGAAAGTGTGGCTAGAACATCATATCCACATCCCTAAAAAAACAAGTTACTCACCTGTAACAGTAGATCTTCCACAGAATGGTCTCTTGCAGTAGGTAATACTTTTGGGTATCCAGCAGAGGTCGCTGTGGTGCATGGTAGCTGTTCTAACAGTTTTTCACCAGGGACCGCCCTCACATGACATCAGCTTCCTGTTTTCTGTATAAGTGTGGGCGGTCACTGGTATCCTCAGTTCATTTTCCTGCCATTTTCAGCTCGCGCAGCAGCTAGTGCAACTTTTGTGTAGCAGTCATCGATGAGAAACTTGGAACTAAGATGAATGTCTACTGATTCTTCAGGTAAACAACCATCACTTTACATGCTGCAAAATATGCTGCTGCTCCGTCGACAGGGGCTCCTCTCTCATCAATGGCTCCTCTCTCGTCAATGGCATCTGACAATTTAAGTGGAAATAACTCTTCCCCCCCCCCGCAGGCTCACCGATGAGACCCTACATTCCTCAGGGGAAGTCTACAGCTTATGTCTTATTGACTCCCCTCTGCCTACTCAGGTGGCTACTTATAGGGGTCAGGCGGACAGATATCAGGACCCTGGTCTTTAATACCCAGGGGCATGACCTGGTCAGACTACCCCAACATGCCCCCCTGCTCACCCCCTGTCCTTCCCAGGAAAGGGACCTCACCAATGTAGTCTGACACATTTTGCATGCCATGCAGCATTCTCAGCCCTTGGAAGGGCTGGGTGATTCTACCCGATTTCCTTCTCCTCTGCATAAAAGATTCCATGGTGCCCAGGATACCCTACCACCCTGGTCTCCTCCTCCATTTATAGAGGACTATTAGTCAGATGACCAAGAATTGCCACCTGATTTCAATGGTGATCTCGAGGATGAAGCGTTTCAAGATTTGGATTTCTCTAACCCAGAATCCTCCTATTCAGAAATCTCTTCCCTGGATGAGGATCTGTCTTTACCTGCGGCAGCCTCCCCCCCAGATGGCCCTTCCTTTAGTGAAATGATGGTTCAAATTCAAAAAGTCATGGGATTCTCCACTACGGAACATGACAAGCAACGTAAGAATATGGCAGAATACCTTGAGTTACCTGAGGAGCCTGTTTTAGTGGTTCTCCCACTAATACCAACTTACCAGAATGCCATGCTGGCTGCTTGGCATCAACCTTCAGCTATTACAGCTGTTCCCTGCAAAGTGGATCATCTGTATCAGGTTCCTGTGGACCACCCCTTTCTGTCTAGTATTCCAGAGGCAGATTCTGTGGTCATTACTGCCGCTGTCATGATCATACCAAAAAACCCAAGCATGAGCTCCTTACCCCCTGATAAGGAATCCTGAAGAATTGACTGTCTAGTCGTAGGGTAGTTATGGGTCGTTTACAGCAGCCTTGAAAACACACTTTATGAATTTGTCTAAGTGTAGCTGTTTTCTAAATTGATACTTACTGAATGTATGTATTAGCTGTGGTGCCACGGCCCTTGTGACACAGATTTGTATAACAGTTTAAATTGTATTAGGGTTTTTTAAACTTACACTTACCTGTGATTTTACTTAGATGTGGAATTTGTATTCCTATTTAATTATGCTTTGTATTAAGTATAATCTGTCTGATGTAGTCTTGGTATGTATGTGATTGACCATGGGTCGTACCTGTAAAAGGGATTGTATCCCAGTGTGCTTACCCGTACACAAATATAAATCAAATCAATCTGGGGAAAAAAGGTCTTTTCCTCAGGTGCTATGAATATCAGAATTTTGAACTATATAGGTCATATGATTAAATATCAGCATACCCTGGGGTGCTCTGCCATTGATCTTCTCAATAAACTGCCTCCTTCACAGGTAAGGGATAAATTACTGGCTACAATGACAACTAGTAATTCAATTTCCCCCCACCTTCTCAGGTCAGGATATGATGCGGTTGATACCTCAGCCCAACTATCAGCCACTGGTATTATTCTGCGTCACCATGCTTGGCTTCGCGTTTCAGGCTTTGCACCTGATATACAACATAAAGTAGCTAATGCCCCCTTTAACAGGTCCAAGCTGTTCGGGCCAGGTATTCAAACTTTACTGGATGACTTACAGGCATCAGGTAGAACCCTCCGTACGGTTCATGGCATGTATCATACTCCAGCTACAACCTACCGTACTAAGCACTCCTCTCATTCCAAAAGTGGCCGATACAGAGGTAATAATAAAGGCGGCTTCAGAGGTCGTACACAGTCCAACAGAGGCAACACCTCTACCGCCCAGGGTGCCGCTCCGCCTTCAGGTGGGGCTGTGCAGCCCACCTCCCAGTGACCCAATAGGGCTTTTCCCCCTGCCTTCTTGACCAGGCCTCAGAGGCTGAGGGAGGTTATTTTGCCCTCCATCTGGAGGCCTGGCAAATGAGCACTTCAGACAGTTGGGTACTTCAGAGTATACAGAAGGGTCATACATTGGAGTTTCTCTCCACCCCACGCCGTTGGCCTCCATGCAAGATTCATTATCCTGCAGAGCATATACCCATCCTACAGGAGGAATTGAGGGCCCTTTTGTCCAAACAGGCCGTTGTTACCGGTGACCCTTCTGGAACATCAAACGGGATTTTACTCCCATTTCTTTCTGGTGCCCAAATGTACGGGAGACCTCAGACCAATATTGGATCTCAGACACCTGAATCTTCACATTCAGTACAAACATTTCTGCATGGTCACCCTACCTACCATCATGCCAATTCTGAAACAGGGCGATTGGCTTTGCGCCCCGGACATGAAGGATGCCTACCTTCATATTCCCATCCACCCTGCCCACCACCACAGATTTTTACGTTTCCACTTACTGGACCAAAATTATCATTTTTGAACACTCCCTTTCTGCATTTCATCAGCCCCAGAGTGTTCACCAAGTGCCTAGTGGTGGTGGCTGTAGCCTTGCGAAGAGAAGGGCACGTCATCTTTCCATATCTAGACAATTGGCTAATAAAAGCAGACTCTACAGTAGCTCTGCTTGCCTCCCTAGATGCTACCTTGAAAATGTTCACAGATCAGGGAATCATAGTAAACTGGCCAGTCTAGTCCAAACCCAACCCAGTCTCTCCAATACATTGGAGCTGTTCTAGATACAGTTACAGCCAAGGCTTACCTCCTGCATGTACAGTGGAGTATGCTCATAGCTCCTGCATTACATATACAGACTCAAAAGATAGTCACAGCCAGACAAATGCTGCACCCTTTGGGTCACATTTCTGCTGCCATCCCTATGGTAGCCTTTGCCTGTCTCCACATGAGATCTGTCTAGTGGACCCTTCAGAATAAGTGGTCCCAAAAAACAGGACAGTTTGAAGACAAAATCAAGGTCACTCACTCTCTGCAGTCCTCCCTGACATGGTGGACAATCAGAGTCAATCTGAATCAGGGAATGCCTTTCCGATCCCCCCCTCCCATGCAAACATTGACCAAGGATTCTTCCCTGCTCGGCTGGGGAGCACACTTAGGACCTAATCGGACCCAAGGCCAATGGCCTGCTTCTTCCCATCTGTCTCATATCAGTCTTCTAGAGATGAAAGCGGTCCATCTAGCCCTCCAGGCATTCCGGCCCTACCTCAAACCAGGATCGTTACTGATCCCAATCAGACAACACTGCAGTAGTGTTTTACCTCAACAGGCAAGGAGGTATGAAGTCTTGCGCCTCATGATGATATTAGCTGTCCACCTTCCGGGAGATTGCAACCAGTTAGTTGACCGGCTGAGTTGTCGGTCTACGTCTCACGAATGGACACTTCACGGGAAGTGCGCCAAGAAATCTTCAATAATGGGCACTCCACAGATGGATCTGTTTGCCTCCCTAGAGAACTACCATCTTCCCAGATATATTTCCATTATCCCGAACAGAAAGAGATGATGTATAGATGCTCTGTCCCAACCCTGGACCGGCCTCTTCTTATATGCTCCCCCTCAATTCCTCTCTTGCAATGGACTCTACTGAAACTACAGTGAGAACTGGCCATGATGATTCTCATAGCCCCACTGCAGCCATGCCAATCGTGGTTTCCCCTACTCCTGCAACTGTCAGTGGAGGATCCCATCCCATTGCCAACCAGACCAGACCTCTTGACTCAGTATCACGGGACTCTACTGCACGCCAACCTGAAGACTCTACACCTTCACACTTGGCTCTTGAGGACATTTTCATAACTCATTTACAAGTGTCCTCTCCTGTTGCCAATATCCTCTTGGCTTTCTGTAAGCCAGCAACAAGAGCAACATACAATTCTGAATGGAAACACTTTTCCGTATGGTCAGCCTCTTGATCGTTGGACCCTTACTCTTGTCCACTAATGAAGCTTCTGGACTACTTGGCCTCACTATCCGAGTCCGATCCAAGTTATTCTTCCATTAAAGTCCACTTAGCTGCCACCTCCACTTTCCATGAGCCTCTGGATGGCAGATTACCATACCAACATCATCTAGCAAGATGCTTTTGAAAGGAATGTTACATATTAAACCTCCTATTAGAAGACCCACTCCTCTGTGGGATCTCAATTTTATGATTGAAAAATTGACCCTTGAGCCTTTTGAGCCAACTGCCACCTGTGATCTCCATTTTCTTTCATGGAAAGCCCTGTTTCTAGTGGCTATCACTTCCGCTTGTCATATTTCCGAGCTCCATGCCCTCATGTGTAGAGAACCTTACTTGATTTTCCACAAGGACAGGGTGGTCCTTCGTACCAACCCTTTCTTCCTAAAGTAGTCTCCAAACGTACTTTAAATCAGTCCTTTGAGCTTCCAGTCTACTATCCAGACTACTCCTATCAGGGTGAACATCTCCTACATACTTTAGATGTCCACCGTATATTATGCAACTATACTAATTGGACACAATCGATTAGAAAGTTGTCTCAACTGTTCATCTCCTTAGCCCCAGGACATGAGGGACTCCCACTTGTGACACATACTCTTTCATCCTGGTTGACACATTGTATTACATTTTGTTACAAAAAATATAACAAGCCTTTACCTGGCCCTGTCCGAGCCCACTCCACTAGAGTTATGGCCACCACTGCGGCTTGCTTTAAAGGAGCCTCCATTTCAGACATCTGCAGTGCAGCTACCTGGTCCATGATTCATACATTCACAGGGCACTACAATCTGAATATTGTCTCAAGACGTAGGGTGGCCTTTGGCCATGCAGTCCTACAAGGTCTCCTATCATAACTGTCCTCTCACATGAACATTACTGCTTGGGATTCATCCCAAAATATTACCTCTACTGCAAGAGACCTCTCCGTGGAAGATAGTACAGTTACGTAAAAACTTACCATAACAGTAGATCTTTGAGGAGTGTCTCTTGCAGTAGGTTTGTTCCCACCCTCCATCCCCATCCTTCTCTAAGAGAGCAAGTTCTGATCCAATGACTAGGGTTGGGACTCCTTTGGTACCTCGGCTTCCCCTCGGTCCACGCTTTGTGAGCTGAATCTGGCAGGGGAACTGAGGATACCAGGGACCGCCCACACTTATATAGGAAACAGGAAGCTGATGGCATGTGAGGGCAGTCCCTGTTGAAAAACTGCTAGAAGAGCTACCGTGCACCACAGCGACCTCTGCTGGATACCCAAAAGTATTACTTACTGCGAGAGACACTACTCAAAGATGTACTGTTACAGCAAGTTTTTACGTAACTACATACAAACATATGAAATTTCCAGCGGATACAGGCCATATGGTCTATCTAGTCTGCTCAAGTGTGCAGCACTTCAGTCCATTAGACTGCAGCTGCCCCCCCCCATTAACTGCCCCTCTGGTATGTACTTTCTCCTTTAATTTGTCCCACCTCCTCTTGAAGCACCCCACAGTCTGCACTGATACAAGTTCAGGCAGTGCATTCCACCCCATTACTACTCTTTCAATGAAACAGTGCCTCCTCCTTTCCCTCCTGAATCTGCCCCCCTTTAACTTCAGGGAGTGCTCTCTAGTATCTCTTTCATTCTGGAGAGTGAACCCACCCTGGAAGCCTACTCTGTTCATCCCCTTCAGGTACTTGAAGGTCTCTATCAAGTCCCCTCTTTCTCTTTTATCCTCCAGGGTATACTGTACATGTTGAGCTCTTAGTCTTTCCTCATAAGTTCTATCCCCCAACCCCTGGATCGTCTTTGTTGCTGTTCACTGCACGGCCTCCAGTAGTTTGATATCCCTTCTCAAGTACGGGCACCAGAACTGCACACAGTATTCCAAGTGCGGCCTCATCAGGGACCTGTATGGGGCAATATGACTTCACTACATCTGGATGTAATCCCCTTTGCTATGCACCCTAGCATCCTGTTAGCCTTAGCTGCTGCCTTCCTACACTGGGCCAAGTGGTTTAGTTCCCCGGTCACCAGCACCCCCAGATCCTTCTCCTTATTGGATGTGGACAGTTTGATACCATCCATCCAGTAGCTGTATCCTGGGTTTTTGGCTCCGAAATGCATCATCTTGCACTTCTTGGCATTGAATCCAAGCTATCAGGTGTGTGACCACGCCTCGAGTCTTGCCAAGTCCTCCTGCAGTAATTTGCCACCCTCCTCCCCATCCACCTCAATTCAGATCTTGGTGTCATCGGCGAAGAGGCTGATCTTATTCTTGATACCAGCTGCTATGTCTGCGATGAAAATGTTAAACAGGACTGGTCCCAGTACTGATCCCTGTGGGACACCACTTGTCACTGCCCTGGGCTCCGATGCTTCTCCCCCAACTACCCTCTGTTGCCTGTCCCTCAGCCAGTTTTCTACCCATCGAGCTAGCTTCCACCCTATACCAAGACTCCTCAACTTGCAGGTCAACCTTCCATGTGGCACTGAATCGAAGGCCTTGCTGAAATCTAGGTAGACTACATCTATTGCATGGCCCTCGTCCAGTGCCCGTATGACCGAGTCAAAAAAATCAACCAAGTTAGTCTGACAGGATCTGTCAGCAACAAACCCATGCTGTCTGTCATCTTGCAGATTGTTATGCACAAGAAACTGCACCAGTCTTTCTTTGAGGATAGATTCCATCAGTTTCCCCACAATTGCGGTGAGGCTCACCGGCCTGTAGTTCCCTGGTTTGTCCTTGGACCCACTTTTGTGGAGAGGTACCACATGTGCCTCCCTCCAATCTCTGGGCACACATCTCGTATTTAGTGAGGTGTTGAACAGATCCACCAGTGGCTCTGCCAGGACCTCTGCCAGCTCCCTCAACACCCTGGGATGTACCCTGTCTGGCCCAGGTGCCTTGTTACCCTCAGGGACCTAAGGCCCTCCAGCACCCTTTCCACCATGATGACCCCATCTGTGGCTGTCTCACCCTCCATGCCTGCGCCCAATTTCCCTGTAGAAACGGGCCCATCCCTCTCCCTTCTGAACATTGAACAGAAGTACTGATTAAGTACTTCGGCCTTCTTGGCCCACTTGTCTACCCACCCACCCACTGCCTTTTCTGATCCTAACTATTTGCTCCTTGCACTTCCTCTTTTCCCTGATATACCTGAAGAAATAATTTTCTCCTTCCTTAATCCCCTGTGCTAATTTCCTTTCCCTGGCTGCCTTTGCAGTCCTGACCGCTCTGCTCACTTTCTTGGATTTCCTCACATAGTTCTCCCTATCCTCTGCCCTGTTGGTTCTCTTGTAGATTCGGAAGGCCCTTCTCTTATCCCTCACCTTCTCCGTTATCTCTCTGGTCATCCAGCTTGGATGCTTGGTTCTTGATTTCTTTTGCTGGTACTTGACACAAGCTTTAGTGGATTCAGTCAGCCCTAGTTTTATGATCACCCATTTCTGCTCTGCGTCCATGTCAGGATGGATGCCATCTATGTGTGTTCTCATTAATGGCCCCATCCTGCCAAAGTCTGCCTTTCTGAAGTCCAGGACCTTTGTTTTTGTATTGCCGATCTCTCTACCCAAACTGATAGAGAACCACACTGTGTGATGATCGCTCCCAGCCAGTGGTTCCTCCACCCTTACATCTGTGACCTGTTCTCCATCCTCCAGCACCAGGTCTAGAATATTTTCTTCCCTTGTTGGCACTGTCACCCTTTGAGTTAGGAAGCCATCCTGGATTGCTTCCAGGAGGATCTGCTCCCTGGCGCATGTGGTGGCTGGGATGCTCCAATCCACCCCTGGTAAATTGAAGTCTCCCACCAGCACAGTACTCTCTTTGCCACAGAGTTTCCTTAGCTGCTCCCCTAGCTCCCGATCCACATCCTCTTTCTGGGTTGGGGCCTATAAACAAGCCCCAGTTGGACCCTAGCCCCCTTTGGGGTATGGAGTTGTATCCAAATGACTTCTGACCTACCTTTCTCCCCCTCCTCCCTGATGCATCCAATCCCTTCCCTTATGTAAATGGCTACTCCCCCCCGCCTTTTTCTCTGTCCCTTCTGAATAATTAAAATCCTGGGATGACCAAGTCCCAGTCATAGTTTTTGGGTTGCCCACATCTCAGTGATGGCTGCTATGTCCACCTCTCCTTCTGCCAGTAGTGCCTGCAGCTCTGCCATCTTATTCTCCATGCTCCTAGCATTTAGTGATACCACCCTCCACCGTGACTCTCTCTAAGCTGCCCCCTTACTCTCCCCTCCCTCCTTCCTAGACAAAGTAGGCCTTATCATTGCTATGGGGAGAGGTCCACTGGACCTTCTCTCCTGATTCACTCCCCCTCCCTAGCTCCCCCCACATTTAAATTATACTTTGTGGTGATAAATTCCCTTAGTCTCTGCTTTATCACCCCCAAACCCTCCTTACTTAAATGTAGCCTGTCCCCTGCATATAGATCTGGGTTCTCCCATGTGTTGCCCAACTCTCCCACCCAGCCATACCCCATGGACTCACACCATTCTCTCGGCCACTTGTTGAAGTACATGATTCTGCTTTTTCTGTCTGTACTTGCCCTTGATGCTGGCGGCACTTCTGAGAATGCCACTATGCCTCTCTGCATAGCTCCCCCACTTCTCTGAAGCTGTCATGAATCTCCTTTATCTGCCTTCCTTCCAGATCATTTGTTCCGAGGCGAACAATGATGTGTGGTTTCCCCCCACCTTCTGTACACACCTACCAATGTGCTGCTGCACCCTACCTGCTGTTGTGCCAGGCATGCACTCTACCCAGATGCTGCTTTTCCTGGCCCCCTTCCCCCATCTGACCCCCTTAACTATAGAGTCCCCCAGAATTATGGCTGACTCCTTTATGTGCTCCCTCTCTTTTTGTGGGCTCTTTTCCTTCCCCCAAAAATGCTCCCTTCCCCTATCCCCTAGCTATTCCCCCTTCTGCCTCCTCCATTCTGTGTCCTGACTTCTCCCCCTTGCCAACTATGGCTGGCGCATCAGCTTCACTTACTAGACTATTGCCCTTGTACACCCCCTTGCCTTCCCCAATACCATTTCCTCTGTCCCCCATCCTGCCACCCTCTCCACTATGGTTTTCCTGTGTTTTCCTTGAGTAGCATGTGCCCCCTACCCAAGGTTCCTTCCTTAGCCTTGTTCCATCCATATCCTTGCTGCCTCCTGTTTCTGGCTTCTCTGCACTTCCTTGCTCCATTGTCCCTGGATTTGCTTCCTTACCACCTTTCTGCTGTCCCTTGTCTCTAGGGCTATAGGTAGTGCCTGCCACTTCTGTGATGTTTCCTTTCTCCCTGGTAGCGACTCCCCCTTCAACCTTCTCAGTGATTACACTACCTTCTCCCTCCTGCTTCTCCCAGTTAGCCATACCATTGACCTGATTTGCTCTGGTGATCCTCATTCCCTGTTTTTTCATGGCCCCCCCTTTCCTGGGGCTTATGACCTTGCACTGGCCCTGCTGTAGTCTTGTCTCCTCGACTACTCCAACCCCTGTCTCCACGTCTTGCATGCGACTGCACTGGATTTTGCAGCCCACCTCCTGATTCTTCTGGAATTTCCTTGTGCTGGCCTGCTGGTGGCTGTATTGTGCGTCCCAACAGGTTCCCCTTATGACCCCAATCTTCCTTACCTCTGCCTCCCCATGCATGCAGCTCCCTCCTCAGCCACCCAATTTCTTCCCTCATTTACCCCATCTGCCAGCACTCTAAGCATCCCCCAGCCCTCCATGACACTGCCAGGAACGTGGTTGTTCCACATCCTTGGCAAAAAGCTACCCTCCCCAGCCCTTGTTGGCTGCCAATCCCCTTCTTCTCATCCCACTGATTGGACTTTCTCCTGTCCCGACCCTTCCCCCATGCTGGCCTCCTCTCATCTATGTTGGTCATGTTTGCTCTTGTCACTCCCTGTAATTCTTATGTTGTCTATTCCCCTTCAGCCTTCCACGCACTATGTCCTGCCTGCTCCCCTTTGCGTAGTTGAAAGGCCACCCCCACAATATCCACCTATTACACCAATTAGCAAATCATTGTGGATGCTGTACTCCCATTTGAGCCCGATCTATGCTTTTTCCTGCCCCGTAACTGTACTTTCTAGGAGTGGTATGTGATGTTCTTCCACACAGACCCACCCAACCTTCCCTGGCTTGGCACACACATCTGCTTCCAGCAAACAAGATCTGGTGTCAGGGGGCGGAGTGGTGGGAGGAGCCAGCTTGAAGACGTTTCTGGTAAGATTTAAAGGGGAAATACAACTGCCAGAAAGTGTGGATGAACATCGTATATCACTCCTAGAACTACTGTTACAGGTGAGTAACCTGTTTTTTTTTGGGATGCTTTTACTTCTGCTCTGAGGATTTCCGAGCTTTAGGCTTTATTTATTTATTTATCTATTTATTTATTTATTTAATTAATTCTCAGATTAATACCTTTGAGCTATAAGCTTGTTTACAGAGGTTCCACGTCAACAGCAAACACAAATACAGCAAAACAATACAGACTGTGGTTATAAAATTACGTTGGACACAGAAATGGTGTTCAACTCTTTTGTAACTAAAATTACAAAATTCAATCAGGTTGCGAGGGGTGAACAAAGTTGAAAGGTAGCTTACTATGGAGAGGGAAACTGGTAGCAACACAGGCTGGGTGCTGAGAGTGTGCTGACTAGGTGAAGAAGGATAAGAGAGAATAGGTGGAGAAAATGGGAGCAGACATAGGGCCTTGTCACTGGTTTCCTGGAAGGGGAAAATTCTGTGATGTTTTGGAGTGGGAGGATATGGTGAGGGGGGGGGAGGTGGGAAACAGATGAGGAGTGAAATGGAGGATGAAGGCAGAGTGGGACGGTAGAGGAGAGGGGAGATTGTAAGTGCTATAATGAACAGAAAGAAGACAGGAATTCACTTCTGCAATTTAGAAGTTACAATCACACTCACTAAGTGTTGCTAGGTGGGTACAAAGTTTAGTTTTGAAGGGGCCAAGTTTAAATTCTGTCAGCAGGTCGTCATGTAATGAGTTGAGCCAAGCGGGTGCCTGGTACTCAATAGACTGCTGACCCTGGGAGGTGCAACGGAAAGGGACTTTTAGTGGCTGGCTATTAGTCCCTCTGGTAAGCCTTATTAGTGAGGCAGAGAAAACTCTGAACGCCAAGTGGTGTTAGACCTAGTGCAGACTTTTTAGCCAGCAGGCAGACCTGGTATTGAGTTCTACAGTGCAGATTTAATCACCCAGACTGGGAATAGAGATGGCAGGTGTTTAAGGTGTAGTGCATCTAGGATAAGCCTATAGGCTTTGTTTTGGGCCAGCTTTATTCTCTTGTCAGTTGCCACACTATAGACTACGAGCCCGTAGTCAATCACAGATAAGACCGAGCTGCACACAGCGAGTTTAATGCCTCATCGGTTAGGCAATGTTTATTACTAAATAGTTGGCCAATTTTGACATTTGCATCCTTGGCTACAAGGTCAATGTGCTGTGAAAATGTGAGGGAACAGTCTAGAGTGACCCCAAGATATTTAAAACTTTGGACCATTTCTAGTGAGGCATTTTGGTTGTTTACTATTTTTAATAGATGGGATCTCTACTGGTTGTGAGGAGAGGCAAACAGCATTGTCTTGGTCTTCTTATAATTAATCAAGAGCTTTGAATCAAGAAACAAGGCCTCAACTAAAGAGAAATTAACCTGCATTCGCTTTTCCAGTGCTTCTGGGTCTGTGTGGCTGGTGTAGAGTACCGCATCATCAGCGTACAGTAGGACCTTATCCTGGCACACTAGAGAGAGGCTGTTTAAGAACAGGCAAAAGAGCAGGGGACCTCCTGTGTTGACAATCATACTTTCAGAGAGGGTATCAATTATTTTTGCTTGTGTTCTCCTGAACAGGTAGCTCTGGAATCACCCCACTGATTCAGGCGATAACCCAGTGCAGGTTTGTTGGTTCAGCAGCAGTTCATGATTGACCATGTCAAAGGCCTTGGTGAGGTCTATGTAGGTTGCCTCCACCACAAGCCCCCAATCGGGTGCAGCATGAATGTAGCCTGTGAACTCCACCAGCTCTGTTGTAGTATTATGTTGCTTCCTGAAACCATGCTGTTCTGGATATTACAACTGGTATTTGTTGAGGTAGTCAACAAGCTGGTCATAGACAATACGCTCCAGTGCTTTTGAGAGTGGGGGAGCATGGAGAGGAGATGGTAGTTGTCGAGACTAGCACTGTCACCACTTTTAAAAACAGGGGTGACCACCGCCGCTTTCCATAGCTGTGGGAATTTACTGGTTATAAGTGAGAGATTCATAATTCTGGCAAGTGGTAACAGTAACTCATCAAGTGTGAGAGCAATGGGCTTGAGGTCAAGCATGTCACCACTCATTCTAGTTTCACCTAAAACTTGTAAAAGGTAGTTTTGGCTTTGGCTTGAGAGATAATTTTGCAGCAAGATGGGGCAGTGCCAGTATGGGTATTCTGCCTGTTATTTAGATTTGTGCCACTTTGGGGGGGGTCTAGGAAATCAGGGGGAAGTACACCACTTAAGTCAGTAAATGCCTTATTAAAGGTGTTTGCTATGACTTTTGGGTCCTGGATTGTGGTTTCTTCAAGATTTAGCATGGTTGGAGGTGTCTTGTTTGGTTTCCCTGTTAGGGTCCTGATATTGTCCCAGAACTTGTGGCTGTGCCCCCAGGAGTTAGCCAGCTCATTTTTGAAGAAATGGCTTTTCACTTGACGAATAGCCCGGATACATCTATTTCGGGTGTTTTTATAGTTCTGGTTGTCTGTTTATAGTTCTAGAGCCAGTGCTTCTAGCTTTATGCCAGAGGTTGTCTCTTTGCTTCATAGGTTTGATGAGGGGTAGAGTGATCCAGGACTTACAAGCCCCATGAACTTTCCACTTAGATTAGGGGGCATATATGTTGCATGCCACATTGAAGGTCTTGATGAAATGGTCAAGTGCTTCATCAACATCATTTGCAGTGTATAGGTCTGTCCCGTCTTGCTGACTGAGGTCACTGAGGTGCGCTTTAAGTGAGGCAAGTTGCCTTTTCTTTAGCACTCTAGATGTGAGTGTTTTAGCTGGGGTTCTGGGGGACTTATTTGACCATATACAGAGGATAGGGGAGTAATCACTGATAGAGTCAGGGAGAACAGCTAAGCGGGTTATTCTCTCTGGACGATTGGTAGTCATCCAGTCTAGCAGCATACTGGTTCCAGTATGATAATATATTTGTGTGGGAGAGTCCACTAATTGGGCCATGTTTGTTGAGAAGATTACATTCTTGTAGGGTGCTGCCTCAGGGGATAGCCAGTTTATATTGAAATCCCCTAACACTAGTACCTCCAAGTTGTGGCGCAGTTCGGAGAGGTAGTCTAAAAGTACTTTAAATCTGCTAGACTGCTCCTTTGGGGGAATGTAGACAGAGACAAGTGTTAATCCTTTACCCTGAGCACCTAGTAGTAGTTTTATTGCCAGTACTTGTACATTATTGCTAGTGGCAAGGTGAGGTAGGACTTGACCCTGGATGGTGTCCTTGATATATACGACACATCCGCCACCTTGCTTACCAATCCTGTCTAGCCTAAAAGAGGTATACTCCTCCAGCTGGATAGCCATTTCTGTAACCCTTGGTGTGAGCCATGTTTCAACCACTGAGTGCATGTCTGGTTTATGCTGGGCTACCCAAACTTGTAGCAAGTCAAACTTAGACATGAGACTGCAGATGTTAATGGAGGCTACTGTTATACCACTGTGCTTCTTTAAGGGTTCAGGTGTTAGTGGAGTGGGTCCAGGGTTGGGATGCACATTGCCTGACAGTAGCAGTAGTAGCCATGCCATTCTTATTGCTTGCCATTTTAGTTGTTTTAACACCTGCATGTGGTTTCAGACTTTTGCACATTCTTTTCTGTTTTTGTTCGAGATTGTGATCATAGTCAAAGTCACAGGGGTGAGGGGATAACTGGTGTAGTTCTGAGCTAATTGCCACTTATACTTATACACTTATACAAGCACAACTTCATACCAAAGACAGAACACTGGAGTGGATGTGATTTTATGGCACCGTTGATGGTGTGCCATTTATTTCGTTTCCAATAAGATTGACTTCACTATGCATGAGGGGTGGACTTACTGGGAGGAGTATGAAAATGAGCCAAATGTGAAGTGGGCCCATGGTCCAGGAGGATTGGGTTATATATCCGTGAGAACTTGGGTTGTCTGCAGCTACATTGTCCTGTTAGGACTAGGGGTGGCAACGAGTGCAGTACCAGCTATGGCCTCAGGATTATGTTTGGGAGGCTTATATTGGGGGTGGAAGATGAGAGGTCTGTTATCATTCTTTCAATGCATAAGGAAAATAAGGGAGATGTAGCAGGAATTAGGACTGCTGGAATAGCGCAGTGGTTAGGGTCACCGCCTCTAGGGCAGTGGGTCAGGGGTTCAAATCCAATAACAGTACTGTGAGGGTGAGGAGGATACATAGGTAATTCTAGAAGGTTTCACTAGGGGGCAGATGAAAAATCAGGGCTTGGTGAATGCTAGTAGAAGTGGCTAAATTATGCTTATGTAACCCCCCACTGGCACCTTATTTAACCAGCAGGCATACTTCCCATAGTTTAGGGGAAAAGAAAAGGGTGGGCATACAAAGAACCACTTACGGTTGATATGCAGATGTAGACATTATAGAAAGAAACCCAAGTTTAGCTACTGGGCACACACCTGGTGGACCAAACCATGGCCAAAACCCAGGTCCTGGGGAGAAGACGTTTGCTCAAGGCTATGCTAGGTTTGCACTTCTGGACGGGGTACCCAATTAACTCCACTCGGAAGTAATAACATAAATGTCCATACCAGGTTGGGATTCTAGAGTGTGGCTTTATTCCATAACAAAGTAGGAGCACACAAAGCAAGATGGACCCCCAAGGGTTTACACATATGGTAAATGCAGAACATCTGAGGTACAGAACTCCAAACTTCCCATATAGCATAGAATAACTGTAGAAAGTGTAGACTAGCCACTGGTAAAACACAGAAAGCAAATTCCCTCGACTAGGCACACATGGCCAGTACGTGGAAGTCCCATATGGCATAGGATGACTGAAGAAAATGTGGAGTAGCCACAGGAGAACACACATGTTCCTCTGGAAATGGCACACACGGCCAGTACTTGGACACTTCCCATATAACATAGGATAATTTGTGGCACATAGACTACCATGGAGCACTAAAGGCTCAACTTGGAGAAAAACCTACTCACTGGGGTAGAAGTTTCTTCAGGCATTGGCCCCATGCACTGACAGAAAACTCAGGTGCCCTTCAGAACCCAGAGTGCTAAACTGGTCACTTCAGATGGGGGGTCTCCCACCTTTTGCTTCCAAGTTCATACCCGGCCATCCCTCCAGCAAAACACCTCACTTTATACCAAACGTTACTGTAAATGCTTTCTAGAAATGTATTTCACATTTAACATCCTCACATAACACCACAGGGGGGTCAAGAACAAAAGTCCTGCTCACATGGCAGCCACAGACTGGACTTCACTGTGGACAGCCAATGTTTAAATGTTTTAGGTGACAGGATCCCTTTGTTAGAGAAATTCACCTTAAATGCAGGTACTCCTGGGCTAACTCAGAAAAACCAAAGTACTCACAGGAAGTTGACACAAGGCAGCTTCACAATGTCCTGGTAGGATCAGAGGATTGCTCCTGACATCCTGGCAGCCTGCTCCATCCCACCTGGGATGAAGGACAGGAAAACCCTGGAGACGGTTTCCACCACTTAGGCAAAGCTGGAAATTGCTGTACTCAACTAGGTTGAGAAAAACTGGAACACTGCAGCTCTCTTACAGAGCTTCTGGTGGAACTGCTGCTGCACTATCCAGCTCCTGATGACAACAACTACTCAGAATTCTAAAGCTCCCCCACTCACAGCAAGTGCTGTGTGGCTTATGCTGCTGCGAAAGTTCTAAGGTGATATCACCTCTCCAGCTCCCAGCTGAGACCAGCAGCAGAGAGGGACAGAGTGAAATCCATTTACTGGCAAATCACTAGCTGCCTTCCCTGCCTACCACTGATTCTAAACTGGATTCTTGTAACCCCTGGGAACAAGGGGGTTACACTTATACTAAATTAAATTGTGCGTAAAATGAGGTGTGGCTAAGATTAGGTATAAGGAGTAGAAAAAGTTAGAAGTGTGGCCGACGGGGTGGCTTAGAGGTTAGAGTCCCTGACTACAGGGCAAAGGGTCAGGAGTTTGAATCCCAGTGAAGGATTCTTAGGGAAGGTAGATAAAGTTCACTTGGGATGTGGTTGAAAGGTAGGGTATCAGAGAGGAGGGCTCAGAAATAGCTAGAAAGGAGTTAAATTATGCTAAAGATGCTAGGTAATTAGGGGCTCAGCAGTGACTCCTAATGGTCATGCAGTATAACGAACAATACAGAAACTAGGGAGATTAGTTCGGGAGGAGACCAGTAATGTGATATGTCACGTGACCTAGACTACCTATAAGGGTAGAGCCTGCCCAGTGTGGGTGGAGCAGTCACTGCGTAAGTGGCAACGGGCTAACACAGTTCACAGGTGTTGGCTGTAGTACCTTGTGCAGTGCTGCATGGAGCTTTGTGGGCTGGGAATAGGAGGCATGTGAAGAGCTAACAGCCTTGTGCAGTGCTGCAGGGACCTCTGTGGGCTGGGAAGAGGCTTTGATGTGTAAAGAGCCTTATTTAGTTTTTCACAAAGACAGGGTGTCGGTGTACAAATCCTAAGTTTTTGCCTAAGGTGGTGTCTGACTTTACACTGAATCAAGCCATCCACCTGCCTGTTTATTATCCTGAGTATTCTAATCAGGGGAAGGCCTTACTTCACACTCTGGATGTTCATCAGCTGTTCCACTACTATTTGCATCGCACCCATTCTGTTAGAAAAACTGATCAGTTTGTTTCGTTTGCCCCCAGGAGAGAAGGGGAACCTGTTTCCAAACAGTGTTTGTCCAAGTGGTTAGCTAACTGTGTTTATTGCTACCACAAGTACGACAAGCCTTTGCCAGAACCGGTCAAAAGCCATTGTACCAGAGGCATGGCTGCCTCTGTTGCCTCCTTCAGGAATGTGTCTGCTGCAGACATTTGTGCAGCCGCCACTTGGAGTTCTGTTGATACCTTCTTCAGGTATTACAGTTTGGACATCATCTCTAGGCGCAGGGCAGGCTTCAGACTTGCAGTCTTTCAGGGCCTCCTTTTCTGAACACCTTCAGCTTGTCTCTTCCTCCTCCCTATACTGACTGGGTCAGTTCCATCACTGCTTGGGACTCAGTCCTCCCAGTGTTGCTTGCTGCAAGAGCCCCCTTGAAGTAAGATAGTACAGTTACATATGAACTTACCGCAACAGTAGATCTTTGAGAGGAGCTCTTGCAGCAGGCACTGCTTTCACTCCCTCCTGCCCCCTCATTGCTGCCTTTTCCTTCTCAGCTACTCTGCTTTCCTCAGTTTTGAGGAACTGCCTCAATTCTCCATTTTCTACCTGTGCCAGGGTCTCCAGCGGGAGAACTGAGTTTGGGCTGGGGGACCGCCCCTATTCTACCATAGGCGGTCCCCCATTGTAGACTGCTAGCTGTAAGTTTTCTATCTGGTCCTAGCACCTGGTGGCTAAGTCCTACCGGTGTTGCCTGCTGCAAGAGCTCCTCTCGAAGATCTACTGTTACGGTAAGTTCTTACGTAACTGTACTTTGCCATTACTTCTGCTTGAAGAATTTCAGAGCTTCAGGCCCTCTGAGGTCAGGAGTCACCTCCAAGGCAGTTCAACCTGGTCAGCTTACTGCTATTGTTACTGATGTTAAAGGACTCCTGGGGAGAGAATCCTAAGTTTCTCCCTAAGGTGGTGAAAGAGTTTACACTCAACCAGTCTATCCACCTTACTGGTTACTTTCCTGAGCGTGCCAATCCAGAGGAAGCACTGCTCCATACGTTAGATGTGCGCAGAGCCTTGAAGTACTTCTTGCTTTGGACCAAGGAGAGTCAAAAGTTGAAGCAGTTGTTTGCTTCTTTCGCCCCAGGCAGAGGGGACATTTCAGTTTCTAAGCAATGTTTATCCAAATGGTTGTCAAATTGCATTGTTTTTTGCTGGTTTAATATCAAAATCGCGCATGCACATATAGCACAATCAACATAGCACAGGGTCTTTATAGCGCGGGATTATTCGTGCAAGTCCTTTTTAGTGCTACTGTGTAATTACAATGTAATAGACTGCGCTATAAAAATGTACTTACATTCTAGCTCACCAGATATGCAAACCATGGCAGTTTGTTTTTTGAAGAGCCAGAAGGGTGGAGATCTTGCAGTACTGGATGGATTTCTTTATAGGAGAGAAAGAGTGACCTCAGACAAAACTTACTACAAGTGCTTGGAGTATGATAAGGGCCACTGCACTGCTCAACTACACTTGAGAGGGGAGATTGTGGTAAAACCCATTGGGGAGCACAACTATGTCCCTGACCCAGCAACTCTGACAGTAAAAGAAGCAGTGTCCAGTATGAAGGAGTGCGTTAGCACCACAGTTGAGACAACACATCAAATAGTGGCTGCCGTTGTGTCTCAACTATCGCCTTCAGTGTCATCACAACTAACTGCTATACCACTTCTCAAATGTACTGTCCGGAGGAATCAGAGGGCCCATTGCCAACCATTACCAGAGCCTTCTGGTGCCATAGCCCTCTATATACCACCAGATTTTGTCCAAACAATAATAAATGAAAAGTTCCTCCAGTGGGCCTGGCAGTGGCAGAATTTTGATATTCACCACATCGGCTGACATGGAACATCTGAAGTGAAGTGAGCACTGGTTTTCAGACAGGACTTTTAAGAGCTGTCCTGTTTTCTCTCAAGTCTACACCATTCATGCAGTCAGGTATGGCAAGGTACTTCCACTGGTGTACATTTTAATGTGTAAGCGAACTGCAGCAGATTATCAGAAAGTCCTGACTGTGGTGCATGGTTTATGTTGAGACTTGCAACCAGAGACTATTGTGACAGACTTTAAGTTGGCAGCAATAAAAGCAGTCAGTCAGTCACGAATGCAAAATTGGGAAGGTTCTTTTTCCACGACACAGGCAGTGTGGAGAAAGATCCAGGAATTGCCAGATGTAAGTGGACCATACTCTACAGACCCTAATTTCACCCTTAATGTCCGGATGCTACTAGCTATCGCATATGTGCCAGTTGCAGATGTTTGTCAAACTTTCAATGAGCTAATGAACACTGAGTTCTACCAGACAAATGGTAAAATACTACTAATATGATTGATTATTTCGAGGATACATGGCTTGGTAGACCACTTGCAAAGGGGGACGTAGATGCCCCATGTTTCTAATCTCAATATGGAATTGCTGTGTTGCAGTGTGTGATGCTCTTCCTAGGATAGTGAATGCTGTTGAAGCCTGGCACAGGCTCTTCAGTCACCTTATCGAAGTGCATCACCCCTCTATTTGGAAGTTCTTTGAGCTTCTAAAAACAGAGCAACACATGAATAGCACTGAGATTGAGCAGCTGGTAGCTGGGTCTGCAGTAACTGAAGTACGCAGAAAATATAAGGACACAGCAAAGCATATTACAGGAATTGTTAGAGAGTACAATTCACGCCCAAGGATGGAATATTTACGTGGAATTGCGTATAATTTCCAGCTGCAAGCCTAATAACTGATACTTAATGATGTTTTCATGAATCCTAATATGACCACATTTTAAATATACAAATTATAATAAAGATTGACATACCAAACAACGATTATGCATGTTTTCTTTGTGGTGGAACTGTTAAGACATGGGAGGGGAGTGTCATTGGAACGGATGTGCAACACCAAGTTGTGTCTCTAACCACTAAGGAGATAGATTGTTCAGGTCATGTTGCAGGGGTTCATGTTGCTTATTTTTTCATTTATCAGTCATCAATATGATTTGCTCAGCAATGGCGCTATCAAGGTAAGCACGATTTTGTTGGGATAGCTAGACATACGCTATGTTGATCGCGCTATAATTACTTCCCGCGATTGCGGATGTGCTATTTTAACTGGATCCGTTTTTTTGCTGCAACGAGTATGGCAAAGACTTGCCTGGTGCTGTCAAAGCTCATTCCACCAGAGGCATGGCTACCTCTGCGGCTTGTTTCTGAGGGATCTCTGCCACTGTCATCTGTGCAGCTGCCACCTGGGGTAGCGTCCATACTTTCACCAAGCACTACAGTCTGGATATTGCCTCAAGAGCCCATGTAGGTTTTGGCAAGGCTGTTCTGCAGGGCCTCCTGTCTTGAGCTTATGGAGCGCCCTCTTCCCAGACTGTCTGTCTGTGCCTGTAACTGCTTGGAACTCATTCTTACGGTGTTACCTGATGACTGAGATACCCCCGAAGAAGAAAGAGCAGTTATGTAAGAACTTACCTTAACAGTTGATCTTCGAGGGCATCTCAGTCATCAGGTCTGCTTTCCCTCCCACCATCCCCTTTCTTGGGGCTGCTGTCTAGGAACTGGCTGTCTGGTGTATCCAGCCTTTCACATGGTCTGGGCACCTCCCCCCCCTCCTTGGTCCCCCATGGCTAGGGCTCTGCTCCTTTGTCTCTGGGGGGAAAGAACTGAGGAGGCAGCGGAGTCACTCACACCTTTATGGGGTTGGTGATGTCAATGGTGTGGGTGGCCCCAGTTGTACTGCTGAAAATCTTCTGTGTGGATTCCCCATCACCGCCGGCAAAGGTTCCTATGGTGTTACCTGATGACTGCGATCCCCTCGAAGATCTGCTGTTATGGTAAGTTCTTACGTTACTGTTCTTTCTAAGAGTGGTATATGGTGTAAATCCACACAACCCACCTGACCTCCCCTGGCAAGTGGCACACGGGTCTGGCTTCCAGTGGGTCAGATCTGATGTCACAGGGCGGTGCTGAGGAGGATATCACCCAGATGGGTGGAAGGAGCCAGCTTGGACACCACCTGGCCAGATTTAAAGGGGGAACGGAATTCTGCCAGAAGTGTGGATGTACCGCACCATCCAGGTGAAGCCACCTCCTAAGCAGTCAAAAGGTGCTTCCCCTCCTAAGGATGCCTGTACTGCTTCCAGGCTTCCTTGTCAGCTGTCGGCCATCATTACTCCTGATAGACCCCACAGGGTCAGCAGGGACTGGACAGTCAACCGCTGTGACCGGAGTCTGAGCAGTTCTTCTGCATTCTATCCGGTGGATGTTGAATCGGGGAGGAATTATCTATGGAGCACAGTCCACTTCTTTCTGGGGGCTTGCTCCATCTGATTTTGGAATCTACCGGGATCCAGATGGAGCTCTTCCAAAAACGGATCAAGTATCACTTGACTGAAATTCTCGACCGAGGTAACTCCCTTGAGGTTCCCTTCCTGGTCTCCGAGGCCATTCCTGGCCCTGCTGTGGAGCTTTGGCAGCACCCTACCTCCTGCCCTGCACTGTCTGCCTATATGGCCTGACAGTATGCAGTTCCCTGTCGAATTTCACAAAAGCATCCCTCGGCTGAGGATCTGGTGGCCAACTCAGTCTTTCGGCATACTGGTAATGTTGGGGACATGGACAAGCCTCTCAACAAAGAATCCAAAAATTGGATCACACAGCCAAAAAGGTCTATACAGCTGCTTTGCTCAGCCTTCAGCAGGCAGGGTCAGCCCTTTTGATGACCCATTTCACTCATGCCCTTCTAGGCACTCTCAAATGCTACCTCAGCTCCGGGCTGACTCACAGACCATGGTCAAGCAAGTCTGGGACCAGGGCTGAGCAGTGACAACACAGCAACTTCAGGCAGCCATGGACATCTGTGACTCCTGCGACTGGTCAGTGGCTGCTGCGGTGGCCATGCACCACAGGGCTTGGCTGTGGATTTCTACCTTTATGGCAAATACCCAGCATAAGTTAGCAGATGTCCCCTTCTTTGGCACTGACCTGTTCAGGCCGGGGGAGGAAGGAGACCTCACCCAGAGGGATCCCAAGGGCTCCAAGCTTCAGAGGCATAAGCCCTTTCAGTCCCTTTTCACCCCTGCGGTCAAGCCGTCCCAGGCCCCAGCTGGGCAACAGGCCCAGGCTTGGTGTCCTCCACCAAAGTCAGTTGCTTTGGTTGTCTGTAAACCAGGCAGTTGAGGTCCCACTGCTTCTTCAGCGAGTCTCTCCTCCTCCTCCAAGCCTGCCCATTCATTGACTGGGGGGGAACCTCCCCCATGCCCATCCTGTCTCCCCTGGGTCCTCCCATGGGGGGCTGGCTCCTCCTCTTCCTTTCTGCCTGGACCGCTGTCACCACGAACTGGTGTGTCCTTGAAATGGTCGGTCAGGGCCTGCCTCTAAAGTTCGAGGCTTACCCGTCATGTTAAACCCACACCCCATGGGAGGACATGGTATCCACAGACATGCTGTCAGCCCATCAGGAAGACACTGCCCAACTCCTCCAGAAGGAGGTAGTGGTTCAAGTCCCAGACCCTTCAGTAAGCCCAGGGCTTGTCTCCAGGTACTTCCTGGTGCCAAAGCGGACAGGTGGTCTGGCAGCCCATAGAAACATAAAAATTGTTGTCAGATAAGGACCACTAGGCCCATGCAGTCTGCCTGTAGGTCCTATACATTGTATGTGGCCACTGAACCTATGTGATCAATGGCTTTTCATCACTCCTTCCCATCTCAAGCTTCCCTGGTGCCTGTCCCAAGCATGCTTAAACCCCTCCACTGTGCTTTCCTCCACTACCTCTTGTGGCAAACTATTCCGTGCGTCGACTACCCTTTCTGTGTAGAAAAACGTATTCACATTACCTCTTAATCTATCCCCTTCCAATTTCAATTGTGCACCCTTGTTCTAGTACTTTTTCTACATTGGAAAAGGTCTCCTACCTGCACATTGTTTATGCCCTTGAGGTACTTAAAAAGTTTCAATCATGTCCCCCCGCTGTCTCCTCTCCTCTCCTCCAGTGAGTACATATTGAGATCCCTTAGTCTCTCCTCATATGTTTTGTGGTGCAAGCCCTGCACCATCTTTGTTGCCCTTCTCTGGATAGTCTCCACCTTATCTATGTCTTTGTACAGGTGTGGTCTCCAGAACTGCATGCAGTACTCCAGGTGAGGCCTTACCAATGTTTTATACAATGGCATCACCACCTCCTGCTAGTGATACCCCTGCCTACGCACCCCAGCATGCCACTGGCCCTCCCTGCTGCCTTTGTGCACTGCTTTGATACCTTAAGATCATCAGAGATGATAACCCCTAGGTCCCTTTCCTCTTTGGTGACAGTCAGCTTCTCCCCCCCGCAACCACTAGCTATCCCCAGGATTCCTTCTACCCAGGTGCATTATTTTGCACTTCTTTGCATCAAACCTCAGTTGCCACATCTTATTTATTTATTTAAAAGTTTTACTAGGAAGGCATACTGAGCAGAGTACTGCTCGATTCCAGATGCGTCCTGGGGTAGGGGTAATGGAGAAATACATCAATGCATCAAATACATCAATACATCACGTGGCTAAATAGAACATGAACATAACAGGACAGCAGTGGATAACTGATGCATAGATTACATGATAAAAAGGACAACTCCTGCATTTGAATAGGGAATGCCTACAAATACAACAGGAGGCAGTTTTACTGTGCTCAATGATATTTACAGGTATGCTACTTCACAGATATTGCTACCACAGTTAGCAACTAGGCTACTGTGGGCATGTTAGACACAGGTGCAAGCAGAGGAGAAATGCGCTAAGAGAAGTGAGGTCAGGTGCTTTGAGGGAGAGATCAGGCAAACTTCCGTGTGGAGGGAGTTCCACAGCTTAGGCATGTGATAGGAAAGGCTGCCTTGCCAGCCACAGTGGACAAGCGTGGGACAAACAAAAGGCAGAATCAAAGTATCTGAGTGGGTATGCGAAGGGGGAAGCAGCTGTTAGTACTGAGGTGAGATAGGGTGGCAGGGACTGGGTCCAAAACTTAGCTGTCAGCCTAACACTGTGTGCTTGTCTCTGATCATGGAGCGAGGGGAGGCCTGAGGTCCGATAGAGGACACAGTGATGGGTAGTGGGAGGGCAGTCAAGGGCAAAATGGCAGAAAGTAGAAGAGGGGGTCCAGCCTGGCTAAGGAGGACTTTGGTGGGACACTGTAGACTACATCACCATAGTCAAAAATAGGGAGGATCATTTTCTGCACAATTGCATGATGAGCCGGCAGCGGGATGCATACATGGTTTCGGTATAGGGCACCCAATTTGGGGTGAAGCTTTTTGTGAATGGCATCAATATATATGCCGAAAAGTCGAGGTACTGGTCAAGCCAAACACCAAGGTATCTAAAGGAGGTGCAAGCCTCAAGAGGAGTCCCATCCAGGGTGAGGAAGGTGGGGGTGGAGGGTAGCCGAGAAAGTTTCTGCCTTGTCCCGAAGGTCATAGAGATAGTTTTCTAGGTGTTGAGAAAAAGCTGATTAGCATGAAACCAGAACTGAACATCACTGAAGTCCTGCTGAAGTCTGGTCACCACATCAGTTGGTGAAGGGCCAGATGTATACAGAACCGTAGCGTCTGCATACATGTGTATGGAAGTGAGAGGGCAGGCAGCGGGCAGGTCATTTAGGAAGATGGAGAACAAGAGTGGGCCAAGAACCGAGCCTTGGGGTACACCAGAGGTAACTGGGGGAGGGATAGAAGAGGAGTTACTGATTCTTACAGATTGGGACCTGCCAACCTGGTAGAAGCTGAACCAGCTGGTGGCCTCACTTGGGAGCCCTGCAAGGGAGAGCTTAGACAAAAGTAGCGAGTGTGAGACTGTCAAATGCCTTTGCAAAGTAGACAAATATTACTGAGGTGATGTGGCCTTTATCCATACCAGTGAGAATGGAATCGGAGAGCATTAGGAGGGAAGTGGTGGTGGAGTGGGACTTCCTAAAGACAGACTGGTAAGGTGAGAAGAAAAAGGAGGAGTCAAGGTAGGCGGAGAGTTGTTGGAGGATCAACTATTCCTGGAGTTTTGCAAGAATGGGAAGAAGGGAGATTGGGCTGTAGTTTCCAGGAACAGAGGAGTCACTGCCTTTCAGAAGGGAGATGACAGTGGTGTGTTACAAAAGGATGGAATAGAAGCAAGGGAGAAGGAGAGGTTGAAAAGTGCTGCCAGGGGTGAGGCAATGGCAGGGACAGACAGGTAAAGCATTTTGGAGTCCAGCCCAGAGGGGCATTTGTCCTTGGATGGATTAAGGGCAAGCAGGGCATTGTATACTTCAGCAGGGGTAACCTGATGGAAGGAGAAAGGGGGAGAGGTGGGTCAGTAAGGGCTGGAGAGGAAGTAGAAGGGAGATGGAGAGGGGAAGTTGGGAGAGAGACCAATAGTGCCGAGGTACAGTTTGTGAAAAAGGAGTTACATTCTGAAGCCACTTTGATGGGTGTAGATACAGTGGTGCCTCCTGTATTTAGAACAGGGGTGGGGGATGTGAGAGTGGGGAGAAAGGTGATTTGACCGCATTCCAGAATTTAGCAGGGTTACTTAAGTTGGGGAAGAAGGAGGCTTTGAAGTAGTTTGCTTTGGACTGACGAAATAGCCTTGTGCAGGCATCATGTAGTGTGCGATACTTTATCTGGGCCTCAGGGGAGCCAGAGGCCTTGAAAGACCTCCAAGCCTGGTCTCTGGTTCTGAGGTGAGCCAGGATGTCAGCTGTGACCCAAGGCAGGTGTGCACCCCTCAGACGTGCTCATTTGAGTGGGGTGTAAAAGTCCCAAATAGCGAGGAACCTGGACATAAAGAGCATAGCTGTGGAGTTGATAGAATGAGCTTGGGGGATAAAGGATCAGTCTGTGTGAGCCAGGTCAGTTAGAAGAGAAGAGAAGAGAGGTCCATGGATTTGTAGGATTGGGTCAGGAGGATACAGTGCGGGGGTGGCTTGGGATGAAATACCTTCCTGATCGACTGTATCATATGGTGATTGCTTATGGAGTCTGGTAACAGGCCTGGGGCAATTATCCAGTGTGGGTGAGATGTAAGGGACCAGTCTGAGAGAGTGGTTCAGGGACTTCGGTTTGAGGTGAGTGGGTTCCGTGATCAGTTGTGACATGTTTAGCATGGTCACCTGGTTACAAAGTTTGGAACTGGCACTGGGTAGCCAGTTCTGATTAAAATCCCCAAGGATGTGAAGCTCACCCCCATTGTGTGTGATTTTAGAATGCCTAGGTGATCCAAGATAGAGGGCACTGAGGAGTTAGGAGGGCAGTAACATCCAGCTACAAACATGGGAATTGCATAAGAAAGGGAGAGTTTTATCATTAGGGCATCAATGATCTGGGAGGGCAGGGAAAGCATGACAGGGGTAAACTGAAGGGAGGTTGATACGTACATAGCTACTCCTCCACCGCTTTTGTTTCCAGGATGGTCCCAGCGGATGACGGTATAACCAGGGATAGTGATTTCAGTGTCCTGGATGTGGGGCTTCAACCAGGTCTCTGAGATGATAAGGATGTCGGGTTTGAGGGATAGTACAGTTGGGAGTAACAGGGTTAATTTATTTAGTAAGCTGCAGATATTTAGGTGTGCTAGTTTTAGGCCCCTAGAAAGTGTGGGGGAGGAGTTGGCCCAGGGTTGGACTCCATGTCACCAGCTCTTAGAAGCAGTAACAGAATCACACATTTGGTTATGGGCAGGTGCCACAGAGGCTTGCAGAGGGAATCAGGTGATTGTGAGGTGTGCACTGCGATGGCATGTACTGGGAACTTAAGAGCTAATAACCCCATGTGAAAGTTTGGTGGCAGTATGGAAGGGCCAATTACCCAGCTGTGCAGGGGACCTGTGGAGGTGGCGGAGGGTGGGAAGGGGGTTGGTAGGTAGGGTGCTATTCGCCAGGTTACATGGCTGTAACTCAGGGTAGGAGGAGGAGGGTGTGAGAGCCACCAAAGTGAGCAGCACAGAGAATATTGTTAGGCAAAGAGGCAGCATGGAGAAACTATCTGGCAGTGTAGTAAGAGGGGAAAGTGGGGCCACTAGTGGTGAGTGATGATAAGCTGCTGTGGGAAACGTTGGCTGATTGGCTCAGCACAACACGTGAACTGCACTATATACCAATGAGTTCACCAAGGGTGGTGGTGGGGTAGCCAACGTGGAGCGTTGGCGGGGCTCAATTTGCAACTGATTCAAATGTTGCTCAGTTCCTAAAACGGCGTGCCTCCAGTACCTGTTTGCCGTGGTGGTGCAGCTCGGGGAAGGGCAGGCTTCCTTCAGGGGCCCTCATGACCACCATTTCAAGGTCAGGGATTCAGTTAGCTGCAGAGAAATGCAAGGTGAAACCAGGTTAAATACAGGTAAGGGGAGGTAGGGCTGAAGCAGGAGAGGAGGACTGAGAGTCATGGATTGGACCACCAGAAATGCTCACAGAAGTTATCGATGTGTGCAGAGCTTAACTTGAGACCCCAAAAACAAGCAGAGCACTTAATTCAAAATTAAATTAAAGATCGGGTAAGAAGGTTAAACATAAGACTGGATTTCTAAATTAATTAATTAAAGCCGCTGATACTGCTTAAAATGCTAAATAATAACTTAAAATTAAGAACTGGTAACATAGCATGCAATTGAGTTTCAGAACATTAGGAGGAACGCATTGTAATGGCCCAGTACAGAAGTGGCAAGTCCCTGTGTAATTAACAAATTTATTTAAAGCACACAGCTGTACAGATGCTAGAATTAAATTAAAGCAACCCTGCTGCAGGGGTACAATTTAGGCTTCCTTCAGGGGCCCTCGTGACCACCCCTTCAAGGTCGGGGATTCGGTAAGCTGTTTGCAGTGGGGTGCAGCTCGGGGGAGGGCAGGCTTCCTTCAGGGGCCCTCACGACCATCACTTCAAGGTCGGGGATTTGGTGAGCTGTTCAAGCTTCTCCAAGTCTCTCTTCATTTTCTGCATCCCCTTCTGGAGTATCCACCCTGTTGAAAAGCTCAGTGTCATCTGCAATCAGGCAGACCTTTCCTTCCAGCCCCTCTGCAATGTCACTAATGGAGACATTGAACAGGACTGGTCCTAGTACTGATCCCTGTTGTACCCCACTGGTTACCCCCCTCTCCCCACATTGTACCCCAATTACCACCACCCTTTGTCTTCTGTCTGTTAACTAGTTCCTAACCCAGTTCACCACCTTGTCTCCCATGCCCAGACTAACAAAGTAATCAGCCTTCTATGTGGGACGGTGTCGAAAGCTTTGCCGAAATCTAGGAAAGCGATGTCTACCACCCCTCCATGATTTATTTCCCTAGTCACCCAATCAAAAAATCTATTAGATTCGTTTGACATGACCTTCCTGCTCTGAATATGTGTTGCCTCAGATCCTGAGCACCTCTGGATTCCATATGTCCCACTATTCTTTCTTTCAGCAGTATCTCCATGATCTTTCCCACCACTGAGGTGAGGCTGACTGGCCTGTAGTTCCCCACCTCCTCCCTACTGCCAATTTTGTGCTGTGGGACTACATGTGCCCTCCTCCAGTCCTCTGGAATGACACCAGTGTTGAGTGACTCTGTGAATAGGGCCACCAGAGGTGCTGCTAGTTCCCTTTGCAGCTCCTTTAATATCCTCGGGTGGATGCCGTTTGGCCCCATGGCCTTATCCACCTTCAGCTTTGTGAGTTCTTCCAGAACTCCCTCCACTGTGAATGGACTGCTGTCCACTCCCACCCCCCATCATTGCCTCTGCAACCCAACTGCGATCCTTGACCCTCCCTCTCCATTTTAGATCTGCATGACCTGAACAAATTCCTTCAGTCCCTCACCTTCAGGATGGTCACTCTGTCTCAGATCATACCATCCCTGAAGAAGAACATGTGGTTCTGCTCTCTGGATCTTTGGGATGCATTTTTCCATATTCTCCTCCATCCGTCCCAACCTTCCTTCAATTCTGTGTGGAGTGGAAACTCTACAAGCCCTTTGGCCTTTCCTCATCTCCCGGGGTCTTCACCAAGTGGATTGCAGTGATTGCAGCCTACCTGAGACATCGGGAGGTCTATTTGTACCCCTACCTAGATGATTGGCTGATGGCAGGTCCCTCCAGGGAGGAGGAGGTGGAGCGGTCCAGGGATCTTACCCTCCAGACCTTCTTCTCCCTTGGCCTCATGGTGAATAAGGCTAAGTGGGAGATCATACCTTCGGGAGTGATACTTTTCATAAGGGGAAGAGTTCGACTCTTGCCAAGCCATAACTCGACTTCTGGCGGACCAGGCAGAAGTTCTCTCCTCCTGTGCCTGGTCATTCAGGTTGGGCAGTTGCGCCCTGCTTAGGATTTCCTGCACCTCTTGGGATTCATGGCAGCATGCACCAGCGTGGTCCTTTGGGCCTGGTGGAGAATGCACTCTCTGCAGTGGGAGCTCGCCCATCAATGGTCTCAGTGCAAGGGCCACTTTGATCAGCCAATCAGTGTGACCCAGCTGATGTGGGATGCCCTCCAGTGGTGGTTAGTCCCAGAATATCTGCAGGAAGGAATCCCATTTGTCCACCTGGAGCTGACAGTCACCATCACAACCAATGCCTCCCTGATGGGCTAAGGTGCCCACCTAGGGGAGCAAAGAGTTCACGGACTCTGGACCACCAAGGAGTCCTGATGCTGTATCAATCTGCTGGAGCTTCAAGCAGTTCAGCTGGTGCTTGGCAGCCTTTGCTCCACACATATGGGGTCAAGTCAGTCAGGTCCAGACAGACAACACCACAACACTGTACTACCTCAACAAACAGGGCAGGACACACTCCCTTCCTCTGTGAAGGGAAGCTCTCCACATCTGGACCCTCATGCTCAGCCTGAACTCCAGTCTCTTGGCATCCATGTGGCCGGCATATCCAAGCAGCTAGTGGATGCCCTCAGCTGGGTGCGTGAGGCATCTCATGAGTGGTCTCTCCATCAGGAGGTAGTGCACAGTCTGTTTTCATGGTGGGGCACCCCTCTGGTGGATCTCTTTGCCTCAAGGGAGAACACAGAGCTGAGGGTATATGATGCCCCCCCCAGCAGGGAACACTGAAGTAGAATGCCTTCTCGAGGCCCTGGATCCCGGGCCTCAGTACCTTCCCTCCATTTCCACTGATCCACAAAGTGCTGCTCATGGCCCTTAGGAACAAGGCATGCCCCGCCAGTTCTGGTAGCCTGATCTCTTCAGCCTCAGCTGTAGGCTCCCATGGTGTGTTCATCTACGTCCAAACTGGCTCTCTTGCAATCAGGGGAAGGTACTCCATCTGGACCTTCAATCCCTGCACCTGACAGTCTGGTTTCTGAACGGCTAGAGTTCCAGGCTTTGGGTGTCTCTGAAGATGTCCTCATCGTGGTTGAGGCTTCTCAGAAGGAGTCGACCAGAAAATGCTATGCCTTCAAATGGAAGAGGTTCTCCATTTGGCACCAGGGCAAGGGGCTTGACCCCTTATCTTGCCCAGTGGCTAGCATTCTTAACTACCTTTGGTCTCGCTCTGTCGGGCTTTTGATTGACCCTCAAGGTGCACCTGGCAGCCATCTCTGCATACCAAGTGTCACAAACATACTCCGCAGGTCAGGCTCTCTGCTCCTACAGTGCCAACCTCAGAGTGCAATAGTGTGAACAGGTGACAGACAGGGTAACCCTCCTGTCTGTTTTGGGTCCGAATCACCTATTAGCCTTGAGTTCTGGAGGGATTCAAACTGTGAACCTTGTGCTAGCATACCCAATTAAAAGGATCAGATAATATTCTTTTCAGGAGGATGCAATATAATCTTTCACCCAAGGGCACCAAGCCAGGTATCCAAAATTAACCCTTACAACTCTTTATGAGACCTAGGTATTTCTTATCTTTTAAGTGTAACCCCTAGGTGGCGCTATCCCAAGGGCTACTACTCCTGCCTGCTTGGCTAGTAGCAGGTTAAGGGGTCTGAGTTCTGAAATGAGTGCCTCCACCCGGAGGTCAGGGTTGGTATTGGTCAAGCTAACCTGGGCACAGCCCTCTGGGACACTGTAACCCCCCCTCTTTCCTTACTAGTGGCTGGAACAATACACAATAATCACTTTCACAATACCTCTGATACACCTCACAAGTACCCACACTGTTTGCACTTACCAACAGGGCTTTCCTCTGGCCCGGCCCTGGGGACCCCTGTAAAACAAGGTTATACACAGCAAATAACAGCAGTACAGTACTCTTGCACAATCTGGAATTGCAGTCAGGGTAAATGCAAAAAAGAGTTAGATCTGATTTATTTAAGGGGCTTGAACAAGGGAGGGGCATAATCAGGTTAATTTGCTTAAAAGCTTTATCAGTCAAATAGTTACTCATGCACTTCAGGGTCCATAAACAGTCACAGACTCTGGGTACCCAGATGGACAGTGGTGGGCTAGCCAAGAATGTTGCAGCTGGTTGGGGTCCTGTGATGGAAGAAAACAATATGCACAACACACACTATTTGTAATCCGGAGCTGGAGGGCTCAGTTCGTGAAAAGAAACAACAAGACAATCAGACGACACACTTTTAGATTAGGCTGTTGTTGCAGGGAGCTACCCTGATGATTACTCACGATACCCAAGACTGGACACAGGCTGGACGAAAATTGAGACAGCAGGTGGTTAATCTGGAGTGCCAGGAGAAGCAGGGCCCACACGATTCACTGAGGCTTCATTACTGTTCAAGTGTGGAGCAGGGGGCTGATCCCTAGGCAGGTCTGTTGTCGGTGTCTTTCTCTGTACAATGGGGTAGTCTGGCAGGGCCAGCATGGCATGGCCCAGGCCGAATGGGGATGAACACGGATGCAGTCCGATTAGGCTGGATAAAGCTTCCAGCAAGCAGAACACAGTTCACACAGTGGGGAACCAAATCGTGACCCACTTTCAATACACAGCACATTTACATGTAAGGAAATTCTACTGTACCAGGCAAACCGCTCTCCGGTCATGATCGCAAAGTCTCTGCACAAACCGGGGATTCAAAAGCAGCTGGAAATCCTAACAGGCCGATCGCATTCAGCAAATCTTCGGTCTTCTTCAGGTTAAAGTCTGGTCACAGTCCAGTGGTTTAAATAGTTCTCACAACTCAGATTCAGTTAGAAAAAACTCTATTTTCCCCCTCAGAGACAGCAGGCAGACAGGCAGGCAGGCCAAAATGCAGCCCTTTCACAGTTCTCCCATGCAAAACTACACAGAACTGCTGCTCAAAAATCACTTGAGCTGTTACTTCTTCACTTCTCAGCTCAAAACTGAAACTAGCTGCAGCAGCCTGGGAAATTCTCCAAGATCCAAAAGGTTTGGTTGGCTGATCCTTCTGTCAGTCACAACAAAGGCTCCCCTTCAAGTGCAAAAAGGTGCAAAAAGCCCCAAACTGCAATTCCTACAGATTTTGACTCCAGACAGCTCCTGTAGTCTGGCTCCATTTTAGGTCCCACCAGTACTGATTGGTCCAATTTGCAGTCCAGGAACAAGTTAGTGGGGATAAACAAAACAGTCCTTGCTGCAAAGAAGGCAGGTTAGACAAACTACATTATCACTCTGCATGATTTTCAGTTACATCTTTCAACAGAGCTCCCTCTCAGATTACTTATGACTACAATCCAGGCAGCTCTTAAAGAGACAATACACAGAGGCTATATAGGCACTCTCTGACAATCACATCTAAACTGCTAAAATGCAGGACACCAGCCTGGCAGTGAGCATTTAGGCAAGCTCGAGGAAGACTTTTTGGGAACCCCCATTTGTAGGGGGTTACATAAGCTTAGTAACACAATCAAGTGCTTAACAGCTGTCAACCTTAAATATAGGTTCAGCAATCTCATGTAAAATAACAGAAAAGTGCACAGGCAATATTTTAAAGAGAAGGTTATTCACTAAAAAAAAGTTTAAAACAGATAAAATCAAACACAGAACAATTATATCACGAACTTAAAATCACACAAAAAATGGTGTTACAGAACAAAAATTCTTACCACTAACTTAAGATCTTGCTGAAATTATCCCTTTCTAAAGTGCATAACTACCAGTCTACAGACTGTCTTTTGAGTTTGAGTCCTTCTTCTGCTCACAAACTTCTCTTGCAAGCAATATTCAATAGTTTATCCACCTCCTGGTGATGCTACTCGTGAGGTCACAGCTAAATCCTCCCATAGATTTTATTCTAACATCATTTTCTACAAGGAAGTATTTTAATTAATATGAACATCAGAAAAAAAGCAATTTCCCAGATATGACAGTCTTTGATCAAACATTTCTCTTTGAACTTAACAATCCCACACTCTGTCACTAATTCTCAGCTATGTGCCAAAACAAGAGACATCAGCCACATGGCTCATCTTCCTGCTATGTCATAAATACATACATGGGAAGCAACTTGAAAAGCAGTAGCAGGTCATAAAAGGTAATAAACTATCCATATGGAAGGAAGTCTGTATTAAGGGTTTCTCTGGTCCTTTTATAACATCCTGTGGTTTTAGCTACATTGACACTTTTGAGGTCAAAGGTCACACACTGCAGCCTGGGTGTCAGGCAGACAAGCACATACACAGATCATTTATTTATAATACAAATATCATACAATAACCATAAGCAGATGGCAGAGTGTCACACTTGGCATGGGCTGGTATGCCATTTGTGGCACAGGAGAAGGTGGTCTGGCACTTTTTGAAAGGCCTTGACCACATTTCCCCTCTGGTGCGTGAACTACCACCACCTTGGGACTTGTTGCTGGTGTTGATAAATTTTATGATCAAGCCATTCAAACCGATGCACAGGTGTGAAATGTGTCACCTGTCATGGAAGACTGCCTTCCTGGTGGCTATTACCTCTGCCAGAAGGATCGGTGAGCTCCTGGCACTCTCGATGGAGTCTCCATATTTGGTCTTCCACAGGGAAAAGGTTGTTCTTTGCCCCAATCAAAGTTCCTCCCGAAGGTTGTGTCTGAGTTTCACCTTAACCAGGTGATTACTTTCCTGGGGTTCTTCACCAACTACACCTTGGAGGCTGAGCACAGGCAGGGCCCTGTGTTTTCTGTGATTCTGTGGTTGCAGCAACTGCCACAGAAACATGGTCCTGCCACAGAAACAAGCCTCTGCCACAGAAACAGCATTTTTGGTGCTGTAAAATTGGCAGTCACCACTGAAAACCCCAAATAAATGGCTAAAATGATTGTGAGCAAACTTACAATGGCAGTAGTGTGAGTTGTAGGCAGCTCCATTATACATCCATCCCCTAGGTTGCAGTAACTTGCAGTAGTCAATGGGACCACCCCTTTCCAGTCCTCTGGCACTTAGCCCTGAAGCATATGACCATTACGGCCTTCTACAAACACTGAGGGAACTTCAGGAAATCTATTTCATGAGAAAGAATGGTGGTTCTATTTTTTTTTTTTTTTTACTCTTTGTTAACTGGATAAGGCCCACTAGGCACAGGTTCCTGTTTTTAGGGGTGATCCAGGAGCACTGGGAAGACTAAGTGACTTGCTCAGAGTCACAGTTTGCAAGTGGAGGTTGTGGGAATCAAACCCCGATCTGTTTGCTGGCTGTGCCAAGCTCATTCACAGCTCATTACTCTAACCTCTAGGCTATACTGCCAACTCCACTGCATTGCACTGCAGAACTGTGGAATGAAAAAGTATTAGTAGTTGTTGCAGACAAAACACGCATTTGTTAATGTCGAACGTTTGATGCTTTGCAACAATACATTCTCAGATGTTACATGGGCACTTGGGCTGCGAGTGTAAGGAATGCTGGGGACGGCCAACGGCTCTCTTACAGCATGCCATGGACAACACTGAGTGCGGCGGATTCACTTTGGGGAAAAAATATCTTTTTTTTTTTTTTTTACACCTAGATAGATCTTGAGGGTACTGAATAGACAGGGCATTTAGGAGAATAATAACTGTCTTGGGGCTAGGAGAGGGCTGATGCAGAGGATCACCAAGGACAGAAGGCAAATACTGGGATCACTGCGGGAAGGATGGCAGACAAAACAGTTGAGCACAAGAAAAAGAATACATGTAGGGATCTGCCAGTTATTCTCTTTATTGAATTTTGACATATGTAACAACATAACAACAAGGAGTATCTATGTTAAGATCTATGCATCACTGAGATCATGGCAGGTCTTCATATATATGCAAGGGCTAAAAAGGGAGGGGTAAGGGTAGCATACAGGGGAGGGGTATGGAGGGCAAGGGTATGAGGGGGAACATAAGTGTTATGGGAGGAGGGGTGGTGAGAAAGGAAATAAGGGGGCATTAGAGGATTGCAAAAATTGGTGACATCCATATACTCACAGTTCTGTAAGTATGGGTCCACCTTTCAAATCTGATTCATAAATATAGGCACACAATAGTTTAGAATGAATATGTGTCTTTGTCTAGGTTAACACTGTTTGCAATGTACCCCCCAATGTGGGCTTACCTCATGGCCCGTTCACCCATACTGTCATTCCTCGGAGCGCGTCCTGATGCCTGCTGGTTTTTCCCTGTTTGCCCCAAGTTCACTGCCACAGCCCAGGTCCAGGAATGTGCCCAATGGTCCTCGGGTGGCCCCTTACTTAATTCTTGTCCTCCATGAGCTTTGGGAGTACTGCAGAGCCGCCAGTCAGTTTCCCTTAAATGTCACGGCCAGCCAGCGAACTTGTATATGCGCACAGGTGTACCTGACTCCTGACCGTGATCACAATCAAAGAAATGGCTTCTCGTTGGTCCCAGCCCCACAAGGGGTATACTGGGGACCAGGGACCTAGATGAGGCAAATGAAAGGCCTCAGGGAAGCCCAAAAATGAAGTTTGTTGTCGGAGCTTAATCGAGGGCTCATACATAATAATGAACCTCTATTAATATTCATGAGCGGGGTCTGCCTTTCTCTAGAGGCTGCAGGTTTCGGTGGCCGCTGCAGTGATTAAAATGTAAATAAACATAAAATAGAAGCAGCAGCCACAGGGACAGCAAAGGGGCTACTAAACAAAGGGGAAAATTATTTAAGAAAATAAGTGTACTGGCTGCACCAAACCTAAAGCAAAGGGACTCAGATAATTTACCTGTCTGCTGTCTGGGGGCACTTGTTTATGGCAGCAGCGACAGGCTCAGGACTGAGCTAAGGTGTTTGTTCTGGGAGGTGATCTCCAGGGCACAAAAGCAGCTATTGAACAATGGGGCAGGCAATTTGATAAAGTGTATATCCTGGCTGCACCAGAATTCTAAAGTTAGGACTGTGTTAAAACTGTAAGGGGACTGTGAGTTTAGCAGCCATGATAGTGAAGCATCAGCCAATCGGAAAGTCAGAATTTCGGCCAGGACTTGTGGGACTTTTGCCAAGGCTTTCTGGGACATTGTAAAGGGCTTATAGGGAAACTGCAGGGACCTAATTCAGGTGCCAAAACAGGGGACCTATTGTACATCGAGTGAAGTTAATGAATATTCATTTTATGGACTGACTAGGATTTTCAGCCAATTATTGTGGGAGCAGCAAGTAGCTTCAGTCAATTGGGAGCCTCAGAGGGACTCCATAAAAGACAGTGTTTTCCAGTCTCAGCAGTGTTCGAGCAGGAGCCCCCACAGGGGTGGGGGCTCAGGCCCTTTGCTCCAAAATGGGCCTAGTGATCCAGTGCAAGCCCCTCCACAGGGAAGGGGGCTTTTCTGCTGCCAGAGAGACAAAGTGGCTGCAGACAACAGAAGCTGATAACCTGGGGGTTTCTAGAATTTGTCCTCCAGGGCCAGCCAGCACCTTTCTACGTTTTGGGGAAAACATGGGTGCACCTGAACCTTTAGCTGTGAGAGCGCTGCATGCATGTTCTACCTTGGCATTGAGAGTGCTGAACAGAATACCATTCTGCAAGTTATCTGATTGAGTAAACTGCTTCTAACAAGTGCAAGTGTGTGAAATCTTGTTTTTTTGAAAATGTATTTTTATTGTGCAGTTTTCAACAACATTGGAAAAATCCAGCTTAGTTACAATCAGCTGTTTAGTCACAAACAAGGCACCAGAGAATGCATTTATACTCAAATGTACATTTCAAGTGTTGTTCAAACCATAAGATATCAACCATGGAATGAGTGTTGTTAAAGGTCCTCCTTACATTTTTTTGTCAGAGGTTGGTGATATTGTGTAGTTCCCTTTAGTGAACTTAGGCCCTGTCCACACTGCCCCTCTGTAACATTACAGAGTGCCCAAACCGTTACCTCAACGGTTTGCGTTTACACCTGTAACGTTACAGAAGGCGTTTTCATAATGGTTGTTGAAACCACATATGAGGTGGTTTCAACAATGGTTATAAAACCGGTTATGCCTCGGTAACGTTACCGAGCATCATGTGGACGCATGGCACCGGCCCCCTAGCACAGCACTAGCTGCATTGTGGGATCGGGTGCCATGGTAACGGTTGCCCGGCTCCCGAAGTGTGGACCAGCAGTGCCGGTCCCATAACGGAAACTGTGGCAATGTGGACACACTGCACCGCTCCCTGGTTGTAACGGTTTCTATCCGTTATGGGGTCTGAGTGGTGCAGTGTGGATGGGGCCTTAGACTGTCTCACCTCCCCCACCCGGCTTGATACACCAGTGTCACGAGCGGTTCCCCCACTCTGCCCCTCTGTCTGAGTGTGTGGGGCATGTGGGGCCCTTGTAGTTATGAAATGGTCCCATGAGAGGGACTGCAGGTCCTCCCCCAGCGATCCTCCCAGCCCCAACAGAGACTGTAGTTCATTTGGGGGCCCGATTCAGGCCCAACAGTTCAAGGAACGAAAGTATCATCTTTTGTCATGTTGTAGAAAATCCATCCATTCCAGCAGGATGAGCACCTCTCAGCCTGGTCATTCAGTCTGTGTTATTTTTTTACATATGGTAAATTTGGTTTACTGTGGACCACTATTCACCCACTGTAGGGACCTGAGGGGTAAGCCACGCTTTGTGATCGCTTTTTTTTGCTGCGGTAAGCAGTATGCCCAGTAGATAGTATGACTTAGGATCTGTGTTGGATTGGTTATATTGTAAAAGCATATAGGACTCCACAGTAAGTGGAACGTCCCTCCCAAAGAGCTCCCTGAGTTTTCACTGAAGTCCTTGAAAGAAGGACTGCAACATTGGACAACTTCACATTACATGGGTATGGTGAGCAATCGCTTAGCCGCAACCTCACCAACAACTGGAGCTCCTTGAATTGGAGTAATGTTTGGTGATAGTTGGTGTTAGGAAAAACCTTATTATATGTTTCCAAGCATATTCCCGCCATTGATGTGAGCTTGAAACTCTCGAAGAGCATTGAGTGGCAGCTACCCATTGTCCATCAGCGATGGGAATACTCATCTTCTCCTCCCATTTTATTTTGATTTGGAGGGTTAGTTTATCATGGATCTCCAAGATTGACTGGTAGAAGTTAGACACCAGATGACTAGTCTGCTGGGTTCTGATAAAGAGCAGCAGACAAGTTAGGATGGGGGGGTGTAGCTCTGGCTGCAAGGCTCCCCTCGATAACTGTGTATAGTAGTGTTTCAATTGAAGGTGCCTATAGAAGTCCGACCTATTGAGGCCAAACCCCTGTAGCATGGTGTCAGATGTTTTAAAGGCTCCTAGCACTGTGCACTGGTACAAGTATCTGAGTGAGTGGGTTCCCCACTCCCTGAATCTTACATCCATGGCAGCCAGGTCGAATGTGGATAAAAGATAGCTGGGGCAAAGCAGGGGTAGGAAGGGTGTTAGTCCTAGCCATCTCCTGGCCAATTTCCAGGCTGAGAGCCTGTACCTAAGCCATGGGTTTTCTGTGGGACAGTCCCTGGATAGGGTCCAGCATGGTAAATATTTGTATAGTAGTCCCTGTCAGTGAAGAGTGTTTGCTCTATTAGCTGTCAATGGGAATTCACAGGACTCAGTTGTCTTGCCACCAAGTAGCACAGCAGAGTGGATATATAATAAATTTGGAGGTGTGGAAGTGAGAGGCTGCCTTTTGCCCTGGGGAGGCAAAGTATGTGGAAGCAGACCCTTGGCTTTCGCCCTGACCAGATGAACGTGGAAATGCTCCTGTTCCTTTGGTGGAAGGCATCTTGTGGGAGGGCAAGGGGACATTCTGGAACAGGTATAACTCTCTGGGCAGAACAACCATTTGGACAAGATCTATTCTCTGGGTTAAGCTGAATGGTAGCAAGTCCCATTGAGCCAGATCAGTATTTAATTGAACAGTGAAATTATTATAATTGTTTTGGTACTCTGACTGCTGAGACCTCGCCAGGTATGTGCCCAGGTATTTGAGCTTTTCTAGGTCCCTTCTATAGGGGTATCTTTGTCTGACTTGCTGTGATGATTAATAGTTGAAGGTCAACACCTCTGTTTTAGAGGCGTTAAGGTTACAACCTGAGAGCTTACCATACTCCTCCAGAATCTCATGGATTGCTGATAGTGTTATTTTGAGATTGTTCATGTATAGCAGCACATCGTCTGCATACAGTGCCAGCCTGTGTTCAGTGATCCCTATCCGAATGCCTTCAATCTGACCCGATTCCCTAATTTTCTGTGCTAAGGGCTATAGAGTGCAAACAGAAGTGGTGAAAGGGGACAGCCCTATCTGGTGCCTCTCTGCAGGTGAAAATAAGAAGAGTGGTGGCCATTCACCTTTACATAAGCTCTCGGAGAGTGGTATACACCCTTAATAACTGCTATTAATGGGGCTAGGAAACCCAGTCTCTCCAGTACCGCATACAGGAAAGGCCATGACACCCTATTGAAGGCTTTGTCTGCATCGAGGCTAACCAACCAGCGCAGAGGGCCCATGGCTACTATTCATTTCATGGATGATGTACAGGGTTATATTGACATTATCCACTGTTGACAAACCCTGTCTGGTCAGGAGCTACTAACTGGGGGACATATGGGTCAATCCAGTTTGCCAGTATGCTCATGAAGAGCTTATAGTCATTATTAAGGACCAAGACAGGTCTGTAAGAGGCACAGAGATGGGTATTTTTCCCTGATTTCGGGAGTAAGGAGATGGCAGCATATGACCAGGATGGTGGGGTAGGGTCCTCCTCCACGGTGGCATTATACACCTTCAGCATGGTATGAGCAACATGAACCCAAGTTGTTTTATAAAACTGTGCCCCATAACCATCTGGGCCTGGGGCTTTTTGGGTCTGGGCTTGGCTAATGGCCAGCCAGACCTCTTCTAGGGTGATTGGTCCCCTTGTTCCAGGGTCAGTCTGGAAAGATTCAGTGACCACAAGAACTCCCTTATCATGTTCCTGAGTGGCGGCTACTCCTCTGTGTATAAGTTCTTATATTAAGTGCTAAAGCCCTCAATAATGTCATGCAGGTTTGCCAGTTTCTGGCCGTCCGTGGGGTGGAGTACGGTGGATATGGTGGACAGACACATAGACACTTTTGACTACGTACCCGGTAGGCCAAAATCCCACAGCTTCCACTTGCATACTGTGTGACCCTGAGCAAGTCATTTAACTTCCTTGTGCTCCCAGGTCACTCCTGTAAAAAAGCTTTCAGTTTGTTGTGCTATTCCTGGTTAAACAACTAAAAAAAAAAGCCTAGTGGCTCTAGGGCCCACCTCGTAGAACCATTATCTGAGGTACGTGAGTGCAATTTCGGTTTGCTGTTTTGCTAGGTCACCCAGTTCCCCTTTATCTGCTGAAGCTGCAAAGTTACTGAGGTGTCTCCCTGTTTGTGGGCTGTGTGGAGGAAGTGTATGGTGTCCTCCAGCCTCGCCTTCCTCTCCCTCCTAGCCTTGGTCTGTACTGAGGTGTACTGTATAATGTAGCCCCTAAGACCTGCCTTCAGGGTATCCCAATAGATGGCTGGGGTTGTCTCTCCCAGAGGGTTGTCAGCTTCTATCTCTTCTATTTTTTCTATTAGAAACTCCTTAAATTCCTGTGATTTAAGGTAGTGGGTATTAAGTTTCCAAAGTGTATTTCGGCGCTGTGTGCCCATATCCCAGGAGCTTATTACTACTCCATGGTCAGAGATTTGTACATCTCCCAGTGCACAGTCCACTAAGCTATGGATGTTTTCCACTTGTATATAACAGTATCTTTTGAGGGGCAGTGAAGCACAGAACATACTAATTGTGACTGTTTGTCTGCATCCTGTGTTTAACCAAAAGTACAGAAGGGGAGGACATCTACTTAGTGATCAGAGAAGGGTCCAGTTTAAGTATAGAAATGTGTCTGATGTGATAAGTGCCTACAGAACTGGAAGGGGAGTATTCAGAGCCAGGGTTCTTACTGACATTACCTGGGAGGTCCAGTATTTGTCTGTTGGAGTTGCTAACGTCAGCACTGCCAAGAGGGACTTTAATGGTTGTGATGTCCAGTGGGAGCTGTTAACTCCAGCAAAGTCACCTGGGACTGGGACTTTGTGATATATGTTTGAGAGAAGCTGCACGTAACTGTTTTGAAGTACCAAGTCAAAGTACAGAGATGTGAAAGAAGATTCATCTGAAATGGACTGTGAGCAATTTGGTCCCCCTAGCAATAGGGAGTAGGTACCCATCAAGGTATCTGAAAGCTAAGAGAGCCATGGTGGCCACGCTGGCCCATGGTTTAAGTGTCAGAAATAAATGTGCCGTTTTATAAATGTGCTGACTGCCACACAACCATCGTAGATTATGCTTGGGACACAGACTGGTAGTCTGCCACCTAGGGCGCTGCCATATGCATTTCCCCCCGAGGGGTACAGCCTAGATGGGTTGAGATGTGCTGGCCCTGGTCCCAGCCTGGTTTTCCTGCAAAGTGATTTCGGCCCAGAGAGGGGTCCTGCCAAAGGAAGTTAAAGTGTTGTTCCACCTGCAAAAGCAGTAAGATCTCTGCAGTCAGAAAGGGGTTACCTGGCAGTAAGCCTTTGCTAGCAGTTTAGCCTCTGGAGACAAAGCCCACCTGCTGAAAGCACTTGATCCTGCCTTGTACAGACCAATGATGACTACCAACTGTAAGTATACAGGGGCCAGCCCTGTACCAAGAAAAGGGACTTGTAAGTAGTTAGTGTTTCCCAAGCTCGTAGTCTTCCAGTAATGTGTGCTTAAAAGTAAAATGCAAGTCAATAATTGTTTTCTTTTAAGGGCCCCAACTAGCCAGCCAATGTACAGCTGCACCGATCATCAGGCCTGCACCATTAAGAACTTTAGTTATTGGGTACCCAGGTTTATGTGTGAGATTGTGGGATCTTGTACAGTTTGGGGACTGGTACCAATGTGGGTATTTGCTGCTGTTGTCTAACAACTGTGTTAATTTCTTGATTGCAGCTAGCCAGATAGATACCCAGGGATCTGACTGTCTCAGAGGTTGGTGGGTGGCTGTGGTGTTTCATGCTAAAGGAAAAATTGCCAAAGTGATTATGTGATTTATGCTATGCAAACCCAATCTAAACCAAATACCTAAATCCTAATGTGAATATTGTACATAGCTTAACCTCTACTCCAACTCACCCTTTCTAACCCTTCCCCATGTAAATAAACATGTTTGTTTTGGCAGAACACTGTCTCATGAGCATATTATTAGTCATACGTCAATAATTATCAAAATGTGTTGAAATGTGGGGAAATGTTATTGGGTCATGCTTGGGGTGGCATTACAGTAATGTGGGTGGGTACAGCATCCCAGAGGGTTGTACCAGGTTTAATCTAGCCCACTTAAAAGTATACTCTGGGTGGCCGGCCGGATGGCACTGAGGATTGAGGCGCTGGACGCCACACCTCGCATTACGCCAGCAACCTGGGTTCAGGAATGACCTTGGGTCATCAGGGGGCCAACGTTGGGGGGGTGGAGGGTGGAGCAGGATCGAGCATGCCGATGGGCAGCTCTCCTCTCCCGAGGGTGGGTTGGCCCCCCCATAGTTCCTCTCCCATCAGGTGGAGGTCTGGTGGGTAGCGTAGGCAAAGGGGGGGTGGCAAACAGTTACAGGAGGTGGAAGGGGTTGAGCTGGCACCACGAGGTGCATAGCATGCCTCCACACACTCACACGGCCATGTGCTGGGGCCTCGGTGTGGGGGTGGGGATCAGGGGAGAAAACCTGTAAAATACCTATGTGTTCCCATCGCCAGTTGACAGGAAGAGGCAATGAGGACCAGACAGCTATATGAAAAAAAAAAAGTATACTCTGGATGAATGCACTGCACATTTAATGTTCTGTCTTGGGAAGGAACCGGCTTTAAAGTTAACTTAGGAACCCAGGCCCCTCAACCTGGTATCAGGCCCACAAGGCAGGGGTAGTGTAGCTCTTCGGATACCCAGCGCCAGGGTGACAGTAATATGCACTTGCTGGTGGAGAGAAAAAGAGGTATATTATGATTTTTTTTCCTGTATGTAAAAGTTGCCACAGTAAGGAGACTAAGTTCCATACTACTAGCAACCAGAGAGGCAGGCAAGGGTTAAATTTCCTTTAAAGAGTTGTTACTTTAGCTGAAACACGGTATAATTTGAGACATCATTACTGTAGTTTCAAGCTGCCTACAGAGTGAGAATAAAAAACATTGGTGCAACACAGTTCAGACTTTCTGTAGATCTTCCCTCAATGTTCCCATGTAGTCTGGTCAGGTTGTCACTGCTGCTCAAGATGTTTTTCCTTTAATTTTACAAGATTTTAAAGACAGGCTGCTGGTGTTGACAGCCGATCAGCTGTTTGTTGAGTGGCTTCATACAAATTAAAGGGCTGAAGCCCCCTCTGATTTCAGGGGCTTGGTTCTTTTGAAGTCCAAGCAGTTGAAGAAGAGTGGTGTCACAGTTAAAGAGCATAGTTATTGGTCTAGACTGCTAAGCCCCTACTGTTTTGCACTGCAATAGGCTCACAGTGACACACCCCTGAAATCCCTTTACACTGTAGCAAAACGTTTGGTGCACAAGTGTATCAAACATAAAAATATGAGGCTTTCTAGACCTTTGTATATTGTAAGATGGTTGATCTATTCTCTAGCCTCTCAGGAAATCCTTACAGAGTGGTAGAGAAGAAGATGGAATCTCAAGTGGCATTGACACAGATGACACCACTGGTGTTGAACTGCACAAGCTGGAGGAAGTGACTAGAGAAGCGTTACAGCACAAACCATCATCACCAGGCTTCAAGCAAGTGGGTGGATGGGAAGGAGCCATTGGAGCAGCACTGTTTTGCAACCAAGCAGTAGTAGTCTTCAAGCAGTTGGGCAGGCAGGGGGAGAAATTCTCAGGAGGATACCTGTAGTAAAGCAGCAGTGAGCATGTAGGATGGAGCCATGGGACAGTAAAACAGACTGAAGTAAAAAAAAAAATAACCTTTCAATTCCCCCATGCCCTACATCCAGTCCAAATCATGATGCCAGAATTGCTTTGCATTGCCTTGCCTGTGCATCTGTCAAACTGCCCCAGGCTGCCTTTTCCTGAGCATTCTTTCTGGGTAACTAGATTTTGGATTGGGACTCATTTGGGATGCCAAAGATAGTGAAGTCCATCACAAAATTGCACATAGCCTGACCGTAGCAAGCATGAGGTCCTGCCAGAGAATGTAGATTCAGTTTGCCGCAGTGTAAGCGTGTGGGTTCAATAGCAGACACCAGTCACAAAAATGAAGTGCATAAAAAACGCTAGCATAGCATTTATCATTTTATTTGCAGAAAAAAATAAAAATAAAAAAAAAATATTTACAGATAAGAAATAGGTTAACTTTCACCAAAACAAAAGTAAACAAAAACCCAGGCAAGTCTTGCTGTCAGATTCCCTGCTCTTCTCAGAATCCAATACTTCCAAGCTAGTGTGTAGGCATTCACACTTCCATTCCTTCACCTGATCAGAAGGTACTGACCAGTCTCCTTCCTCTCCCTATCTGACAAGGTCTTCTGGTGGAGGCCTTATATAGTACTCAAAAGGGGCGGAGTTTGAAATTGACTCCACCTACTCTCTGACATCGCCTCCATTTGGTTGCTATAAAGGCAGCCATTTTGTGGGCTGCCAACCCTATGAGAAGGGCTTCCCAGATGACTTTATCCAGGTAAGTAAACCATAATAGAGAAAAGAGAAGTAACCTAATTATTAAATATAAAAAATCTAGAATCTTTAACCAAGGGCAACAGATGAGGGGCGCGCTCCCTATCTTGTTTCCTTGTAAGGTTCTAGATTCTTTAATAAATAGCAAGTTTGATGTTCTAGTGCAAAACCCAAAGGAAAAAAAACAGTTTTTATTTATAAAACACATTGATCTCCTATTTACATACTGTAATTCTAGCTAACAGGGTTTTTACTGTTTATTTAACAGATATTGGGATTCCCCAATGGCTGCAATTCTCAGCCAACAGCTGTTTATTTTTAGCCTTTTAACAGAAAGGCAGCACCTTCTTTAAACAATTACAGCCCCTTTTTAATGAATATAGACACTGCAGGGCTTACTTCTTTATGCCCTCAGTGTCCTTGCATAAATTCAGCTCCTTTTTATTTCCTTGGAGCAAGCAGCAGAACAGGACTTCAGAGTTACTTGCTAGGGCGTAGCACTGCTGTAGCAGCCTTTTCTTTACTGGTATAAACCCTCTGCATAAGCGAAGTGAGAGGCTCTTTAGCAACATACTTTTGCTTTGTCTGATTTTCTAACAAATGCTTTTAAGGGCAGTTACACTTTATATTAAAGCCCATTACCATAACTACTATCAAGATATACAAACTAGAATTGGATAACAGGTATAGTAAGCTTTAAGAATTGCCAGGTTGGCCACCTGACAAGTAAATTAGTATAGAGAGGAAGGTAGAGGAGTAGACAGGAGAGAGTGAAAATGAAAAAAAAAGGGGGGCATCTTGAATTTCTTCTTTTTGACATTTTTTTATTTTCTGCATAACAGGACCCTGTTACACGCAGTGAACATGGGGCCTGAGCATAGGCTCCATACTTTGGACCTGTGGTGAATGCTTGCCTATTATAAGGCGCGCATGGCTGTAGTTCAGGGAGAAGTTTGCCATCTGTTTGTCACCTACGCTGAATCCGCACTTGGCAGACTGGTAGTTAAGCAGATGATTGGCAGGTGGATTGTATCCTGCATTGACCTCTGCTATGGGTTGGAGGGTAGGGAGCCTCCCATATGGCTAAGGGCTCATTCCACCCCCATACCATTGCCTTGGTGGCTGCTTCCAGGGATATTCCTATCCAGGAAATCTGCAGGGCTGCTACCTGGAGGTCAGCACACACCATCTCCCATTACCGCATCGACCTTGAGTCACACGGGGATGCTGGTTTTGGGTCCTAGGTTCTCCAATTTCTATTCCCCAAATAGGGGGTGTGCATCTGGCCCCCCCCCCGGAGAACTGCTAGGAGTCTGCCAGAAGTGTGGATTTGTACACCATACCCATGTCCCTAGAAAAACAGGTTACTCACCTGTATCAGTACTAGGAGTAGTATATGGTGTACATCCACACTGACCCACATGACCTCCCCAGCAAGTGGCACACCGATTCTTGCTTCCAGCAGGTAAGATCTGACATCACAGAGCGGTGCAGAGTGAGCTGCCACTGTGGTGAGTGGGAGGGGCTCACTTGATCTTCCGGCAAGATTTAAGGGAAAGGAATACTGCCAGAAGTGTGGATGTACACCATATACCACTCCTAGAACCACTGCTACAGGTGAGTAACCTGTTTTTCCCTCTATTGCAATGTACTGTTGTGTGAAAATAAGAACATTGTGGCTCATTTGCTCTTTCTCCTCAGCTACACTTACTTACACTTATTTGCCACACAAGTCCAACCTATAATTCAGATACTTACTTCCCTTTTATTTGCTACTAAGGACATTTAAGAGGCAGTGTGTGGTCTAGAGGTTTAAATACCTAATTGGGAATTGTGCAGTCACAGGTTCAACCCTCCCACCACCATATTCTTACTGTGACACCTTGAGCAAGTCACGTAATGTGTCAGTACTCCATTTTCTAAGCTTTATTTATAGATGAATTTTAAATGTTGCCCATTACAGATATGTGCACAATACCAGATTTAAAGAAAACAAGTGAAAGATGGAAAAAAAAGGGATATTTTGACCTGTTATTCAGTCAGTCCTCCATCAGAAAGCATGGGGTTTGTTTTTTCTACAAGTCTTATGATTCGTTCCTATTTTAATAAATTGTAACATCTCACATGCCACTTGTTTTTCTGCCAGTCACAGGCTTGAGTGCTGCTGCTGCCTTTATTAAACACTAAACGTTTCCCGTCTGTCTAGTGGTGTGAATCTCTGGTTCTAGGGATGTGGATATGGTGTAGTATCCACACTTCTGGCAGAATTCTTTCCCTTTAATTCTCTGGCCAGATGGTCTTCAAGCTGGCGCCTTCCACCTGTGACAGGGAGCTCCTGCCACTCTCGAGGACCGACTTTTTCTTAACTCTGTTGCAACAGTTCTTCTATTTCTTAGCCTAATCTATCCTTTATAATTTCTAGTCCATAAGATTGGCCACCTATGGGCACCCCTTCCCCTTTCTTTTTTTGAAATTCAATATGTTTTATTGAACATTTTGTTTTTCCATTGGCCTAAGAAAGCCATGACGTACACAATTTCATAACAGTCTAACACAATACAATACAAAAAGATGTACACCCCCCCCAGAAATCCTCCCCACTCATGGTATCAGATGATCACGAAAGAAGGAAGATGACCAGAACTTGTCCATATTACCTCCAAATATCCTGAGCTTTCCCATTAAAGAGCATAAAGCGTGTGCAACCTACCCCAGTATTTCTCAAACTTAGGCATTCTGTGATGAACACTCACAATGACTCGTTCCAGAGAGAGGTTGGAGAGCAATTCTTGCAACCACTCAGAGCTGGGGATAACTACATCATCTAGCCAATGTCGAAGAACTAACTTCTTGACCGACAGTGCCATCATGGCCAGCTGATATTTTCTCTCAGTTTCTGGTATCAGAGAAAAATCTCTCAGGAGACAAGTAGTTGGTTCTATGTGCTCTGTTAGACCCAGTAAAGGGTCTACCTTCTGTCTAATAGAGTTCCACAGTGGAACAATTTTTGGGCAGTCCCAAAATATGTGATACAGGGATCCTTCTTCCTGCATATAGTGCCTACAGGTTGCCAAAGGAACACGATTCATTTTTGCCAATTTGGCTGGGGTGAGGTACGTTATTGATAATCTGGTATTGCATCAACCGCAGTCTATCTTGGGAGATAAATCTGTAAGTGTCTGTTCAAATTTTACCCAAGTTGATTGTCTTCTCTGGAAATTGCATGTTCCGGTAATTAGAAGATCCATCTAGCTGTTGGAATGTTCTTTCAAATAATAAGGAATAGATGGCAGAAACCACATGAGGCTGTGTGGCTGTGGTTCTGAGTGGACACAGGAACTCACCCTCCTCCTTGGCAGTCTGACTAATTTGGGCTCTCCCCAGTACATGCCTAATCTGGTATACTTTAAAGTAGGAGTAGGGGCTCAGTTTATAGTCCTTTACTATGTCTTGTGTCAGGCTTACTCAACTATTGTTCCACAAGTCTGAAACAGAGACCTTTGCCAGCTGGGAAAGCCAGGAGGCTGCCATCATTTTCCCACCTATCAACAAATTCGGATTGCCAAAAATGGGTTGGGCCAGATCATGGGCATGTTTATAAGCAAAGGAGGTACACATTTGATTGTAAACCTTAACTGAGATTCCTACTGGAGTCTCCATTAGTGCAAGCGGGACCAGTTTAAAGGGTATGTGAAACAGAGCGAGAGGAGACAGGCCCTTGGCTAATATAAGTTCTTTCTCCAGCCGAAGCCACGAAAGGTAGTATTGTACTGGGGATATTGTTCCAGTGCTATCTACCCATCTCATGGCTTTTGCAACCTGACTGGCCCAATAGTAGAGTTTAAAGTGGGGGGAGTCTTAGACCCCCTTTGACTTTAGGTGCTGCTAATTTACCATAAGATCTATGGGCTGGTCCATTCTTCCAAATGAACTGGGTTATCAAGGAGTGTAATCTTGTAAACCACCTCTGGAACCTAAAGTTTTTCAGGCATCCTCTATACTGCAAGGTACTAGCCCTGACTTTTGGATTTTGGTACCAGTGGAAGCTGATTTTTGCTGAACACATCTATAACTAATGTATCTCCCTCTGTCTCTCTAGTTGAATTTGTGTGCCAGGGTTTAATAATTTGTTTAATCCTTACAGTCATTTTAAGTTCTGAATTGATATTAGAAGTGAATTGTGAGCTTTGACTATGTAAATCCTTCTGCTGTCTAGCCTTCACTCTGTCTCCTCCCCAACCCCCAAACAGTGTGCTGAGCTCTCTGACCCTGCCCACTTCTATTATTCTCTTTGTTCTGATGTAAAAAGCCTCCTCTTCCAGCCTTTAAAAATCCTATTTTCCTACTTTATTTCAGGGATCCAGTGTGCCTTGACCAGGCCACGGACCCCTCAATTTCTTGAACCTAAACAGTTTTTCAGAAATCCTCTATACTGCAGAGTACTAGCCCTGACTTTTGGATTTTGGTACCAGTGAAAGCTGAAGCTCCACGACTTGTTAAATACACCTAAACCACTCCCCCTTCTGTGCACCTTTCTCCCATTGGCCATCTTGCCATACACAAATTTAAAGCTACAGAACACCTTCTGAAGTGTGTTCCTGCCCCAGAAACTACATCTCTAACTACCCCTTGCCTCACCCTCCCTCCTCTCCCCCTTCTAGGCAAACCAAGCTAATTCCCTCCTACTACTCCTGTCCCCTCTCCCTCAGAAAGATGAAGCTGGCACTACCTATGTATCTGCCATCTCCTAACTACTGCACTGGTGTTGGCCGACTTCTGTCGCGACAGTGCTCGTAGCGATCATCAGTGCCTCTCCTTCCTCTCATTCTCCCCCTCTCCCCTGTCTCAACCCTCTTCACTCACCACTAGGCATAAGTCCACCCTGGGGTACATCTCTCTCATCCTACTCACTAAAGGAGAACGCCACCTCCTTGGCCACTACCTGGTAAACCTCTCCTGGTCTCCTTCTATTCCCTCCTGCCCATACATTCTCCTACTATCACTACTGTCCCTTGCTGGGGACATTGAATTCAACCCTGGTCCAACAAATTCCCATATCACCCCCCTCTCCAGCATCTGGACAAATGCCCCTGGTCTTAAAATTGCACATATCGATGTCTGCAACCTTCCATCTAAATTCACTGACCTTGAGGCTTGGATTGAGCTACACAAGCCCCATATTCTAGGACTCACTGAAACATGGCTAAATCCACACCACACTGAAAACACCTTCAAAATACCTGGCTACTCTTACCTATGCCTCGACAGGCTAGGCAGGAAAAAAGGTGGTGGTGTGGCCCTGCTCCTAAGGGAACCCCTCTCAACTAGCATTGTCCTACACTCTGACCCTTCCTCACCTAGTGAATGGCTACTCTCCAGACTGACCCTGGGATCCTGCAAGAAACTCTATATTGGTTGCTGCTACTACCCCCCCCACAAACTGAACCATTGGACTCACCAGCCTCCTCCAAGGCCTGAGCTCTCTAACTCCCCATAGGGAATCTATCCTTCTCTGTGACTTTAATCTAAACTGGCTGAGCTGCCACCAACCTGACTATGTATCCCTGTTAAAGCAGCACAACCTGGTTCAGGTGATCACTTTTCCCACCAGACTTAATCCACACTCAGCCACCCAGACTCTCCTAGACTGGATCCTCATAAAAAGGGAAGACCAAGCATTACACGCTGGCACCATGGCTGACTCTTTAAGTGATCATTCTCCGACCCTATCTCCTCTGGTCTTCCAAACTAAGTGCCCCCTACCAAATATCTATCTCTAAGAATTTCAGCTGCCCAGTCTCCACAAATCTCCTTGAGGAGGCCCAGTCCTTGGACTGGTCCACCTTTCCCTTTCCAATGTAGCCATGGCAGTTTCCATATTTACCCAGACTCTACTAACACTCCAGGACTGCTTTTTCCCTGTCACTACCAGATGGGTCAGAGGCAGGTGCTCACGCTGGGTCTATAAAGACCTCCTAACCCTTATGAAGGCCAGAGACCACGCCTGGTCCACTTTCAAAGTAACTCCCTCTCCTGCCCTCTGGGATGCTTACAGGCACATGAGAAACAAATGTAAACAACAGGCCAAATTTTTGAAACAAACCCACTTCCGCAATCTGCAAAGGGCCAGCCTTGGAGACCCTAGAAAATTCTGGGACTCAATCAGCTCCCTCCTAAACCCCCACTCCAGCTCTGCTGCACCACATTTCAACTCCCAGGATGGGCTGCTGACCGACCCTCATGATGTGGCCAGTGTCTTCAACTGTAAGTTCACCAACTTATCCATGTACCTAAATAAGCTGCCAACTACCCAACCTCAAAGCCCAGCCCTAATGTCTGACACACTGCCATCCTCCTCCAGCTCTGCCACTCACCTGCAAATACCCCCATTCTATTTTAAAGCCCTCTCCATACATGACACAGTGAAGCTACTCAAACATCTACCTAACCACAGCTCCTCCAGATCTGATGGCCTATCTCCAGTCTTTCTTAAGCTGATCTCTTTGGCGATTGCCAAGCCACTCACCTTCATCTTTAACCTTGCCCTTTCCACCTCCTCCATGCCTGACCCATGGAAGATAGCTAAGGATCTTACTTCGAGACTCAGCTCTTGCAACAGGTTACACCATTAGGACTAAACCGGCAGGCGTCAGGACCCCACGGAGAAAATTATAGCTAGCTATCTTCTAGCAGGACCGCCCTACGACATCGGTCCGCCTCCAACATCAGGCGTAGTACATAAGTGGGTGGTCCCTTAGATTCCCCAGTTCTTTCCATGCCGACTTGCATGTCCTCAACCCTTCGGTTCGGATTTCTAGCTGCGGACGCTGGTAAAGTGTTTTCCTACGGAAATTGTCCCGAGTTCAGTTTTTCTCTGATGTCCTCTCCGACCTCCGTCACTCCTTGAAGTGCGCCTGTGGAAGCAGATCCCATTCAAGGATCCGCACTCGGCCTGTGTCCGGTGCCTAGGCCCAGACCACGACACCCGGTCCTGCTACTTTTGCCAGAGTTTCAACAGCAGAACCCGGATCCGTCGCCAGAAGGCCCTACAGGCATTCCTGCTAGAGGAGCAACTCAAGACCATGGCTTCCAAGGGGATTCTTCGCAGAAGGCCCGCAAGCATGCTGAGAAGCACAGGGAGAAGGCCCCTTCCAGGCTCAGCCTCCCCCCGCTGTGGTGAGAAAATCTTCATCCTCTTCTCAGGCCAAGACTCCCAGGCCTTCCTCATCCTCCAAGACCCTGGCTAAGTCGGGGGATCGCCACCATCACCACAAGTCGGGTTCCTGCCATTCTGTACCCGACCTCAGGTCTGCTTCCTTGCCTCCTCCTCTTCACCGGAAAACCAAGGAGCTCACCTCACTTAAGAGGCCGCAGGACCCGACGCCGGCTCGTCCGACATCGGCCTCTCGCCACAGGTCCCCAGAGCCGTCGTCCGTCAGAAGACTGTCGCCGGCCGAGCCAGCTCATCACCGGACGCGGTAGAAGGACGGCGCCACTCCGTTGAAGGGACCCCGGCGGCGCCTCCGACCGGCGTCAGTCAGGAGACCATCACTGAGGAGGAGTTAACTCAGCCTGAGGACCAGACAGGCGACCCCAGTCCTGTTGAGACTCTCAGGGAACCCTCGCCACAACCCGAGCCCCCTGTGGAGCCGACGCCGGGACCCGATGACCGTCCACCGGCGCCCGGGCCGTCGTCGGGCCTTTCTTTTTCAGAGGTGAAGGAGCTTTTCACTTACTGGTGGGATACCATCAAAAAGGACATGGTCCCCACTCCACCTCCGCTTCTCCCCTCCTCCTCCTCCTCCTCACGGTTGCTCCTCCGGTTCCTGCCCCCATCTCCGTCTGGGTCTGCAGGCGGTTACCTTCTCCCAGGAGCCGGGACCCCTCCAAGGGAGACTAGATAAAGGAGACCTCCGTCCAGATCCTCTTCTAGGTCACCCAGTCCCAAGAGACCCAGAAGGCGCGCGTTCGCCTTGAAGGAGGACACGGGATCAGAGTTTTCAATATCCAGATCCCCATCTCCCCTCTCCATCCCTTCTCCGGATCCACGTGAGCTGCCAAAGTCTCCTCCGGATGACCCTTCATTCTCAGATATCATGAGACACATCCAAGAGAACATGGGATGGGATGCGGAAGAGTTAGACCCGGAAAGGCTGTGCCTTGCAAAGTATCTTCGGCAGAAGGACCCCATGCCTGTGGTGGTGCCACCCTTGGTAGACACTTTCGTGGGCGTCACCAAGGCAGCGTGAGAATGTCACATTCGCTCGGCGATGCGAAAGCTGACCCGCTTGTACAAGGCTCCAGGAAGACCAGTACTTGACCCAGCATCCTCAGGCCAACTCTCTGGTCATAACAGCCTCTCATGACCAGTCCAGAGACGCAACATCTGAGCACCCTGCCACGGAACCAGAGTCAAGCAGCTGGACTCCATGGGTAAGCGCCGACGTGATGCTTCGCTACCTGCGCCATCAGATCCTGAATTATTTGACCCGTGGTGCAGTTCCAGAATGCCTGTGGGAGGGGTCTGGATCCGGCTGAGTGCTGGAAGTGACAGAAGGAGGAATGTTGCAGCTCTTCTGTCTGGGTTCGGACGTGAACCCAGGTGCTCCGAGCTGCGTCGACTCCACGGACTCCTCGGCCGACAGCAGCTGCAGCATGCCTCCGGGCACTCTTGGCTCCGTGTCTCCAGTTTGGGCGTCGAAAAAACATACCGGGCGCCCATTTGAGGAGAAGTTTGTTGGTAAACCTCAGAAGATGATTACCAAAACTCAAGAGGCGGGAAGGTGGTGAGGTTGGTTCCGAGCCATCTACCGACTAAGCTGAGTTCTTCCAAGGAACCAAAGCCGATTTGTAGAATGGACGTAGAGACAACAGTCCATGGTTCCACAACAGAGGAGTTCAGTTTCGCAGAGCAAGGAAAACAACCCAGCAGGTCGAAAGCCAGCACTCCAACCCGGTCAGCCAGTGGGACCATCAGCCACCACAGCCTGACTCCTTCCGGCCCCGCCCCTCAGGATCAGCAGGGCGTCATGGGTCGAGAGTAGCATTGCGAAATTTCCTGCGGGATGGCAGGCTATAACCATCGACAGGTGGAGTTCTACAGTTGGTCGGAAGAGCCACTTCCTTAAATTCACAGAAAGCACCCTCAGAGGCCTCGTTGCTCTCCAGTACCCGGTCAGCTACAAGTCATTGATAAGACAAAGAAGTACTAGCGCAGCCACAAGGGAGGCGATAAGTACGTCCCAGAGAACCAGAGAAACACGGATACCTTCCACTTCTTCCTGGTTTCCAAAACAAGGGGACCTCCGTCCGATTCTGGACCTCAACAACCTCAATTTGCCGGTCCCCTTACAAGATTCCATATAGGTAACTCTTCTAGGGTCTTATTCCCAACTGAAACAGGAGCCTTTTTAAATCTCTAGATATACAGGGGCGGCTTACCTGCATCCTATAGCTCAAGCGCACAAGAGGTTCCCTGCGCTTGAGTTCTCATAGTCATCATCACCGATTCCAGACCCTTCCATTCAGGCTGTCATGGCTCTAAGGGTCTTTACCAAATGCATGGCAGTCATGGCAGTGTCTCTAAGGAGACAGGCCATTATGTGTTCCAGTACCTGGACGGTGGCTTTTTTCATGGTACGCCTCAGGAGGTGTTATTCACAGGCGATCCAGGCACCCAGGACCTGTTGCAGATCTCTGGGTATCCTAATCAACCACAAAAAGTCCCTCCTGGTACGTCATGCAGAAACTGCAGTTCACAAGCGCAGTACTGGACACCGTTCAGGAAGAGCATTTCTTTCAGACGATGACAGGCGGGCGCATCAGATCCCTCATCAGGAGCACATAGAACAAGACAGCCCCAGCCAGGTCGGTCGACCACTTGCTCGGACACATGGCTGCAGTCATTCCTACTGTCCCTTTTGCAAGGCTCACATGCGGGTAACTCAGTGGATGCTCAGGTGCAATGGGACCAAAGGCAAGACCATGCAGCATCGAGTCAGAATCACGAATACCGCGATTCGAGACTGGCAGTGGTGGCTAGACCAGGGACACTCTCTATGGGCGTCCATTCATGGCGCCATCCCCGGGTGATCCCACCACAGGCGCCTCAGGTCTAGGGTGGGAGCACACCTGGGCGGGTGAAGTCCCAAGTCGTGGACCCCTCTGGAGCCCACCTCCATATCAGCGTTCTAGGATGAGGCGGTCCTTTATGCCCTGCAGAGCTTTCAATCGGAGATCCGCGGGTACTCTCCTGCTTCAGACAGACAACACGGCGGTGATGTAGCCTCAACAAACAGGGCGCACACTCTTACCCCTTTGCAGGAGGCCAGAGGGGAATGAGTTGGGCAATCCGACATAAGCGAACCTGATCACAGTACATGTTCGGGTGGACTGTGCGATTACAGATGGCCTGAGTCGCTCCAGGCAGAGTCACAGTGAGAACACCAGGAGTAACAGAAGATCTATTTCTTTGATGGGAACTCAAATTGGACATCGCTTCCCATCAACATAAAACTCTTAATTTTTCGCTAGATCCAAGGCCTAGTGTTTTCTGGTGAACACGTTAACCCTCTCCTGGGACAGATTCCTCTCGCTTTCCCTCCTTCCTGTTGATCAGAAGTTCTTCTCAAACTCGCGGGAGCATGCAACAATGATCCTGTGGCCACTGGCCCAGCAGTCTGGTTCCCTTGTTAATTCAGCTGTCCAGGAACCTCCGCCCGTTACCATTCAGCTCCCTCTTGTCTCAGGAGAAGGTTCACCGGTCACCGGACTTCGCTCACTGAACCTCCATGCATGGCTCCTAGAGCATAGCCATCTTCATCACGGTCGCAAGGCGGAAGCCCTTTCTGCAGCCAGAAAGCCCGACAACGCATGCGACACGCCATGAAATGGCGCGGTTTTATCTGTGATCACAAGCAACACGCCTTTCCCCCCAGGTTGTCCGTGAAAGCGTTAGATACCTGCCTCCCCTTTCCGCTGGTCTGCCTCTCCTCTGTTAAGGTGCACCTGTACCAGTTCAATATCACCTGGAGACAACACCTCATGGCCATTAGATACCTGTCAAAATTCTTAGAGAGTGTTACACCTTGGCCGCCAGTAAGGACCCAGCTCCTTGGGACTTGCTCTTTGTCCTGGAGCAAAAAAACTACCCCCAACCGGTGGATTGCGAGCTCATTTCTGTCATGGAAAATGTTATTTTGGTTGCTAGCCCATCAGAGAAGAGTTTCTGAGCTTCAAATCTCATGAAACCTTATTTAGTTTTCACGGGACAGAGTATCCTGAGGCAGATCCTAAATTCACCTAAGTGGTTTCACACTCACTCTCAATGGATATTGACCTGCGGTCTACTTTAATCCCTCTAACAGAAAAAGCGCTGCTTCACCTGAATATTCAACCAGCTTAAGGTACTACCTGAGCAGAACTAAGCAGCTTAGATCGAGCAACTTTTTCGCCTTTACCGAAGGATGATGGGCCAACCAGCATCAAACAGTCCCTGTCTCCTGGCTTGTCGAACCATCTCTTCTGTTAGTATCAAGCACCCCTCCAGGAGCAGTCAGGGGCCATTCCACTAAATTGGCCACATCTTTGCAACACTTTAAAAGTCCATCTCTGCCATTTGTGCAGCACTTGGGCTCTATTCCTTTATCAGGCATTATAGCTGGACATCCTCACACTGCAAAGAGCAGGCTCGCCTAGCAGTGATACAGGGTCTCCTGTCCTAGATTCAGGACCTGGAATGTTCTTTTTCATTTCCTCCTCCCAGAGGTTTACAAGCGCCCTGGCAGGAATCAGTCTAATGGTGTAACCTGCAAAGCTGTCTCAAAGTAAGATAGTACAGTTAAGTAAGAACTTACCCAACAGTAGATCACAAGAACAGCTCTTGCAGGATCTCCGCCCACCTTCCCCGGGAGGCAAAGCTTAGCCTTTGTTAACAGATTTTTCCGTTTGTCTTCTGACAGATCTGGTCTCCCATTTCAATGTCAGCCTGTGGCTGAAGTCTCAGCGGGAGAACACAGAATGGTGAGCCGCCCCTTATAATACTACCTAGCGTGGAGGTGGAACCGATATAGAAGGTCCCCGCTGAAGATAGATAGCTAGAATTTTCAGTGGGTCCTGGCCTGCGGCTTCAGTCACAATGGTGTAACCTGCTGCAAGAGCTGTTCTCGAATCTACTGTTATGGTAAGTTATTCGTAACAGACTTTATCCAATTCTTAATCTGAGCCCCAAATACTCCCACAATTACGTTCAATATCATCCTCCTATCTCAGTAAACTACTCGAGGAGTCCACATCAGCTCACTCAGTACATAAGAAATACTCCTCTTATACAACCAACAGCATGGCTTTCACAAGAATCATTCCCTGCCACTGCCCTCGCTCTACTGACCACCCATCCTCTCTAACATATAAATTGTAAAGCCACCAGGCTGCTTCAGTGACCTCTCAAAGGCTTTTGACATGGTTAACTATACTCTCCTTATCGTAGCTTAGCCTCCTTGGTTGTTCTCAGAGGTCACTAGCTACCTTACAATGCTCCAATTAGTATGTGGTCAAACCTGCTCCCCACCCTACTGTCTCTGTGGGGTCCTCAAACTCAATCCTGGGTCCCTCCTTTTCTCCTTAGAGTTAATGCTTCCCTTAAACCTTCAACTGCAACTCTCCTGTATGCGAGCATTGTTCTCTTCCACAGTGACAAATCCACGCACAATTCCTCAGTTCTCTCCACAAGTATGCTGCACCACAGCTGGTTCTAAAAAACCTCCTCTTAGTAAATACCAAAAAACTAATCCATGCCCTTTGGATCTAAGCCCTTTCTGGCCAAAACAAAAGCCACGACACTAGCATTCTCACCCAGATGGGACAGCCTGGGGCATCAACACCTAAATACCAAGGTACTGCTTGACCTCCCTCACCTTCACTGAGCATACAAATTCCTTGTCAGAAGGTTCCATTAAAGTTAGATGCGTCTATAGATTCAGACAATACCTTACCCCTGAAGCTAGATTAGCCATTGTCCAGGGTAATCTTCTCCTGTTCTTGACTACTGCTTCCCTATTTATGCCAGGATCTCAGCTACTGCTATGGCTAAACTCTCCGCTGCCTACAACAGCACCTGCTGCTTTGCCTGATTGACCCTGACTTCTCCACCCACTACTGTACCCTCTATAATACCCTTGCATGGCTACCGCTGCAAGGTCGTTTTGACCTAGCTCTCTGCTGCATGGTGGACAGTGTCATTCACATGGCTCCAGAATCCCCCCCCAACTGCCCTTCTGAAAACCTGAACACTCCTCCACAACCTCTGCTCAAATGGTACCCCCCCTTTAGCTTTTCCTAGGGAATCCACTAACATGGGTAGCAGAGCTTGGTCTGCATCTGCCCCCTTGCAGTGGAAAAAACTACTGGCTGAATTCCGTTCCATTCTGACACACCTCCAGTTTCAAGTCCCACATAAGTCTGGTTCCTGGAAAACTCATCCTGCCGATGCTTCCAGGGGTCTCACCAACCCACTAGTCAACTCCCAGACCAGGGGTTACCCACCTACCCACTAGTCAACGCTCTTGCCTACAACTGTTACTGCATTTTCTATAGTAATATTTAGTTTCCTTGCCTGTATGTATTGTATATACATTTTTTTCCTGAGTATTCTTTGTATTACTTGCTCACTGGACGATGCAGTGTCACACTGTACACTGTGCCTATGATTTGTTTGTTTGTACCAAGTCTTCTCATGTCTGATATTGAAACCTTGTATTCACTGTTCTCAAATGGACCTATGCATCAAACCTGTATATTGTGCTTACATCAAATCTGTTTCATCTGTATTACTGTTACCTTGTACTCCATTGTCACTTGTGCCGTAATGTTGCCTTAGACCCGGGAATTAGGTACTATAACCGGTCCTGGGATCAATTACTCCCCGGTTATCAAAGTCATAAATAAATAAAAATAAAAATAAACTTGTTGAGGGGCTAGAAAATCCGGGGTAGGACATTCATTTTGATTAGATTAAGTCTACCTCAAAGCCATAATGGCAATTTAGTCCATCTATCTAAATCTTGCTGGATGGTCTGAACAATTGAATCAGATTGGCTTCCTGTAGAAACTTGGGTCAGGGACACAGAAAAGATCTAGAAATATTTACAAGCCTCTTAGATTCCTATTGTAACCCTAATCCTTTGATCTCTCTCTCTTGTAGGCGAATGGATTCATAGGAATCACGGTGGTTTCTCTAAATTCAGTTTATAGTGGAAAGTAGCCCAAACTCCTGGATGTAATAGAGACCTATTGATCAAGACCGCGTGGATTCAGCAAGTGAAAGATATGTCATCGACATACACGGTTGAACTCGTGACCTATAGTTATTCCATGAATACCAGGGTCACTTATAAGTCATATTAGGAGGGGTTCTAGATAAACATCAGATACTAGGGATGAGGACAGCCTGCCTTGTGCCAGAATAGGGGGAAAGGGAAGAAAAACACCGATTACAGTAAATTAGGGCACTAGGGGTGGCGTATATAGCTTTGATCCACTGCACGAAGAGAGGAGGGAAACCAAATCTAACCAGGGCTCGGAACAAAAAACTCCAATCCACTCTGTCAAAAGCCTTCTCTGCATCCAGAGACAACAGAACTGCATGGTGACTACTGCCCCAGGACACTGAGAGGATGTGATCTTGCTTCCTTACATGATCCAATGAGGATCCCCCCACCATGAAGCCCACCTGTTCCCCAGCTATCAACAAAGGCATAACCTGGCTCATTCTGACTGCCAATAGCTTGGCTAAAATCTTGGCATCGTGATTAAGAAGTGATATGGGTCTGTAATTTGAGACCTGTTCCGGGTTCCTCCCCTCTTTGTGCAGGACTACTACTGTTGCCTCGAAAAGGTGTGGGTCCTGGCATTCGCCAGCTAGTATTGTCTGAAACAGGCGGCATAGCCATGGGGTCAGTTCCTCCATGAAAACTTTGTAAAAGTTTGAGGAAAACCCATCCGGTCCAGGTGCTTTATCCAAAGTTAGGTCTCTGATTGTTATTTCAAGCTCCTCTTCTGTAATTGGAAAGGTCAGGAAGGCATGTTGGTCTGCGGAGAGAACAGGAAGGGACAGGTCTTTCAAATAATGATCGATTTGTGCTTCTGGTGGGGGGTTATCCCTGGCACTATAAAGATCTGTTGAGATACACATTCCCCAACAATATCCAATGGGTTTGTTTTAAGTGTTCATCCTCGATTGAATGAATTGCATTGACCAGTCTAGACATTTCCAGTTGCTTAACTCTCAAGGCCAACAGCCTCCCCGCCTTTTCCCCTTGGTCTATATAAGTGGATTTCATTTTGAGGATGGCGTATTCAGCCTTCTCACCTAACAAATAATTGTATTGGGTTCAGAGATGGATCAATTCCTGGCGCTGCGCATCAATGGAAGAGGGTGAGATGTCTATTTCTATTCGCCTGATCCTGTCTAGTAATTCTTTGGCCTGTCTTTCCCTCTGACGCCTCTTCATTGAGGCAATCATGATAAATCCCCATAAAGCACTGAAACCTCCATTCCATCTCTGTCTGCCCTGTAGACCAAAGATTGACCTCTGTATATTGCTTAATGCATAATTTTCTTCCTCTCTACTCCCCATTTTTCATTTAGTAGCCTATTATTAATTTCCATCTGGTTTCCACCATATAGTTGGGGGATACTTCCAGAGTGCAGGGCACCAGGGAACGGTCTGAGATAACCTCAGGGGAAATCTGGCATGCCACGAGTTCAGGGAGGAACGATTTACTTAGTAAGAAGTAATCTATCTGACGAGGATGTCCTGTACACAAGACCGAAAAGTGTATTGCCGTGAATTTGGGTGGAGTACTCTCAAGGGGTCTCACATGCCTAATCTGTCTAACATGTCCCTTATGGCTCTTTGGGCCAGAGAGAGGCCCACTTTTGGTCTGCCCATCCTGTCCACATCAGGAGAAAAAGGTAAATTCCAGTCCCCCCCCCAGCAGAATTGGAATAGACAGGAAAGGCAACAGGAGGTTGAGGATATTCATAAAAAAGGATGGGGTATCAGCATTAGGACCATAGATGGACCCAAGGACAATGTCAGATCTCTCCAAAGTGCCCAATGTCAAAACAAACCTACCCACTGGATCACAAATACATTGGTTGCATTTAAAATTCAAATTCCTGGCTAACAGAATGGCTACCCCTTTGCTTTGTTTGCTAGACCCCGCTGCAAACACACGCCTATATTTAATCTCCACATGATGGGTTAGCCTCCATTTTGAATGTGTCTCTCTTGTAAAAAATGTGACCCTTCTCCATCTGCAAGTGTTTAATACTTCATATCTTCGTGTTTATTGGACACACCTTTAACATTCCATGAGAGAATTCTCACAATAGTTAGCCATCTAAAGTAATTTTTGAGTAATCTTATCTGTCTAAGTCAAGAACACAAGCCTCAGGTCCCAGCCTGGTCCCACAGAGTCCCCCACCCCAAACACCTTACAACAAACCCAAACATATCGGAAGAACCCCCATCCCACCCATTCCTGCAGAGTTCTAATATGGCGCTGGTATACAAATTACTTAAGCATGGGTCTGCCCATTCTTTAGTATTTGCCCATGGATTAGAGCCCATTCATTATATTTTGCGATGGTAAGGCACCCACCCCTCGACACTGTGCATGGTGCTGCCAGTTTCAGCAGGGAGTTATCCTCTCCCCCACTTCCCCACCACAGAGTAGCAAATTAACAATCCCCAACAACTATTTAATAAAAAAACACCAGAATATGAACTGCATTAACACTTGAACCAGTAATGAACATGTAAACTGCATTGGGGTAGTAGAACCAAACAAACTTAAAAAAAGGCATTGGAGATCCTTAGTCCCATTTAACCAAAGGACCAGAACTTCAAACAGCCAAAAACTAACTAGATCTAGTTGAGAAACAAGAGTGCCACTGTACCCCAATAGAGGAGGAGGGCTTGAACAGGATACTCGCTAAAACAAACAAGGGAGAAGCTCCTCTTACAAAATGCCTGTATCAATTAAATCCAGCAAGTCTCATCTCTGGCATCAGATATGTCTTGCTTTACAAAAAAAAAAAAAAACAATTCCATGTAAGTGGTTGGTAAAGTCCAAAATGCTGGAGATCAACCAAGATGCAGTTTCGATAATTACCGTGTGGTGGGAGTAGTCCAAGGAGCTTAAGAATGGAGAAAACATTCGCACAGCAAGCTCCATGCAAGCCCTCGATCGTGCGCACATCCGATTCATAGTTGAAGTGGAGTTGTCTGCCCTCAGTTTTTCTGTCAACCCCCAAATGCATGACAGATCCCTGAAAGTAATACACCAAACAGAGGACAGCAAAGGAGTGCTGTTAAATCTTGTAATCCAGTCTATTAAAGCAAATCTTGACACCTAACTCGCTGCCCATGAACCGAGTCAAGTTCCAGTGCTTGCCCCCTTTTAATATGGATACCACAAACTGTAGACAGCGATGCTGTGAATGAAAGGTCTAGAGAAGCCGAGATCTGATCTTCCTGGTGCAGTCCAGAGTGTGCTCCCCCAAAAGGGCAGCTATTAAGGGGCCAATGTTTTAATCAATTGTAGGTAGTGTTACACAGTAAACAGTAGCATAGCTCCTTTAAAACATGTTAGGCAGGGCTCTAATCAGCAAGATCGCAGTGAATACTTGTGTCTGCATTCACTTCTTGAACAGTTTGGAAAGCCGTTTCTGGAGTTCTCCTACAGCCTGTCATTCAATTCAAAGGAATGCCACTTCTCGTGTATGCAGACCAGCAGTTGTGCCAGATATAGCATCCGAAAGTGGATTCCAGCAGGAATGAGGCGGGAGACCGTTGAATGATACGAGACCCTCTTCTGTCTCACAGGGGCTGGTAGGTTCTGTGAGATTCTTATCTTATTCCCTTCCCACATTACTGCCTGTATGTCATGCAGCTTTACTAAAATATGCTGCCTGTCTAAATAGTTAAGCAATTTTAGCAGGAATGGCCGTGGAGGAGCACCTGGAGCTAGTTTGGGGCGTAGCGCTCGATGGGCCCGTTCTATCACATAGGAAGGGCCATTAGGTGAAGGGTCTGCAATTTTCTCAAGCAGTTTTTGGGTGAAAGATATGGGTGAGGAGCCTTCCTCACCCTCCGGAAACCGATCACCACTAAATTGTTATAGCGACCACGTACAGGGTCCTCTAGCTTTAATTCCATTTTATTCAGCTGTTTTTGAGGCCACGATCTCAGGGTCATAGTTGCCTCCACTTCTCCAATAGAGACTGCCTGAGCTTCATTATCTTTAATCTGTCTAGAGACGTTCACTAGATCTTTTTAAATTTGCCAGGTCTGAGGTAAAATGGGATGACTTGCCTCTTGCAGTGCTTCATCTCTTACGAAACCGCTCCTCCGTTAATGGTGTAGCCACCGTCTTACTCGGAGATGCTGGGACCCATTTGGCAGCTTGCTGCCTACTTTTTTTTGCGGTCTTTTCAGGAGATGATGGCGGAGAGTGCCGAGGGAGCTCTGGCTTCATTTGTATTTCCATACTTGGAATTGGTGCTCCAAACTGCGAATAACACCCAAGTAGATCTTCAGTCTTGTTGGGGGAATAACAGTTAGGAAGCTCTGTACTGAAGAAGCCAATTAAATATATTATTTTCTAAAAGGGAGAGTGGGAGAGAGTTAAGAGTGCAGCCGTCTCTAGCCAGTCATCACATGATCATTCCACCCCTTCCCTTTCTTGACTATGCTATAGTGTCCTGTTTAATTTTCCTTTTCCTTTCAGGTCCTGGAACTCGGAGATTATTGTGGTGGCCTCCAAGCATATGTAAAACAGGTTGTGTTTATCACTGTTGGATTTAGTATGTAATAGCACTATGTCGTAAAATACCTTGATGTATATACCTTGGCCCAGATATTCAAAAGGGTTGTGCCATGCGCAGTAGGGTTGCTCCAGTGCAAGTCCGAAAATGCACCATTTTGCGATATTCAGTGGGAGGCAGATGCACCCCCAAACCATGCTGAGTGAGAGCGCAATGATAATGAATGCATGCGCAACTGAAGGGGGAGGAACCATGCATAAATGGCGCAGTGTGATATTCTACAACATCGCCATGCGCAATCAGAAGACAAGCGGAAGTTACACGATAAGCGGAAATAAGCCAAATAAAAAGGAACAAGGGAAGGTGCAAAACGCTACAGGGAAGGCACATGTGGCTGACTGCTGAGCAGACACACAGGGCAGGAGGGACACACAGGGCAGGACGAGGGAAAGGACACCCTGAACCCACAGGCACAGGGAAGGTGTGGGGAGCCACAGCCAGTGCAGAAGGGGAAATGCCACACAGCACTGAGGCCACCACAGGAAGGTGTTCCCGGTGCTGGGGAAGTAGCAGCCAGGACAGCCAGGGGAACACAGAAACAGCTGCTGGGTGGAACACAAGCCAGGGACATGGCCAGTGCCACCATCCAGATGGAGGCAGTAATGAGGGGGTGAGAAGGCAGGCAGCAGGGGGGCTCGGCCATTGGAGGGCCCATCAGTAGTATGCCCCCAATAGGCAGTACTGAGCCCACACCAGCTTCGAGCTATACAGCGATACCGAGATTGTGGGCCAGTACTGCCTGAATTGGGCAATTCTGAGGCGGCTCTGTGAACTGTGCAGTGATGTAATGCAGGCACCCACACGACGAAGCCATGCTCTGTCAGTGGAGACTAAAGTGACAGCTTGCATGTGCTTGCTCACCATGGGTACCTTCCAGAGACCAACAGGGGACACCACAGGCATAACCCAGTCAGCTGCATCATGCCACCTCACCCAATTCCTCAGCACACTGCTGCCACATGCTGTGGAGTACATCCATTTCCCCAGCACACCGGCGGAGTGCACAGCAAATACACAGGAGTTCCACAGGGTAGCACGTATGCCTGGCATGCTAGGGGCAATAGACTGCACCCATGTGGCCATCCACACACCGCCGGGCCCCAAGGGGGCTGCATATGTCAATTGGAAGGGCTATGCAAGCATCAACTGCCAGGTGGTGTGTGATGCCAGGGCGCATAATCAATGTCTGTGCCACGCACCCTGGGGGAGCACATGATGCCTTCATCTGGCACCAATCGACACTGTGCCACAGATCGAGAGTGGGGACATCCCCACTGGCCACTTAGTGGGTGAGTATGCAAACGACATGGAAAAACATAGAGCTTGGGAGGGGCATGGTCAGAGGTGACATGGGTAGTGGCCTACATGGCCCAAGGCAGGGTGACGCTGATCACCAAACTAACCTCCACCCTCTACACACAGGTGACAGTGGATACCCACTCCGTCCTTGGCTGCTCACACCATACCTGTGGCCCACGACCATATCGCAGCAGTGCTACAATGAGGCACATGCCACCACATGCAGTGTCATCGAGCAGGTGTTCGAGATGCTGAAGGCACGTTTCCATTGCCTGGACACCTCCGGCAGTGCCCTACAGTACAGCCCCTCAAAAGCCTGTGGGCTATTCCTGGCCTGTTGCATCCTGCACAACATGGCCAATGACTGTGGGATAGCCGTACAGGTCGAAGAGGGGGACAGCGATGGGGACGATGAGGACGCTGATGACGATGGTGATGGGCAGCCCCCCCCCGGGCGATGGAACCCCCGACTGCTCCGACTGGCACAGCTACACAGGAACACCATCACAGAGGAGCACTTCAGCCAACCCAGGTAAGTCATGGGGCCATGTGCAAACACCAGTGGCAAAGGCACAACCCACAAACAGGCACGGACACACACCAGGGGTGCATGCTGTCAAGGGAAGTGGCATAGCATGGAACCGCACACACCACCAGGGATGGGCGAGGTCTAACATGGCACAAGGTCATACACACACACACACACACACACACACACACACACACACCTCACAAGACATGCACAAAGGGTAGGAGGCACGCTGACCCAGACCACCACCCCTAGCCACACACACATCCACAGACCACCACACCCACTGCCTGTCATTGTGCGTGTGTCAGACGCTGGGCACCATTGCACAGTGGCTTACAGTGCAACACAGGCATCATCATGCACACACCACAGTGGACAGCAGCCAGGAGGGTGTGCAGATGGAATGTGTGTGTGTGTGTGCAGGGCTGGGTACCCCACCCGTGCCTTGCCCGCTGAATGACACAATGCACACAGGCCAGCATCAGACAGTAGCCGTGCTGGGAGACAGGTCAGTCACGTGCCACAGTGCCACGGCTGCCACAGATGCATGGGCGGCCCCCCGCCGAGCCCCGCCAGCAGTGACAGGCTGACCACTGGCCTCATGGGGTGGCACTGACGGTCACCCAGGGGTTCCACTGCGTGAACTCGACCGTGCTCACGCAGGGGTCTGCAGCACACTGAAAATGCCTGCACCAGGCATGCTCGGGATGCCCACAGCTGAACCCGGTGTCGACAAGGATGGTGTCGCACTACGCCGGGAACGGGGGGTGGACATTGCACTGCGTGGTGTCTGCAACGCATGGGCAAATAACTGTGTGCCCATTGTGGCCATGACAGCTGTGAATGCCTGTGTCTGCCTGTCAATGGCAGCGGTCTCATCCTCCCGCGCAACCGGTCCATCTCTGCCAGGAGCAGAGCGGTGTCTCTGCTGCGCCGCTCCTCTGCCTGGCGCAGAGCCGCACTCAGTGCATCCACCACCATTACAAGCTGCATCTGCTGATTGACTGATGCTTGCAGTATGTGGGTGTGCTCATCTAAGAGGTCATCTGCCTGATCGACATGCTGTCCCTCAGGGTGTTCACGGCCCTGATGCTCATCACCCCTTGAGGGTGGGCACTGCACACCAAGGCCAGGCCTGGGCATGTCCACAGGTGGTGCACTGACGCCACACCCTGACACTGTACCCCCATGGCCATTGGCCGACTGCTGATGCTGCCCCTCTGGCTGCCTCTCTCCAGGGCTCAATGGTGCCGCTGCAGTGGCCACAACAGTTCCACTTTCCTGGACACACACCAGTGCTGCCCCACTGGTGCAGACAGGCACACAGGCTGGGACTGTGACACGCAATAGCCTCCACAGCGCACACCCACAGCCATGGCCGCGATGTCACCTGCTGTGTGGCCATCCTGTGGCCTACACGTGTCACTGCCCATGACGTTAGCTCCATCATCATCAGTGATGGATCCGACACCAGCCCGAGTCTTAGCATGCTGACATCCATGGACGCTGGCACGCTGGGACACGGGCAGGGCCTCCTCCGCACCTGCTCCACCAACATCAGTCTGGACGTCCAGGCGGGCCCACTGTCGCCCTGACCCCCGTATTCCTGTGGAGGTGGACAGGCCCTCCTCCATCTCCATGATACTGGCCTCAGTGGAGAAACCCACCACTGCTGACCCATGTAGACACTCAGGAGCTGTAACGGAAAAAAAGTAGCATTACTGCATGTGACCTACCCTGCCCCCCCCAATAGACAGACCATGACCTACCATGCAGTGACGGGCTACCACCCATCTGGAATCCACCACCCAGAACACCCTCAATGGTGCAACACTGCATGCTGCCATCAACCCACTCTTCCTGTGGGGTCAGGCATTGCACCTCGGGCTGTCCCCCACTGGTCGCAGACCATGCTGCCCTGATGGCAGCTACCTTCTCTTTAATTCTCCGCCTGTCCGTGCCCATCTTCTTTTTGCACTCCTGCACGGAGCGCTGGTGGCTGCCATGCAGGTTGACAGCACATGCCACCTCCTCCCATGCAGCAGCACGGGCCTGTGGTGTTCCCTGGCATCCACTGAGAAGCAGCTCCTGGTTGAGGTAGGCCTCAAACAGGGCATCTGTCTCGGCCTTTGTAAAGTTTGGCTTCTTCCTCCCACGACTCTGTTCCTCTTCCTCCACCACACGCTCGGTCATGATTCATCCTGTGAGAATGACAGGTGTTACCCGTGACTGTGCAGTCCCATGCATGTCCCAAACACCACAGTCCACCTCAAACAGCATGCAACTCACGCAATAGACTGCAGTAACCGACTATGGCCAGTGCAATACAATGTCGCATTTTATAGTGCAACCCATGCAAATGAGACGAGGTGCATCTTTAAGTGGATGCAAATGCAGTGACTGCGCCATTGAATGGCTGATTAGATGATTTGAATATGCCGGCTGAATATTGTGCTGTTGCGCTTTGCGCAATTGTGTTGAACATGCTGAGCCAAGGGCGCAGTTCTGTGACATGCGCAGTACACACCTAACTGCACATGCCCGGGTTGATGACGCAGGCACCTGCTGCACTGCTGACATGCTGTGCATGGGGGGCAATGCAGGGCATGGCCACCATTGTGCCAGTGGCGCTACAGCGCTGTTCACATATATGGCACTGTGGCACTGGGGCATCATAGGCGCACTGGGGCAACAGCGCTGTAGGCCGCTACAGGAGGTGGCACACAGGCACCCAATCGCGCTATACGCATTGGGTTCCAATCGCACTGTGGCTGTCCATGTGCCACAGACCCTTGACTCTGTGCCCCGACCTTTGCCCCCTAGGTGCCATGTGTCAGGCATGGGTGCACCACTATCGCACTGTTCCATGACATCGCGATAGGGAATGGCAGCGTTGTACCATGCAGCATCTGCACATGACAGGACTGCGCTGCCAAGCGCCATTTTGATTCAGCCAGACAGCAGAGATGGCACGGAGGAGTGCAGTCATTTGGAGCCATGTTGAGCTTGCCAACCTGGTGGCTATAGTTGAGCCCTATGCTGGGGCTTTGTATGGAGAGGCACCCCTGGACAGGGCCAGGAGTGCGGTCTGGCAGGAGGTGGCCGACACCCTGGAGGAGGCCACCGGTATGGGGCGAACAGCAGAGCAGTGCCGCCATCGTTATGGGGACCTAAGGCACAGGGACCCTGACCTGCTTGCCCGCCTGTGGGCACGTGCCAGGAGGGGCATGGTGCCATGGCCAGGTAGGTGCAACATCCATACTCTATTATCGTCCATACGGGTATCATGGTTGCATGTGTCCGGCAGATGGGGGGGGCCGTCCGGTGTTGGCCGTGGTGGTGGTATCGGGGTGTGGGTTGGATGGGTACGGCTGTGTGAGATTACACACACATGGGGGTGGGGGGACTTTGCTACGGATTGTACTGATGTTCTTCTCTCCATGTTTGCACCTTAGGGCCAGAAGAAGCCCGGCAGAACTGGGACGGGCGCTGCATGGAGGAGCAGCGGGCCAGGAGGGATGATGGTGGTCAGCGTGGACCAGCCTGATGTGTGAGTGCCTTACATCCATGATTACTATTGCATGCTGTATAACTGGGCAGGCAGTGGGGGCATGGCCACCATCCATTGACACCACTGCCATGCATGCAACTTGTTATAGTCAGCACTGTCCAGTGGCACTGCAAGACTGGGAGTGCGTCAGTGGTGGTCCATGCCTGCACCGGGCACATGGCTGTGGCAATGCCTTCACACTGCATAGCCAAATCACTGTCTGACCATGGTGGTCCTGTGCAGGACATGAGGCGGTGGGTGTGTGCAGTGGTCCACATGGCTGTGGCTGCCTGGGTGGCAGGTCTTGTGGACATGGTCACTGTGGTGGTCACACACCATCACAGGGGCGTGGCACATGGCTGTATGCCATGCACAATGGAGTGGGCTGCAGGGGCTGGACAGTCACATATTGACTCTGCTCCCTCGTCCTGGGTGGACGGTGACTCAGGACATTCAGCAGAGTCTATGTGAGCTCCAGGTGATGAGGAGACCTTGAGCTCCTTCAAGGATCCACCACCACAGGGGTGAGGAGGAGGCGGAGGAAGCAGACATCGGCTACCATGATGAGAGGACGAGGCACCTTTGATGTCCCCATGCCTGATTACCACCTTCCACCTTTGATCCACCCTCACACCCTTCTTCCCTCTCCCATATGTTCACCCCCTGCCTTACCCACCCCACCTGTTATGTGCCCTTCCTCTCCTCTTGTAAATAATTGTATATAGTTTTTGTTACATCTTTTAAATATATGCATTTTGTTATGGCAACTGTGGTGGTCTCTGATTTGCAGTGGGCTACAGGTGCTCAGCTGCAGTGGTGTGCATGGCATCTGGGGTGGTGCACGCATGGACGTGTGTGTGTGTGTGTGTGTGTGTGTGTGTGTGTGTGTGTGTGCAGAGGTGAACCGCCTATGGTGTGGGCAGGGGGATCAGTCACTGTCTGTGGTTTGTGTGTTGTACTCTGTGCACTGGATGCCTGTGTGCCGTGGTCCATGGGGCCTGCACTGTGTGCATGACACCCCTGTCAGACCGTTCATATCCTGTGCAGCTGACACCCTTGCATGTCTGTGATATGCACGGTCTGCTGGCATGTCAGTGGTGGCTGTCCATGCTGGATAACAACTGTACCCGGCACAATGCCAGGTTGCCTGCCATCACCAGCATGGTGCACATCTGCCTCCGGTGGCACTGTGGCCTTTGCTGTTGTTGTCCCCCCCTCCATGCTGTCACTTGTGTCTGTTGCAGGGGATGTGCTCCAGTGTCTGTCACTTGTGCTCCGGCAGCATGCTGGTGGCATACAGCTTCATGGTGCCTGCACAGGGTGGCTGGCACAGCTGTGCAATGTAGGAGTGCTGGCCATGTGTACATGTCAGCTGTGGCCACACACCAGTGGCTTGGTTGACCCGCTACTGTGTTCCTGTGTTGGTGTGCCCTTGGGTATGGGTGGGTGTTTGTCCATGCACTGTGTTGCATCCTGTGTGGTGCATGCCTCCATGCTACACTGTGCGTGTCTGTGCTGGCTGTTGTGGCCAGTGCTGGGATGGGATGTGTCCTTGGGAGGGTGTGCAGGGCGCTGTATGCTGTTGGAGTTGGGTCGGGGCATGCCCTGTCGCATGTGGGGTACCTCGTGTGCTGGCCTTGGTCGGTCTCTCAGCACTGTACCTCGGGGCGTGCAGGGCAGCAATGTGTATGCATCATTGCATAGCTGTCTGCTGCCACCTGCTTCAGGGTGCTCATGGTGGGGCTGCCTTGCATGGCTCCATGGTGCACAGGGTTGCAGTGTCACAGTGGGGGTGGTGGCATGCATGGGGTGTCCTGCACTGTTGGGCACTACTCCTGGGCAGGGTGTATGGGGATCATGGTGCAGGGTGTGCTCTGCATTGGTGGGATGGTGTGGTATGGGATGGTCGGCCCTCCTTGTGTGCCGGTCACAGCTTGCCAGGGGGTGTGCTGGGGCACCATGGCCCAGCTGTGGGTTGGTTGCTGGTATCCATGGGCCAGTGGTTATTCCAGTTCTCCCCCAGTTGTCCAGTGCATGGGGTATGGAGGACAATGTCTGTTCTGCTGAGTGTTCCTCTGCCCATCTGTGGCATGGGTGGTGGGCCCCTGCATCCCCGACTGTGCTGTTGCATTGCTTCCCTGCTGCAGGGGGCATCCCTTGTTGCACTATGGTGCATCTGGACTGCTCCGCTGTGCATCCCTTGTTGTGCTATCGTGCATCAGATATGCTCAGCTTCCCTTCCCTAGTTGCACTATGGCGCAGGTGGTGCGATATACAGTCGTCGACCATAGGCGCATCTTGGCCTGTGCAGTTTTTGAATATCACGCTTCTTGTGCATGGGCGCAGTGGACTTGTGCTTGCTCCTGCTGTTGCGCACTTTTTGGGCACAGTTTGAATATCTGGGCCCTTACGTTTATGAAATTTGTAGATGTTGAAAGTACGATGGCACTAGGTGTTTTTGATAAAGGTAAAAAAGTACAAGGTGACTATTGTAAAAATTAAGCTAGTTGTGCTATTTAAAATGCATGTAAATTGCTGTAAACTGAAAAAGTCTGACATTTCATGGTGCTTTGCATATATCCCATGATGCTTTGCATTATGGCAGTATGTATAATGTTGTGTTTCTTTGAAACTTGATTTGTTGGCAATGCCCTTTGGGTAACCCTTTTTTCAGTGATTCTGCATTGAGGATCTTTGTCTATAGCTTGTTTTTCTTTTTGAGCCCCCACTACACAAGCAAACAAGGCCCACATAGAGATGAAGGGTTTTCACTAAAAATGTTGAGATTGAAGATCAGTAGGTGCTGGCTAAGTGCAGAGAAAGGACATGCATAGCCTGTTGCTGCAAACTGATGTACTGAAGAAGGAATATGGCATTGCAGAAGCTTATTTCCTATATTTTGAATAAACATCACATGGAGGATTGTGTATTGAACCTGAAGTTTGGTGCCTGGTCCACCTGTTATCCCACAACCCCTCCACACCACCCAGCTGGGTGGTGCCCTCCTCGGCACTGCCCTGTGATATCAAATCTTCCTTTCTGCTGAAACATCAGTTCTAGGGACATGGATATGTTGTTCATCCACACTGTCTGGCAGGTATCCTTGCCGCTTTAAATCTTGCCAGAAGGTCTTCAAGCTGGCTCCTCCCACCCACCCGGGTGGTAAAACTCTCGGCTCCGCCCCATGACGCCAGATCTTCCTTACTGCTTGGAAGCTTAGGTTCCCTCCTTAACGCTCTGCGTATAAGACTGGTTCCTAATTCTTTGGTTTTGCGAATTTAAAAGTTTTTGCACTTCTAGACTTCGGTCTTCTATCCCTCGTGGCTGCGATGCACAAATTGACTCCTGGTTTTTCGGAGATGCCCTTGCAGGCAGAAGATGTCTCAGATGGATCCGCACTCCATGTGTGTCTACTGTTTAGGTCTTGAGCACGACCCGCAGGCTTGCGACCTGTGCTCTTCCTTCTCAGCCTACGTCCTTGAATACTGTGCTGCCCGTTTACAACTGGGCGTCCGGCGTTTCCTCCTCGGTGAAGTCAAAAGAGGCCGGGTCGGTTTCTCGTGGCGGTGGGCTCAGCGGATCAGCTAGAGCAGATGATCACCCTGAAGAGGAGGCAGCGCAGGCGCATCTTCCTCGGCCATGCATTTATCCCACTCTCCTGGGTTCCTCTTATACAGCTTCCTTTAAGGAGCTTTGTCTGTCCTCTCCACTAAGGAGAGGGACCAGCATCTGCTGGACCTTCTTCTCGGTCCAAAAGAAGGACAAGGTAAGTCCCTCCATCGGCGCTCTTGGGGGCGGGAAGGTCCCTCTCCCCGAGTTGTCGGCCATCGACTTCGGTCGATCATTCGGCTTCGGCCACTGGTCTCACGGTGTCCCCGTCAGGTCAGTTGACCGAGACTCCCGTCGACGCAGTTGAGATTTTTCTCAACCCGTTGGACGGGTTGTTGCCAGGTGAAGCCGAGAATCCTCTCTCCCCAGTTCCCCCGGTGGGAGTTGAGGATCCCGTGGGCTTGCCAGTGCCTCCTGTTCCGGAGCCCTCGGGTGAACCCTCCGAGCCGAGGGGAGAGCCGGTTCCCCGTCCCCTCCGCACCGCCCTCGGAAAAGCCGAGGTTCTCGGTCTCGGTCTTGGACTTCTTCGCATCAGCCGATCCCGCCCGTCGTAGGCGGTCTCGGTCCTGCGGCACTGATGGCGGCGCCACCGCTCATCCTCGTCCTCCTCCTCCTCGGACGAGGAGGCTTGACGTGAGTTACGTCGATGGTGCGAAGGACCTCATGTGGCCAACAGCTCCTTCTGACGAGGAACAAGCCGGCATTAACCTTCGACCATTGAAGTGGCTGTCCGCGGGCGGCGAAACAACCCCTCGACTTACCGAGGCCTGTTCCCAGGCCGGTTGTTCGGCCAAACCAGCTGCTCCACTGATTCCAGTGGAACCTCTGCCTCCACAGCCGTTATTTGGGGTCCGACCAAAATTCTCGGTCGGCTCAGGGACTGCCCCATAGGCTGTCTGTCACCCTCACTCCTGATCGACCTCGGCAGGTGGAGGGTGGCTCAGGCCCGAGGCAGCTCTTTGCGGACTCTTCAGAGTCTGACGGCGATTCCTCCCTTTTCTCCAGGCGAGTAGACTTGGAGTCCTCTGGAGGTCAGTCGATGGACGATAGCCCTTCATCCTATCTGGGATTGCCTGGCTCATCTCGAGTCCACCAGGATGAAGCTTGAGCGTGTCAAGCGGGCCAGGTATCCCCTCACGGAGATACTGGACCGAGGGGATTCCCCTACGGAGGTCTTTCCGGTGGCCGAGGCCATAGTGGGCCCAGCCTTGGAGCTCTGGCAGCGTCCTGCTTCCTGTCCTGCGCCCTCGGCCAGGATGGCCAGGAAGTATGTGGTCCCTACCGGTTCCTTGTCCGGTTTTTCGGAACACCCCTCAGCCGAGGGGCTAGTTACCGACAGCGTTTTCTGGCTCGCTGGGAGTGCTAGGGACGTGGACAAACCTCCCGACAAGGAGTCCAAGAAATTGGACTATGCTGGGCGCAAAGTCTGCGCTGCATCCTCCCTCGGCCTTTGTCAGGCCAGTTCGGCCGTACTTATGGCACATTTCTCTCATGCCCTGTTGGGCTCCCTGGACAAGGTAGTTCCTCATCTTCCGGCGGACCTGCAGACCACGGTTAGGCAGGTGCGGGACCAGGGCAGGGCAGTGGCCAAACAGCAGCTTCAGACTGCTCTGGACATTGGGGACTCATGTGCCAGGTCAGTAGCGGCCGCAGTGGCTATGCGCCGTCGGGCATGGCTGAGGATATCCACCTTCACTTTGGATACCCAGCACAAGTTGGCGGATGTCCCCTTCCTGGGGACCCGACCTCTTGACCCTGGGTGGAAGGTCACCTGCAGAGGATCGAGAAGTCCAATGCTACCTTGGACTCGGTCTCATCCGCACAGAAGGACAAAGGCCGCAGACCACAGCCTAAGCCTTTTCGTCCCTCTGCGCCCGCGGCACGTCCGGCCCAGCAACGTCAGGGCCAGCAGGCACGAGCTTGGCATCCCAAACCCAAGCCCTCGGCTTCCTCCTCCAGGAAGCAGGGAGGTAAAGGCCCTGGAGGTCCCTTGGCCGGTCCTTCCTCCAAGCCTGCCCAGTGACGGGTTGAGGGGTGTCGCCCCACCCCCCGCCGCTCACCCCAGGTGCCCCCGCGGGGGGGCGGTCCGCCACTTTCTCCGCCTGGTCTGTTATCACCACAGACCAGTGGGTGTTGGAGGTGGTGGGAAAGGGCCTGCCTCTGGAGTTTGAGCAGGCCCCACCCTTCAGAGCCGTCACACCTCGGGGGGCCTCGGGGTCCGAAGCCTCGTTGTCAGCTCACCGAGCCGACATCGCTCTCCTTCTCAAGAAGGAGGTGATCAGAGAGGTGGTGGACCCTCCCTCAGACCCGAGGTTCGTGTCCATGTATTTCCTGGTTCTGAAACGGACGGGGGGCTGGCACTCCATTCTCGACCTACATGACCTAAACAAGTTCCTAAGGTCTCGAACCTTCAGGATGGTCACTCTGGCTCAGATAATACCATCTTTGGAACACGGCATGTGGTTCTGCTCTCTGGACCTGCAGGACCCGTTCTTTCACATCTCTATCCATCCATCACATCAGAGGTTCCTTCACTTTCGAGCGGAGGGATCCCTTTTCGAGTTTCAAGCCATGCCCTTCGGCTAATCTCAAGCTCCCAGGGTCTTCACCAAATGCATGGCAGTGGTGACAGCATTCCTGCGGCACCGAGGGGTCCGGGTTTACCCTTACCTGGATGATTGGCTGATAGCAGCCCCCTCCAGACAGGAGGTGGAGCGGTCCAGAGATCTGGCCCTCCAGGTTTGCTCTCAGGTGGGCCTCCTCATCAATGAGGCCAAGTCAGAACTCAAGCCAAAGCAGGTGATTATTTTCATCGGGGCAGAGCTCGACTCTCTTCAAGCCAGAGCACGGCTCCCGGCGGACAGGGCCGAGGTTCTTTCCTCCTTTGCCCAATCATTTCTGGTTGGGCAATCGCGCCCTGCCTGGGACTTCCTGCACCTCCTGGGTCTCATGGCGGCCTGTACCAGCGTGATCCGTCGGGCCCACTGGAACATGCGCCCCTTTCAGTGGGGGCTGGCCAGCCAGTGGTCCCAACGCTGCGATCCATTGGACCAGCTAGTGACGGTGACCCAGGGGATGTGGAATGCTCTCCAGTGGTGGACCGTTCCAGTTCATCTGCAGGAGGGCATCCCATTTGTCCTCCCTGAGCCGTCGGTCTCTCTATCGACTGATGCCTCTCTGATGGGTTGGGGTGTCCATCCTGGGGAACACCGGCGCCACGGTCTCTGGTCCAGGAGTCGATGCCACATCAACCTGCTGGAGCTCAGTGGTCTGCCTAGCTCTCACCGCCTTTGCTCCATTTCTTCAGGGTCAAGTGGTCGGGTCCAGGCGGACAACACCACGACCATGTACTATCTAAACTGCCAGGGCAGGACACGCTCCATGCTTCTATGCAAGGAAGCTCTCCGCATCTGGTCACTCGTGTGCAGCCTGGAGGCGGATCTCCTAGCCATTCATGTGGCAGGAGCCTCCAACACCCTGGCCGATGCCCTAAGCTGGATAGGGGCTGCGTCCCACAAGTGGTCTCTCCTGCCGGAGGTAGTACAAGATCTATTTTCCCATTGGGGCACACCTCAGGTGGACCTGTTTGCCTCCAGGGAGAATGCGAAGCTGAGGCTGTTCCATGCCCGCCCCCCTCAGCAGGGCTCGCTGCAGGGGGATGCCTTCTCGAGGCCGTGGACCCCGGGCCTCTTCTGCACCTTTCCCCCATTCCCTTGATGCACAAGACGCTTCTCAAAGCAAGGAGGGACAAGGCGCAGGTGATTCTGATAGCTCCAGACTGGCCCCGCCAGTACTGGTACCCAGATCTCCTCAGCCTCAGCTCCAGGCTCCCGAGGCAGCTTCCAGCTCGCCCGGACCTGCTCTCAGTCAGTCAGAGGAAGGTGTTCCATCTGGACCTTCAATCCCTGCACCTGATGGCCTGGTTCCTGAGTGGCTAGAGTTCCAGGCCTTGGGTCTTTCCGACGAGGTCCTCAACGTAGTTGAGGCGTCCCTTAAGGAGTCGACCAGAAAATGCTACGCCTTCAAATGGAAGAGATTTTCCATTTGGTGCCAGGGCAAGGGCCTTGACCCTTCCTCCTGTTCCTTGGCGAACATATTGGACTACCTTTGGTCCCTTTCTTAGCAAGGGCTTAGGTTGACGACCCTTAAGGTGCACCTGGCAGCCATCTCTGCTTACCGGGCGCGGGCCGGGAAGCAGTCAGTGGTGCAGAAGAAGGTGGTCTGGTGCTTTTTCAAAGGCCTTGATCACATTTCTCCTCCGGTGCGAGAACCTCCACCTCCATGGGATCTACTGCTGGTACTGGCAAAGCTCATGGGCAAGCCATTCAAACCAATGCACAGGTGTGAACTCTCTCACCTGTCGTGAAAGACCGCCTTCTTGGTGGCTATCACGTCAGCCAGAATAATGGGAGAGCTCCAGGCGCTCTGCATCGAGTCTCCTTACCTGTTCTTCCACAGGGACAAGGTTGTCCTGCGCCCCCACCCAAAATTCCTTCCGAATGTGGTGTCGGAGTTTCACCTTAACCAGGTGTTGACTCTGCCGGTGTTCTACCCCAATCACACCTTGGAGGCCGAATATAGGCTCCATACTCTGGACCCTAGAAGGGCGCTTGCTTACTATAAGGAGTGCACAGCTGAAATTTGGGGAGAGGTTTGCCAGCTGTTTGTCACCTACGCTGAAGCCGCACCTGGCAGACCTGCAGCCAAGCGGACAATAAGCAGATGGGTCACCTCCTGCATAGATCTCTGCCATACGTTGGCGGGCATGGAGCCTCCCAGAGGGATAAGAGATCATTCTACCCGCCATACTGCTGCATCGGTGGCTGCTTCCAGGGACGTCCCTATCCAGGAAATCTGCAGGGCTGCTACCTGGAAGCCAGCACACACCTTCATCACCCATTACCACATCGATCTTGAGTCACGCCGGGATGCTGGTTTTGGGGCCTCGGTTCTCCAGTCTCTATTCCCTAAGTAGGGGTGTGCACCTTGCCTCCCTCCTCCCGGAGAACTGCTAGGAGTCTGCCAGACAGTGTGGATGAACAACATATCCATGTCCCTAGAAATACAGGTTACTCACCTGTAACAGGAGTTCTAGGAATGGTATATGTTGTTCATCCATGTCACCTGACCGCCCGGCTCGACGCACAACCTGAGCTTCCAGCCGGCCAGATCTGGCATCATGGGGCGGAGCCGAGATTTTACCACCCGGGTGGGTGGGTGGGAGGAAGCCAGCTTGAAGACCTTCCAGCAAGATTTAAAGCGGCAAGGATACCTGCCAGACAGTGTGGATGAACAACATATACCATTCCTAGAACTCCTGTTACAGGTGAGTAACCTGTATGTTCCCTCCATCGCAGCTCCACTCTAGGTGTAGGCTCTATTTTCTAAATGTAACTTCAGTCTTCAAGCTTTCCAAGCTTTTTTGATTGCATTTCAAGTTATAGATCCAGTAGACCCCAAAACCGGTCCTGGCTTTGAGCAGGATGCAGGCAGAAAATGTTGTGCACCAATACACATTCCTCATGCATCTGTTGCCTGGGAGTCCAGCACAACCCGCTGGCTTGAAGCTTGTGCCACACCCTTTCATCCTCCACCTTGGTGGACCATTATACCCATCTTCTTCTGGGTCACGCAGATGACCCTCCCATTAAGGCCAAGGATCTCTGGGTGGTTTCCGTGGCAGCTGATTCTCAAGCTCAGGCTGCTCTGGGTGCTTTTTATCATTCACGGGGCATTCCAGGACTTATGCCAGTCCTTGCCCACCCTAAGGAAGGGCCCTTCCCTGGGGTCCAAATCCTCTAGGGACAAGTCTAAGGAGTCCCACCACAGGTCTTGTGCTTCTGCTGTCTCGACTGCCATCAAGTTTGCTGGCTGAGATGCAGGTTGACCAGGCAGTCGAGATTTATCTCAACCTGTTGTTGCCGGATGAGGGGGAGGATTCCCTCTCTAGGACTCTGGTCCTCATGGCCCTTTCCGAGGGAGTGTCAGATCAGCCTTCCAAGCTGGTTTCCTCCCCTTAGGAGCCCAAGCCATTTTAGGGTTCTCAGGCATCCTTTGCCTTCCCCCATTTCTCCGTGACAACCACCGCATCATCGGTCAAGGTCCCACAGCTCTCAGTAGTGGTCAGGGGACTCCTGACACTCCCATCGGTCCCGTTCTTGACCCTCGGTGAAAAAGCACCATTGATGCGCCTCATCCTTGGGCGAGGATCAGCTTCACCGTAAAATGTGGTGACAGTATGAGGAGTTCCTTTGGCAGCTGTGGCTTCTCAGAACAGGTCATGTGCCTCAGCCCACTATGGAACTCCCTTGGCTACTGGAGCTGCAGCCTGAGCAGGTTCCCTCAATCTTGCAGACACCTGCATCTCTTGGGTGGAACCTCTGCAGCCTAAGAATGCAGCCCCTCTGAAGACTGCACACACAGCACCCGGGCTTCCTCAATGGCTCTCCATGAAGATAGTTAGGCTGATGAACCTTGCATTGTCAGTAGGGGCATGGGTGTTCAGCCAGTGTTTGAGGAGTCCTCTGACTTGGAGGACACCTCCATGCACTCTCATTGAACCCCGGGCTTTGACCGCAAGTCCAGGGAAGAACTTGCCACAGAACCAGGGCCTACCTCCTTTGGGACCCTTCTCCACTTGATCTCCAAGTCAATGGGGATCCCGCTGGAACAGAATTGGGTTAAGTACACCATGATAAAAATCCTCAACAGGAATGACTCCCTTGGGGTCACCTTCCCTGTAGTGGAGACCATCCTTGGTCCCGCTTTAGAGCTGTGGCAGTGAACTGCTTCCTGACTGACACTATCTGCCCATAAGGTCCGCAAGTACATGGTGCCTACAGGATCTCAGTCGGGGTTTACTGACCACCCTTTGGCTGAAGAACTGGTCGCCAACTTGGTGTTTTGGCACACGGGTAACATCGGGATGTTGATTAGGCCCCCAACAAGGAGTCTTAGGAAGTCAGACTATGTGGCCAGAAAGGTCTATGCTGCCTCATCCCTAGGTCTTTGGCAGGCCAGTTCAGCCATTATGATGTCCAACTTTACCCATGCTTTTTTGGGCACGTTCAACCAAGTTATTCCCCGGCTTCCAGCTGATCTGCAGCTGCTAGTCAAGTTGGTCTGTGACCAGGAACATGCTGTCACTAAGCAGCTCCACACGGCCCTGGACATTGGTGACTCATGCACCAGGTACGTGGCTTTAGTGGTGGCTATGTGTCACAGGGCGTGGCTGAGAATTTCCACTTTTACAGCCAACATTCCACAAGTTAGCAGATGTCCCCTTTTTGGACACTGTCTTGTTCAGGCTTGGCATTGATGAACATCTCATCTGCATAAAGAAGTCCAGTGCCACCTTGGACTATGTCATGTCCTCCCTGGAGGATGTCAAGGGCCAGAAATAGTGAAAGAAACCATTTTAGGTTTGGTCTCATTCCACGCCCTCAGCCAGACCATCACAACCCCCTGTGTGGCAACAGCAGGCTTGGCAACTCAAGTCCAAGACAGTCTTCTCTGGTGTCAAGAAGCCCAGGGGTCAAGGGACTGCTGCTCCATCTACCAGCACTGCTTCCACTGCCTAACCTGCCCGGTGATGATTCGAAGGGTGTCATTTTCCCACCTGTCCTGTCCAGCTCAGGACCTCCTGTGGGGGGCCATCTCCAAGACTTCGCTTCTGCCTGGTCCACCATCATTTCAGACAAGTGGGTACTTGAAATGATCAGTCAAGGATTGCCTCTTGAGTTCGAGGCTCTCCCATGCAGTCAAGCGCATGCCCCTTGGAAGACTGTAGTATCTGTGGACATGTTGTCCGGCTCCTCCACAAGGAGGTGGTGGTGGCCCATGTCCAGGATGCTGTGGCCAGTCCAGAGTTCATCTCCAGATACTTTCTGGTTCCAAAATGGATGGGGGATTGGTGCCCCCATACTGGATCTGCACGATCTCAACACATTTCTCAGGCTGCGCAAGTTCCAGATGATCTGCAATAGATCATTCCATCCCTAGAGCAGGACATGTGGTTTTCTGGACCTGCGGGATAACTTCTTCCACATCGCCATCTGCACATCCCAACAGCGGTTCCTGGGGTTCCACTCAGATGGGATTCTGTATGAGTTCCAGTCCATGCCATTCGGTCTCTCCTCAGCCCCCAGGGTCTTCACCATGTGCACTGTAGTGGTGGCAGCCTTCCTGAGTTGCTGAAGTGTCTGGGTGTACCCTTACCTGGATGACTGGTGGATCCCTGGTTCTCCAGAGAGGAGGTAGAGTGGTTCAGGGATCTGACCCTCCATACCTACTCAGCCCTAGGCCTCCTGGTTAACAAGGCCAAGTCAGAACTTGGGTCATCCAGTTCCTCGAGGTGGAGCTAGACTCTCTTTTTGCTAAGGCCCGATTCCCAGCAGATAGGGTGGAGGATCTTACCTCCTTTGCCTGATCATTTCTGCGCCCTGCCAGGGATTTCCTATGTCTTCTGAGGTACGTGGCTGCCTGCACCAGTGTGGTTCAGAGTGCCTGCTGGAGGATGCATCCCCTGCGGTGGGAGCTGGCCCGCCAGTGGACTCAACACCTTGGCCACCTTGACCAGCCAGTCTTGGTGACACAGCTGATGTGGGATGCCATCCAGTGGTGGCTCATCCCGGACCGTCTGCAGGAAGGAGTCCCATTCGTCTGCCCAGAGCCAACAGTCTCACTCACAACCGATGCCTTACTGTTGGGATGGGGAGCCCACCTGGGGAACCACAGAGCCCACAGCCTTTGGACCCCCAAGGAGTCCTAATGTCACAATAACCTGCTGGAGCTCTGGGATGTGCGCACCCTGCTCTGATGGCCTTCACTCCAACTGTTCGGGGGCAGATCGTTTAGGTCCAGATGAACAACACGATCATGTGCTACCTCAACAAGCAGGGTGGGATGCATTCCCTACCATTATACCAGGAAGCTCTCAGCATCTGGACCCTCATGCACAGTGTGGGCGTCGACCTTCTGGCGATTCATGTGGCCAGAATGTCCCACCAGCTTCCGGGCCCCCTTAGCCATGTAGGTGAGGTGTCTCAGGAGTGGTCCCTTCAGGAGGTAGTCAATCGCCTGTTCTCCCTTTGTGGCATTCTGCAGGTCAACCTGTTTGTCTCCTGGGAGAATGCGAAGCTAAGTGCTCGTGGACAAGCCATTCAAACCAATGCAGAGGTATTGCATCTCCCACCTGTTGTGGAAGACTGCCTTCTTAGTGGCTATCATCTCCACCTGTTTTTCCATTGAGTCGCCAGTCAGTGGATATCACCCCATAGGTCACCGATTAACAGGGCCTCAGGGGAAAGAAAGCAACATGAACACAGTTCCACAAGCTGTCCCTCAGATTGGGTTGGTGAGTTAAGGAGTCCAGTCTCGGGTAGTCCGGAAGCCATAAATCTGTAACTGTAAATAGTCAGAGGCACATACGGGGAGCATACAGTCACAGGGCCCTCATCAATGAGCTCTGTAACCTACTTCAGTTCTCAACAGCCATGCTATGTCCTCAGCAGTTGTGTTTTTGGTCCCAGTCATCCACAAACTTGCGAAGCTTGTCCAGTTCTCAGACGATAATGTGGCTTCCTAATGCTTCACCTTCACCACCACCAGGTAAACAAAGAAAAACTCAAGCCAACATTCTCTCAGCATATCCAGAGGGTTAAATTGTTGTCTCTGTTTTTGTAGGCACACCAAGAAATCTTGATGCAGTGGGAGTCTGCTACCCTCATAGCGCAGATCCTTCATTTTTCTATAGGCTGCAATCAGCGCTTGACGATCCCCAAAGTGGTGGAGTTAGAAAATAATCTGATGGGGTGGCTGGTCTGCTGGGGGTGGAGGCGCCAAGGCCCTGTGTGCCCTTTCAGTTTTCAGTTGACCAATTTTAACTGCCATTTCCAACAATTTCGGGAGAGTTACTGCACAGAACTCTAAGTTGTGGAGCCCTCCTTTCCCTCCCGTAATTCCCTGAGTCTGAGGTTACTTCTGCGGTTGTAATTCTCCTGATAGTCCAGCAATTCTCTCAACTCCTCGACTTCATACTTGAGATGTGCCATTTTGTCTGGTATTTGGCACATGGAGTCTTCCAAATCCGATACCCATTGCTCCAGCTCCCTAGACACTTAGTATTTTGGACATGTTGTGCAGAGATTTCCCTTAATTTTTCCTCTGATTTAGTGACTCAAGGATTTAGGCCTGCCAGCACTTGTTCTGTGACTGATCTGCTTAGGGTGCTCATTTCAGCTGCTGACAGGGAGATTGGGCCCAAACTGCTAGTTGTGGGAGTCTCTGTTTGGGATCCTCTGTTTTGAGGTTTTGACAGCCTCTCTCCCTGACTTTCCTGGAACCAAATAGTCATCCATTGTTCTTAGGACTGTATCCAAGGTAAACATTAGGTAATTTAAGCTTTTTAACTGTAGAAATAATTTATTTTAAAACTGCCAGGGCCGATGACCCGGGTTCAGGGACCAGCCCAGGCCACTGGAACGTCAGCTGGGGGGAGGTAGGATTGAGTATCCCCCAGGATCTCTCCTCCTCCAGGGAGGGAGGGTGTTGTGACCCACTGCACTACCACCACCTGGGTGACCACAGGTGACAGTGCAGGGGTTCAGCAACTGAGATGGAGGAACCCTTGGACCAAGTGCGCGGATTGGCCGTACCAGCTCTGCCAGCACACCAATCCCTTTACACGGTCCTAGAGGGGTAGGCGGGCCAAAGAAAATGGGAAAATGTCATGCAGGACAGGGAGGATGAAGCCTCAGACTGCTCACCACATTCAGCACTGGAACTAGACACCTTCCAACGAGGGATGCCGCCAGTCTTCATCTCTGCCCTGGGTGGCCAGTTGGACAGCGAGGAAGAAATGCTGTGGAGCTGAAGGCATACCTGGCCCTGAGAGGTAAGCCAGAGAGGGGGGAGCACAGCGGTGTGTTGTGGGTGGGCTGGAAATCCTGTCCAGATAGGTGGCAGGTTCTCAGCAGGACGTTATATGAGCAAGCTAGCTGGAGAGGAGGGAGGCCCCTGTTTGATCCGGAGTGGCGGGAAAACTATGTTTTTTTTTTTTAAATGGTTAAATCACCACAGGGGCCCAGTAGCAGCACATTGCACTGCAGTGCAGTTGACCTGGGTTTGGGAATGGACTCATGTTGCCCTTTTTGCAGGTAGACCAGGTCAGGGGTAGCTGCTGAGTGGCAGTGTGCCTCAGTCGGGGAGGGCTGACTGATGGTTCCACCACCAGTGACCTCTTCGGCTGCACCAGGGAGCTTGCTTCTGCTGCATGACATGCTGTGCATGTGTGAGGCCACCTGGAGGGCTGCACCCACATCTGGGAAGAAGGGAGGAGCTGTAGCAGAACCCCCCTCAACTGCTGTCTCTGTATTGCTCAGCACACTTTGGCCCCATGGGACAGGATCTGGCTACTGAGACCAGATCCAGATTGCTTGGTGTGGGGAAGGCTGGGGGGAGATGGCCTTCCCCTCAGACCCTTGCCATGGAGGGAAGAACTGTGGGGGACAGTGCCGGCAGGTTATTGATAGATGGAGCTGGGTGGTTGTTGCTAGGCCTGAACGGTAAATCCCAAAAACGTATGTACAACTGGTCTGGCAGTAAAAATCTCTTAAGAAAAAAGTTGCCATAATATGGACTGCTGCATTAGAAATACTTCAATATCCAAGAAAAGATTTTAAAATACTATCATTCAGACACATTCTGTTTATATTTCAATAATTTTCTTTATTCATTTCTCATTCTTTGCAAGTATGTTTGCATAAAAACATGATCTTTTTTAAAAAAAAAATTATTATTGTATTTTAACTCCTTGCTACCTTGCCAGACCCCTTCTGAACGGCTCCTTCCCCAAGCCCAGTCACTCACCATCCCTGGAACTTACCCTGTGAAACCCCCACAACTTACCCCTTGTTGTGGGGTCAGAGGGGTTGTCTAAGCTTCTTGGAAGCAGGATCCAGGTGTATGGTGTACAGTTGGTGGTGCAAGGTCTACAAGAGTCTGTCCCTCATCCCACCCAGCAAGGTTTTTCCTGTTTTTCTTCCCTTGGGGCATCTGATGTGTAGTGATGCAAAGTGACTGTTAGCATGTCACTCCTCCCTTGACCACTTGCTAGGTGTCAGGTGTATTGCAGGACATGCATCCATCCATCCCCACCTATAGAAGGAGAACAGTCCCTCAGATGCTACATTCCTCTCACACCCTGGCTTACTCCCAATGATTTGGGTTGGTTCCTAGACTTGGGTGTTCTAACATGATCTCTTGTCTCAGGCTTCATCCTCCTGTTTTTCCTTGTTTTGAAGTCATAATTCTCTTATCTCACAGTCTTCTGCTGTTGCACAAATTATATAAGGGATAAAGTACTGTATGCCCTACTATACATAACAGAGATCGAGGGAGCACTTCTGCTCAAGCAGAGGTCATTCCTTTCCCCTGAGTGCGAGACACTCTTATTCTGAGAAGTATCTCATGCACAGCTGCCCTGGCAACAGGTACATTGGAGGTTTTTTTTTTTTAATGTTAATATATTATTGATCAGTCTTGATCAATAATAATAATGCCACTGAGACCACTCTTACAGTTGTAACAGTGATCTCACATTCTTAGGGTATCAGAACTGCTCACTTTTGGTTTGCTTATATCCTTAGGGTAAAAGAACCGGTCACCTTTGGTTTACGGTTCTCATATCCTAAGAATGCGTATGAGACTGCTATTTATTTAGTGGATTTTGTTAACCAGGTAAGCTCACTGAGACATGCATCCCTTTTCCAGAAGCAACCTGGCATACATTACATACAGAAAATGGCATTCACTTGATACAGTATCACTTGCAATTAAAACAACATTGGAGGTATAGTGACAATGGTAGTAATAATCAGTTTAACATTGGAGACCCAACAATTGGTATAACAAATTCCCATACAGATTGATACGATGAAGTGCATTTGTATAATATTACAGTACACAGTACATCAACTTGAGTTCCAGGTATAATTCATGGCAATGGAGAAAATAAGCTCCTTCACAACTTAGACACAGCAGAAACAGAGGTACTGTAGGGAAGAAGATGCAGAAGCAGTTATGCTTAGAAGTAGGACATAATGCCTGATAGCTACAGCTTTCCTGGATAGGGATAGAAAGCTCATTCCAGAGTAAGGGTGCTTTGTGTAAAAAGGACTGTTGACTGAATGTGGTATGAGTCCTGGGAATCTTTAGAAGGGCTAGGAAGAAGAAGGAGGAGGAGGAGGAGCAGAGAAGCCTTCTAGAGGGCTTACAGACCAACACATCTGAGATTGGGGAAGACATTTTGTTGACGTCTTATAGGCCAGACACAGAACTGGGTAGTAAAGACACTGTTCAAGAGGGGGCAGTGTAGAGAGGCAAGGACATTGCAATGGTGTTCTCTGTTTCCTACAGCAGATACCTGCCGATTCTGACACACAGGGCTGCAGCTATGAATCCTGGGGCCCCAGACAAGTCACTTGGAATGGGCCCCCGTTTCCCAAACCAGCTAATGACAGAGGTAATGCCAGCTTCTCAGGAGGGCCCTCCTGAGCTCAGGGCCCCAGACAACTTCCCCACTTACCCCCCCACCCATTACTGCAGCCCTGCTGACACACATAGCTTTAAGCTTACTTAACTCTGTGCCTTTCATGGAGGAGTGGACTGGAGCCCTATACAGTAACGTGGGGAGGAGCACAATGTTGGCTACAGACAGACAGGCTTCATTAGTAAGGTACGATTTGAGCCTACAGAGCAGACCCAGCTTTTGGGAAAGAAGCTTGGTGACATGTTCAGTGTGGATCTTGAAAGTGAGCTCTTGATCAAGTCTGACACCAAGATACTTTATTATATCTACAACTTCTAGCTGAGTACTCATGGAGGTGGAGACCTGGAGAAGTTTACTTTAGTCTGGGCCCAGTTTTCTGGATCCAAACAGCATGGCCTTAGTTTTTTTCCACTGAGAACTAGATTTGAGACAGACCAGGCTTCTAGTTCAGTGAAGTCCTTGTTAAGTCTGACTGTGACAGCATTCAGGTCTAAGCCAGTTCTTTATAAGACTGTATTGTCTGCATACAGAAGCACAACCATAAGAGTGGTCTCAGTGGCAGTATTAACATACAAGAGGGTTAAGCTATCAAGGGGTTCTGGTGACATTTATAAACAATGAGGCCCAAGGCCATGTGGTTTATATTTGTCACCAGAACCCCGAGATACTGCAACATGCATATTTATAAATACATGTTTTTTTTTTTATGAGAATTTTGCCAGATTGTTGTTTGGTTTTATTTTTCTTTTGTTTACTTCTTGCGGCACATAAATAGAACTAAACAGAATTGCAATTGATAAAGGACTGTTAAGTCTGAAATGCGTCAGGCGGGAGATGTTCAGGGGTGTTTGTACACTCCTATGTTTGGTCAATAAAATGACATTTTAATTTTCATTCTCGAGCTGTTTGGTGTCCTTTCATTAGAGGTGGTGAGAACCCAAATGTGTGATGTATTATAACATATTTATACAGTTGTAATTGCTCATTATGTATTATAATAAAATGAAAATTAAAGGGGAACAGTCCACTAAGAACCCCACACACAAGCAGCCCTGCTTTGATGTACTGTAAGCTACAGGAGATTCTGGGATTTGTAGTTTACAGAAAATGTCAGCATGGAAGTCAGCTGAATCGGTCTGATACAATCTTGTATTCTGAAGTAAACAGTAAGAAAAAATATATATTGCACACAAAATGCACATTGAGACCAGACCCACACTTGGGTGTGAGGCTTATAGTTCTGCTTGTTCCCCTTTAACATAGAGGCTAATGGCTGGGGATGGGGTGATAACCACACTGTAATCACCTCGAGAGGTTGCTAAGGCAACATATAAATCTCGAGAGCGCAGCTCGAGAGGCTTACTGTAGCCCTAGCAACCACAAGAGGTGATTTCAGCGTGGTCGTCACCTGATCCCCAGCCATCATCTTTTATAGTGTATGGTCAAAAAAACACTGTTTGCATTCTATGTGTGAGAATTATGGAACTCTGGTGCATTATTTTTTGTCATGTTTGGAAGTTCTGAAGTGTGGTTAACAACTTTTAAAATTCTAAACAGCGCATAACAAAGCTGTGTGACTGCTGATTATGGTGGTTAATAGGCACTTACCTTACATTATAAAACAATAAAGGGAAGGAATGCCTTCACTGCAATGTAATCAACACACCTTCATATGAAGGTCAATCATTTAGTACGAAAGAGGCAATCGAATAAATTGACTAAAATGTTGCCTGCATTGTACCCATTACTGGTCTCTTCTGATTAGGAGGTGATTTTTATCTGTTACCGCTTTTAAAAAATGTTAAAAGTAAAGAATGTATTTATTACTTAAAAACGCTGTGTTTAAAAACTCTGAGGAGACCACAAAATGCATCGGAAAGCATTACAGCTCCATAGTCCACCACTTTACTGAAAATGGCTTCCTGCGAATGTTGGTTCCACAGTGGACCTCTCCCAGAAGATTATGGTAAGTTGCAAAGTCATCGACGAAGGTACAGTGCAATCCAAGAGGCTCCAGTAAAGAGGTAACTTTTGCTTCCAGGCAGCATCTCCCATCAATAATTGGTCCATATGGTTTAGGGATTCCCAGAAATTTACCCAGCACTATCAGATTTACCTGTAAAATATGAAGCAAAGTGATGACTACATTATGTACTTGGAAAGGACTGTCTGTATTATAAACTGGATTTTAACCCTACCTTTATATGTATTTATCTATTTGATAACCAGGTGGGTACACTTGTCCCAGAGGCCATTTTTTAGGCGTAGCTGGGGCCATCGAGATGATTCATGTTAACACAGAGCAACACAATACATGTTTTAAGAACACAGTCAAGATGCAGTACATGATGAGGTGTACAGATTGGAGCAATACAGAGCAAAATAGTGATACAAGATGAAACAGTACAGCTTGTTCGCCCAGTCAGCTGTGCATACTAGGCAAATAAATAAGATTGCAGGGGTATCATCTCAAGAATAATATGGACATCACTAACTAGGAAGGTGACTCCTGACAGTAAGTGACAGCTGTGTACATGTAAGAAGCAAACCATGTACTCCATGAACAGAAGATGCTATGGTACTTCCAACTGTGTAATTAGAGGCCAGACTTAAGAAGTAATCCCAACCCCACTTCATTTTGAGCGCTTGAAGGCAGAGGTGGCTAAAACATTACATTTAAAGTATGATTTGAAGAGGGACGTCATGTCTACATAGTTAAGAGGAGTTGACAGTCTGTTCCAGAGTCTAGGGGCAGCAGTAGAGAAGGCTTTTTTAGACCCATATAGTTGGCAGCCTGAGGATGATTGAGCAGAAGGTGCAAAGCAGACCTGAGGTTACAAGTGACGAATTTGGGATCGAGAAGTGCTAATAGGAGTTCTCTCTTTTCTGGAGAGATTTTGTGACAATGCAGCCCTTAATGTAGCCACAGTGGGCCAGTGGGGAGAACCAGCCCAGTGTCTGATAGAAGAAGCAGTGATGGGTGGTAAAAGGGGCCAATAAAGCAAACCAACAGATGCTGTTATAGGCTGAGTCTAGAGAGGTTGTGATTGGAGGTTTGGGTGTAGATGGGGGAGCAGTAGTCCAGGAGGGGGAGAAGTGTACCCTTGGCTATGGCCAACTACACTTCATTGGTCATGAGATTCTTTAGCCTGAAAAATACCCCCAATTGCTGATTAACCCCTTTTTACTGTTAGCCCAAAGTGATCTGAGAAGGTTAGGGATGGGTCCAGTGTGACCCCTAGGTATTTAAATGCAGCTACTTGCTCTAGGCAGTTCTGGCTGTTGTCCGAATGTTCAAAGGATTGGGGGTACTTGTGCCTACTGTCCAGTTAACAAGCCTGGGTTTGGACCCGAAGAGCATCACCTTTGTTTTCTTGGCACTTGCAAGTAGTTTGTTTGAGAAAAATCACCTCTGGGTGGCATTGAAATTCCAGGAGAGGGAAGTGGCCAGTTCACTCAGAATTTTGGCACTGTGGTAGAGAATCAGGTCATCTGCATGCATGAACATGTGGCAGCCCTTACTTGCCCTGGGAAGGTAGTTCACACGGAGGAAGAACAGAATTGGTCCAAGTATAGACCCCGAGGAACCCCTAGGAAAGTTGGATGTGGGCCCCCCCATGCTGACCACTTGGGAGCTCCCTGAAAGGTAGTTGCCAAATCAGGCTGTGGTTATGGCTGAAAACCTGTAGCAGTGTAGCTTTTCAAGAAGGATGCAATGACCTTTGATAGGTCTACAAAAATGGCACCAGTAAATTTACCTTCGTCCATACCTTTAAAGACCTGGTCAGTGAAGCAGTCCAAGGCAGTGGATGTACTGTGGCCCTTTCTAAAACCATGCTGATGGGGAGACAGCAGATTATACTTTGACATGTGTTCTGCGATATGCTGGAAAATAATTTTCTCAAGTATTTTGTTGAAATGAGAGAGGATGGAAACTGGCTGATAGTTGTCCAGTAGGTTAGGGTCACCTGATTTAAATATAGGAACAACTCTGGCCTGTCTCCATAGTGATGGAGTGGTTGAGGAGGCCAGTGATAGATTAAAAAGGGTGGCTAGGGGTTTGGGTATGAGGCTGGTCCTTAACTTGAGGAACCTCTGGAAGTGAGCATCACTGCTGGTGCTACCATAGTTGGCGAGGGCCATGAGGAGATGATGGATCTCACTGGGGAAATGGCCTTGAAATGGAAGGGAGAGGTTTTTAGTTCATCGTTTGTGAGCTGATGCAGTGACCGTAGGTGGGAGCTTACCCAGGCAATCCACCAGGACCCTTCCAACTGCCGGTGTTCCTCTCTGGCTTATCTCACAGGGACGGGACCATCCCCGATGGAGGACTGAGCTCAGTCACTGACCAAGAGTCATGGCGGGTGTTGCGGGACCAAAGAGTGGGGCATCATCCACGACACCGGCATTTTTGAATGCTATGTCCCCCAGGAGGCATGGCATGCAATGACTTAAGTGCACCAAAGTGCTGACATCTGGCACACCTTCCCAACAACTCAACATTGGTCACTGCTTCCCCTGGCCTCCGCCAGGGGATGAACAAGCGCTGATCGTTCACACACACACCCCTCAATCCTTCTTCCCCTAGCCAGCCCTCCAACTCTTCTGGTCCCTTCCCAAACCCAGAGTGCTGGCGTTGCAAGGGGAAATCCTACCACTGTGCTGATGGGCTGGCAATACGTTTGTTATTTGTGTATTTCATTTTACATGATCGTTTGTGTCATGTACTTTTGTTTTGTGTTGTGCCCAAAAATAGGCCAGTGGTCTAGCGTACTTACCCAGTTATCAAACCAAAGAAATGAATAATTAATAAGAAGATCAAGGGGCTGTCTGATTGCTCAGTGGAAGTATATTGTGCTTCCATGCTGGTGGCCCAGGTTCAGAAGCGAGCCCAGGGTTACCAAAATCAGGCAGCCAGTCTGAGAATTGCTCCTAAGTGGAGTGCCAGCCAGGGAAGGAGCCAGCCAGGCTCCAGCACAGCAGCAGCTCCCTGCAGTGATCTGGGAAGCTTGCTCCCTCATCGGGGGTGTATCAGCCCAGCATGTGCTGCGGAGGCTAAGACTGCCAGAGGCTATGCCTGATGTTACAGGGTGGCAGGAGGGGACAGGGAAGAGGGAGAAAACCACAAAAAAGATATATGCCTCAGCCACCAAGAATGATGGTCCCCTCAGTCCTTGGGACTCGCTCCATATGGATACCAACTGGCAATGACTGTGGGGAGAGTGGCAGTTGGGGCTGGGGATTGGCAGGGACCCAAAGTTAGGAGAAGGTGGCAGTTGAAGGTCCAGGAAGCTTTATTTAACAGAAACAAAAAAAAAACTATTAAGAGTTACTGATACAGGGTATGCTAATGTCCCAGTGGCTGCACATCACACTTCCATACTGATGACCCAGGTTCAGATAAGAGCTCGGGAAGTTACATTGAGGGCTAGGCCATGGCTGAGACAACTGCAGCCAACAGCGTGTCTCAGCCACAGAGGGTTGGCAGTGGGTTCTGCCACTGCAGTGACCCCCTGTGGCTGGGTCAGGGAGCTTGTTCTTGCTGCAGGGCAAGCTGCAGCTGGTAAGGCCAGTAGAGGTCACACCCCTGCCAGGGGAGGAGGGAGGAAGGGAGAAAATGGGGATGAAAAACTCCCCTGCTATCAGAATGACAGTGTTGTGAATGACAGTGGTCATGTGAACAGGGTATATCCCTGGTCATAGGTTATATCCCTGAGTGAATGGTAGGGCGAGGGCATAAAAAGTTTCTGGTACTTTCCATTCTCACTGCTAATATAGCTCACAGAAACAAATGAGATTACAAAAATTAGCAAATGACAAGCACACAGGATAGTTACATGGGACTACCATTGTCAGTAAAAATAAACAAAATAGAAAAAAAAAGTCCCCAATAGGTACAGAAATAGAGTTGATTGGTAACAGATAAAAGCTGCAATATATGAGGGGCATCAGATTCCTTCAATTATGGCTGCTGCAAGATGTTCAGCAATGTTCTCGGCTGTATTTAAGTACCTAACATTTAATATCACCTTTCCTATAACACGGATGAACTGGCATGTGACAGACACTGCTCCCTGACCTTATGGGATGCTGGAGACATCAGGGCCAACTTCAGGCCTCGAAAGTTAAGCATCTTACTGTAACCCTCTTGTTACCCGGGGTTACTAGAATCCCAGTAAGACCTAGTGGTAGGCAGGGAAGGCAGCTTGTGAAACTCCAGTTAAATGGGTTTCACACTGTCTCACTCTGTTCTCAGTCTCAGCTGAGACTGAGGGATGACATCACCAATAGAACTTTGGCAGCTGCATAAGCCACATTGGAATCTGCAGCAAAGGGAGTTAGATAGAATGTTGGGAATTTTAAAGAGAGAGTCTGCAGTTTGGCTTGAGTGAGTGAAGTTTGTACTCAAGTGGTGGAGACCGCTGTTTTCGGGTCTCAGTGCCCACCATCTGGGATGTAAGATTCCCAGCAGATTCCTGGGCAATCCCTATTTCTGCTAGTGGAGGAAAAGCTGCCTGTTTAGTCCAGGATTTATTTTGGAAGATGGAAGATTTGTGAGTCGCCTGTGGGCACCTGCAACTTAAGGGAGTGTCTGCTCTGGCTAAAAGGGCATATGTTTTCTTCACCCTGGGACTTGTGTGAAAATCTAGGATTGAACTACATATTGAGAAGCCTAGAGAATGGGCCAAGCAAGTAAAAGTAGTGTCAAATCCCAGAGTTTTGTGAGATGCAAATAATATGTAGAGGAGATGTGACAGACGTCTACCCTTAATCTACATTTAGAAGTTCAGCAAAGGAATTGCTCAGTTTTTCCAGAGAAATGGCCGGGTATGGGCTGTGGGAGCTGGAGGTGGGTGGCCCCCCATCTTTAGTGACCAGGTCCACCTCTACGGATTTCTTCTGTGGTTTTCTACTTTGCCTCAGGCACTTGGCCAGTGATGGGGGAAGTACCCAGATGTGGGGTTGTAAGGAAAATTCTCTCTAAGAGTCGCAGACTCTAGTCTGGTGTGGGGAGCCACGACAGGATAATTGGTTCATTCATCCAATGGACCGTGGATCAAGTGGCCGGCAGGGGAACCGGGCCAGTGGGGAAAACCCAAGTGTGTACAAATCGGGCTGTGTACCCAAAGCTGCATGCAAGTCCGGGCTGTGTGCCTGGTAGGTTCAGAGCCTGAGGGCTGGAAATGGTGATAAAGTGTTCTGTAGTCTCTAATCTGCATTACCAGGAAATGTAGCCCGTGGGGGTCCGTCTATGCTTTGTTTGTTCAGCTAGTATGTGAATAAAAGCCACACTGAAGAATCCCATTCCTGGTTCTGGACATTACAGTTATTGCTTCCTGTGTTCGGATTTACTTGGGTACCCCTGTCCAGAGTAGCCAAACCTAGGTCCCCCTGTGCCGAATAACCTCATCCTCCCCGAACCCAGGTCCCCACCAGGTACTGCTGTCAGCTTCAACAGCATGCCACCTGTCGTTTTTGCTAAAAAGGCAGAGGTGAGGGGTTACATTGCATTGTGAGTATAGAATGAAATGTGGTGCCATACAACTGGGTTGGGAAACCAAAAAAGAACAGCAGGGACCAACGTCAGAGCTGGACTACAAAGGAGTGCAGAATGAAGTACATAAAACTGCTTCAACATGGGTCCCCCAGTGGCCCAACTGCTGCTGTACTGTAGTGTGCTTCACTCGAGGAAGGCTGGCGGCTGGCACCGGCACCACAGCAACACCTGTGGGAAGGTCAGGGAGCTTTGCCCCTCCTCCACAGTGTGCTCTAGTTGCACGGTGCCAGCACGACTACTGACCATGCTACAGGGCAGAGGGAAGAGAAAAATTGTGGGAGAAAACACTAAGTCAGCTGTTACAATGACAGCCTCGGGCTGATACAGGGTATATCCTTGATTCAGGGTATACCCTGTCAGACAGTGGCTGGTCAGGGATATAAACATCAATATGGAACAAAAGTGTTTTAAAATAAACTGCTGCTATAAGGTAGCACTAACAGTAGATTATGTAGAATTCTGGACTTAGACATTTAAGCAGTAGTTAGCCTTTTCTCAAAACTGCCTATGCCAAAATCTTTTGAGAATGCGGCCTTCAGATCAATTAAGTTTTAACCAAATTAGCATGCTGATTGCTTGACCAACGGTCAAACACCAGCAGCAAAAACCCCTTGCTCAGAGTCACAGACTCACCACTAGGTGGTACACTAGCTCAACAAATCCATCTGGAACCGTGGCCTTCCTTACCATATCTGGGAAAAAAGCAATCGCTCTGTTGGTTTCTGCCAATTTAAACATCAAGGGAATATCAATGATGTCCCTCTCTGACAAGCCCAGCTCCTTTTTCAGGACTTCCCGGTTCCAGTCAATGCAGCGCTGTTGAGGAATACAAAAAACAATTATAGAAGAATAATCGAGGAGTTAAAAAACATTTTGTTAATGTAACAGAATAAAAATCAAAGTACAGAAAGACTCCAAAGTATGGTATGGCTACTTTGGAGCATTTCAGTACTTTGAATAACTTGACAGAAGGTTTCGATTGACTGTTGCATTTTGCTACACCAGGGTTTTATTTAACTCTAAAAATTGATTAGCGTTTTGCTCATAAAAGTGCTAAAACATTGTGAAAATGTATAGCACTTGCCTCACTGTGTTTAACAAACATAACACTTATAGAAAACCTATATAAATACTTTCTGTACAGTTAATATGGTCCCAAGAAAAAAACTGCTAATCAGTTATTTAAAACCTTGCTACACTGTGGTATAGTCCTTCCACCTGCATTATGGGAGAGGGGGCAAATTCAAACATATTGATTTATGGAGCAGCACAGCCTGCTGCTTCTGTGGCAGAACTGCTTTTCCCAATCAAGCTTTGACAAGGCATACTAGAAAGTTACAAAATATACTTCTAAAACAGTTATTTATAGTTCCAAAGGTTACCCTGTACTAGATCTGTGGCTGGAATTTTGAAGAAAGTAAGCAGCACCAAGCTAAATTTGTGCTACTTAGTTCTGTTAGCACTTTTTTCCATGTGGCACTAAATTAGGTTTGTGCAATTAGGGTTGCATTTGGGTTTGAGCTAAAATTGCATGGTGTTAAAATAGTTTTACAGTAAGCTTTGTGAGCGTGGTCTGCTCGCCTCCAAATTCCAGCCAAATTACAGATCACCAATGCTAGGAAAACTCTTGTTGTGGGTTGTCTGCTGGATAGTAATCAAAAAGGAATTAGGGGCCAGAGAAAATTATCTGGAGTCAGACACAGTATCCAGGAAAGCATTTCAAAATGTCATATTCAGGCACAATTCTGCTTCTTTTTCACTTATTTCCTGGATTCATCCACACTTGTACTTAGTAATAGAGCCAGGTTTGGGAGCCGGGGGAGGGGTGGCAATTCAGTCAACTACGGGCTCCACAGTGGGTGCACAACAGTGAATAAAAACGGTAGAAAGGCGCCACTACTCTTGCTGGAACAGCCAGGAGGGGCGACTGCTCCCCTCTTCACCTCCTTACCTCTGCCACTGCTTGTCCTTTATTAGCAGGGACATTTACAAGAAAACATGATTTTTGCATCTCTGACTTCATCTTATCTTCCTGCTTTGTCCTCTTAAAATTTATTTTTCATTTATTTTAGATTTATTTGCTGGGAAAGACACACTGGGTCACAGCTCATTTCAAGATGCATCCTAGAAGCACAGGGAGGTTAAGTGACTGGTACAGGGTCACTCAGTTTATAAGTAGTGGTAGTTGTAGGTTTTGAATCCAGGTCTTTTGGGTCTTCGGGTTCTCACAGCTTGGTGCATTAACCCTCTGGGGTATACTGCCCCCCTAATTACAGTACATTAGATATATGATAAATATATCAATAAAAAATAATGTTCAGTTTGTGACATCAGTTTCACAGCAACAGATTGTGATGACATAAACAAAGCATTATGAAGGAAAAAGGCAGGAGGATGTGATAGTCTGGGGAACAAAAGATCCTGTTTTCATGTAAATGTCCTCAGTGCACCAGCCGGTATACTGCAGCACCAGTCACCAACCACCTCAATTCCTTTTTTCCCTCCAACTTCAAGTGTGCAGCAACTTGCCTAGAGCAAGTAGCTGCATTTAAAGACCTAGGGGTCACACTGGACCCATCCCTAACCTTCTCAGATCACTTTGGGCTAACAGTAAAAGGGGTTAATCAGCAACTGGGGGTCTTTTTCAGGCTAAAGAATCTCATGACCCCTAAAGTGTGGTTGGCAATAGCCAAGGGTACACTTCTCCCCATCCTGGACTACTGCTCCCCCATCTACACCCAAACCTCCATCACAACCTCTCTAGATTCAGCCTATAACAGCATCTGTTGGTTTGCTTCATTGGCTCCTTTTATCACCCATCACTGCTCCCTCTATCAGACACTGGGTTGGTTCTCCCCGCTGGCCCACTATGGCTACATTAAGGGCTGCATTGTCGAAAAATCTCTCCAAAAAAGAGAGAACTCCCTATTAGCACTTCTCGATCCCAAATCCGTCACTCGTAACCTCAGGTCTGCTTTGCACCTTCTGCTCAATCATCCTCAGGCTGCCACCTGTATGGGTCTAAAAGCCTTCTCTACTGCTGCCCCTAGACTCTGGAACAGACTGTCAACTCCTCTTAACTATGTTGACATGACCTCCCTCTTCAAATCATACTTTAAATGTAATGTTTTAGCCACCTCGGCCTTCAAGTGCTCAAAATGAAGTGGGGTTGGGAGTACTTTTTATGTCTGGCCTCTAATTACACAGCTGGAAGTACCATAGCATTTTCTGTTCATGGAGTACATGGTTGGCTTCTTACATGTACATCGCTGTCACTCACTGTCAGGAGTCACCTTCCTAGTTAGTGATGTTCATATTATTCTTGAGATGATACTCCTGTAATCTTATTTATTTGCCTAGTATGCACAGCTGACTAGGTGAACATATAGGATAGTGCATGGGGAACAGTTGACAACAGGGCTATTCTTTCACCGAGTTGGCACTTGGACGACGGATTACCTCGAGAGTGCAGCCTGAGAATCCTCCGCCGGCCATAGTGCCATGAGGAAAGATGCCCCTGTTAACTGTTCCCCATGCACTTTTCTTTATAGTGTATGGTGGAACATCATTTTTTGAGAAATAAAATCACTACAGCATGTTTCTGCTTCCAAACATTTTTGCTGGGTTACTAGAAGGAAAAAAGAACTTTACATTTTGAACGTGTTCATTGCTTGACATTTTATCTGTTTCAGAACTTTACATTTTGAACGTTTTAACACTAAACATTAGTACTGCCGCCGACTTTGCTGCTTTAGCTATGTGTCCTTTCTATGGAGTGAGCCCTAACTGTCAAATGCTGCTCGAGGACAGTGTGTGATGTTCGCAGTGCAGTAGAAAAAATCATTCTGCTGCACTGCGAATGTCACTAGTGTGTGAAACAAGGTTTCGACAACGATGGATTTCGGTGGAGAACGACGTTCCACCATACACTATAAGCCGTGTTGTCTCATCTTGTATCACTATTTTGCTCTGTATTGCTCCAATCTGTACAACTCATCATGTATTGTATCTTGACTATGCTCTTAAAACATGTATCATGTTGCTCTGTGTTAATATGACTTATCTTGCCCTGGCCTCCACATCTCCCCTGTCTCTTAGTCTCTGAATATTCCACAGCTCTTTACAATTGCATCTGTATTTCTATAAGGGCTAAACGTGCAGCACTGCCTCAAAACTCATACACTTTCCCCTTCTGTAGGGACTTACAGCTTCTCTCTCCTCCTCTTGTATGTTCTCTTTGGACCTAGTTACTGGCTACACCCTTCATAATTCTGCCTATATATCAGCTAGGCTACTGCTTGTGCTGTGCAGCCTAACTGTTCCAGCCTCTTTAAGCAGGTGTGGCTTGGCCTTCCACTATAAAGGCAGAGCACCTGGGGTGGTTGGGGGAATGGGGGTGAGTGCGAGGCATCTTTAGTACCTGTCTACAAAATAATCAGGTAAAAGAACATACTTCCATAAACTACAGGCGCAAAAACACAGCTCTAGTTTAACATACCAGCAAACAAATTCTCCTAGCTCTGCTCACACATAGTGGGGACTCCAACTGAATTTCTGTTAGGCACACACCTGAATTTCAACCCTCACTAATCCCCTGTTGAAATGTGATACCTGCAGTTAAGGTACAAACCTCAGCCAATTTCAAACACTCACCAACCTTCCAGCAAACAGAAGCATAGAAACATAGAATTTGATGGCAGATAAGGACTGCTTGGCCCATGTAGTCTGCCCATTTTCCTACCTAACAGATAAGCTGCAGATCCTAGTTAACCAACAGCTTACTTCCTCCTACCCCCCACTAGGACTGCCTTATGTCTGTCCCATGCATTCTTGAATTCAACCACTGTTGTTGACTCCACGACCTCCTCAGGGAGGCTGTTCCATGCATCCACAACCCTCTTCATGAAAAAATACTTCCTCACATTACCTCTGAGCTGTCCCCCCTCTATTTTCAAATTGTGTCCCCTTGTTCTTGCACATCTCTTTTTCTGAAAGATGCTACCCTCTTGGACTTTGTTGATTCCTTGAGGTACTTGAAAGTTTCTATCATGTCCCTCTCTCCCTTCTTTCCTCAAGGGTATACATATTAAGCTCCTTTAGTCTTTCTTCATATGTCTTCTGGTGCAGACCCTGCACCATTTTGGTTGCCCTCCTCTGGACAGCCTCCACTCTGTCTATGTCTTTGCGGAGATGGGGTCTCCAGAACTGCACACAGTACTCCAGATAGGGTCTCACCAACTGTCTGTACAGAGGGATAACAACTTCCTGTTTTCTACTATTGATGCCTCTCCCTATGCATCGCAGTATCCCCCCAGCCTTCCTTACTGCCGTCTCACATTGCTTTCCCACCTTTAGGTCATCTGATATAATTACCCCCAGGTCCCTTTCCATTTTTACTGTTGTCAGTATCTCACCCCCCATTGTGTACTCTTCCCCTGGGTTTTTGTTTCCCAGGTGCACTTCTTTGCATTGAATCTGAGCTGCCATACATTTGACCATTCCTCCAACCTTGCCAAGTCCCTTCTCTTCCTTTCCACTCCATCTTGTGTATCGACCCTGTTGCAGATCTTTCTGTTGTCTGCAAAGAGACATACTTTTCCTTCCAGTTCCTCTGCAATGTCACATAAAGAAATTAAAAAAGGACCGGTCCCAGTACTGAACCCTGCGGTACCCTGCTAGTAACCCTCCTTTCTTCACTGTGGACTCCGTTTACTACTACCCTTTGCGTCCTGTTGTCTAGCCAGTTTTTTTATCCAGGCTACCACCTTGGGACCCACTCCCAGGCTGGCTAACTTGTGTATTAATCTTTTGTGTGGGACTGTATTAAATGCCTTGCTAAAATCTTGGTAGGCCATGTCCACAGCCCCTACCTGGTTAACTACTTTGGTCACCCAGTCAAAGAAATCTATTAGATTTGTCTGACATGACCTTCCCATTGTGAATCCATGCTGCCTTGGGTCCTGTGCCCCACTGGCCTCTAGGTACTCAACAGTTCTTTCCTTCAGAAGTGATTCCATCATTTTCCCTACCACTGAGGTCAAACTAACTGGTCTGTAGTTTCCTGCCTCTGTCCTGCTCCCACTTTTGTGAAGAGGAATCACATCCGCCCTCCTCCAGTTCTCAGGTAAAACCCCATCCTCCCATGATTTGTTAAAGAAGGTAGTCAGCGGTGTCACTAGTTCTACCTCTAGTTCTTTTAGAATTCTTGGGTGAATCCCATCAGGCCCCATTTCTTTGTCCACCTTCAATTTTATTAGTTCTTTCAGAACCCTTTCTTCTGTAAATGGACTTGTATCGACCCCCATCTGCAGAGTGTTTCTCTTGTTTGGTTTAGGTACCTCCACCTCCTCTTCCTTTGTGGATACTGAGCAGAAATATTTGTTCAGTATCCCTGCTTTTTCACTGTCACCCTCTGCCCACATTCCTTCCCCTTTATTATTTCTCAGTATCCCTCCTTTGGTCTTTTTTTGCTCCCTAATGTACCTATAAAAGGTCTCATCCCCCTTCTTAACAGAGTTGGCTATCCTTTCTTCAGTTTGGGCTTTTGCTATTCTGACTGCCTTCCCTGCCTCTTTCTGCTTTAACTGATAAAGTTCTCTGTCCTGCTCCTTCTGTGTTTCCTTATATTTCCTGAATGCTTTCCTTTTCTCCGTAACCTTCCCTGCCACCTCTTTTGAGAACCATAGCGGTTTCTTCCTTCACTGTGTTTTGTTGATTTGCTTTACACAAAGGCTTGTTGCCTCTGTGATGGCTGTTTTGATTACTCCCCATTGTTCCTCCGTCCCTCCTTCTTGCCTGTTTGCTAGTGCTTTTCTGAGGCACTCTCTTATTTTCCCGAAGTCAGCCCTCCTAAAGTCCAATACTCTTGCTTTTGTATGGCTTGATTGTATGGCTGTGTTTATCGTGAACCACACTGTTTGGTGGTCGCTTGTTCCCAGATGGCTACCCACTTCTAAATCCGAGATTCTTTCTCCATCCCCATTTGAGAGTACCAGGTCTAAGATTGCTCCCTCCCGAGTGGGTTCCAATACTAGCTGTCTGAGGCATGCCCCTTGTAGGGCATCAAGAATGACCCTGCTCTTGGATGTGCTTGCCGCAAAGGTGCTCCAGTTAACATCTGGCATATTCAGGTCCCCCATCAACAATATCTCCCCTTTTTCTGCCATTATAAGGATGCCTTCTATCATTTCCTTGTCCATTCCCTCCCCCGAGATGGGGGTCTGTACACAACCCCCATGAGGATTGTGGTGCCATTTACTGTCTCCAGGGTGACCCAGAGTGCCTCATCTGCTCCCTGTTTACTCTTTAGTTCTGTTGCTTTGATCCCTTCCTTTACATAGAGAGCTACTCCTCCTCTTCTTTTACCCTCCCTGTCCCTCCTGTAGATTGTGTATCCTGGTATGCTGACGTCCCAGTCATGGTTCTCTGTGTACCATGTTTCTGTGACTGCCACAATATCCAGGCAACCCTCTTCCATCAAGGCCACCAGTTCAGGGAGCTTGTTACACAGACTATGGGCATTGGTACTCATCACCCTCCACGTTTTGATGGCCTTACCCCTTTTAGCCCCATCCCTGTCCTTACTGCCTTTGCCTTTTTTTACATTTACCTCTGTCCTTCTCCCTACTGACTTTTCTACCTTGGTGTTTACCTCACTAATTATCGTGTTTTGTGGGGGGAAGCTGGGATTTCCCTGCTCCTTTTCATTGCCTCCCCCCTTGGCTATTTTAATGCTTGCCAATGAAGCATTTAAACCTCTCACCTAGGATCCTGGTTCCCCCCCTGGGCAGATGCAGACCATCGCACCAGTATAGGTCTGCATCCCTCCAGGTGGCTCCCCAGTCCCCAATGAAGCCAAAACCCTGAGCTCCACACCAGTTTTTCATCCATTCATTGAATTCCTGGTGAGGAGTACCCTAGCATCACCCTTGCCATAGACAGGCAGCACCTCTGAGAAGGTTACCATATATGCTACTTGTCTAAGGCCCTTCCCCAACTCTACAAACTCCTCTTGCACTGCTCTGATCCCATTCCTAGCCAGGTCATTTGTTCCCAGGTGGAAAATGACATCCAGCTCCCTCCCTCATTAGCTGCTCCCGATCCTGAGTTCGCTTCCTGTCCCTCCAAGCCGTGACGCCAGGCAGGCACCTTACCTCCTTCTCCCCTTCCTCCCCCATTTCTACCCTCCTAATGATTGAGTGCCCCACCAGGAGTTGTTTCCTTCCCCTGTGGGGTCCCATGCCACCCTCCTGTGGGTCTCCTTTGTGAAGGTTCCCAGCATCCTCCTTGGTCTCCACTGCAGGTGCCTCCATAGAGGAACCACTATCCACCAGAAGAGTGTATGAATTGTGGAGAGGTACAGCTGTCTCCTAGTCCTGCTCACACTGAATGGGGACTCCATTGGGGAGTTTAAGATGGATATGAGGAAATACTTCACAGAAATGGTGGTGGATGCCTGGAACAGCCTGTCAGAAGGGGTGATGTGGTGAAGACAGTGGGGAGCTTCAAGCATGCATACGATTGGCACAGGGACATAATAAGTAGAGGAAAGGGAGGTGGGAGGGACACAAGTGACTAAATGGGGTCCGTGGTGTGGCACTAGGCATGGAAAAATAGGGCAGACTAGATGTGCCTACTAGTCTTTTCCTGCTGACAAATTCTATGTTTCTAAATCCCAGAATCCCATCCAGCTGACATGACAGCAGTAGACAGCAGTGGAAGAGTCAATAGCCTGCAGTGCATGTTAGAGCTTTTATAATCTCCTGTCAGATGTTTTCCGGGTCTGCTTATGTAAAGGGCTAAATACTGTCCTGTATGACTGTACTTAGCCTAGGGAGGACAGTGGGATCAGCAAACAAAAGATCAAAGCTTATATAAACTTTAAAACATGCACTGCTGTACTGAATCTCCCATTGCTGCCTACTGTTCTGATGTCAAGTGCAGGGGATTCTGGGATTTGTAGTAACTAAAGATGTCAGACTAGAACTAAGCAAAATTAGTCTGATACAATCTACTATACTAATAAACCAAAATGTTTTTGCACACAAAGCCCACATTATGACCTGCCCCACACGTGAGTGTGGGATCCTTGGTGCTGACTGTTCCCTTTTAAGTGCATAGCTTACTTGTTAGATTCACGCTGTTCACCTCCTTGATAAAAAAAAAAAAAAAAAGGCACTGAGGTGGTTGGGGACGGATGCTGTTGTATCACAGCAGGAGCATGCAGTGCTGTGCATGGGACCTACTCACATCTCCAGCCCCAGCCAGAAAAGTTCTGGCTCCCACGTGGTACTAGCGCCTCTGGCTCAGACCCATTAGGGGTACTCTATGGAGAAGAGATTTAGGAAGATCAACAGTTATGGTAAGTATGTAACTTTCATTTATTGCTGCACCACACAACATAGTATCGGAAGCAGTGTCCCACCCCTTTGCACATACAGTACCTCAATGCCTTGTAGCAGTCTGTGGATTTTTCTTTTATGAGAAGCCTGCCGACACAGCACGCAGCATATGGCACAGCAGAATGGTCTCAAGACAGAGGGTAGTGCAAACATTGTGCACACTCCTGGGAGAGAGCCAGGCCACTCAGACACCAGGAGAGACAACCTGCTGCAATGCTGCAGACTTGGTGTACGGTTGCTCCATTGCTCCCTTCCCTAGACACTGATCAGGAGTGAGACTATTGATGCCTCAGCAAGGACCAGTGAAAACATTTTACAAAAGTGGGAGGAAAGATTAACAAAAAGCAGCAGTAGCTATCACTGATAGCTCATGTGCATTTTAGAGGCCAGTGAGCCCACAGCTGATATAAACCAAGGTGATCTAAAACAATACAGCAATTTTGGTAACATGTCAGATTCAGCCTCCAGAGGTTTTCAATTTTGCCCAACTAAAAGAGTTCCCAAAATGATTCAGTTGTTTCAAAAGATCCTGCCAGGTGAGAAGCATAGGAACATCAGCTGAGGAAAGTCAGGTAGACACACTGATATATTTTGTAAGTGACAAAGCCAACAAACTGCTCAGAGAGTATATCACTGATGGAAGCGCAAAGAAGGAAAAATTACACTGTCTAGGTTAAACTGACTGAATATTATATGTGAAAGGGCTAAATACCATATACATAAACAGGAAGTATCTAAAACCATGGGAGATTTTATAATGGCACTGTGTGCCCTAGCTTAACATTGTAGCTGTAGTGGCCTACAAGAAGAGCTTATCTGGTTCAGGGTTGGGTAATAGTGGTGCTCCAAGACAACAAATTGGAAGAATGTGTAGCTGGACAGCTATCTTAGACTAACAAAGGCTATCATAAGGTTCCACCCATTGACAGCACTGGCGTTAGTGCGCCCGGTCATCAGAGTGCCAAGTCGGGATTTTGCTGACCCATGTTTTTGCAGGGGGCTGTGCCCCCAACACCCCCACATGCCCATTTGTTAAGATTCTAACTCTGAGGGGAGATGGACCTCAAGGAAGGGGGCATGAATCCCGAAATCAGTACCCTGATGTGCCGGTGTATAAATGCCAGCGCTCTAATGGCTGGAAGGGCTATCATAATTGGGCCAGCAGAGTGGAGCTACATAAGCAGCAATCAGATTGCCAGCCAAGGCCAGAAGCAACACACTCCAAGGCTCAATGCTATGCAGGGCAGGCACGTCCCCACCCCAAAGAGCCCAAAGGAATCCAGTCTTGTCACAAAGGAGACTCGGTCCTAAAGCAGACATGGAACATCTCACCAGTGACAGGACAAAAGGAAGCAATTCAGGAGGCAAGAGAAAACATCATCAAATCCCCCTTAATCACAATGCCCAGCAAATGATGTAATCTGCTATGTGTGTAACAGGATTTACTACGGTATCTTGAAACTTCAAATCCTGAGCCCGAAACGCTGACAAGCTGGTTGCTCGACAGACCACCATCCTGAAGACCGACATCCCAACACTGGACTTAACCATGTATGTGGGCAGACATGGGGCTCCGGCCCAACTCCCCCTGTTGTGGGGGGCTTCTCCCCCAGCACCCCGCTAAAATAATCAACTCTGTGTCATGGCAAGTTCTCATGTCAGGCTTTCAGTTGTTGGGCAATCGGTGTGTCTGGATTTCGGGGTCAGGATTTTGAGGGTCGGGATTTTGTATGTCAGCCTTTTGTAATACTCCCGTGTAACAAGGCGAGACACAATAGTGTGTGGCAGTCAAAATCTACTGTACATAAGGTACAGTATAAGAGTTACCCGAGTGTGACAAGGATTTTACTTTCTTTGGAGCAGTTCAGACCCAAGGCAAGGAGTTTACACAACAGAACCTGGTCAACCAGCTACAACTAGATTTGGACATGGACTCAGGTGCAGCCTGCAACATCAGAGTCATGCCAGAAACCCTGTACAAAAGACTGGATGGGAAGCATCACATTTGTTTGACAGCAACCAGCAAATTCACTGCCACTATAAGGGTGGCAAGTTAGCCCATGAAGACCTATATGTTGTGAAGAACCTTCATACCCCATTGCTTGATGAAATGTTGACAAAAACTCTGCTTCCTTGCCAGATTGGATAATGTTAACAATGCCAGTGGCTGGTGGAGTTCCCAGCACTGTTCAGTGACCAAGGAAACTCTAAGAAGAGTACCACATCCAGCTAGCTTCAGGAGTCATACTATTTTCTCTTACAGCAGCCAGATGTGTACTTACTTCTGCATCACATAGCAGTAACTCATAGCTAGAATGTTTTTATTTTATTACTTTATTGAGATCTTTCACACTCGGGCCAAAAGGATCAGACCATACATGACTGGAATGATTCTCAAACTTTTGTGACCCAACTTTGCAACTCATTTAGGCTCAATACTAAATTTATTTGCTAGATTTCCATAATATCTCTCAAGGTATAACTCAAATGTACTGGCCTGTATCATGCTGTAATTACTTTCTGACAGAATTTGCTAATCTCTTTACTCTGCAGTTCATTTATGAATGTTATTTCGTGAAAAGTAACAAAATACAAGTAAAAAGATATTGCATTTTTGACAAAAAAAATAAAATTGTATCCCAGTTTAAACTGACAGGACAGATATCCACTGGTTTATAATGGCTGGCACTATAGCCCAGATGTTAAACGTAAACGAGCTGTGAATGAGATTGGTACATCCAGCAGACCTGGGTTTGAGTCCCACAATGTCCACTTGCATACTGTGTGATTTTAAGCATGTCACTTAACTATACCAGTGCACCCAGATCACCCCTGCCAATAGGCATGTGAGCCTAGTGGGCCTTACTCAGTTTCCAAAAAATTAAATGAAAAAAAAAAAAAGAATAAACACAAAGGGGTACAAAATCAAAACCACACGTCACCTGATGGCCAAACAGATAGCATATCATGCTTCCCCATTAACAACCTGGGTTCAGGAGCAGAGCTAGTAGGTGGTTCAGCCATTTGAGGTGGCAGGGGTAGCACTTCCACTCAGCAGTGCTCCTGACAGGTAGGGATGAGGCTGGGTTCTGTTGCCATAGTGACCTCTGTAGTGGGCTGGGGAGCTTGCCTCCTACCAGGGATTTGCTGTATCAATCAATCAATCAATCAATCAAATCTTTATTTATTCAGGCGAGCATCATTGAGCAAGGCTCATTTACAAGATGGACCTGATAAGGTCAAGGTTCGATAGTAGGTACACAATATGTACATCAATGCACTAATATATGCATAACAGATACAGGAAAAAAAACACTTATAAATACAATGATCAAGGGTAAGAACTTGATTCAGACATACATGACAAGGTAGGTTACAGGAAAATTATACAAAAGATAAAGTATATACATATCCCAATATAGGAGTCAAGGCGTACACACAGCGTAATGTAATACTAGGATGAATGGGGAGCATTTAGGAATAATGTAAGGGCCAGTGATTAGTGGGAGAAGGATTAGGTAGGTAGTAGGTAGTTAGGTAGAATTAAATAGAACTGGGGTACTATAAAAATGGTGGCTGCCCAGGAGGGAGAACTGTGGAACAAAAATATGCCATATATGGTGGCTGTCTGGAAGGGGGGGTTGTGAAATGGCAAGTCTAGCTCTTGTGGTAGCAGTTGCATTTCTCTGTGAAAAAGCTTGTGCAAAGCTGTTTAAAGGATGCTATAGGTATAAGATTGGACAGCTATAGGGATTTCTGTAGAGTATTCCAAGCCATAGCTAGAGAATAGCTGATTGCTGCCCTCCTTAGCCAGGTGTTGACTTTGGGTATTTTGAGCATGATGAGGTTGTTGCTTCTTAGGGCATAGGAGCTAGCTATGGCCTGGGTGAAGCAGTCTAGAATATAGTTTGGACGTTTTTTAGACAATGCTCTGTAGATCCATAGTGCTGCATTTCTGTTCCTTCTGAGAGGTAGAGAAACCCATCCAACTGCAGCATAGAGAGAGCAATGATGACTGTTAGCTGGAAGATCTGTTATGAATCTTATTGCTCTATGGTACAGGGTATCCAGTTTGCTTAAGTAGGAGATGGGGCAGTGACTATAAAGGAAGTCTGCATAGTCAACAACTGAAAGAAAAGTGGCCTGGACTAACCTCATCTTTGAGTCTCTTGTTAGGAAGTGTTTAATTCTATAGAATAGGCCAAGCCTTTGGAAGTTTTTCAGCAGTTCTTCAATATGACGAAGTCAAGTCTGTTATCAATCCACACACCTAAGTATTTGAATTTTCTACATACTCAGATTTTCCAAGGATAGTGCATAGCTGGGGAGACTGCTTAGTGGGGAGGTGCTGGTGGAGCTTTGATTGGAGAAAAGCATTGCTTTTGTTTTTTTTGCATTTAAAAGAAGCTTTTTCTCAAGTAGTTGATATTGCAGCAAAGAGAATTCTGCCTGTAAGATTTCACGGGCAACTGCAGGTGATGGGTTGCTGACATACAAAACAGTGTCATCAGCAAAGAGGTGGACAGTGGCTTTGGTGATATTTGAATCAATATTATTAATGTAGATAGCAAAAAGGATAGGGCCCAGGATAGATCCTTGCGGAACTCCTCTTAGCAGTGGTTTTAAAGGGGATAGATCACCTTCAGCTTTCACCTGCTGTGACCTATCCATAAGGTAACACCTGAACCATTTAAGGGAGGGTGGATCTAGGCCAATGGACTGCAAGGAAGAGAGTAGCAGCTCGTGGTCCACAGTGTCGAATGCCTTACTTAGGTCAAGAAATACTGCACAGACACTGTTCTTTTTATTTTTATTTATTTATTTATATATTTAAACATCAGTTTAAAAACCTTTGAGCCGGGGCTCATTTACAAAGGTACCTCATCACAAAGAGGACAACAGACAGCAGCACAAGAGACAACAGATATTACAGAAACAAGATAATTACCATTAGCTAATTCAGTTTATGAATGTGAGACCTGACAGTGTACTTGCCCAGTGTCAGAGGCAGGTGGGCAAGAGTTAATGAGACAGGAAGAAAAATGCACCAAAAATTGATGCACCTCAGCAGCCCGTATGATGGCTGCTGGTACTCCTGGGTCCTGTTCTGTATGGATCCCCACTGGTCTGATAGTGGGGGAGCAGCTGACTGAGCTGGGAGGTCACTGGTAGAAGAGCCAGAATTTCAAGTGAAAGTGGCAGCCAGAGGAAAAAAAATCAAAATCACAACCAAGATGTTTAAAGGACAAAACAAAACAAAAAAAACCACACTGTTAGCCTTTGATCACTGGAAGCCCAGATTCAAATGTCAGCTCTGGCTCACATAAGAGAAATGAGTCTGTCAGCCTCAGCTCAGGTTCCCCGATCAGAAGTCCACATCACTAAACCACCCCACACAAGCTGGTGCACTTCACGTAAATAAGACTCTGAATGAGAACAGAGACTGAAGACTTCAGCTGGAGAGGTAGTCTCTCCCTCTCAGTGCTCAGTGGATTGGACAGTAGAGTAGAGAAACATGTACTGTACCTGCCCCTCCCTCCACTAGTCTGTATGCGGCCTACAGATAGAGGATTCTAGATTCCATGATGAATTTAGCTGGCCACCTGTCAGCTGGCTTGCTAGGCACTTGTAGCACTACTGCTTGCCATCTAGACAACTCGGGTTCATACCCCAAGCCCAGAACATCTTGTGCTGACTGATGAGGCGGGGTTCTGGTGTATGCCTTGCATGGATTCAGCCAGAGGAAGCAGAGGGAGGGCATCTCCTTCCACTGCACAGCTGCCTCAAGGAGATGGTGTATCTTCCAGAAAGGAATGTGTGGTCCCCCTGGAGCAGCCTTTTGTCTGCACACACCTGATTTCCTGAGTGACATAGAGGCATCACAAGTCCAGAGCAGGGCCGACAGGTGAGTTCCAAAAGATGGCAGAGCTCACTAACCCTTCTGACAGCCCTGATAGACACTTTGCTAAGTTACTCTTCAGGACCACACCCTGGGGTGGGATGAGTGGAGAGAAAAAAAAACAGCAGCTCCAGCCAGATGAAGTCACCCTGCCTCCACACCACAGTAGGGCCCTGCCAACTCTTCCCTTCCCTTCCCTCACTGGCTCCTCCCCCCAGACCTTGACTGTCAAGTGAAGGATCTTCTTCCTGGCTTGGGGAACTTGGAGGACCCACCCACATGTGAAGAGCTGTGGGTTACAGATGGTGATTCCAGAGAGGATGTCGAGCAGAGGCTGGTGGTGGCTTGGACCTTTGGGAGACAGCAGGGCTTGGGCAGGTGGAAGGGGGATCTGGGAGCTGGTAAGGAGAAAGGGGGAAAAACTAGAAAGTAAATATTAAAAAGTAGTTTGCCACTTGTCACAGTCATTGATGTCACCAGTCAAATATAAAGCAACCACTGACTTACTATCTATCCCTAGTGTGGCTTACCTGCACGTAGATATTGTCCTGCTCCAGACGCTGATTAGACAGAATCTGGTTTATGGTCATCTCAGTTGTTTTCAGACCTTTTTAAAATAAAAAAAGGACAAACTCTGAGTTAAAACCTTTTAAATGAAGGAAGTCTTCAGGTTTCATCACCAAAAATGTTTTTAACTCAAATTTTCTATATATTTTTTTTTTCTTCCCTTTAACATTGCAATTAATTGGGTATTCTTCAAGAAGAAAGAGGGCTTCTGACAAGGGTTGGAATGTGTCTGTGAGCTGAATAATTGGTAAATCTGAGATTGCAGTGGGACTGTGATTGTTTGCCAAGAGATGCGTTTAATACCTTGCTGTACTTATGTGTGATATGCCATCAATATCCCTTCTATCTGTGTATTGTGTCTCATAGATTTTTATAGTGGCTACTGCACATATGAACTCCTTTATTCATATGTTTACAGGTGTTGGCACCTGGGATGATTATTTAATTTTTAATTTAATTACTTACTGATTCAACACCAGTATAACATCATTTAGGTAATACACCTTTCTGGTTTGCAAGAAGATCCCAGTGGAGCAAAAGGGGTGGGGGGTGGGGAGCAAGATCAAGTACCAACAATTGATACATTACCATAAATATCAAAGGACATAGACAGAGTAGAGGCAGTCCAGAGAGGGGCAACAAAGATGGTGCAGGGTCTGTACCAAAAGTCATATAAGAAGAGGCTAAAATACCTCAATATGTATTTACTGGTGGTGAGGAGAGTTGGGGGGATGTGATAGAGGCGTTCAATTACCTCAAGGGTATAAATAAGGTACAGGAAGCCTCTGAATGCAGGGTTTTTGCTGGCCTTTTTGATTTATAAAGTTCATAGTTCCTGACAGGGCATCTTTCTAGGTTTTCAGGAATTTCATAGGCTCAGGGTTTCAATTTTCTATATTCTTTGGGATTGGCACCCATTCTTGTCTTTGACATTCCTGGTCATACTGAGGTATCTTTTGTTGTTCTTATCCTTTTGTAGTTGAATATGCCCTCAGCATAGTCCTCTCATCTTGGTATTACCTCATAGTCCAAAGCATAAGCTGACAGTAAACCACATTGTATTTATTGAGGAATCTCGACTGTGTGGTCCCAGTTGTCTCCTTTGGTACAGTTGATCTGTTATTTAGCCTGTGAGTTCATCTGCTGCCTTTGGTCTACAGCCTTTTCCTTAGCTTTTAAGTTGTTTTTGCTTTGATTTTAAAATGTGCCTAGTTGTCTCAAAGTATGGTGATGTGGATAACAGTTCAGGATACTGATGTTCTTTGAGGTATCTTTCAATACTTTGGAATACTGCTCTCAAAGATATGGGTTCATATGGAGTGCTGTCTTTTTCTGGGCATTCATAAAGTAATGTGCTAGTAGTTTACCCATTGTTTCAGGAGTGATATTTTCTACCTCTTTTGTTATTTTGAATGTACTTTGGTGTGTTTTAAAATTTGTTAGGTGCCTTGACATTTTGAAAGGCGCCTTAAAAATAAACTTATTATTATTATTATTACTTACTAAGTAAGCTTTCACTTGGTTTACATCTCCTTGTGTTTTCTTTACTGCATTGATGTTTTTAGAGTTCTGGATGAATTCTTATATATCTGTGGTATCTATAGTTGTAAGTGGTTCTGTGCCTTTATTGTTTTCTAGGTGGCTGGAGGAACCTGTGGTTGGCTTTTTGTTGTTAGCAGTGCAAAAAGCTAAACACCGATATAAGAAGTTGGTGGCAGTCTATGAAGTTTATACTGGTTGTGTAGTAGTACTGTAAGTGTTTCTTTCTTCATGCTGAAACGTTTTCTGTTCTGAGTTAGTTTTTTGTGTAACCATCAGTGTGCAGCTTTGTGAAGGGCTGCTTAAAGAAAGTTTGGTGCTTGTGTTCTTCTGTGGAGTTCTTGTTATATGCAGTGTAACGTTTAATATGGTATCTGTTGTTTGTGGCCTGGGAGGAGTCTGTGTAGGGGCTTTGAGGGTCTCTGTGTCCATTTCCAGTTGAGTTATTATGTCCTGCAATTCCAGGTCGAAACTGTTGTCTGCTGATGTTGTTTTTGCCATTTTTTTCTGTCAGTTTTGTATTTTGTTTGCGATTTTTTATTAGGTTAATTTTTTTTATTCATCTCTGTGAGATTTGTGGTACTTCTTGGCAGTTTGGCGCAATGTTTGCCATTACCTGTGGCTCAGGCAGTTTGGGCGTGTATCTGTATGCGGTACCAGGTGCTTAGTGGTGGCATGAGAGGGGCAATCATTAAGTAAGATGTTTCAGCAGGTTTTTGCAAATTAGGGCACTAGAAAATTTGATTGATGGCTGGGTGTTATATAAATGTTATTTGGCATTGGTGTGTTAAATAAATGGGTGGTCTGCTATTTATTTAACACTAGTGAAAATAAAGGTTTTTATGCAACTGTTTATACACCCACACCTATTGCATAAATAAAATTACACACTTGAGGCAGTCTACTGCTAGTGAAGTAATAAACTGTAAAATGTCCATTATAATCTGTGAACCTGATCCTTAGATGCTCACATTATTGATAAATTCTGAAGACATTTGGACAATGACACAATGGACCAGATAGAAATGAGGCCAACTGGATGGCTAAAGCTTTATGGAAGCCCCACTGCCTCTGGGGCCTTACAAAATGCATTAAGCTAAGGCTGTCTCTGAGCCATTTCACTATTGAAAAACTGGTGATCAGGTTACCATAAGCACATTCACAGTTTACTACTGATGTGTGGGAGTATACTATATATACCCCTCAGTGTGACTTTTGTACGGGACTCAAATCACAAGTTGGTTTGCTGGGATCTTTTGCACCACACCGACTAACTGGTGCATCCCTCTTAGTGCTTTGTTTTTCTGTATGCTGTAGCCCTGCCAAAGTCCAACATATTCATTTATTTATTCACCTGAAAATGATAACTGGGAGAGACACATTGAGTCAGGGCTTGTTTCCGGGTGCAAGCCAGGTGAGGGGAAAAGTGGGAGAATAGAAACACACTACATACCAAGTCAGTTGAAGAACATGTAAAAAAAGTTTGTACAAAATTGCATAAAATACTAAATGGTAGGTGCAGAGAAATTAAGTGCCATTAAAGCTCGTAATAATCACCTATACAAGTGCAAAGTAAAGTGTCAGCAACACATTGTGATAACAGATGAGTGACCTGTAGGGTGAGTTATTGCCTGTCCTCATAATGGATGGAAAAACAGAGGTGGTGAGGAAGTGAAAGTAGAAGGCAGGTAGCAGGGACCTGGCTGTCTGTCATATCAAGGATGGATGAGGCTCAGGCCAGGGAGGTGTCAGGAAAAAGAGTAACAGGAACAGGTGGGGGGGCTGGAGTTTCAACTGGTGCCTGAGGGAGCCAGGTGATGAGGAGAGGCAGAGGGAGGAAGGAAGTTGGTTCCACAGTGAGGAAAGTCAATAGGAGAAGGCAGATTGCCCAGTGGAGGAACAGGGGTGAGGAGTGGTGAAAGTGCCATGGCAGAGGGAACAGGATGCAGGGGTTAGTTTGGAGAGCAGAGATAAGATGTAGTAGAGAAGGGAGCCAAACCAATATCTGGATTTGGAAAAAGATATAGTGAGCGTGGTGATGTGAAGGCAGAGGGAGGATGGATAGGGAAGAATAGAGGAAGCAATGGTGGCAATGAGGAGGGGAGTTAGTGGCAAAGTAGCAGAAGGATTACAATGGGTATCTAGTCTGGTGAGAGAAGTGGAAGGGATGGTGCCATAGACTTCATCTGCATAACTGAAGACAGGGAGCACCATTATGGTGGCAAGCTCCCAGTGGACATGCAGAGATGAGCAGTATTTTTTGTGCTACAGGGCACTGTGGTTGAGGCAGAGCTTTGCATGGATGGCACCAATGTGAGCCTAGAACTCAAGCTTACTGTCTAGCCACACGCCAAGATACTTGCAGGTCTGAACTGCTTCAAGAAGTGTGCCATCCAGAGTAGTGAAAATTGGTGAAGCAGTGAGTCTGGTCGGTTTCTGACTGGTAGCAAAGGTCATGGACACTTTTTTTTTTTAGTGTTGACTCTGAGTTGGTTGGATTGAAACCAGTGCAGAATGTCACTGAAGTCCCGCAGCAGTGGAGAGACTGGAGATGAAGATGACTATCATCTGCATACATGTGGATGTGCAAGTTGGCATAGGCAGAGTGGAGATCATTCAGGAAAATTGAGAAGATGATGGGACTCCAGATGGAGCTCTGTGGAACTCAAACCTGCAAGGGTAGTGAAGGTGACGGGATGCTTCATACATGTATTGACTTTTGACAGCCCATGAGATAGGAATGGAACCAGTCAACAGTGATAGCTGAGAAGCTAGCAGAGCTCAGCTTTCCCAGGAGAAGTGGATGGGACACCAAATTGCTGGCTTTTTCCAGAGTGATGAAAATGGTGGCCATTATGTGTCCCTGATCCATTCCAGAGAAGATGGAATCAGTGACACACAGCAAGGAGGAGACATCAGAATGGTACTTCCCCAAACCAGACTGGAAGGGTGCGAGGAAGTTGAAGGATGAAAGAATAACAAAGAGTCTGTAATGGACTAGATTTTTTGCAGCTTAGAGAGGGAGGGAAGGGGAGGAGGGAAATGAGACAGAAGTTGCCAGGAGAGGAAGGGTCACCTCCTTTGTGAAGTGAAATCACTTAGCCAATTTTCAGGATTGAGAACAGCACAAAGGTAGAAGGAAAGGCTGAATAGATAAGTAAGTGGAGCTGCAATGGCAGGAGCTGAGAGGTGGAGGAGTTTGGGGTCTGGATCATCGGGGCTGGGCTTTGACAAGTTGAGAGAAGCGAGGGCAAGCAGGGTTTCCTAGCTGGTGATGGGGGAAGTGGAAATCCACTGAGGGGAAGGAGGGGCAGGAAGGGAAGGAAAGGAGCCAGGAGGGGGAGAGGAATGGATGGCACAGGTTGTTAAGAACTCACTGAAGTGAGCAGCACCAGTGGTAGGGTCAAACACATTTACTACAATGATTGGGGGGGCAGACTGGGCAAGGGGGTCAAAAAGGGAATGGATAACCTTCCAGAATTTAGCTGGGGAGTTCAGTTTCTTCTGGAGGTTGGCCTTGAAACAGTGCAGTTTCATGGCCTAGACAGCCTTAGTGCAGTTGTTCTTCAAAACCCTTTATGAGATGAGGTCGGGAGGGGAGAAGGATAATTTATAGTGAGCCCAAGAGAGAGATCATGGGACTTGCACATGTTGATATTTTGGGGATAAGCCAGGGGTAGTGCGAAGTTTTAATTCTGGATTTCCTGAGGGGGCATCCTTGTCCCAGGAGAAGGAGAATTTGGAGTGGAATATGGCAAGGGCCGTGTTTGTATCAGAGAGATAGAAGATGGCTGACCAGTCTGTTGCAGCGAGGTCACTCAGTAAAGCATTGATGTTAGTGACTGGAGAGACCTGGACCAGATGTATTTTGGTGAGGAGAGACACCAGATGTTCCTGACACAGAATGTCACACAGTGGTGGCTAAGTGAATCTGGCAGTACACCTGCTGGAATGATGCAGTGGGGATGGAAGATTAGAACCAGGTCCAAAAGTGTATGGTTGGTGGAGTGGGGATTGAGCTAGTCAGGTTCTGAAATAGGGATTATCAGGTACAAAAATACCTGATCCCCAAGACTACCCATGGCTACCTCAAAAGTACCCTAAAATACTCAGATGAAAACTGAGTAGTTGGGTAGTTACTACCCGACCCATTCTACTACCAGATTACCAGATCCTGACCATAACAAAAATCATGTGAAAGACTGTTTTTTTGGGATGATTACACTGTTTGTTAGGTGCCCCAAGCCATTATACCTATGGGGGGGCATTGCTGAGAAAGGTACGAGAGGGGCAGCAGCTCTTACTGAGCCTGTTTCTGATCCAAAAATTATACCCATAGCAGGCATTTCTGAGGTAGGTATGAGAGGCACAGCTGTTCTGATTGAGCCTGCTGTTCCCAAACATCATACCCATAGTGGGCATTGCTGAGGCAGGTACAAGAGGTGCAGTTGCTTTTAGCGATCCTGCTGCTGTTTTCTAAAATTATACTCATGGCTGGCTTTGCTGAGGCAGGTATGAGTGGCACAGTTGCTCCTAGCAAGCCTGCTGCTGTTTCCAAATATTATACCCATGGTGCGCATTGCTGAGGCAGGTACGAGAGGTGCAGCAGCCCTTAGTGAGCCTGCCGCTGTTTTAAAAAATTATACCCATTGATGATGAGGTAGGTAGGTATGAGAGGTGCAGCTGCTCTGAGTGAGGCTGCTGCTGTTTTCAGAAATGATACCCATGGTGGGCATCGATCAAACTTACAGAATATAAAACTGATGACTGACAAAAGAGAACTGAATAGTGTGAGACATGTGGCTGGCATGGTGGCATACAGGAGGTGATGGTTCTGTTTGTTTCATATACAACCTAGTCATCATATTCAGCATCACTGTTTGCAGGCTGTTCATGTTCAAGGTCAGACTCGCATAATTCAGTGTTTAGCACAACTGGGAAATTGTCAGCATTCATTCTGAGAAATGTAAGCTGTTCCACATTTGCAGGACTTAGCAGTATTCTGTGGTCAGTGATCATTCCTCCAGCTGCATAAATATGCGTTCTGAATATACGCTTGAAGGTGGACAACTGAGGTACATTATTAACAAACAAAAAAAATACTCCGCACTCGAGAATCTGTACAAAAATAGCTTGGTACTGAGTTTAATAACAAGGTGCCTGGAAGCAGATTTGAGGTCATTTGTTTTTTTAAAACAGGCACTGCAGGCAGCCTGCATATGCTGGGCAGGCTTTGTTCAGGACTAACCGGACCCTGTTTAACACAGTGTCTGTGGCACTCCCATAGACTGTTAGGCCATAATCAACTATGGGGGATGGAACTTGTAACTGCCATTTTTTTTGCTTCGGGCATAAGGTTGTGCCTATGTCTATACAGTGCTCCTAGTCTCCTGTTAATGTTGCAGATGAAATACATAACATATAAGTTGAAAAGTGTCTAATGATGCTCCCCTCCCAAATGTCCATTGAGGTGTGAAGTAAACCAATTAAAGACATGTAAAAAAACTGTATGAAACAATATAGTTACAAAACTTGACCAATACAAGCTATAGCTAAATTCCATATGTACCTATGAGACACCATAGCCATGTAATTCCCAATCTAAATCTCTCCATCCACCTTATGCCTTTAGTCCTCCTTGGGTCTCAAGAACCTCTGCAGGACAGAGATGTCTGGGATGTGGTCTTTCTGTTGTTCTTGATATCTCTCCAGGGGAAGCCATCACAATAGAACATTCAAATTCTTCCCATCATTGTTAAATTGTAAACTACTGTGGTGAGATAAGGCCATATCTTATTGTTTTGGTCATGTTTTTTATAATTTTATGTATATAATACATGCGAACATACAAAGAAGCCAGCAGAAGAAGGCCATTTGATCTATCAAGTCTGCTCGTATTGCATGGTCCACAGCTTGAGCTAATATCCCTGCCCTCCCTCCCCACTCCTCCCATCCTCCCTACCCATGATCCTTAACTTCCCCCTATGCCTATCCCAGCCTCTCTTAAAGCTGCCCACTGTCTTCAATGAGGTGACCTCTTCTGGAAGTGCATTCCAAGTGTCCACCACCCTCTCTGTGAAGAAGTGCTTCTTGACCTCCCTCCTAAACCTCCCACTCTCCAGCTTAAGTCTGTGCCCCCTCGTGTTATGGTTGTTGCTCAGCTTAACAAAACTCTGCTTATCAACCTTATTTATCCCTTTCAAGTACTTGAAGGTCCCAATTATGTCCCCTCTCTCTCTCTCCTGTCATCCATAGATACATAGATGCATAGACAGTGTCGGCAGATAAGGGCCTATGGCCCACCCAGTCTGCCCATTTGAGCTTGTAAGTTCAGTTTGTTTTCCTAGAAGTCTGTTACCCCTTACCCCTGACCTCCAGAATTCCTTTATGTCTATCCCATGCATTCTTAAATCCCGTGATTGTTTCAGCCCCCACCACTTCCTCTGGCAGGGTGTTCCCTTATTCACCACCCGTTCTGTGAAGAAATTCTTTCTCATGTTTCCTCTGAATCGTCCTCCCTCCAACTTCATCCCATGCCTCTAGTCCTGGAACATCTTTTTCGCTTAAAAATAGTGTTTTCCTGCACCCTGTTCCTCCCTGTAAGATACTTTTTATGTCTCTATCATATCCCTTCTCTCCTCCCTCTCCTCCAGGGAGTATATGTTCAGTTCCTTCAACCTGTCTTCATAGGACTTGTGATGCAATCCATGCACCATCTTTGTTGCCCTCCTCTGAACCTTCTCTACCCTGTCTATGTCCTTACGTGAGGTATGGTCTCCAGAAACTGTACTGTACTCCAGGTGGGGCCTCACTAGTGTCTTGTATAGCGGAATTATGACCTCCTTTTCCTGCTGGTGATGCCCCTGCCTATACATCCCAGCATCCTATTTGCTTTACCTGCTGCCTTGTCACACTGTTTCCCTACCTTGAGGTCATCAGAGATGACAACCCCCAAGATCCCTTTCCTGCTTGGTGCATGCTATATCCTCACCCCCCAACTGATATATTGTGCCAGGGTTTGTGTGCCCCATATGCATTATCTTGCACTTCTTTGCATTGAATTTCAACTGCCAAACCCCTGACCATTCTTCAAGTTTCTGCAGGTCCCTTCTCATTCTGTCTACACCCTGGTGTGTCTACTCTGTTACAGAGCTTTGTGTCATCAGCGAACAGTATCCAGGGAGTACATGTTCAACGCACTCAACCTCTCCTGATATACCTTAGCCTGTAGACCCACTATCATCTTTGTAGCCCTCCTCTGGACCTTCTCCAGCAGGTTAATGTCCTTTTTGAGGTGTGGGCACCAGTACTGAACTCCATACTCTATATGCGGCCTTACCAGTTACCTGTACAAGGGCAGTATGACCTCCTCTCTCCAAATACTGATCCCCCCTAGATATGCATCCCAGCATCTTGTTTGCCTTTGCTGCTGCTTTCTTGCACTACAGGGGGTGCTTCAGGTCACTAGTGATCATCACTCCCAGGTCCTTCTCCTTCTCTGATACAGATACTCGGACTCCACCCAGATACAGTAGTACTCTGTCCTGGAATTCTTGGCTCCAGTATGCATAACTTTACATTTCTTGGCACTGAAGTCAAGCTGCCAGATCCTGGACCACCTCCCCAGCTTTTCCAGATCTTTCTGTAGGTCCTGCATCCCTTCAGCTGTGTCCAGTCTCCCACAGAGCTTGGCGTCCTCTGTGAATAGGTACATTTTGCCCTTAATGCCATCCCCAATGTCATTGATGAAGACATTGAACAACACTGGCCCCAGCACTGAGCCCTGCGGGACCCCACTTGTTACCTCTCTGGTGCTAGGTAACTCTCCCCCCACAATCACCCTCTGAGTTCTGTCCCTCAGCCAGTTTTCCACCCATCTGGCCATCTTTTCCCCAACCCCAAGATCCCAAAACTTCCTGATCAACCTTTTGAGGGGCAAAGAGTCAAAGGCCTTGCTGAAATCAAGATAGAGGATGTCTACCACTTGACCCCTGTCTACTGTTTAAGTGACACAGTCAAAAAAGTCAGATTTGTTTGACACGCTCTCCCCCCCCCCCCATGAACCCATGATGCCTGCATCCTGGAGACCATGTTCCTCTAGATATTACCAACCTTTCCTTTAGTATGATCTCCATGAGCTTGCTCACAATGGAGGTCAGACTGACTGGTCTGTAATTCCCTGGGTCATCCTTGGGACTGCTGTTGTGGAGGGGCACTACATGTGCTATTCTCCAGTCCTGTGGTACCACACCTGACTCTAGTAAATTATTAAATAGGTCTGCCAGTGGCCCTGCCAGCTCCTCAGCCAGATCCTTTATGGACGTACTCTGTCTGGGCCTGATGATTTGTCCACCTTCAATGCCAGCAGCCCTTCCCTCAATCTATCCTCTTCTATCACTACATCTGTGTTCCCCACCCCCTCTCCTCTTTTCCTTCCTGAAGGCACTGGTCCATCCTTCTCCCTGGTGAAGATGGAACAGAAGTATTCATTTAGTATCTATGCTTTTTTCCCCATTATCCTCCACCCACTCCACCCCTTTCTTAAGCATAACAATTCCTTCCTTCTTGTCCCTTTTCTCACTTACATAGTGAATGAAAGCCTTCTCCCCTTCTTAATTCCTTCAGCTATCTGCAGCTCCTTCTGTGCCTTTGCTCACTGGACTTCCTTACTTGCCTCACTAGCCAATCTTAGGTAATTTTCCCTATCCACCTCTCTCTTGAGCTTCCTGAATTTTCTATAGGCCACCCACTTTTCCCTTACTGTCTGGGCAACCCCAGAACTGAACCAACTGGGCCTTGTGTTCTTCTCCCTGAGCCTAACACACTCATCTGTGGCAACCAGTATTCCTTCCTTAATGATTGGCCACCTTTGGTCCACCCCCATATCTGCTCTGATGCCCAACAGATGGCTCCTTAGCACTTCACCCATTTTCCTGAAGTCTGCCCCCTTGAAATCCAAGATTTTGGTCTTAATCTGGATGCTTTCCCTGCCCATATCCAACTGGAACCACACTGTGCAATGGTCAATTCCACCCAGTGTCTCTCTGGCCATTATTTCCTGTATATGCTCCCCATTTGTAAGCACCAGATCAAGAATTGCTTCAGCTCTTGTTGGTTCAGTGATGCCCTGAGTCAGGAACTCACTCTGCAGTCCTTCCAGGATCACCTGAATCCTAGCACATGTTGTGCAGGTTATGCTTCAGTCCACCTTGGGCAGGTTGAAATTGCCCACAATTACTACCTCTCCTTTCCTTGCAACTTCCAATATTTGTGAGCTCAGTTCCCTGTCCCTGTCCTCATCTTGCTTGGATGGTCTGTAAACCATCCCCAACCTCACTTTTCTCCCTCTATTGGACCTTAACTGAACCCATAATGCCTCCACGGCCCCTTCCTCCGACTCCTCCCTAATGCAGGTTATTCCCTCCCTGATATAAACTGCCACCCCTCCTCCCTTCCTGACTACCCTGTCCCTCCTGTATAGTTTTTATCCAGGGATTGCAAGGTCCCAGTCATGGCATGATGTTGTCCAAGTCTTGGTTACTGCAGCTGTGTCCACCCTCCTGTCTGCTAATAGTGCCTGTAGGTCATCCATCTTGTTTCCAAGACTCTGCACATTCAGAGACACCACCATCCACCTAGAATCTGACCTTCCTTCTCTTCCCTCTATTCACATTTATTCCCTATGTGTGCATTCCTCCACGTACCCTTATGTGTTCCTCGCCCCCTCCACCCTTTGATAACTGTGTTCTGGCCCCTTCCACCTCCTCCCTCTAGACCTCTTCCATCACTGTGTGGTTCACTGACCTCCTCCTCTCGGAGTCTGTGGGTCTGCATGCCAGCTGCCCCCCCTCAGTTGTTTAAATTAAGTGTAGTTATGTAGTTCTCCAGTCTGTCCCTAAGTACCCTCAAACCCTCTCTACTGAGGTGTAGCCTGTCTGGTGAAAAGAGTGCTTTGTTTGACCAGGTCTCCTCCCAGTCCCCAATGCAGATAAACATCTCCTCCCTGCACCATTTCCTCAGCCAGTCATTAAAATCCTCTATTCTTCTTTTCCTGTCTGTGCTGGCCCTTGGTACTGATATCACCTCTGAGAAGACCAACAAACTTCCTTCCTTCCTGCAGATCTTCCCTAACTCCCTGAACCTACTCTGCGCTACCTCAGCCTCCTCCCCAGCTAGGTCGTTGGTTCTCAAATGTATAACTAAATTAGGTTTTCCTCCAACCTCCATTACTATTTCCCTTATTCTTGGGCCCACCTTCCCCACTGTCATCCCTGGCATACAAATCACCCTCCTGCTTGTATTTGGGTCCCCTTTCTTTCCCCAATGAATATTCCTAATTATGGAGTCCCCTATGACTGCCACTCTTCCATCCCCTGCACCCATTCTCCCTGTCCTTCCTTTCTTACTTTCATTACTAGCAGCTTCCCTACCTAACTGCTCCCTCTGCACCCTGGAGAACTTATTTTCACATCCACAATTTATCGTCGTAACTGTTTTTCCATCTCCAACTCTGCCCTTCCCCTTCTGACTAGCTGTATCTACTATCAGTTTTCCCTTCCCTTTTCATTTCCTTTTCTCTCCCTCCCCCCATCCTCCACTCCATTTTACCTGCCTCCTCTTCCCTGCCCACCCTGAGTAGTTCCCTCTCCCCTCCCATGTACTCCTACTCTCAGCACTGGCTTAACCTGACCTCCTACCTCACCTCCTGCTGCCTCCTCCCTCCTTTCAGACAGTGGTGCACATCTATTCAATAAAGGCACCCCTTTAGAATTTCCCACCCCTGTTGCTACTCTCACATTCCCACCCCTTCCTCTTACCACTTGCCATTACTCCACCCTGGGCTCCCTAGTTCTCTGAGGAAGAGATACTCCTGTATATTGGGTGCTCCTCCCCACTCCCATCCCCTGCCTGATACCCTCACTCCCCTGGGCATCACCCCTCTGCCTTTCCCTCCACTGCTCTGCTCCTCTGACTTCCCACACCATCCTCCCCAGCTCCCATCTGAGCAGCCTTATTTCAGCCCTTTGCTGCTCCAGGCTGTTACACACAGGACATCCCCCTTTACTCCACATCACCCCCAGAAAGACTGCTGCCCCACAGCAATTGCAGTTTACCACTCTCCTGCTTCCCATACATGTACCTATTCCCCCACATTCTCACAGCCCAGCTTCTCCTAGCCTCCAGTTATACATAACTATAAAATTAACTATGAAATAAAAAAATATATAAATGTCTATCTCACTTTACCATCAAAATGGCATCATCAGCAATGCATCAGAGATGGTAAGGCAAGGCAAATTTTATTTAAGAGATGCCCATCCTAGAGGCTCTGGGCGTCGAACATATTAAAATTTCATACAACTAATCATAATAAATACAAAACAGCATATTGTACTATTAAACATTAATGTACAATATTCCAGTAATTAAAACAAGATTTAGAATAAATACTACCCTCAACAGCAGCAACTAAACTCAAAATAGCCAAAGGCTAACTTAAGCATGAAATTCTAAAAAACAGGTAGTGACTATAAAACACAGTCCAGGAAGGCCTGATTATACAAGAAGGCATTGAGGTGGACTTTAAATACCTCCACAGAAGGGGCCTCCCTGACGGCTGAAGAAAGCGAATTCCACAGGATGGGGCGGCGACACTAAATGCTCGGTCTCCAGCAGTTTTTAACCTCGTCCTGGGAATCACAAGGAGGCCCCTAGAGGAGGAGGAGGGAAGGGAGTGGACTGAGACAGCAGGTGTAAGAAGGTCCTTCAGGTAACCAGGGCCCAGGCCATGTAAGGCCTTAAAGGTGAGCAAACCCACCTTAAAGAGGACCCTCCACCTAACCAGCAGCCAGTGCAGTTGACGCAGCACCCGAGTGCTGTGACAGTACTTAGGCTGTCCTGTCAACAGCCTCACTGCCACGTTCTGCATCAGCTGCAGTTAGCACAGGGTACCCACAGAGACCCCATGGGGAGGTCCAGCGGCGGAACTAGGGGCTTTATCCTGGTGATATTACTCAGATGATAAAAACTGGTATGGATAACAGACACCACCTGAAACTCAAGTGTCAATCCGCTGCAAAGAATAACGCCCATATCACGCACCTTAGAGGAGGCCTTCAGTGGTACAGAGCCAAGACAAAGCCCTGTCTCTGCACCAGAGGCCAACCTATCACACCCTCTGTTCGACTCCACTCACCAGTACCTCCGTCTTATTGGGGTTCAGTCGCAACCAGCTGGAGGCCATTCAGTCATTGATCTCAGCGAGGCAGCTGTTGAGCACTTCCACTGCGCAAGATGTTTCAAGGACAAAGAAAAGATACAGCTGGGTATCATCAGCATAGCAATGAAAACCCAGACTGTACTTCCTAATGATCTCTCCCAGGGGCAGCATATACATGGCAAACAACATCGGTGACAAGACCGAACCATGGGGAATGCCACATGACAGGTGGCCGGAGAGGAGGAGAAATTCCCCATCACTACCCTCTGCCTCCTGTTAGATAAGAAAGACTCAAACCAGCAGATGACAGTGCTGGCAAGTCTGCAGAATTCCCTTAGGTGGTCAAGTAACACTCGATGGTCCACCATGTCAAATGCTGAAGAGAGATTGAGGAGAACCAGAATTGTCCTCTCCTCTCGATCTCTTGCCCTAAGGAGGTCATTATGCAACCGAACTAGTACAGTTTCTGTGATATGCCTCACACGAAACCCATACTGGAGTGGCTTTTACAGATCATAAGCCACAAGATGCTCCTCAAGCTGAAGCGCCACCATCTTCTCCACAATCTTGCCCAAAAATGGAAGATTGGAGATAGGACGTTAATTTGCCTTGAGTCAGGGTCCAACGATGTTTTTTGCAGAAGGGGTATCACCAATGCCTCCTTCAAGACATCAAGAAAGACTCCCTCTGACGAGGAGCACCAGATAATCAAGGCAAACACTGGGCCAATGGAGTCAGCACATCTCATTAAGAAATGAGTTGGCACCAGGTCCAGTTCACAAAAGGTATGCCAAAGCTTGGACACAATCTCAATGACCTCAGATACCTCCACCAGTCTAAACTCACCCCAACCAGGCAGAGTGCTGTCCAGTAACCCATGGTGACCACTGTCGGCCAAACTCTGGCCCACTGGTAGAACCCCCTGCCTGATGGCAGACACCCTGTCCGAGAAGAACTGAGCAAACTCCTAACACAATGCGTTCAAAAAGGCTACCTTTGGCTGTAGACAGGAAGGATGGAGAAGCCTGTCCACGGTCCAAAGGAGCACAGTTGGTCAGTTCCTCCCTGCAGCAATCTCCCTGGACAGGAATTCTGCCTTCTTATGGTTGATTGCCCCCTGGTATGCACCGTAGTGCACATGTAGGACCAGTTTGTCTACCTCCAGGCCAGATTTCCTCCAGCAGTGCTCTAATCTCTGACTCAAAGTCTTCATCGTCTTGAACTCCCCATCATACTAAAGGGACCTCAAGTGAGAAGACCTGGGTCATACACGGACTGGTGCGAGGGAGTCTAGCGCACCAGACAGTGCCTTATTATAGGCATCCACTGCCGTGCACGCACACCCGCAGCGCATGCACTGTCCACACTAGATAGGTCAGCCACTGCCAAAAAACCCTCAGGGGTCAATTCCCTCAAAGGGCGATATCTGACCATCTCTGCAGGGGGAGGGACATCAAGGCAGGGCCCCGATCAAGAACTTCACCGTGCAATGATCGGACCAAACAACCCGATCAATCCTGAGACTGTTTATCTCAAGCTCCAGTGAGAACACCAGATCCAACATGTAGCCACCCTGATGGGTCACGGAGGAAACTCCTTGCACAAGGCCCAGAGATGACATAATTTGGATGAAGTTGTAACCAAGCTGAGAAGATTTGTCCTCGGCCCAAACATTGAAGTCCCCCAGCACTAAACATCTGGGGCTGCCAATGTTTCCCCAACGACGAAATTGGCTACCTCCTGCAGGAAATCTCCCGCCACCCCAGAAGGGTGGTAAATCAGGAGAATCAAGCAACCTGTGCCCGGACTCCCACGGATGGCCACACATTTAAATGAATGTGGTGCTCTCACTAGGTGCAGGGTGAAGCCCAGCTCAGATCTAAAACAGATGGCTCCCCCCCCCACCCCTGCATTCTGCACTGGGGCAGTGCACTACGGTATACCCGGGTGGGAAAGCAGCCTCTAGAACTGGGCCAGCATCACCACGATCCAGGTCTCTGTGATGCAAGCCAGATTGGCCGAAGAAACCAAGTCCGCTATAATTGCAGTCTTGTTTCTGACCAATCTGGCATTGCAAAGCACCACCCTCAGGGGATTGGTGGACAGTGCAGCCCATCTGGTTGCCTGCCCACTCAGTCTGGTGGGAACCCTGGTGATGGGAACTAAACATGTGTGGCCTCTCCCTAGGACCCGTCTAATCCCAGGGCACCTTCTGCACCCACTACCTTGATCCTACCACCAACTGCAGTGCATGGGTCACCCCAACCTGCTTAAATCCAGCGGTTCCTCCCTATTCCAACCTCCCTACAGTGCCTTGCTGTAGTAACAGACACTGGGAGGCTGAAAACAGGCCGCAGATTGAGCAGTTGGGATGCCTCATAGTAGCCAGTGTAAGTGCAAGGGATCAAGGGTACAGGTACATGGGCTCTATGTAATGAAGTGAGTTTCTTGTTAATGGGTAAGAAAACTGTTTACTTTAGCCCAGGGGCTAGAGTTAATTCATTTATTTAAAAGGAGACAAAATAAATAATTAAACAGAGCTGGCATGCAGGCAGGTCCATTTATGTCTGAATGGACCACAGCATCCTCAGGAGACAGAATATCTGGCTTCCTATTGTATCTGAAAGGTTACAGTGACTTAAGCTTGTTACCAGCTGAAATGGGCTACCATTTAAATAAATGACTGTATTGAGTGCAGCTTAACTACAGCTATCGCCCTGCAGGGAGGCTGGAATGTTCCCCCAGAAATCTGGTTTAAACTGGCTGACATCTGAGCCTTTAATTATTTCTTTTGTCTTCTTTTAAATAATTTAGTTAACTCTAGCCCTGGCTAGTAGTAAACAGTTTTCCTGCCCAATATCAAGAAACTCACTTAATTCTACGGGACCCATGTACTTATACCTATGATCCCTTGCACTTACACTGACCACTATGTGTGTCTCTGATGCATTATATACATAAAATTATATAAAACATGACCAAAACAATAAGATCTGGCTTTATCGCGCCACACCATGTTCTTCCCATTATCTGTGATAAAGAACCTAACATGCAAACCTGTTGTGCCCATCCAGGAGTCAAGCATTTCTTGCAAAGACGTAAGAATGTTAACACTGGTGTCTTTGTTTGGGAAGACTGCGACACTAAAGACAGCAGACATTTAATGGGATTTGGTATTGCTACAGCCAAGGCCAGAGGAAAAGGAGGAGGAGTCAACAGCAGCAGCTATGCTACCTTGTGCAATTGGTGTAGGAGAATACCAGAGTGCTGTGAGTGAAAGTAATGCAGATAGTGAGTTTGTATTGGCCCATACATCAGATGTACTGTGGAAAACCCTGCCCACAGCCTAGTTCAGCAGTGTCTCCATCTGACTGTGGCATGCCTCATAGATACTTGGCACGGCTGTATGAAAAAAGCAGTTCACATTGGGATGTGGTATTGAGGTTGCAAAGAATGGAGAAGTCTACAGAATCCAGTGTCTTCAACAATAGAATAAGGCTGCAAATCCAGTGCAATCATCTCACCTATCAGCTGCATGAGCTGAACAGCTGTGGTGTGAAGTTGGCAAGAACTTTGTGCGGGCCTCAAATGTTTCCTTTATTGTGAGAGAAAGCTTTTGAAATGGCATAGCCTTGGTCCTAGCCTTGGCTCCAAAGTAGACAAATGCAGGTGATTTTGGCTGGGGTTGGGGGGGGGAGGCACCACAAACTGCACATCTGCTGTTTCACCATCTGAACCGGTTTGTGAGGGACTTGGTGTAGTGCCTGTCGGAGTACTTGGACAAGGACTGAAAATCAGATTTTGCTGGTGTCCAGTCACTTGCTGACTGCTTGTGCCACCATCATCACCAGTAGCACCATCACCACAATGAGAAACTAGTTTTGCTTTTTTGAAATGCTGCATGCAGTGATGTGAAGAGACAACTCCAGCAGGGGCTTTATCCAGCTTTAACCTTTTATTCCACTTTGCTTCAGGAAAATGTCCTTTTTCAGAGAGAAACAGCTTTCTCTCAGCTCAAATGTCTGTGCACTGACATGGTCATGTGGTTAAACTCTGGAAGGCTCTCTGAGCAGCTTGAGGAATGGCTGAGGAGATCTCAAAGTCTCATCAAATATGGGACTGTCAAGAACCTCGAATACACCCCGGTATTCAGGTATTCATTGAAAACACCCAATATTCGAGGTATTTGATGGCTGGTTTGAAATCGATGCACACCCCTATGGAGGGGTATTACCAGCAGAAAGAGAAAGGTGGTATTACCATTGTATATAGATCACTGGTGAGACTCCATCTAGATTACTTTGTCCAGTTCTGGAGACAACATCTCAGGAAGGACATAAACAGGGTGGAGGCTGTCCAGAGGAGGGCAACTAAAGCCCAGGGGCTGCATCAGAAGCCCCATGAAGAGAAAGACTGAGGGATCTCACTATGATTGTACACCCTGGAAAAGAAAAGGGAAAGGAGGTACGTGCTAGAGACCTATAAATACCTCACGGGTGAGAATAAGGTAGAGGAGGGAAGCATTTTTCAAAGAAAAAGGTGCATGAGAATTATGGGACTTGCAATGATGCTGGAAGGGGCAAATTTAGGAGGGATATGAGAAAGTACAGTACTTAGTCATGGTGAGAGTTTAGGCCGGAAAAATAAGCAGACTGGGTGGGCCAAAGCGGTCCCTATCTACCGACAAATTCTGTGTTTCTCTTGTTTCCTTGTTTCTAATTGGAGCCACACAGCCAAGTCAGGGTGGAGGGCTAGAAGAGTACAGCACCATGTAATCTGTGTACATGTGGCTAGTCACAGAGGAATAGACATTTGAGAGGTCATTTTGGAAAATAAAGAAGAGGATCAGGCCTAGTTTGAAGCCTTGGGGCACATCTGAGCGGATTTGCTTCCCTACAGTTAGCCTTAAAACAATATACATAGGGAGTTATGTAATGCTAGTTCTCTGCACAGCTGTAGGAAAACCATACAAGTTTCTAATAGAAAGTTGCAACTTACCTTTGAACATGACAGCCTCTCCATGGCCCTTCTGCTGTTTCTCCCTGAACAACTTATAACAGGCGCTGGGACTAGCCAGTAGCAGGCGGAAACCCTTTTTAGAGGGGATAAAACAACAATTAATGATCTATAAGAGATGGAAAAAAAACAATACATGATCAACCCTGCCAATAAGTGCAACGTATATTGATTTGTCTTTTACGATGAGCAGTTCCTAATTTACTCCCTACTAACAGTGGCCCATTATCAGAAAAAATTAACACTAAGAGATGGGGCAATGTTGGACCTGTAACTTATAAACAGAGACTGCATTGCAGTCATCACAGTGGGTAGTCCCCTGGGTACACTGTACTGTGTGGTTTGGCATATGGTTTGGGCAAGGGAAAGCCACACTAAGATGAGGGTCCTGGACTTCAGGAGAGCAGATTTTTTTTCTGTTATATGTTTAGGCTCCCGGAGCCTGGCAGGCGGCTATGGCCCTCCCTTGGAGGGACTCATCTCTCTGGCCCCGCGTGTCCCTGCTCGTGCTGACCCCCAGTATTTCCCCCATGGCTTGCCTGCTGCGGTGGGGCCAGGGAGGACAGCACCTTCTTTCTGTACCCCCCAGAGAAAAATCTAGAAGCTGGGGGCAATGCAGGGATGCGGGGCCATCATGGAGCCTGCCAGCTCTCTTTTTCATGTTTCCTCCTGCCCCTTCCTCCTCCCTGATGTGAGGATGCCAGTACCTGCCTCCCGACCCATACTGCTTTCCAGCTGCTGCCAAAGGGCAGTCAACGAGTGGGATGATGAGCCCCCACCAAGAGAGGAGAGCAGTCCTCCCTTGCCCCTGCCGACAATCTGGGCTCATTCCCGAACCCAGGTCACTGGTGTGCCACAGGGTGTGGCAACCAGTGCCTCAACCTCTAGCACCACCAGGCTGGCTAGGAGAGCAGATTTTAAAGAAATGGGAGACTACCTCATTAAATACCTTGAAGGAGGGAATGACCCGGGGAAAGTGGAGACTGAATGGAAACAGATCATGCAGTAAATAGGTAAGGCAACAGTGTGCTGTTTGAAGGAAGAAATAAAGGGAAGGAGGAAGAGGAGGAAGAGACCACTATGGTTCTCATAGGAGGTTGCTAAAGACGTAAAGGAGAACAAAAAAAAGCATTTAGGAAGTAAAAGGTGATCTAGATAGAAGTGGAGAGGGAGGTATATCTGGAAAAGCACTGGGAGGCTGGAAGAAGGGTGAGGGCAGCTAAGACACTGTGATAGGGTTGGGTAAGACCCTGTCCCATTTGCTGTACAGCGAGAGTTAAAAGCAAGGATCTATTCTGTCCTCTCCTGTCCTGTTGCTTGTCTATCTCTTGCCAGTCTGACTGCACAATCAGATTTTCCTTGTGGGACCTAGGAATTGGCCACACCAATAGCCCCACAATTTCCCCCTCTTTTCTCCCTTCCTTCACTTGCCATTTCTATTCTTTCATCCCTTGCTTCTCTGTAGCTAAAAAAATATATGTAAATCTGTATGAGAAACTGGGATCCCCTAGTTTACAAATGTATGTAATTACAATGCTTGCTACAGTAATGTTGCTTGGTACCGTGCTACTGTGCAGATTGCGTGGTAGCAGTATACATGTTATTCAATGGGTACTGCAATTGCGCACCACTTGGTATGCCATGCTACCACGCAACTTCACTGTAGCAAGCGCTGTATATTGTTGAAATTAATATAAACAGCTATTTGGGTTTATCTGAAACACAGTGGGTTGACTTTGAGGTGCATTTTCACCTCAACAAGCTTGTTTGCAGAATTATCAGCAGGAAATCAGCCCTGGAACAGGATGTCTTAATTGGTTACACCTGTTAAGAAGACTAGTGTACTCTTCGGGTTGCTCACAGGAAAGAAATTAACAAAGTCTTAATACAGTTTGTGGAACATAGGTGGTGTAATTTACAAGAACAGGATGCAGACTTTAATTGCCAGGAAAAACAACTTATATAAAAAGAGCAATATTTTGTTTTGGTATATAGAGAGTGGGAGATTTTAAAGAGGTGCTCAGATGAAGGACTTCTGTTTTTTTTTTTTAACTGACTGTATTAAGAGCTATACTGCACATTTTTTTTATTTTGTTATTGATAATAAACACTACTTGCAAATGTTATAACTTCTCCTGGTTTGCTGATGCTTCCTGACCTATGCCTCTACAATAGTTGGTGTCAGACAAAGTGGGATTTATGCTGTGAATTCTCTAAGTATGGATCCTGTGGCAGCAAGCCCAGGAGTGAGTGCCAGAAGAATGGCATCCAAACTAGAAGCAGAAATGAAAGTCCAACCTGAGACTGTATAGCCAGCAACAGTGATAGTAGAAGAAAAGGCAGGGACAGAACCTGAAAGCAGGTCTGCCTTCTTCAAATGGTGTGCTATACAATAAAAGAGAGACTAAGAAACAGAGAGAAAAAGAGATGCAGCATCTAGAGGCACAGAGAAGAAATGCAGCAGCAGGAGCAGCAATGGTAGAATACTTTGAAAGCTATCAAAGCTGGAGGTTCTGGTACAAGTCTAGCAGATCAACAAAACACAAACAGCTTAAAAGACATTAAATTTACAAAGCTGTGTCCCTTGGATGATACTGACGCATACCTGACAACCTTTGAAAGATAATTGCCGGAGCCTGGCAATGACCACATCAGCAATAGGTAATCAGGCTGGTACCTTATCTAACAGGTAAAGCTAACCTTGCCAAGAGCAATATGGCACTGCACAGTCAGAAAAATGTGACACTGTGAAAAGAGAAATCCTTAAAAGGTATGACATCTCAGGATAGACCTACAGGCAGAGATTATGGTCCCTGAAGTACAACTCAGTTGACAGTCCTTGAGAAGCATTCACTCAACTCAGAGAACTCCTCATTGGATGTCTCCAACCAGAGGGCAAAACAGTCCCACAGATCATCAACATATCTGCAATGGAGCAATTCATCAACATCCTTCCTACACACGTGCAGCTTTGGATAAATGTACAGTGACCAGAAAGTGGGGAAAAGGCAGTTTCTTTGACTGAGGACTATCAGATGGACAGACAGACACTGCAGCAGCAAAGTAAAAAACAAGAACTGCTAAGACCATTTTTTTCCCCAATTTATATCTAGGTCAGATACAAACTCTGATGGGGGTAACAAATCTGCACTCAAAGACTTTACTTGTTATAACTGTAATAAGACAGGCCATATTGAAAGAAACTACCATTAAAATAAGAAGATTAAATCTGGCGCAAATTTAGCTTTGGCAAATTGGAGCAAGTATTTAACAGATGTCAAGGTGGGGAATAAGACTGTGAAGGGACTCATACATTCGGGAAGTTGACAGACTCTGGTGCAAGCTTAAGATCTGAGAAATGACTGTGCAAAAGGACCAGGTTCTGGGGTCATCTGCATCCATGGGGACACTTGATACTATCCCACCACTCAAGTGACTCTGAATATTAATAGGGTGTCACACCAAATGAATGTGGGGGTATTACCAAAGTTACCTGTAACTGTGATAATTGGAAATGACTTTCCAGGATTTGTGAATTTAGTCACATAAGGAGTAAATCCTGCTGTGTTAGCAGCAGTGATAACAAATGCACAGGCAAAGAAAATCTCAGATGTTGGGGACTCCCTTTGGTGACTTTGATTTGGACTTGTTTGAGCCTGGCTCCAAGATCTGGAAGTCCAGGAAAGAAAGAAATGCCTGAAAAAACAGTGGCAACAAAAGACGATGGACATAAGGGTTGATATATGAAAATGCTAAAACTAAAATGACAACTGATTGTGATTTTGTTTCTGAGCAAACTAACAATGTTTCTCTCCAAGGTTATAAAGTAATGTTAGAAGAGAAACAAAAAAAGGTTTTGGAAACCTGTTTTTTAAAGAAAAAAAAGGTTTCCTCTTAAAGAAGGAGGCATGTGACAAGGTTGGGTAGGACCCTGTCCCATTTGTTATGCAGAGAGAGAGTTAAAAGCAAGGAACTATTCTGTCCTGTCCTATCCTGTTCAGTTACTTGTCTGTCTCTTACCTGTCTGAATGCACAATCAGATTTTCCTGTGGCACCTAGGAATTGGCCACTGTGACAGCCCCACAATTTCCTCCTCTTTTCTCCCTTCCTTTACTTGCTGTTTCTATTCTTTCTTTCATCTCTTGCATCTCTGTGGTTAAAAAAAAATATATGTGAATCTATATGAGAAACTGGGGTCCCCTAGCTTGCAAATGTATATATAATTATGTTGTTGAAATGAATACAGACAGCTATTTAGGGTTTATCTGGAACACGTCGGGTTAACCGTGAGGTGCATTTTGACCTCCATAACCCTGTTTGCAGAATTATTAGCACAAAATCAGTCCTGGGACAGGGTATCTTAATTGGTTGCACCCATTAGGAAGACTAATGTACTCCTCAGGCTGCTCACAGCAAAGAAATTAATAAAGTCTTAATACATTTTGTGGAACACCGGTGGTATAATTTACAAGAACAGGATGCAGAATTTAATTGCCAGAGAAAAACAACTTACATAAACAGAGCAATGTTTTGTTTAGGGATAGACAGAGCTGGAGATTTTAAAGAGACTCTCAGATGAAGGACTTCTGTTTTTTTAACTGTGTGTATCGAGAGCTATCGTGCACAATTTTTTAAAATTTTATTTTATTGTTATTGACAGAAATAAAATGCTACTTGCAAATTGCATATGTTCTCCTGGTTTGCCTATGCTTCCTGACCTATGCCTCTATGACAGGCACAGAAACATGAGAGGATTGCCAAGGAGGTTATAAAAGGGGATAAGACTTTCTTCAGGTACATAAGTGAAAAGAGGAAAACAAGGGGTGGGATTAGGAGAATCAGGAGGGAGGAGGGACTATGCAGATGAAGATCAGGACAAAGCTAAAATGTAAAATGAATACTTCTGCTTGGTCTTCACAGTGGGGGGGGGGGCAAACCAACATGTATCACCAGACACTTGGGGGTGGTGGACACAAGTTGAGGAGAGTGTCTAAAACAGATTGGAGACTTAGAAGAGAGCAAGGCAATGGGACTGCACGGGCTTCACCCGAGGGTTTTAAAAGAACTGAGCATGGTGCTAGCTGCTCCTCTGGCAACACTATTCAGCAACTCATTGGAGATGGAGGTAGTTCCAGAGGACCAGAGGGAGAACCGATGTAGTCCCTCCGCACAAGAGCGTCAGTAGGGAGGAAGCTAACAACTATTGGCCAGTTAGTCTCACATGTGGTGAGGAATCTTATGGAGACACTGCTGAAGGAGAGGGCTGATGGAGTACCTGGAGGCATATGGGCTTCAGTACTATTGGCAGCATGGTTTCACAAGGGGGAGGTCATGTCAAACAAATCTCATATATTTTTTATAGATTTCTTTGACTAGTGAGCCCTCTGGCAAAGCCACAGTTTACAGAGGTGAAGTACTGGGGTACGGTTTGCTCTGTGCTTGTGTTTAGTTTTGACCATTAAACACCTCTTTTGCCTAAAATGACTCTGAGATTGTTTTCCTCTTAATTCCTCAAAAGTGTGCTACTGTTTGTGTTTCCTATCATCGGCATTGCCTTGATTTCGCAGCTTGCACAGCCGGCAGAGTCAGCACCCCGGTCTGCAGTGTGCTTTGAGACTGCAAGGGAATCTGAAGAATCTAGAGGAGTGGTCCAGGGTCTGGCAGCTGGGTTTTGATGACAGAAAGTGCAAAGTCATGCACCTGGGGCAGGGAAACCTGGGAGCTGCATATAAGATGAGGGAGGCACTGACAGTCACAAAGCAAGAAAGGAACCTTGGGGTATTCGTATCCGATGACCTTAAGGTGGCACAGCACTGTGACAAGGCAGTAGGCAAGGCTGGTGGGATGCATAGGGAGGGGGATTTCTAGCAGGAGAAGGGAGGTGGTGTTGCTAGTGTATTGCTCACTAGTGAGACCCCACCTAGAGTACTGTGTCCAGTTCTGGGGGCAGGACCTCCACAAGGACATTGACAGGATTAAAGCGGTTCAGAGGAGGGCTACCAAAATGGTGTGGGGATTGCATTAGAAGCCATATGAGGAGAGACTGTGGGATCACAGCAGTTTCTGGAGAGGAGAGTGAGTGTGCACATGATTGAGACTTTTAAGTATCTCACAGGGGTGAACAAGGTACATGTGGGGAGTCCCTTTCAGAGGAGCAAAAGCAGCAGAACATGACAGCAGACAATGAAGCTGAGAGGGAGTTTAAGAGGAATGTGAGGAAATACTTCTTCACAGAAAGGGTAGTAGACACCTGGAACAGCCTGCCAGAAGAGGTGGTGGTGGCGGCAAAAACAGTGGGGAGCCTCAAGCATGTGAGGAATAGGCACACAGGCATAATAAAGACGAAAGGGAGGTGGGAGGGACTCCGGTGACCAAATAGGGTCCGAGGTGTTGGTATAGGCAGGGAAAAATGGGGCAGATTGGATGGACCTACCAGTCCTTTTTTGCTAACAAATCCTATGTTTCTATATAACATTGTTTTGATGTTGTTGCCTACTGAGTGTGTGAAGTGAATGAACTTTCTTTACTTATTTTGTGACAACGCTATGTAACTGCATTTAACTATGTAATGTGTTTATGTTATTGTATGTATTTGCCTTACATGTTCCCTTCCCTCAGCTTGCAGCTGGAAATGAATCTTGGCTAACTGTGTCTTTCCTGGTCACCAGTTTTCAAATACCTACATAAATAAATAAATAATTTTGTTATCTTAATATGTTTGTACTATATGGTGGTGCCAAATCTGGAACACAGGGAGCTGACATCCTGTCTACACACCACAGATACAGCATGTACAATCGGGGGTCATGAATTCAGTCCGCAGCAGGCAAGGGTCATGTAATCAGTTTACAGCATACACTGGACATGAATCTGGTCCATAACACATTGGTGCCATGAAATCAGTCCACAGCAGATATGAGCCATGAAAGTAGTCCAAAGCACACATGGGCCATGACATCAGTCCACAGCACACATGGGCCATGGAATTAGTCCACGGCACACATGGGCCACAGAATTAGTCCACAGCACATATGCACCATGAAATCAGTCTGCAACCCACATGGATGAAATTAGTCCACAGCACACCTAGGCCATGAAATCAGTCAACAGCACACATGGGCCATGGAATCAGTTCACAGCAGACATAGGTAAGGACATTTGTCCACCATGGGTATGGCTAATTAAATCAGTCTGCAGCATTGGATATGGAATTAGTCCACAGCAGTCAGTGGATATGGAATTAGTCTACAGCAGACATGGGTAATTACATCAGTCCACAGCAGACATGGGCCACGGAACCAGTCCATAGTACACATGAGCCATGGAACCAGTCCATAGCAGATGTGGGCTATGAAATTAGTTCACAATGCAGATGGGTCATGGAATCAGTCCTCAGCACATGTGGGCCATGAAATCAGTCCACAGCACAATTGGACTATGAAATCAGTCCATAGCACACATGGGCCATAAAAAATAGTACACAGCACATATGCACCATGAAATCAGTCTGCAGCCCACATAGGCCATGAAATCAGTCCACAGCATGACTGAGCCATGGAATCAGTCCATAGCACACATGGGCCATTAAAAATTAGTACACAGCACATATGCACCATGAAATCAGTCTGCAGCCCACATGGGCCATGAAATCAGTCCACAGCATGACTGAGCCATGGAATCAGTCCATAGCATACATGGGCCATAAAAATTAGTAAACAGCACATATGCACCATGAAATCAGTCCACAGCATATATGCACCATGAAATTAGTCCACAACTCACATGGGCCATGGAATCAGTTCACAGCAGACATAGGTAAAGAAATCAGTCCGCCATGGGCATGACTGATTAAATCAGCCCAGAGCAGTCACCGGACATGGAATTGGTCCACAACAGTCCATGGCTATGGAATGAGTCTACAGCAAACATGGGTAATTATATCAGTCCACAGCAGACATGTGCCACGGAATCAGTCCATAGCAAACATGAGCCATGGAACCAGTCCATAGCAGACATGTGCTATGAAATTAGTTCACAACACAGATGGGTCATGGAATCAGTCCTCAGCACACATGGGCCATGAAATCAGTCCACATCCCATATGGGCCATGAAATCAGTCCACAGCACACATGGGCCATGACATTTGTCCACAGCAAACATGGGCAATGTAATCAGTCCACAGCAGACACAGGCAATTAAATCAGTCCACAGGAGACAAGGTAATTACATCAGTCCACTGCAGTCATAGGACATGAACTTAGTCCACAGCACACGTGGGTAATTACATTAGTGCACAGCAGATACAGATCATGGAACCAAAATACGTCCACAGCAGACATGGGCCACAGAATTAGTCCACAGCACACATGGGCCAGGGAACCAGTCCATAATAGACATGGGCCATGAAATTAGTCCACAGCACAGATGGATCATGGAATCAGCCTACAACAGACATGGGATGTTAAATCAGTCCACACAGCAGAGACAGGCAACAGCATCAGACCACAACAAACATGGATCATGGAATCAGTCCAGAAAATTGAACCCAACAGGAAATTACCACACTGTGTATCAAATAAAGTCTCTCAATGCGGGAGCAGAGCCTGATGTATTTCCAAAGACAGAATCAATGTTGACCGCCTGCCTGGAATGCCACTCTATATTCCTTTTATTATTTTCCACCTGCTTCCTCATCGTGTCAAGTCCACTTTTTAAAGTCCCATACCCTTACTGTGTTTGCTTTGTTGGTGGTCCCTATCTGGACCTGGCACACTGCACCCTTGTAAATAAAAATGTAATTATCTGTGCAGTACCAGGTTGTGCATTACAGAAGGAGTAAGGGAGTTCTGGGAATCACAGATTTCAAGTTGCCTTGGTGGTATTGATGGTACAATGGAACGGCATTCTGGGCTGCCTGGGCTCAAATCCCAGTTTAGGCTCTTATTTCTTTCTCTCTTCTTTTTGTCTGGGTTCCATATAGATATATAATGCATTGAAATCAGTTCACAGCACAGTAGGAATAAGTAAAATATACTTTGTTTTCTATTATCTCTTTATCCTCCGGAGCCCTGGAAGGCAGCTTCATCAGTCCTGACGGAGGGACTCTCTCTCCGGTCCTGCCGCTCCTGTACTTATGGTCCCTGGTAGTTCCCTCACAGATTGCCCCCATGGCAGGGCCAGGAGGAGGCTGCCAGCTTCTTCCCCCTCCCAGAGACCCAATCAAGAATTCGGGGGCGGCCCCTGGGAGCGGCAGACCATCATCGAGCCTGCCAGGCTCATTTTCCTCCATTTTTGCCTGGCCCCCCTCCCTTCCAATGTGTGGACATTGAATCAAGCCTCCTGACCCATACTGCCCTCCAGCTATTGCCAGAGGGCAGTCAAAGAGTGGGACAACTAGAGGAGAGCAATTCTCTGGATGAGCAATCCTCTTTCCCCCCTGCCGACCCCCAGCAGCCCAGGCTCATTCCCGAACCCAGGTTGCCAGCATGGTGCAAGGCGTAGCGAACAGTGCCACAAGCTCCAGTGCCAACAGGCCAATATATACTTTTTTTTGAACAGGATATGACTATTTTGACCAAAAACATCCTATTTTCATAGTTGTCCTGATACATACAGTTACTAAATATATGAAACAAAATACAGTACTTATTAAAATACATAGACAAAACACCAGGCGTTATTACAGCAACTGTAAAAAACATTAATGAATTAAGTTTAGAAAATGTTAGACAAGATAAAGTATTCGGATAATTGTAAAACATAATTTAAGATTGAATATTAATACTGTATCTCCATTATATCCAGTTATCATGTGACAGAGTGTAATAGGGATGTGCAAGTAATGAAGATTATTTCCTGAATACCACGAATAATGCACAATTCATTATTCAGATACGAAAAACAAAGAGAGACACTGCTTGTGCCTATTCATATTCGGGAAATACTATCAGTAGAAAGAAAGTAAAAAACAGCCCCCCCACACCCTAGTCTCCAGCTGAATCACATTAAAAACTACCCCATCCCTCCACTTTCTGCAACAAGTTTTCATAAAATTAGTCCTCCACTTACGTCGAAAACTCCCACGATGGGTGACTGGTACAACCCACCCACCTCCCTCCACAGTTAGCTTACTATCTCATGCCGTTTTCTAATTTCATAAATCACCCCCCACACATGATCAGCTGTTTTACTGTGTGAGCAACAACAGGCGTGCCATTCACAAGAAGGGGGCCGGCTGTGGAGGAGGATGAGTTGTACTGGTCGCCTTCTCGTGCCTGAGGGACAGTTGCATTTTATGAAATTTGGGTGCTGTAGAAGAGGAGGGTGGGACTTGGGTGCTGCTACTGCAGTGGGAGGGTGATTTATGACATTAAAAAATGACACGAGGAGACAGAGGCTGAGCATGGAGGCAGGAGGGTTGTGCTGGTTGCCCATCGTGGGAGTTTTCTTTTATGACAGCTAAAATTGTGGGTGCTGGAGGGAGGAGGGTGTGAGTGAGCTTGTTGCAGAGGGTGGGGGGATGGTTTTTTTTTTATGTGATTAGGCTGGGGAGGAGGGTGGGGGCTGTTTTTTTGCTCCTCTGTACAGGTACACAAATAAAATACAAATACTGAATTTCCGAATATTTGTTGCCTCGAATATGAATATTCAGCTGAATATTCAAAAAAAGGTATTCACCCACCCCTAGAAGGTAATTCAATATGCTAGTTTCAGGAAGAGTGTAGCAACCACGAAGTAGTCCAAGGCAGATCAACATACTGCTTACAGTTGTTTCTTTAAAGCACTCTGAAACTTTTTGTACTGTTTCAGCCTCCAGATTTTATGTGAAATCAAGTTCCAGGATTGAGCAGCATCGTCATATATTTATTTGTTTAGTTAATAATTAGTTGATTAATTGAACATCCTTCAGCTATATATTTTTTCACAATAGGCATCTAAAGAAGACATCATTTTTGTCACTTCTTCTGCAGTCTTAAGCTTTGCCTTGGCTCTCCTTGTTGCCTTGATGTTTTCTTTCATTTTGATGAGGTACAGCTCCCTGTTTACCTCTGTCTGGTTGACCTTATACACTTTGAAGGTTGCATTCTTTGCTCATATTACTGCCCCTACCCCCCTGGAAAACCATATAAGTCTATTATGCTTCTTCACCAATCCCACATGTCTGAGGCAAGCTTTTGATATGGCAAGAAGGCCTTCACAGCCTACATGAACCATGGAATCAGCCCACAAACACAAACAAAACAAGTGATAAATTCTAATCCTCATTTATAAGCACAAATTGTGATTTACATTCAAACCTACACACTGTGACTCACAGGTCCTTTGAGAGTGCACCCCCTGCAGGTGTTAGGAATCCTAGCCTCTCTAATTAATTGTCCTTATGTAGTGGCAGTTTAGGGAAGGGTCTGGAGAAATGCTATCTTGGAATACATGCAGAAGAAAAAGGAATGAAATACCAAGGTATGGGAACCAGGAAAATGTCAGATCTTCATTAAGGATATCTCCTTCATTGGGCCACACCTTTGGAACTGTCAACCGTTGGCGCCAGGACCATTTGGAAACTTTTGCTATCTATGGGCCGCCCATTATGATGTGCAACATCAGCACCTATATAATCATGAGCAGACCCTTGCTCCTCAGTTCTTTCTTCCACTGTTTACCACTCTTTGGACCTGCAGAGAAACAACACTGCTGATTCTTTCACATTTATTATTTTCCAAGTTAACTTCACTGATCAACGTTGTCCCTGCATGCTTCCATCGAAAGAACCTTTATTTAGGTTTTGTTCCTGCAGTTACAAGATCTACAGGGATGGCAGTCACACTGTGTGTGTTTGCTGTTTTTGTCTATCCCACAATGTGAGGGCCTGTATGATCTGCCAAGGATTTAAACAGGTCATAAGGAAAGGAGACACCGTAGGAGAGCCAGATGATTTTTTAAGAACAAATAAATCATTGACCTACTATATGTAACTTTTAAGAGCTTTATCAGCAATTAGCCATTTGCTTTTTGACTTTCTGAGTATGATTCTGAGTACGAGTATGATTCTGAGTAAACCATCATCACCATCAAGGCCATGGAAACCCAAGTGAAGGCTGCAGGCTCCATACCGGTTTCTTCCTCATGCTTGACTTGACTGCCACTGGGAAGGATATACCCTGGTAGTTGATGACCTTATTACTGCCTAAGATGACAGAGAAATCCAAAGAGAAGAGAAAATCATCGTGAAAATCCTCCTTCTTCAGCCATCATAAGCATAGAGACAAACATGCTTCACCAATGAGGTCGAGGTCTCCATTGAAGGAGCACGAGTCTTTATCATCATCTGCTCCACTGGTGTTGATTACAGTCCCCCTGACTGTCTCTGAGACACCACGGTCAGGGCTCGACTCTGGTACAGCTGTACCTACTATGGACTGTATGCCACCTCCATGATCGGGTTCTGTTCCAGCGATGATGGCAGTCATGAACCCCCAGCTGGGCATTGTTGACTCCCAGATTATGCTGGCATCACTTTCAGAAATGTTAACTAGCCAGTTTGCAACACTGACAGCATCGGTGCCTGTGGTCCCATTGACACAACCTCCCTCATTGGCATTTTCGTCATTGATGGGACCAAAAAGCATGTGTATAGCTCCTCCAGTACAGCCGCTGTCTCAGTCGCTGGCTACTTCAATTACTCCCACTGTCATTCAGGATGATGACAAGGTAGAACACAATACTGACCTGCTGGACAGGAGGAGGTTTGGAGGATAAAAGGGGGGAAGAAGATCCCTATGAAGGGGGACTTCCTTCCATTTCCACCATTTCCTCTTGCAATGTAGACTGTGGATTACAGCCTCTGGTCTCCTCCTGAAGATCCCTCATTTCAAGGTTTAGTCAAGCAAATTCAGGATGTAATGGGATTTGAGGGAGAAAAGAAAGTTTCCAGTACAAGGAATTTAATGGAGTTCTTGAAAGTTACAGCTGCCCGTACTATTGTAGTGCCTCCTGTGTACCCTGCTTTGGAGGATGCTACCTTTGCTGCATGGCATGGGCTTAGCACTTTATCTGCAGTCCCCAGAAAAGCTGACAAGCAGTACCCTGGTCTGTCCATCCAGCCCTACTATGCTGCCCAGCCAGAAACTGACTGTGTAGTTATCTTGGCTGCTCATGATCACTCTAGGGCTTCTACAGTGATAAGCACTCTCCCTTCTGACAGAGTCCAGGAGGTTAAATGTCATAGGTAAGTGAACTTGTGCCTATGTCATCTTGGTGCTTAGAATTGCAGATTACCAGGCTTACATGATAAAGTATCAAAATAGCCATTATCAGCCATTACCAGTTCTGAGTCTGATTCCTTTGGCATCTGCCTGTGGAGATATTTTTGGCTCAGAGTGGCTGGCTTTGCAGCTGATATACAGCAGGCCACACTGAATGCCCCTTTTGGGGTCTCCATGTTATTTGGATCTGATGTGGATAATGTACTAAAAGACATTCCATCATCCACAGTGACTCTGAGGTCTGTGAAGTCCTTGACCCCACATATACTACAGGATAGTGGTAGAGGTGCATTTTGGAGGTCCACAGGCTATGGATGCTATGGCTACTGTCCACAATACTGTGGTTGAGGAGGGGTCAACCTAGAGGCTATTCCAAGGTGACCAAAGTTTCTGGTTCTGGTGGCACTGACGTCCCCGGCACCTTCTGTCTTCCCACTTCCTCCCCCTCTACTGTGGTCTCTGTGGGTACAAGTGGTGGTGGGGGGATCTCCCATCATCTTCCAATTGGAGGGAAACCACCACAGATGAATGGGTCCTGGAAATAGTAGAGAAAGGACAAGCACTGGAACTACTGTCCAAGCTACCAATGCACTCTCCACATCATTCTCATTATCCTCCAAGCTAATTGTCCCTACAGAGAGAAGAAGTGTGGTATCTACTTCAGAAGGCAGTCAATCCCATCCCCAAAGACAGGAACTGGGGATTTTATTCCAGATACATTCTGGTTTCCAAGTCCACAGGAGAACAACATCCTCTATTGGACCTAAGAGTCTTGAACAAATTAATTGAATATAAAACGTTTCAAATGGTGTCCCTTCAGGCTCTCATCCCCCTACTGCAAACAGGAGATTAGCTCTGTGCTGTGGACATGAAGGATGCTTACCGTTATATCAAAATCTGAACATGCTAGAGGCAGTACCTCCACTTTATGCTGGAGGACAGCCATGATCAGTTCCAAGCCTTGCCGTTTGATTTATCCTTAGTGCTGTGAGTATTTGCTAAATGCTTTGCAGTTGTGGCAGCAGCTCTCTGGAGGAAAGGGCTTTATTTCTTTCCTTATCTGGACAATTGGCTTATGCAGGGCCCACCCAGGGAAGTAATATGTATCCAGAACACAGCAACTGTCTGAGGAGCTGGGTGTTACGGTCACTGTACCAAAATATATCCTCAATTCCTGCCAGCGCCTTCAGCACATTGGTGAAGTACTGGACACGGCAGTGGGCAGGGCACTGCTGCTCATAGACAGGGCTGGGACCCTGATTGCTGAGGCTCATCTGGTACACAGGAGCCATTATGTGTTCACCTGTACAATGCTCTGTCTTCTGGGTCTTATGGTGGCTGCCATTATGACAGGCCCTTTGGCTCGCCTCTGAATACAAATCCTGCAATAGATACTTTGGATACAGTGGGATCACTTGACAAACAAGTTGGAACAAATGGTTCTCATCACATCTCCTCTTCGAAAGTCACTGTCGTGGTGGATGGAATCCCTGCACTTGTTGCAGGTCATCCTATTTTTCTCCCTGACCCTGGTGCAGATCCTCAAAACAGACACCTCCAGTTCAGGGTGGGTTGTCCACTTGGGTCAGTTCTAGACCCAGGGGTTGTGGACCAATCAAGACTTGGATCCCCCACATCAATGTTTTGGAGCTGAGGGCTATTCTTTTGTTGCCTCCAGGCCTTTACAGAACAGCTCAGTCCAAGCTCCCTGTTCAAAAGGATGTGCAATATCAGTGTGATGCACTATATCAACAAGCAGGGGGGCACTCACTCTTACCCTCCGTGCAGGAAGCAATGAGAGTATGGAACTGGGCTTATCTCATGGCCTTCAAATGACAGCCGTGTTTCACCCAAAAGTCCAAAACATCTTGGCAGGCAGGTTAAATCACTCTCAGTCTTGGGTACATGAGTGGGAACTGCAGACCTCCATAGTAAAAAACCTCTTCGCAAGATGGGGTTATCCAGAGTTGAACCATTTTGCATCCCCACACAATGCAAAACTGCAGGATTTCTGCTCAGTTGCTTCTGGGCCTGGATTTGTTTGTCAAGATGTTTTGTCCTTCTCCCGGAAAGGGAGGTTCCTTTATGCGTTCCTTCCAATCCCTCTCATTCAGAGGGTTCTGCTCAAACTGCGGGCAGAACGAGCCTCCCTAACACTAGTGGCTCCCTTCGGACCTCGCCAGATATGGTTTCCCCTTGCTACAGCATCAAGAAGTGGAACCTCCTATTCAACTGCCCCTGTGCCATGGTCTCCTATCAGAGGACAGGGGGTCTCTGGCCCATCCGGACCTGCGATCTCTATACCTGCATGCATGTAATGTCCCCCCAGGTAACTCCTGTCTTGCTGACAGCTAGGAAGCCTTCCACAAGACATCTATTCACTGAAATGGAAGTGTTTTTCCATATGGTGTGCTTCCCATTTTGACTTTTGAGGACACTCCCATTGAAGTGTCCTATCAATACTGTACTAGCCTTCCTCTTGTCTTTATCAGACTCTGGACAGCAGAACTCATCCATTAAGGTGCACTTGGCTGGCACTGCAGCTTTCCATGCCCCTATTGATGGACACATGGTGGCACAACTAGAAGTATCCCTTACATTCCTTATGGGTATCTTGCACATGCATCCCCCGATTTCTAAACTGGTTCCACCTTGAGACCTTAATTTCATTCTATAAAATTGATTTTGGCTCCATTTGAACCTGCTGCAACTTCTGAGATGTGTTTCCTTTCCTGGAAGGCTCTATTTCTGATTGCTATAACTTCTGCCTGAAGGATTTCTGAACATCAGGCACTCATGCATAAGCCCCCTTACCTGGTTTTTCACAAGTTCAGGGTGGCTTTGTGTACCAACTCTCATTTTTTACCTGAAGTGTTTTCTGGCTTCACACCGAATCAGATCATAGACCTATCACTGTATTATCCTGAGCATGCTAACAAGAGTGAGGCATTGCTACATACTGTACACTTGATGAATGTAGAACACTAAGTTTCTACCTGGATCATACAAAGGACTGCAGAAAGTCCTCTGTTTTTTTGTCTTGTTCTTTCCAGTGGGAGAGGGCATACCTGTCATTAAACAATGTCTGTCCAAATGACTGGCTCCTTGCTCTGAATTTTGTTATAGGAAGTACGGTAAGGTACTTCCTGGTGTTGTGCATGGCCACTCTACATATAGTACAGCCACTTCTGTTGCCTGTTTTCAGAATGTTTCATGCAGCTGACATTTGTGCCACTGCTATATGGAGCACTGCACATACTCTCACAAAGTGCTACAGTCTAAACATTGCCTCATGCAGATGTGCTGGCTTTGCTCTTGCCGTTCTGTAAGGTCTTTTGTTCGGATTCATATCAGACTTTGCTATCCTCCTTGGGTACTTTGTACTTCTTGGGAATCATTTCAAAGGTGTGGCCCAATAAAAGAGATCTCCTTGATGAAGATAGAACAGTTACTCACTTTTACAGTAGATCTTCAAGAGAATCTCCACTGGGCCACAGCGCTCCCTGTCCTGACAGGATATTCCTGCCTTCCTGGAGGTTTCCATAAATACGTTATATGTTTTCCAGTTCCATGCCTCTCCATGTGTGTTTGGTACTCACAGTAAGTGACCCTCGGCGCTTATCTCAGGCAGGGAACTGAGGAGCAAGGGGGCCTTCTGCGATTATATAAGTGTGGATGTTGCATGTCATCGTGGGTGGCCCCTAGCTAGCAAAATATTTCTGAGTGGTCCTGATGCCGACAACTTACAATTTCAAAGGTGTGGCCCAATGGAGAAGAGTCTCTCAAAGATCAGCTGTTATGGTGAATAACTATTCTTTTTCATGAATTGGTACATATCAGAATGTTGGACAATCACTGTAAACCCAACCAGTCTATCAGACATTTGCAATAATCTGATGAATTTTTGAGTTTGAAATTATAGAAAAATGCAAGTACAGCAGTGGTATTTCACAGAACATACTTTATGAAATCCCATAGAGACAATAAAAACAGGGTAAAATCTTCACATATACAGTAGTAATAGTAGCTATTTTATTAACTTAAATAATTGGTATTGACTGTGGTATTGGCTATGGCTGGCTACCTTCTTGTCCATTGCTGGGATAAAGGTCATGAACTCATCCACGTGACCTACAAGCAACCAATCAGAGAAGACTTCTATAGGGGCTTGAACCTTCTGACCGTAAAGGAAGTCTCTGACAGTCCGGGACATCCTCCTTCTCCCCCCAGCCCTAAAATCAATTGAAGAAAAAGAGAAACATGGAGAAAAACAGAAAAAGGCAATGTGTTATGTGCACACATCTGTTTCTTCAATGTTTGTGTGCTATACAGTACTTATTTTATTCATTTCAAAAGTTTTGCCAGGAAAGACAATACTTCGCTGGTATCAGTTCATTTCCAGATGCATCCTGGGGGGAGAGGAAAGGGGCAATTTCAAAATACAATGTTCGGAAGAATGTATTACATAGAAACATAGACAATCACAGCAAAAAAGACCACGTGTCCATCTAGTCTGCCCAGAGTTCCCCATCTACCCTTGGACCTATTGTCCATGCAGAGTTTTATCCTTCCTGGTCCACCCCCAGACTCCCCTCACTACTGCTGCTGACCTGGGTAACCACCGAACTCTTCTTTCTGTCCCAGCCATGACTGTAACCATTTATGGTCTGGGCGGCCACCACCTCCTCAGGCAGGCTGTTCCACCATACCACCAACCTTTCGTGGCACGTCCTCAAATTCCTCTTAAACCAGTTTCCACTTGTGACCTCAGGTTCTTGACTATATACACATGCTAGATAGTTCTTCACCTTTCTTATTCCCATCAAGAACTTGAATGTCTCTATCATATCCCCGCCTGTTCTCCACCTGGTATGTGTTCAATGCTTTGAGATGATCTTCCTAAGATCTGCCTTTTTGGCCCTGAATCATCCTGGTCACCCTGCGCTGTGCCATCTCCAGCCTGACCCTGTCCTTCCTTAGGTGAGGACTTCCAGAACTGAGCACAATATTCCAAGTATGCCTCGCTAGTGGCCTATATAAATGTAGCACCTGGACGCCATGTCCCAATGGGCTGTTACCCCTGCCTGGCTGGTCACAAACCACGTTGAGGGGCCTGGATTCCCATTTCTGATTTTAAAGTGGTTCTTTCCCAAGATAACATTTATTTTGCAGTGCCTCCACCCAGAGTATACTTTAAGTGGGTCTGATATCTGGCTAGTACAACCCCCTGGGGTGCTGTACTCGCTCACATTACATGCAGTCATCCCAAACATGGACTAGCATTAAACCAACCCCCCAAATTCCATTTTACTGAATTTTTGAAACAGTCTAATAATATGCTCATGACACCAGGGTTGTAAAAAATGGTTAACCAACAATTCATTTACATGGGGAGAAGGGTTAGGAAAGGGTAATTGGAAGAAGAGATTAAACAACAGTTCAAACATCTCATAATGCTAGTCACCCACCAACCCTCTGAAGGATTCAGGTTTAACTCTCTAACTAACTGCTTAGAAGGTTAAGATTACACACTCCACAACTTGTACCAGCCCCCAGTCCAGATAAGGACCCCGCAATCCTCTCTCTGGTTACCCAGTACTACATGTGGCAGGCCTGATGCAGTTGCAACTGGTTGGCTGGCATTGGCATGCTTAAATGAAAGCAGAATCAACTTTTACTTTTAATTGGAACCTCTTGAACAATCTGGCCAAACTGAACTCTGTAGATAAGCAGGCAAACTTTCATTCTAGCATTTCCACTGTACTGAGCAGACACAAAGTAATAACTATTTACAGTCCCTCCAAAGGCAGAGCAGACTCTGCTTACTCATGGTTCTGTAGTCAGACATTTTCAGGTTCAGCAAGGATTCTTGCAGGCCAATATGAGGTAGACATAATTTGTAGAGTTTGTATCTTGCTGAGGTGCATGGTGAGGGCTTGCGTGGATCCCCAGTTAGACTCTTGCAGCTTCTCTCTGTCTCCCTCTCCCCCCCCGTCTCTCCCCCCCCATCTCTTTCATTCATTCATATATATTCCGGTTGACTTTTCAACCACACTGCCAGCATAGCAGCTGTGGCCCTTTTCATTCAGACAGTCTTAGACCTAAGTCTCTTCTCACTCCTGGAGATATATACTGGAGCTTAAGGCAGGTCTCCCTACCAAAGAAGGCACATTTTGAACTGCAGTAAATTCACTTTACACAGTAGCTTCTCATAAGCTAGATCACAAGTAAACAGTCCCTCTTGGCAAGCATGGCATTGCAGCTCCAGTCAGAACATTAAACTTCTCACAGGCAATTTCTGGCAAGCTCCTTGTTCCAGGGGAGGCTCCCATTCCATTCCTGTAGCAACTGGACCATCACATGGCCGTTTCACAAACACCCTCCCAATGCATCCCAGCATGCAACTAGCCTTTAGTGCCGCCTTCTCACACTGTCTACCCACATTCAAGTCATCTGATATCAAGATACCCAGGTCACATTCCTGGTTAGTTGCAGCTAATCTTTCTGCACCCAAGTAGTACTCCCTTTTTGGGTTGCTTCTTTCTAGGTGCATGGTTTTGCACTTTTTGGTTTCAGTTGCCATGCTCTGAACCATTCCTCCAGTTTCTTTAGGTCTGATTCCATTTTCTTTATTCCCTCTGGGGAGTCCACCTTGTTGCATATCTTGGTGTCATCTGTGAACAGACACACCTTTCCCTGGAGTCCATTTGCAATGTCGGCTATGAATACATTGAATAGTAGAGGCCCCAACACTGAGTCCTGGGGTACTCCGCTGGTTACCTCTCCCACTTTTGATAATGTGCCATTTACCTGCACTCTTTGTGTTCTCCCATGCAGCCAGTTTTTCATCTGGTCTACCACCTCCTGTTCCACCCCCATGCAGTCTAGCTTCTTTACCAACCTTCTATGTGGAACAGAGTCAAAGGCCTTGCTAAAGTCCAGGTAGAGAACATCAACTGCTGCCCCCTTATCAACTGTCTTAGTAAACCAGTTGAAGAATTCAATCAGGTTTGTTTGACAGGACCTCCCCTCTGTGAACCTGTGTTGCTTACGATCCTCCTGACTGCTGGATTCTAGGAATGTTAATATTCTCTGCTTGAGTAAGGATTCCATCAATTTCCCTATGACTGAAGTGAGACTCACTGGGTGGTAGTTCCCTGCCTCCTTTCTGCTCCCAGATTTATGAAGTGGGACCATCGATACCATCTTCCAGTCTTCTGGAACCTCTCTGCTCATAACTGATTTAGTAAATAGGTCCGCCAGGGGTGCTGCCAGTTCCTTCCCTAGTTCTTTCAGGATTCTGGGATGTATATCATTTGTTCCCATGGCTTTATCCACTTTTAATTTGTTTAACGCCTCCAAGACTTGTTCTGCCATGAAAGGGGTTGTATCGACTACTCGTCCAGTGGTGCTGTTACTAGTTGGCTCTGGTCCATTGCTCCCTCCTCCTTTGTACACACAAGTAGAAGTACCTGTTGGGGACTTCTGCATTCTCTCTATCCTCTTCTACTAGTTTTCCTTCCTCCCCTGCTAGTCTAACTAGTGCCCCCTTAGTTTTCCTTTTTTCCCTTATGTACCTAAAGAAGGTTTTGTTGCCTCACTGTGCCCCTTCTGCAATTTTCACCTCAGTCTGGGTTTTAGCCTTCTTAATCACCTTACTTGCCTCCCTCAGTTTTTCTTTATATACTTCCTTATCTTCTTCTTTATTTGATACTTTGTGTCTCCTATAGGCAGCCTTTTTTTTTTCTTTCACTATAGTTGCTACTTCTTTTGAGAACCAGAGAGGGTTTCTTTTCTTTTTTGCCTTACTTGCCCTTTTGGCGCATTGGTCTTTGACTGTCTTAACAACTCCCTTAAGGCTTTCCCACATTTCTTCCACCTTCTCCCTTCTGTGATTCTTTAAATCCTTGCTATGCTTTCCCTCATTTTCTGGAAGCCAGCTTTCCTAAAATCTAGGACCCTAATTTCGGAGTGGCTTGTGTCCTCTGCTGTGTTCACTTTGAATCCGACCGTACGGTGGTCGCTATTTCCCGGATGGCATCCAACTTCAATCCCCCTTACCCTCTTGCTGTTGGTGAGAACTAGATCCAGGATGACTTCTCCCCTTGTTGGGGCATCTACAAGCTGCCTCAGGCCTGCTCCCATCAAGGCCATTAGAAAGTCCCTGCTTCTTCTTCTTGCTGCTGTATGTGTTTTCCAATTTATGTCAGGTAGGTTAAAATCCCCTACCAATATCACCTTGCCTTTGTCCATCATTTTGTGCATTTTTAGAGTAGTTCCTTGCCCTCCTTTTCCCCCCCTGTGTTGAGAGCCTATATACCACTCTGATTCTGATATTTGCCCCATTCCCTGTATTAGCTGTTAACCACAGTGCTTTGGCCTGACTAGGAGACCCCTGTATCTCTGTGTTTTTATTCTCTCCCTGACGTATATTGCCACCACTACCCCTCTTTTCTCTTTCCTGTCCTTTCTGTATAGATTTTACCCCGGGATTGCTGTGTCCCAGCTGTGGTTATCTGCATACCAGATTTCTGTCACTGCTATCCAGTCTAGGTCTTCCTCTGCCATTGTGGCCATGAGGTCTGGAAGTTTGTTTGTTAGACTCCTAGCATTTGCAACCGTTGCCCCCCATATACAATACCCTGCCCCCCCTTTGTATAGTGTTATTTACCACTTTTTTTGTTGCTCTGGCTTTCTGGCATTCTTTGCAATTTTTTGCTTTTTTGGATGTTTGGGGAGTGGTGTCCTGCACAGTGGTCACTGTGGTGAGGGCTGTCACCATCTTATCATTTCCCAGTTTAAAAGACTTTGCTTCCTGGCATGATTTGCAATTTTTTGCCTTCCACTGGGGAGTTACATAAAGGTAGTAGTACTTTCTTTTTCTTGCTGTCAATACCCCTTCCGACACACCACGGCATCCTATTAGCCTTACTATAGGCTTTGTTACACTGTCTTGATTGTTTGAGTGAGTCACTACTGATGACTCCATCCCTTCCTCTCTGTAGTGTTCAGTTAAACTCCTCTCATCCACTACTCTGTCCTGTTTTTCCCTATGTACTCCTCCCCATGGATGGGGCTTACTGGTTGCCCCAAGGGACCCTGTTCTTGCTCCTGTTCCCCACTGCCTCTCCACTGCCAGTCCAGGATTTGTATGGTCCTTAAGGTCTCTGTCTGGCCCCACAATGCTTAAATCCCAAAAGGGGATGGGGGAGTTACCATCACTGCACCTCCACCTCTTTTGGCACTTTAAGAGTGCTTGCAGGGTCCACGCATGCGTGGGAGTGCTCCACCATTTTTGGACCACTGCAGCAGTCAAGTAATCACCTCTCTGGTGGCTTCTACCCCAAAAATAAATTAGACGGGGGCCGGACACATGGAGGAGGTGATTTAGGAGTGGGCAAGGTGTTTTGTTAAGGAGCACATATAAGCACTCAGAACAGGGGGTACATATTGATGAGCGCTCATAAATAGTAACAAGTTGTCAAGCTGCCAGGAGGGACTGTGTATATCGGCATCCATGACGGGTGAACTAGACCACTTAAATGTATAATTTAGCAGCCACTTGACAGGGAGCAAAAGCTAATTTTGGACAATGGGGCAACTGTGTATAAAGACTGCTTTGTTTGGCTGCAGGAGCTCTGTAAAGATAGTACTGCTGTAAAACTGAATGGAACAGTGCATTAAGCAGTCATCTTTGTCACTTTAACCCCCCTGTGCCAGCCAGTCACTAGCTCACATGCCCAAAGACTGGCGAACTGCCTTATGGGGGAGGTGTGAACTTTATTCCAGGTGCCAAAACCCATTTACCAATCAATAATCAAACCAGGTTGATATTTATTAGTATTTGCGAATGTTAGGAGGATCTAACCAATTAGAAGCTGGGATTTTTTATGTGTGAAACCCCAGGAACTTTGGACAGTTTGGGCAGTCTGGTCTGGGTTCTGATCAAGTCAATGGGGGGCTCATACTGTGTGCTTGGAAAAGTTGGAAACATTTCCAAGACCTTATTGCTCAAATGGTCAATCTCCTGAGAATCGGAAAAAGGGATTTATTTTGCCTGAAGGAACTGTGGTTACAGTTGAATGTCCAAGGCATTTGGGAGACCGTTTTTTTTGGTTTGAAGATCCAGAGTTCGCAGTGAGCCTGCAGCAGTGTGGTTAACCCTGAACCTAGAAAAGAGGGTATTTAGAACTGTGTGTACCAGAGCCTAAAGTTGGCACTGGATCTGAAACTGAGGACATTTGTGGAGAAGGACTGTAGATATTCAGAGCTCAGGAAGTTGTTGGCCTTGCTGAAATCCAGCTGTGGAATGGTGGAGGCTCACTTCAGAGACTGTACATCGCATAGCTAATAACCACTGGCAAGGTGGAATTCGGATATCTTGTTGCTATACACCGGAGATAATTATTTCTGTTCCGGCAAAAGGTTAAAATTGCAAACTTCACCACTGGAACTTGGAGCCAGGTAGGGAACCTGCTAACCTCTATTGAGTGAGGCTGACAGGGCTGCAGGGGGCCATGGGTGCTCGCGTGAATGTAGAACACTCTGGACCCATTTGGGGAGCCGGACTGTGCGGTCACTCCTGGGTCTGGGTTCCCTTGTGGCCTAGTAGGTCTTGCATTTATCCTCTGTAATCTGGCCTGCTTGGTGGGCTGAAGGTGACAAGCTGCTAGAATCTTCAAACAAGTCAGACGGTGACAAGCTGAAAGTCTGTTCAAAAGCAAGCCCAAGGTCAACCAGCTGCCACCAATTGCTTCATTTTCCAGACCAGTAGTCACTGCCCATTTGCTTACTGCCCCTTGCAGTGAATTGTTCCCTATTGCTCGAACCAACTATTACTGGTACCCAGATCTCGGTGTCTGCAGACCGTGAGTAACCCAGGGTTTGCCCTGCCATGGGAGATTAATTTAAAGCTGTTAACACTTTTGAAAAAGCCTACTCCAAGGACCCCAATGCCAGCCAACCCACAGCAACTAGCAGGCCTGCATTAAATCAGGGTACCCTGCCAGGATAGAAAAGGGAGGAGGGGTTTGCAGTGGTACCAGTGGGGGTGGGCACTGTTAATGTTCTGGCCTACGGGCCTTGTTAACTTAAACAAGCCTTTTATTCTCACAGTAATCCCATGTCCAGGTTCCCCTTCCCTAGCCCTACCCCTCAGAATAAAGCTATGTTTTGTTCTTTGCAAATTCTGTGTTATGAGCATATTGTTAGTTACAGCCATTAAGTATATGTATTTTACTGTATTGGCAAACAACATGGTATTCAGTGCATGGGGTGACTAGAAAGGGAAGGTGGGTAGGTACAGCGTCCCAGTGGGCTTGCACTATTAGAACACCTGGCCCACTGTCATCTTACTCTGGGTGGAGGCACTGCGCTACTTTATTTCTGTTCTGGGAAAGAACCCCCAATTACCATCGAAACAGAACCTAGGCCCCTTAAACTGCATAGTAGTCAACAGGCAGAGGTAGCAGCCCACTGGCACCCAGCATCTGGGCTACATCTAGGACCATAACCTTGCATTTTTTGCTATTGAATTTCAAATGCCAAGCCTTAGACCACCTCTCTAGCCTTTGTAGATCTCTCTGCATCTCCTTGATTCCTTTATCACTAACTACCCTACAGAGCTTCGTGTCATCTGCAAAGAGACACAGCTTGCCCCAGATGCCCACTCCAATGTCTTTGATGAACATATTGAAGAGGACAGGGCCGAGGACAGATCCCTGCGGCACCCCACTTGTGACCTCCCTCTCTTCCGATTTGACCCAGTTTACCTTCACCTTCTGCTGTCTCTACTTAAACCAGTTTCCCATCTTTCTATGTCCCTAGCCACATACAGGTCCTCCAGCTTCTTCAGCAGTCTTTTGTGTGGCACTGAGTCGAAAGCCTTGCTGAAATCAAAGTAGGGTAAATCCAAAGCATGGCCCTTATCTACTACCTTCATTACCCAGTCAAAGAAAAGTACCAGGTTGGTCTGACAAGTCCACCCTACCACAAACCCATACTGTTTACTATCCTGAGACTGTAGTCCGATTGCCATCTTTGAATAGGTCTGTAATTATTGCCTGGTTGCTCCTTGCCCCCCCCCCAACATGTAGAAGGACTACATCTGCTACCCTCCAGTTTTTTGTAACTACCCTGTTTGACTTGAGCTATTGAGTAGCACTACTAGAAGCTCAGCCTTGAGGATTATAAGCCCTTGCTGGACCCTTTCTCTGGTAAATACTGGCTGCCTCATTTCAGAAATGCCCCTGACCGCCACCTCAATGCTAGTTTCATGCAGGGGCCCACTGTCTTCCTCTGTGAGGACAGAGCAGAAGTAATTGCTAAAGAGTAGTGCTTTTTGTTCGTCTTGCTGTAGTACCCTTCCCCACTTGCAACCTAATAATACTCCTTCCCTTCTTCTTAATACGTCTGAAGAATTGTTTTTCCCTGAATTAATATGGAAATAAGTACAAGCAAAATGAGCAAATTACAGGCAGTGCTTCTGAGGAGAAGTGATACAATGCAATAAATGCAAAAGAACAAAAATAAGAACAACATGCACCAGTGCACAGCAAATGCAGTACTAAGAAAGGGTGGCGGTAGTGGCTGAAATGGGCAGAGGTGAAGTTTTACTAGTGGCAGCAGACAAAAGTCCAGGTCCCAGTGTCAGGAGAAACTGCAGGAGCGAGTAGTGAAATCATGGAGGAGAGATTTCAGAGCATGAAGGGTAGGAGCAGAGCAAATGGAAGGGGGAGACAGAGAGCCCCAGAATTTAGGGAAGCAGAAAAATAATGCAGTTTGACCAGCAAAAGGTTTCAGTGGGGTAGAGCAAAAGTCAGAGCTCTGAAGAGAGTAAGAGATAGTGGTGGTAGTGAAAGGGGTGTTGGGGGAGGGAGCAGAGAGGCAAGGTAAAATGGGAGGGTGCCAAACCAAAATTTGGAGATAAAGGAGGCACAGTGGGTGATGTGCCTGGCATCAAGAGAGGGGAAGGAGAGGGAGATGTGTAAAAACAGTGGAGAGTGCTCAGGGGGTTTTCGAGGGCAAATCAACAGAAGGAGCGAAGAGGTGATCCAGTCTGGCTAAGGTGGACTTGGGAGCAGCACTGTAAACAATGTCACCATCGTTAAAAATGTGAAGTATCATCTTCGAGAGGCTGTCTCTGTGGGCAGGAAGTGACTGCTTGAACTCCAGCTGTTGCCTATTTACCTTAATCCTATTTTTGTACCTATTTTAATAACTCAGCTCTACTGGTTTCTCACCTGCCCCCTTGCCTTTTATTTATCATTATACCATGAAAGCGAGAATACACTATGGCAAATAAACACTCACAGTGACCAGCTCGATCATTTCTATCGACTACGGTCTGGTGGTGTATGGTGTTGCCTCAGATACAACTCTTAAAAGGATCAACACAGCACTAAACAAGTCATGTACTGTATGCCAATAACCGGATCCTGCAGGCTTATACATACCTGTGAATTATATTCTCAGACCAATTGGCTGCATCTGAAAGGTAGGATGAAATACCAAGTATGTCTCCTAGGGAAAAAAACCTGCCTAGGCCTAACCCATCCAGCAGTCCAGCATCTCTGCACTCCAGTGAACAATCCTCATTGGACACGAGGCATGACCAGATAGACTCTCCAAGTCCCTTTTTGCCAAACCTCACAAGCTCAGTGGTCCTTTGCCTACTGTGCACCTTGTTGGCTAAATGACTTCCCCTGTGACATAATGTCTGAACCTAAACCAAGACCCTTTAAGAGAAAACTTTGCAGCTGTGACTGCCAATCCTAATTAGCATTACCCCAACTTTTCCCTGCATCATCGTCCCACCTACCTCCCTACCCTACCTGCCACTGTCTTCACCCTCCTCTCCACCCCCAGCCCCTCTTGCCGCCATCTCCTTCCCAAACACCCCTGTCAACCTTCCCGTCACCACACACCTCCACCCATTCACTACTCTCCCCTTGCCTCCATATCTTACCTCCCCCCCCCCCCAGTCACCCACCCCTTAACCAGACCAGGTCAACTCTGACTGATTCTCTCCTGCTTGAAACAATACTGTAATAAAGTGCAAATACTGCTCACTTTATTTGTCTCTCTGTGCACCAGTTTATCTGATGTTCTCTTGTATTTTTTGAAACCAGACAAGGTCAGCTCAGAATGATTTACTTCTGCCTGTCATATTCAGCAAAATATGCCTATTGCTCTGCATGACAAATGTTTTGATTCTCTTATTTGTATTGTTTGTCTGATTGCTGTAGTTATGACGTGGAATCTTTGTAAATGAGCTTTCAGCTCAAAGGTATTACAATCCAAGAATTAAATACATAAGTAAATATAAAAACATGGTTATTCTAGCAGGTGGCACTTATGAACTGAAAATAAACACAATGTAATTTTATTTATTTTTTGGTGACGGAAAGGAGTACTAGACAGGACTGTCTGTTTTCATCCTTCTCTTGGAGAGAGGGGATCCAGATGCAAACCGAGTTAAATTGAACCAGGTTAAGCTGTTAGTGGTATGGTATTTTGGTGAAAGGGGGAAATCTGGCCAGGACACAAGGGAATTCCCACTACTTTTCTCAAGATGTGCTATGGGATCTATAACGGCCATCTGAACAAGCACCAGAAAAGGCAGAAGGGGGCCTCCATTACTCCAGAAGTGTCATCACTATAGTGTATGGTGGAACGCAGTTGTGCATGGAAATCCATGCTTGGAATATCCTTGTTCTCCTGCACTGAGTATGTCTCAATCTTGTTGTGCTGAACTCAGTACGTCAGTAGTGCAGCACAACAAAATCGAATGGCTTCTCGTGCTGCAACCACCATGCACCACAGCTGTCTTAAAATCAAATGTGAATCTACCGCCACACACAACAACGGCAAATCGTACTTCTCATCCGCGAAAGTGACAGCCCTCTGAAGTAATAATAAAAGAGTGATCGTGTAATGTGCCTGGTGGAATTAGAGAAATGGAACGTTTTTTTTTTCTCACCCTGCTCAGAATGTACCGGCAACATGGAAGAAGCTCACCCGAGGGACATAAGCAACACGATTTATCCGCATGTGGACCCATCGATACATAAAAAATAGAAATGGACATTTTCTCTGCTCAGATAAGCCATTTTTTTCTATGTGCCATTTATCTGAATTGTAGCAAGGATATTTGTTTCTTGTCTCCCTGCTTGTTATTGTACTTCTAAAGTAAACAAAAAATGTTTGCCATCACACCGCGTCCGTTTTTTTCCATTGCGACTCCCCATACACTATAAAAGGTTGTCTATGGGGAATTTTGCACAACAAGTGTATTCGTTAATCTCGAGGTATCCATGGCATCATGAAACCTCTCGAGCTACACTCTCGAGGTTACACGTTGCCATGGATACCTCTCGATCGAGAATACCCTTGTTGTGCATGCCTCGCCATAGATAATCCTCTATGCTTAACATTACTCCAGTGACATCATTATTTAAATGCAGAACCATAGAATTTGCCAGCAGATAAGGACCGCTTGGCCCACCTAGTCTGCTCATTCTTCCCTGCCTATAGTATCACTGCACTTGATCTCTGGCCTATTCACCCACCCCACCCCGCTTTCCTTTCCTCAAGATTCCCGTATGCCTATCCCATGCATTCTTGAACCCCACCACTGTTTTTTCCCCCACCACCTCTGCTGTAATACTGTTAGTAATAATAATAATAATAAAATTTATTTAGTTAAGCGCCTTTCAAATTTTCAAGGCGCTGTACATAAAGCATCAAATCATCAACATATCAATACAAACAATAAAACAATACAGCAAATATAACATATTAAAAATAACCAATTACGGTATAACAGGGAATGCCCTATCCCATAAAAATGACTTTAAGGCCCTTTTAAAACTTTCCACCATTGTACTCTCTCGGAGCTCACGGGGCAGAGAATTCCAGAGGGAAGGAGCCGCGAAACCAAAGGCACAGGCTCCAGAGGACTTCAAATTTACCCTTGGAATCTCCAGCAACTCCTCGTCAGCAGAGCGAAGCTGTCTCAGAGGGGTGTAGGGCACCAGAAGCTCTTTCAAGTAGTCAGGACCTAACCCGTGTAGGGCTTTGTAGGTCAAAAGACCCACTTTAAAGGTGAACTGCCACTGTATTGGCAGCCAGCACAGAGTGTGCAGCACTGGGGTAATATGAGACCTTCTTGATGCCCCAGTCAACAAACGTGCTGCTGCATTCTGCTCTAGCTGCAAGCGGTGGATATCAACCCCAGCAAGCCCTAGGTATAGGGAGTTACAGTAATCAAGACGAGATGTCACAAAGGCATTGACCAAAACCGGCAAGTCACCAGGTGGAACCAGGTGCCTAATCCTGGCGATATTTCCTGGAATTCACCACTCTTTCTGTGAAGTACTTCCTCACATCTCTCCTGAATGTACCCCCTCAAGCTTCTTACTGTGCCCCCTTGTTCTTGAGCACATTTTTTCTGAAAAATACTTCCCATCTGTACTTTATTTACCCCTGTGAGTTATTTAAATGTTTCTACCCCCCCCCATCTTTCAGGAAATACATATATGGGTTCTTAAGCCATTCCTCACAGGGCTTTTGATGCAGACCCTCCACCATTTTAGTTGTCCTTCTCTGGACTGCCTCCACTCTGTCCATGTCTTTCCGGACATGTGGTCTCCAGAACTGGACACCATACTCTAGGTGGGGACTTACTAGTGATCTATACAGAGGCAATACCACCTCCTTCTTTCTGCTGGTGATACTGCTCCCTATGCACCCCATTATCCCATTAGCCCTCCCAAATGCCTTGTCACACTGCCTGGCTACCTTTAGGTCATTCAATATGATTACCCCCCCAGGTCTCTTTCCTGCTTGAGGGTCATCAGTACCACTCCTCCCATGTTGTACTCTGCTCCTGGTTTCTGTGCCCTAAGTGCATTTTTCTGCACTTTTTCCCATTGAAACCCAGTTGCCTTACCCTTGACCACTTCTTACATTTTCTCAGGTTTCTGCTCATCCTTTCCCCCACCCGGAGTGTCCGCCCTATTGCAGATTTTGGTGTCATCCTCAAGTAGGCAGACTTCCCTTCCAGCCCCTCTGCAATGTCACTTATAAGACATTAAAGAGGACCAGTCCCAGCACTGATCCCTGAGGCACCCCCCCGGTCATCCTCCCTTCTTCTGAGTGAACTCCATTTACCACCGCCCCCCTGCCACCTATCCCCTAACCAGTTTCTTACGCAGTTCATCACCATTGGACCCACTCCAAAGCTGCTCAGCTTTCTTACTAATCTTCTATGTGGAACATTGTCGAAAGCCTTACTAAAATCTAGGTAGGCCACATCCACTACTCCCCCCTAATCTAATTCCTTGGTCACCCAGTCAAAGAAATCTATCAGATTCATTTCACATGACCTCCCCCTCACCAGGGAATCCATGCTGCCTTGGGTCCTGTACTCCATTGTATTCAAGATATTCCACAATCCTTTCCTACAGCAGTGACTCCTTTATTTTTCCCACTACTGATGTTAGTCTGACTGGCCTATAATTGTCAGCCTCTTCCCTGTTACCACTTTTGTGAAGTAGGACTACATCAGCCCTCAAGTATCATTCCTCTTTCTAATGAGCTATTAAATAGGGCTGTCAGAGGTGCAACCAGTACCTTTCTGAGTTCCCTCAATACCCTTGGATGCACCCCATCTGGTCCCTAAATTGGTGACCAGGAAAGTCACACTAAGCCAAGGCTTGTTTCCAGGTGTCATCTGGTAGAGGGGATACATGGGAGACAAAGTGCAGAAGTCCAGACTACAATAAAAAAAAATGCTAAAAGGGAGACAGTACAAAACTCAAAAATACAGGTAAATAAATAGTCACAGAAAGAGACTATGTTCATGCCTCTATGGCCTTTAACCATGCACCTGGTTAGACCACACTTGGAGTATTGTGTGTAGTTCTGGTGCCCATATTTGAAGAAGGACATCATGATGCTGGAGGGGGTGCAGAAAAGGGCAACCAAGATGATTAAGGGATTGTGGGACAAACCCTATGAGGAGAGATTGAGGGAGCTCAACATGTACTCCCTGGAGGATAGGAGGGAAAAGGGGGACATGATAGAAACCTTCAAATACTTAAAAGGTATGGATAAGGTTAGATCAGAGGACATGTTTAACTTAAAGGGGGAGGGGTCCACAAGGCGGCACAGCCTGAAATTGATGGGGGGAAGAATTAGAAGGGAAATGAGGATGCACCATTTCACAGAAAAGGTGGTGGCAGAGTGGTGCAAATTGACAGAGGAAGTCATCTCACAGAAAACTGGGCAGTTTTAAGAAATTGTGGGACAGGGTCAAATTGGAGGTCAGTTCTGTGGGAGGGTGGGGGAAGGTAGGGCAGGGGAAGATAAATCCAGGGGAGAAATGGGGGAGGGGAAGGGGAAGCTACAGCGGAATAAGCTGTGTGCTGCATGCTGCTTGAGCAGACTTGATAGACCACAATGGCCAGTTTCTGCTGGCATGTTCGTATGTTTGTAACCAATGGCAAAGCAGTTCTCACAATACCAATGATGTTACAAAGGCTTTGTGCTGCTTCTAGGCCAGCAATTAAACACAAACAAAAAACAGTAAAATTTTCATGCAAAGAGCTAATTCCAAAGCTATACTGTTTAAAGAAATGTGGTATAAATAGAATATGAAATTACCTGACTCAAAATATGCAATTTATCATCACTCATGATAGGGCACGGCTTTCGTGATTGACAAATGGTATCGCTACTTCTGAGTTCTGGTTCTGGATTTTCAAAAGGTAACGCAGGGCTTGCATGAATCCCTGCATCAGACCCATTTTTTGGTGCAGCTGCACCCGATTTTTGTACATGGAGCGCAGTTGTGACAGTTTCCTCAACTGACAGCATCTTGTGCCAATGATTTGGTCCACGCCTCGTAAAAAGGGTCCCCCAAATGGTGCAAGTTAGACCAGGGAAAACTGATCTAACTTGTGGATTTTGGCGTGCGGGACTGAAAATCATGATCAGCAGCCAGGAGAATGCTGCAAGCCCCCATGTGCCAAATGATTGGTGCACCAAGGGCTTGTGGCATTCTTGGGGCTTTGAAAATCTAGCCCACGGTCTTTTTCCCTGACTCTTAGAGAAAAGTTGCATATTTGGACTGGTCTCAGGCCATTACATTTCGCCGTTTTTTTCTACTCATGCTTTTTATTGGCATATCTCGTCAGGTGCAGTATCCAGTGATATACAGTACAGTACACTGTGGGTCTGATCTGGTGTCTGTCTCCTACAAGCCCACCTCAGAAAAAAAGACCCCCTTCCCGCCTATATTGCTGTTTTTGGCCTCAACTCTTTTTCAATACTGGTGTCTGTTCCTGCCCTGCATAGCTTTGTAGACTTTTGTATTCCAAGGCATCTCCTTTTGTGAAGATTTTCTCCTCTGTTGTCACGCACTCAATCCTCAGGCCTCGGGGTTATAGCCACACCAGCTCACCCCAGTCCTCTGCAAGCCTTACCACTCCCACTCATGGGGATACACGCAGCTCCATGCCAGAGAATAGCACTGGGCATCATCTGAGTGGCAGCTTGTGTTTTTTTTTTACCTCTTGTTTTTCTTCCTTTCCTACCATCCGTGTGGTAGGCATCAGCCTCTTCATGCTACATACAGTGTAAAGTGCGAGTGCTGAACCTCTCACAAAGAAAAAAAGGCCTCCTAGCCAACTGTGAGGGGTCACTCTCTCTGCATTCAGCAGAACTCCCCAGCCCTGGCTGCACCCAATCCTGGCTCCGAGTCCACTTCAGAACCTGAGCCACTGGCACGCAAGCGTGACCCACTTCCGCAGGGCCATTAGGGTGGCCCCAAGGCATCTCCTTATGGAATAAAATGAATTGCCCTCTTGATGATGAATACCACATATTTTATTCATTAATTGCCAAAACAACCTTCTGCTGCCTTGCTTTGTGTTTCAGTTTCTCTGATATAACTCATTCGCTTTGCTCCACCATTCCTCCCTGGTTGAATAAACTTTTTTATCCCCTTTCTATGATGCATTTCTTTGTTTTAATGACCAAAACAGAAGATAGTTTAGATGGACAGATAGATAGATAGATAGATAGATAGATAGATAGATAGATAGATAGATAGATAGATAGATAGACAGACAGACAGACAGACAAAAGGCAGCCCATCTGTGCATCTATACCATTACCGCTCACGATGCCACGACCCAGGTTTGAGAGAGAGCCAAGGTCACTGGGGGCCAGCCGAGGGAAAGTGGATGGAGAATCCCACTGGATGCTCACCTTCTCTGTTGAGGGTGGGTGTCAGATGCTGCTGCAGGAGTCCCACTGGGGTGGCCACAGGTGGAGTTGAACAACGGTGCTGCAGGAAGGGACAGGATGCTGGCTGGTGCTGCACAACACGCGCTTTAATGCACATACTGTAACATCCTTGCTGCTGGTGTCCCAGGGGCTGGTAAAACAGAGGAAAAAAGCCAAGTCTGCAGCAGGATGGCGTAGGACTTCTGCAGGCCCCACACTGTTCACGTTTTTTCCCTCTCTACTGGGATTTGATCTTTGCCAGAGAGGTTGGGGCTCCCCTTTGTGGCCCCATCATGGAAGGTACCCCACAGAAGACAGAGGCGGTGTTACGGTCCATGGAGAAGACAGGAGATAGGGTAGGGGGGATTTGCAGAAGGAGGCTGGCTAGAGTTGAAGCATGAAAAAAATAATACGGTGGATGGACAGATATATAGCTAGATAGACAGACTGACAGATACATTTTAATATAGCCAGGGAAGCCACTCTCACTGTTGTAAAAGTAGTTTATGCACATTCTTAGGGTGTGAGAACCACAAAATGAAAGCTGTGAGGGTGGGGGATGTAGGAAGCCTGGGATGTTGCTACAGGATAATGCATAGAATTCAGGCTGCCTGATGGCTTAACTGGCTCATGCTGCATTATGGCTCCTCCAGACCAGTGGCTAAATAGCAAACTTGTTAATAAAAAATAAATACATAACACTGACAGCCCTGACATCTCAGTTACAGGAAGTGGGGGGAGCCAACCCAAGTACCTCTGCTAATGTCCTGCTTCCCTTCCCGCCACAGCCAGATACTGGACTTAAATAAAGATGCAGTGCAGTCTATACCGGGCTGTCTAGTTGGCAGAAAAATATGCTCCTGTACAGCGGGCAGCACTTTAAGTAACAATCACTATGTATATATGGGGCTTAGGTTACTGGTAAGAAGTGGAGATCTCAGCTATTGCAAAGGTTACCTGGTAAGTGACGCTCCATGTATATGCGGTGATAAAGAGCGTGCACAAAATTCAGGCTGCGTGACTACTTATATGGCTTGTGCACTATGGCTCCTCCTTGCTGAGAGGTTACCACAATAGAAATCTGTGCCTAAGATTTCTGTGGTTAGTGCTGCCATCTTTAAGACTGCACTCCCACGAAATCCTGAACGTAGATTTGGACTAATTAAATAGGTAGCGCTGTGCACAGAACAATGTAAGGAGAGTCCCTCCACCTCCCTCATTCAAACAGAATGGAGCTCGTGTTCACAGGTCCAACTGGGGCCAACTGCAAATGTTACAACTACAACTTAAGTGCATTGAACATGTCTGAGCTCCCCAACCGCCCCAGCCTGGCTCGACTAAGACACCCACCCCCTCCAGCAGCATCTCTGCCAAGGTCAATTGAGAAATCACCCATCAGGGTCCAAGAGGAGGGCAAGAAATATTACTTAAGTGTCCCAGGCATGGTTCAGGTAGCTGTGGTATCCACAGCATCAGCAGTGGATGGTTGTTACGTGGCTTGGAGCTGTGCTATGATGTCTTTCTTTAGCGTGGTCCATGTGGTGCTTTGGGCCAGTCTCGGGCCGTGCGTCAGCACAGAGCTGAGTCAGCAGGGTCCCTACTTTTTGACAGTCCAGTAGTATACCTCAGTCAGCTAATGCCATCGCTGCAGCCTCTGCTGACTCAAATATTTGCTTCCCCTCCAGAAAAAAAACACACTACAAGTTGTGCTGGGTTGGAGTCTCGAATTTCAAATGTTGCCTCCTGGGCACTGGCAGGATAAGGATTTAGGCATGCTGTTGATTCATTATGGGGGGGAGGGATCATTATCAAAGAAAACTGCATTATTTTCAAAAGTCACTTAGCCTGATATGGGTTTTGCAAAGACAGTAAATGGGTACTGTAGTTGTTTGTCCACTTTATTGGCTTGATCAGATAATTATTTTTAATAGCTTTTGCTGCAGGAACCAGGCTCACTGTCAGCTGCAGACTTCACTTTCTCTGCTGAACACATATATCTCTGCCAGAGGGAGAGGGGAGGACAGAGGGAAGGGGAACGTCATAACTTCGATCAGCTGCTTGCTGACCTGCTTCATGCAAATTAAAGGACCAAAGCCTTCTCTCATAGGAGCACTTTGGTCCTTCCAAGTACACAAAGATTCCACCCAGTAAACACAGACCACTGTCATAATCAGCTTGCCTGCTCATTGCTCTGTCAGTGACGAGCCCAGTGCAGCTTGACCTGCATTAGGCACAACACTGACACAACTCTGAAATGCCGTTCACTCTAACTAAATGTTTTTTGCACGTGAGCAAGCAAACAAATGACTTACAGATTCAGAACAGTTCTCCTTGAAAGGCTGTGCTGCATAGCACCATCCTTCCCGATTTCATTCTCAGGGTTACAGGGAGGGAGTAGAAGAAAATGTAAAAAGAGGAGAGGAATGAAAGATGACTTCCCTGTACCCACCACCCCCATTCCAGTTGGGCATGCCAGAGTTTAGGGACCCACTTCTCTTCCTACTACTCGTCACATTAGTGATACCCTTCCACAGATAACTTGCAAATCCAAAAATGTCATAAGTAATTCATGCTACGGAAATTAAACTTGGATATCAGACAGGCCGGTGGTGTTCACACAAACACAAAACTAAAATCATACAGCATTTTAAACAGAACTATGTTACTGTAAACCACAATATCAGCAATCCACAACAATGGTATACTCCACCTAGTGCCCAAGCTCTCCTGCGCCTAAACACTAATCCTCGTTACACCAGAGGGTCTGAACATCAGCTTCTACAGGTCCCCTGATGCCGCACCCCTCTGGGCCAAAGATTCTTTGCACGCTGTGCACCCAGCTGGATGAATGCCCTCAGCACTCACATCACCTCCACCTCCTCACTTGGCATATTCAAATCAAGCCTCCATCATCATCTCACGGCCTCCAGCTCATGTGACTGCCACCCCTAACTTCCCCCTTCCCTACTGTGATCGATCACCCCCCCTCTGATGTTCTTTGACAATGTCGTGAGCTGCTCTAGTCTCTTTTTCGGCTGCCACCCCCTATCCTCTCACCCTTCCTCCCTGATTTCTTCTAGGTTTCTGAAATGATTCCTTGTCTGTGTTATTCATGTATCCTATTTACCCTGATGCCATACCTGAACTGATGAATATGGTTGTATGCTGTCTTTAATGTTGTATGCCCTTGTTTAAGATGTTTAACATGTATCTACTCTCCTGATGTGGAACCTTTGTAAAAGAACCTTGGCTCAAAGGTAATTGTAATCCTAGATCTAAATAAACAAATGGTAACTAGCTATTGTATGTATCTACTGTGGTGGAGTTAAAGAATGCATGGGATGGGCATAAGGGAATCTAAGGAAAAGGGAAGGGAGGTGGGTGACCGGGCCAGCGATCAAGTAGAATCTGCGGTGATACTATAGGCAGGGAAAAATGGGCAGACTAGGTGGGCCAAGTGATCCTTATCTGCCAGCAAATTCTCTGTTTCTATGTTTACTGTCTGTTTTATATATTGTTCACTTTTCTTCCAATGTACAGTACAATCTGTTATGTATGTAACCCCTTCCCCAGCCTAGGGGTGACCATCTCACTTGTTCCACAGGGAGGAAGCCCATGACATAATAAAGGTGCTTACTTGACGTCCCCGGCCTGTGGTGACCTCTTGGGTGCAGGGACATCTTTTGGACTGATGAAAGCTGCCAATCAACTGGTTAGCAGCACATATACTTTGTAGCTAGGAAGCGAATGTCTGAATCAGGTGTACAGTCCAACAGAATCCATTTTAATGAAAGTAAAAGCTCATGAGCCTATTATTACAAGCTGAAAAAAAATAAGTCCCAGCCACGAGAGGGTCAGGTACTTCAACTCCAACAGGGAGGAATGTCTTTTATCAACTCCAACCTACCATTCCAGGAGGCACTTCATTAGAGCACTGGCCCTTTAATCAGCATCTTTGTAACTACTGGGGCTGCACACAACCCTGGGATGCTAGAACATAACTTGTGCTGGGGAGTTTTATTCTCAAATTACTAAACAGGACTCAGCATGAGGTAGACCTAAACTCAGACTCCGGGCTAAGGATTCAAAGCACCAGCAATGAAATATAAATGTGACTAATGGACATTCCGCTCAAAAGCTACCAGTAAATTCCAACCTTCCAACCCTCCCCTAGACTAGTTGATACTCACTTTGCTGCTTCCCCCCAAGGCATGGTCCACTGTAGCCCAACCTGGGTTCTGGTGCATCTGTCTTCCTGTAGAATTATGGTAGCTAATTTAGAGGCCCTGAAGCCTGCAAAATCTCCATTTATTCTACACTTTGGTCCCAGCTAATCTAGGACCTGTGTGACTCACTGCAAAATTTAGAAAGGGTTACAGAGGGACATTACTCGCTGAGGGAGCTGAAGCTGCCGTGAGTCCTGCCTCTTCACCCTCTACTCTCATCAGCCCCCATGAAGCACAGAATCCTGGGCCAAATGGTAGCACAACCCCATTACAGGGTTATCCTCACCGCTACCCAGCAGGGGGCAGTACCAAGGTACCGTAACATTTCCTTTTCAGTGTTCAAAACAGTTAACTTGGGCTGAAAACTTAGCTTTGTGAGTAAAATAACTTCCCTTTAGGATCTGCAGATTTTGGGGACAAATCCAGCTGGGGGCTTCAGGTTGCAGGGCACCACCATGATCTGAAACCAGAAGTTTGTGGCACTCAGGAAGTTCAGACATCCAAAAAGTGAAGAAACTGAGTAAGTTCAGGTTGCCATCATTTGTTGCGTAAATGCAGGTTAAGGTGCTATAAAACTTATATCATTCGGCTGATGCAAACAGAACTGCCTATCACTCATCCCGGTGCTTCGACTTTCAACAAGCCTTCATCAGAGGGCAGTTTGTCTCTGTAGTTAGAGGTATTTAAATGAATTGAAATTAATTTGAACTAGATCGCTAGATGTATGCAATTACTTAATAACAAATACATTTTTTCATCCTTTTGTAAGTAACATAAATAATGATTTTTGTATGAATATGCATACTGCACCTACATCTCTGCTAATGAATATTCTTAAGATGATGATGCACTTAAGAGGGGTCCATCTGTTCTGTAACCATGCCCCTGATGAAGACTTGTTCAAAGTTGAAGTGCTGGGGCGAGTGGTAAACAGCTCCATTTGCACCAACCGAATTATGCGAGTCTTTTTAACACTCTAACCTGCATTTATACAATAAATGATGGCAATTTGAACTCACTCCGTTTCTTTATTATGTGGATGTCTGAATTTCCTGAGTGCCACAGACTTCTGGTTTCTGTTCCATGCAGGGGTAGGTAACCCCCTTTTTGTGAGCACCAGCCTTGCACCATGGATCACGGCCTCACAGCCTGGAACTGCCACCATGATCCCAAGGCTTAGGTGGGTTCCATTTATAACAAGGCCTTTACCTCTTCAGCTACAGGCTGCAGCTCTCTTCAACTCATCTCTTTGAACAGAGTAAACAACCACACCTGATGGCTCACCAGTCTCCAGAAGCTGGTCACACACCCAGGTAACTCCCAGCCAGTCCAGCTAGTAGGGAATCTCCAGGTCTCTAGCGGTAACCCTTAGCAGTCTGTAAGCCAACTGGGGGTCTGAAGCCACCTGGGAGAGCTACATATGAAAAAAAAAACACCACACATTTGGCCTAAGTGCTCTTACTGTTCTTCTCCTGCCTCATAAACCAAAGTTCCCACACAGTGAAAGGTTCGTGTCATTGCAGTAACCAAAACAATCTGCCAGATGGCACTTTAAACAACCTCTTTATATGTGATACAGTGTACCTAAGGTTTTATGTTCTGGATGTTTTACCCAAATATATCACAGTTACGGGATAATTGATATGCGAAGTTCAACTTCCACAAAGACTATCTAAATACACTCTACCTACATACTGTACCCAAGGACTTACCGTCTAAGTACCCATAACTGATAAATAAATTAATGTGCTTGGGTGGTAACATGAGAAGACTTATTCGGAAAGGCCATTGAACCTGGGTAGGTAGACACTTGAGGCTAAGAAAGAAGAAGGTGACATGACAGAGACATGTACTTTTCTTCATGGGATAAACAGGGTGAACTGCATTAATCTATTCACATGGGGTCAATTCTTGAAAGGGCGTAGTGCCTATGCACCGTGTATCTGCAGCAGGGAAGCAGCCCTATGAGAAATACCTGCACCATGGGGACCCGGCAGCATGCACCAGTGGTGCGCCTGCCAGTTGCACACCAGATCCCCATGCTGTTCATCTTACTGCGCACCTGGGCCAGGCTGGGGGTGTGCCAGGGGGCATGCCCAAACACCAGCACCATTCACAAAGGCATGGAGTGCCAGGACAGGGCCAGATGTGCTATGCCCCAGGGATGCAGCTGTGTGTCTGAGCCCAATTAATGGTCACCGGCAGAGCATGGCAGCAATGGGGTCACTCCTGCATACTTCTGACCCAGCCCACCTGGCTGCCAGGGTGGGCTGGGGGTAGCTGTTTGGGCGAGTGTCCTGTGCATTCCTGCACCCAGACTGGCACCATCTCACACCCCCCCCGCAGCATTGGGGATCTACTCTGGGACATAGGCTGTGCATCCGATTGGATACCCAACTGCCTCCTGCACCCCGCCTACGTGCAGCCCCAATCTTGCAGCGTGCCAGGGGGCATGGCCACAGACTGGTGCCCTGCTGGTGCTGTGGGCCGTGAATCTATGCACCCTGCACCTGTCTGCAGCCACGTGGGCGCGCAGGTGAATTAAGCACAACCCATGTGTAAATTGCACCCTTGAGAGAATCGGCCCCAATGAGTGCAGACAAGGATACAAGGGGTAACTCTATGTATTGTAACTGGTGTGGGGAAGGGTCAGAAAGGATGTTTGGAAGCATTTTTACAGACAGGATGGTTGAGAAATGTCAGGATGCCAAGGGAAGTGGTCTGGGCCCAAACAGTGGTAGGATTACGCATGGGTAGGAGACAGAGATACAGTATCGGGATAGTAAAAGGAGGTGTGAATGATGGCACAATGAGCAAAAGTGTAAGTGGCCACTAGGGTACTCACTAACTATAATAGGTATCATGCCGGTTTTGGTCCACGCCTTCGTGACATCTCGTCTTGATTACTGTAACTCCCTTTACCTAGGACTTTCTGGGGTTGATATCCGCCGCTTGCAGCTAGTGCAGAATGCAGCAGCACGTTTGTTGACTGGGGTTTCTAGAAGGTCCCATATTACCTCGGTGCTGCGCACTCTGCACTGGCTGCCAATACAGTGGTGGATCACCTTTAAAGTGGGTCTTTTGACCTACAAAGCCCTACACGGTCTAGGTCCTGACTATTTGAAAGAGCTCCTGATGCCCTACACCCCTCTGAGACAGCTCCGCTCGGCTGACGAGGGGTTGCTGGAGATTCCGAGGGTAAATTTGAAGTCTTCTGGAGCCCGCGCCTTTGGTTTTGCTGCTCCTACCCTCTGGAATTCTCTGCCCCGTCGCTCCGTGAGAGTACGACGGTGGGGAGTTTTAAAAGGCCTTAAAGACTTTTTTATGGGAGAAGGCATTTTCTGCTGTGTTGTAATTGGTTATTTTAGCTTTGTAATATTCGTTTTGTGTAGCTCTATTGCATGTATTGATTATGCCTGTGTTTTCATGTTTTTATGTACAATGCTTTGAAAAATTTGAAAGGCGCTTAATTAAATAAATTTTATTATTATTATTATTTGGAAGACTTGCTAGGTCATGCGGCCTTTTTCTGCCTTGGTTTATGTTTCTTTGTTTCTATTTGTGGAGCAGAGCAAGCCCTTAATGCATCTGAGGCATCTTTATACAGTATGTTAGCATGACAGGACACCTCTATGAGGTCCACCCTCAATCTCCTCTTTTCCAAGGTATAGAGGGCTGGTAAGGCCAGATTTCCTAAGGTGGGGTTCCAGACCCCTTCCCCCCACAAATGAGGGCTACAGTGCAGAATGCACTTTCAGATTTTCCATCAAAGTGCCACAACTGCAGAACCTTTTGGCTCCATTTATGTATTTATTTATAAGCCCCCCATGTCTGGAGGCATACCGGAATCTGTCTTCACTTTCCTTCCTGCCTCCACCAGTCTTCACCCTCCAATCCCCCAGAACAGCTGAAGTAGGGATCAGCAGAGTGCAAGCAGCATCCAGGAGCCCTGGCAGGAGCTGAGCCAGGGTTCCACACAAACATCTTTGTGGTCGGATCCCCACATTAGACCCACAATCTTGGCACCCAGGACTTCTTTGTGGGGCCATGACCAGATGAAATGGCACCATTGTGCACAGCTAATTGATTCCCTAGCCCCAGGAAGAGCAGCAGGTCAGGGAATAGAAATGACTGCATGGCCTCTTCCAGCAGTGCCATGCATATGCTGCAGCAATGAAAATGGAGCCAGAGCTCTTATTCCAAAACCAGGCCAAGTGTCCACACCACATAAGGGTTCTGTCTTCAGGGAAGGCAGCTGAGCCTGGACTAAAGATAAATCGTGTTATCTGGCATCCCAAAAAGTATCTCCTGGCTTCAGGGCAGGCAGCAGGGACGAGAGAAAGAAAACACAAGTGTGCATACACACAATCATCAGGAGAGTGGCTCAAAGGCCACCTCCCACCATGGAGCCTTTGACAGGCAGATAATCTAAGTGCCCAAACAAAACACATCCCTAGCCCCATGACAGGCAGCAGGGCCAAGGCAACATTGAACCAGCCCTAGAAGGCTTAAAGGAAAAGCAGCATCAAGCTGCTAGACACTGCCTAAAATCATAAACAAACATGGTGGGGCCCATGTATTCCCTCAGTCTCTGACTCCTGCATTGGCTGCTGGTAAAGGGCTTGGAGGTCAGCACACAAAATGCCTGTGAACTGCAGCCAGCTAAAAGCCAGTACTACTTCCCAGTCTGCATGTAAGCCCAGTGTGGCTGGGCCAACATTTGAAAAACAGCTTGCTCAGAAATTGGACTGACCAATAGGGCACAGAGTTTCATTGCCTATAAAAGGGTCTGCTCCCAGTGATCTGGGCCAGCGCTGCTGTTTTGGCAGGGAAATGTGATTGTCTCCGGAACCAGACTGTAGCTGCTGCCTATCCACCTCGGGTTTATCCACCTTTATAGGCAGCTTATAGGTACTACTTCCTGCTTGGATGCAGAATAGGTAAAAAAAAACTGGGAGATCAGACTTGGGGCACAGGGCTAAGCAAAGCAGAAGACAGAAATATATCTAGGGCATAGGATAAAAGAAATAGGACCAGAGGGCTAACTTTAGCAGCAAGTGGGATTAGATAAGATAAAAGGCGAGACATTGACAGATCAAGAGGGAACGATGCAGGGAGTGATGCAGTGCAGTGGATGCAGGGCAGCAGTCTTCAGAGGGTATTCTGGATACTGCAGTGCTGTCCCCTATGCAGATACCCCTCTGGGCTGGGGGCAGAGGTTGCCAATCTCCGAGCCAAGCAGGCTGGAGTACTGGCAACCTTGACTCCCACCCAGAGGCCACTTCCATGTGTTACTATCACCAGCAAAAGAAAGTGCGGCAAAATACTACAGCTAGCACACTGCGGGCTAAAATGTCGCAGGGTACATAACATCATGGGGCAAAACACTGCGTGTGCCCAGCCCGCAGTGTGCTGCCTGACTCCATGGGGCTGCAGAAGACAGGGAGGCACTGAACGGACAGCGAGGGTAGCAGGCATGGTGTGTCTCCTTGTCAGTGTGGCACAGGAACACAAGAAACGCAATACCGGAAATACAGTGCCACACTGACCAGTGCTCCACAGCCAGGACTTGGGACAGTAGTGTGGCCATGGGCACTGGCAATGCCAGCTGAACAGCAGCACCGCTGCATGCCAGCCACATGTCCTGCATGCCATGACGGCACCTACCAAATGCCGGCCAAGAACCTACAGCCAGAGGCCATACCTGCCCCTGCCATCCTTCGCCCAGCCGGCATGCAGCCCCAGCCCCAGCCCTGTGATGATAGTACTGTGACCTGCAACAAATACAACACCACCCACCCAGCCCAAACACAGAAACCACTGATTGCTTGGATGGTGGCGGTGTCTGATGCCTGCAGTCAGTCCCTTGGCCCACCACAGCTGTGCATCTGCTCCTGTGCTGCATTGCCCATCTCCCATGGCCTGTACAGTGCCGCATTTCCCCACATCATGGTGGGCATGTCCCCCATTTAGTGACAGCGACATTGGAAAGAGATGGCCCTCACTGCCGTGAACAGTACACCCCCCCATGTGCACAGTTCGTTCCTGCAATGCTGTTTCCAGGTTTTCTTTTGTTCCACGATGATTTGGCCATGATATTGTGTTCCGCATTGTTATGTTCACCGATATTACCACACGGAACCCACCATATCCACAGCCACTACCGCAATGGCCATCCAGACAGAGGGCTGTCTGAACTACGGTGGGCTCAGGGAGGTTGGGGGGGTCAGAAGCACATCTCCCATCTGGTCCAACTTAGAAACTCCTTTGCTGTCGTGGAGGAGCAGGAGAGTCCCACAGGGGCACCTGAGGTTGTGACCAGGGAGAATGGGCGGGTCCTCCAGGAGGAAGACCCAGTGGCGGGCAGCAGAGGACCACAGAGGAAGAGGAAGCTCCTCCAAGTGGGGGACTCAGTAGTCCAGGGAATGGATTTGGGCATAGCTAGTGGAGTGGAGAAGGAGGTAAAGTGCCTTCCAGGAGGCACATGCTGGAGGGAGGGGGAGTGGATCCTGAGGACTGCTAAAGCAGTAGCAAGGGGGGGGGGGGGGTTGGAGGTTATTGTCAACCTGGGAATAAATGACCTAGCCTGGGATGAGGGGAGCATAGAGCAGGTGCAGGAGAACTTCAGGGTGTTAGGAAGGCACCCTGGGGAGGCATCGAGCTCTGTGACATTCTCGGAGGTGCTGCCAGTCCTTGGCAGGGGGGAGGCTAGGAATCTCCACATCAGAAACTTCAACACTTGGTTGAAGGGCTAGTGCAGTGAGAGGGGTTTTGGCTTCATTGGGGACCCACCTGGGGGGATGTGGGCCTGTACAAGGGTGATTGCCTGCACCCATCCAGGGAGGGGACGGCGGTCCTCAATGAATGGTTTAAATGCTTCCTTGGCAAGCATTTTAAACTAGCCAAGGTGGAGGTGGGGAGATGGGAGCAGGGAGACTCAAGCGGCCCACCCCCACAGGTTAGAACAGCCAAAAGGGAAGATCAGGAGGCTATGTTGATGACAGGTAATCCTGAACTCATTAGAAGGGGTATGGCACTGAAAGGGAAGCAGCAAGAGAAAGAAAAAGGAATTAAAAAAAGGAGACAGGAGGGCAAAAGCAGGAACAGCAGGGGAAAAGCAATGAAACATGGAAGGCCATGTATACAAATGCATGCAGTCTGGGAAATAAAATCCCAGACCTGCTGGCCTTGATGGTGGAGGCTGACTTGGATATAGTGGCAATAACCGAGATGTGGTACATGGGGAACCACAACTGGGAGGTAACTGTACCAGGGTATGCTCTATTCAGGAGGGATAGACAGGGTAAAAAGGGAGGGGGTGGGTCTTTATGTCAGGGAAGGCATAAAAGCAACTGCAGTACAGGGGGAGGCTGAGGCATTGTCGATCACCCTTGAGCCAGGTAACAGCACAGCAGTTTGTACAGGCGTGATCTACAGGCCTTTAGCACAGGAAGAGGAGGATAGGACAATGGTGGAAGAAATCCATGAGATGGCAGCAAAAGGGGAAGTATTGCTGCTAGGTGATTTTAATATGCCAGACATGGATTGAACCATTCCGGCAGCTGCATTGGCCAGGAGCAGAGACATACTGGAAGTCATACATGGGGCAGGCCTCAGGCAGTTAGTGCTAGAACCCACCAAGGAAAGGGTGGTTCTGGACCTGGTGCTAACCAATGGAGACAGAATCAAGGAAGTCTGGGTGGAAGGGCACCTGGGGTCCAGCAACCACCATACAGTGTCGTTTAGTATGGGTACAGGGATACAGTGAAGCCACACAAAGGTGAGGGTCTTAGATTTCATGAAGGTGGACTTCACTAGGATGGGGATATGTATCCAAGAAGCCCTGGCAAGGAAGGAAACCAAGGGGTGTGTGTGTGTGTATGTGGAGAAACAGTGGGCATTCCTAAAAGGAGCCATAGTGGAGATAATAAACCAGTGTATTAGGCAGAGAGACAAGGGCAAAAGAAGGAAAAAGCCACTATGGTTCTCAGAGGATGTGGCTGAGAAGATAAGGGCCAAAGAGTTGGCTTTCAAAAAATATAACGAGTCACAGAATTTAATTTTAAACCTATTGGGACAGATTCCTGTTTGTCTGCTTGTTTTTTTGAAACTGTTCATCCATTTCCAGTTAGCACTGTCTTACCATGGAAACGAGCCCCCAAATATAATCCTTCCCAGTGGGTACACCTTGTTGTTGACAGTCACTGGTGGGCTGACTTCTAGGTTCCCAAAAGACTCCAGGTCAGTCACCTCATTCCTTGATGGTTTTCTGGTCACATATCCAAAATCCTGACTCTGAGAACACAAGACAAAACAATACAGACTGCAGTTTAGGAGATCGATGTTAATATATTATAGAGAGTACCCAAGTGATGTATGTTGCAAATAAGGGGACAACACAAGACATTAACCTCTAAATCCCTTTTGAAATGAAATGGGGACACTATGAACCTTAAAGATTTGCATTGATTTATTTTGATATCTGGATAGGTAAACTTGAAATAAGGATCTTCATCGAAGATATCACCTCCATTAGACCACACCTTTGGAACTGTAAGCTGTCAGCATCAGGACCACTCAGAAACTTTTTGCTAGATTGGAGCTGCGCACAATGATGTGCAGCATCGATACATATATAACGTGTGGGTGGCCCCATCACTCCTCAGTTCTTTCTCCCACTGTCGATCATCCTTGTCAGATATGCTGAAGGACGCAAAGTCCAACATGAAGTTGCTGTTTGTAACTTTTTAGAGTTACTGTTGTCATCTCTGTATGCTGCTGAAATCTGAGGAACCTTTATTTTTCTATTGTAAGTGCTGTTACAAGATTTACAAAGGAGACACACACTGTGCGTACTGTTTGGGCCTTTCTCACAGCGCAAGAGCATGTAAGATTTGTCAGACTTTCAACCAGGCAACAAGGTGACTTTGTAAGAAAGCTCTAGAAAATGTCTTTGCCTTAAAAGCATTAAAGCCATGGAGAAGGAAAAAGGCACAAAGTCTGTTACTTCCTCATCATCATCCAAGAAATGGTTGTCAAAACTGAAACATAAAGACAAGGAAAGGGCATTGTCTCAGACCTCCTAATTGCTTGGCCATAAGCACAAACATACAAGGACAAAGATAAGTCTGCCTTGATGACAAGGTCCCACTTGTCATTGAGAACAGGTATGTCCTTATCAACATCAGCTCTGGTGGCATCAACAAAAACCCCTCCCTGACCGTCATTGAGACATCAAGGTTGGGGCTTGGCTCAGGTGCTGCTGTATCTATTATGGACAGCATGACGCCATCATCCTTGAGCTCTGGCCCTTTGATGCAGGTGGTCCTAGATCCTTTCCAGGGCAACAGCAACTCCTAGGTTGTACTGGCATCATTCTCTGAAATTATGCTTTGACACATTCTGCAAGGGTTGCCACTGTGGGCAGTTATTCACCAACAGAACATTCTGGTGTGTGGCCTCTATCGACAAATTCCAGTAGCACATCGCAGATTCCTGCCTTTTAACCGCTGTCGGTATCGTTGATTCCTTCAAGCTTCTCCCATTGACAAAATGGAATATAATCTTGACCTCATCGATTTAGAGGAAGAAAATGAGGGTGAGGACTCTAGTGAGGATTTTTTGGAGTTGTCCTGCATTCTCTTCATTGTCATTCCACCTGTATATCCTGGCTTAGAGGATGCTACATTTGCTACATGGCATAGACCAAACTCACTGCCTGCAGTCCCTAGAAAGCCTAATAAGCAGTATCCTGTCCCATTTGCTAAGCCTTATTATGCTAATCAGCCTGAAACTGACTCCATAGTTATTATGGTTGCTCATTTTAGGTCTAGAGCTCCTAGACATATGAGTACTCTATCTCCTGATAAGGAACCTAGGAGATTGAATGTTATGGACAAGCACATACATATGCTTCTGCATCACTGGGCCTCAAGATTGCAAACTACCAGGCCCATATAATCAATTCCAGAACAGCCTGTGGAAAGCTGTTCATACTGCTGCTCAGGCTCTGCCTCCTGGCTCTACCAAAACTGATTTACTTCAAACATTGTCTGCTGGTGCTGAGGTTGGCAACCATTTGCTGCGTTTAGCTTATGATATTCTGATGCATCTGCCAGGGCTTCAGCTTCTGGCATTTGCATGAGAAGATATTCTTGGCTTAGAGTTGCTGGCTTTGCCACTGATGTGCAGCAGGCAGTTTTGAATGCTCCCTTTAAAGGGCCCAAGCTGGTTGGCTATGATGTCAAAGAAACCCTGTGTGGCCTTCAGACTTCAAAAATGACTCTAAGATCTGTTAAGTCCCTATATCCCACACCCGCTAGAGGTCATGGTAGGGGTTCCTTTCATAGGCCTTCTGCTCAAGGTTATTGTGCCTAGTGCCTACCATCAGTAAGGTTATGGCAGAGGTGGCGGTCCCCTCCCCTCTAGGTACCAAAGCAAAAGCACCCAAAGGAATTGGTTCCAGTGGCTCTGCTGTCCCCAGTTCCATCTGACTCTCTTCTTTTTTTTTTAATATATTATTTATTATTGTATTGTATTAATACGTATTATATATTTGGAGTTATCCATAACGATAAATCTTAGAATAATTCAATTTGACATTTAGGACATCACCAAACTTAGATAAAGTCTGACAGTTCAGAGGGAGCAGGAATTTAAAGTAATATCTAAGTTCAGATCCTTTGCAGGTATCAGACACAAGCTTATAGAGTTATGCCATATTCAATAATCAATGATTTCTTTATCCTCCAACACATTCGCTCCCAAAGTAAATTCATACATCAGAATCAAATATATCGGTTGCTGATCTTACAAAATATGTAAGAAATATAACAGTATGGAAAATATAATCATATAAGACAGAAAAAGCTGTCCAATAGTTAAGTTTTTCCCCCTCAAGGAAAGGCATCACTTCCTCCACATCTTGGTCTGATGTGCAATTCTGTTCAGATTTTTGAGACTTTTTCAAAGTAATGTAATCTTAAAGCTGCTCAGGGTCAAAAAATAGTTGCTTCTCCTCCCCACATGTCAGCATACATTTAGCAGGATATAGAATTTTGAATGATGCCCCCTAGGTCAGTAAAGTCATCTTTATACTGCAGAAATTGTTTACAACATTTGAGAGTTTCTGGAGCTATATCTAGAAATATGTGATTTATGATTTGTTTGAATTTTAAAGCTCCCATCTTTCTTGCAGTGTTAAGAATAAGATCATGGTCCGTTTCAAAGGCCAAAGTAAAGACAATCATACTCTTAGGACCTGCTGTATAGTTAAAAGTATTAACAGTAGACAGTGCTTGTCCAAGATGTGCAGCTGTTTCAGGCAAAAGTAAACTGAAGCTAACATCTTGATTGACAGAATTTGTCTGGCTATTTAAATTCGAGTTAGATTGCCTAGTAGGCACACAAAAGGCCTGGGTTACAAAAGGCAGGTTGCTTTCAGGGAGCTTCAGCACAGTAATAAACAGGTCTTTTAGAAGGTTTCTCAGAGATTCGTAGGCCTTATCATATGTATTGGGGAATCCAACCAAACGCAAGTTTTTGTAGCAAAGCATATTTTCCATATTTTCAGTTTTCCTTTGTAATGCAATTACAGCCTTAAGATTTGCTGTTGCAAGCACTTCATTTGTCAGTGTTTTCTGATGAATTACTGCAACTTCATCTTGCATAGTCTTTTGTGTTATTCTGACCTTCTCAACCTCAATCTTAATTGTTTTAACTTTCTGATCTAATATCTCTAACCTGTTAATTAACAGGTCCAGCTTTTTATCAAATAAAGAGAGCAATGTGAACAGATCTGTAAAAGAAGCAGACGCCTCCTTGAGGGACTTAAACTCTACTTTGGCAAGTAAAGGTGGAATAGTTTCAGATGACATGCTAGGCAGGCTAGGAGGAGATTGAGACTTTGTACTTGACAAAAGTTTTTGTTGCACGACATTTGAACTCATTGTACCTCCTACCTTCACCCCAGCAATGTAGTAAAAAGCCTTCAAAGCAGTCAATGTTTGTGTATTCTCTGATTTATTTAAGAAAGGTAAAGACAAACCTGCCTCCAGTAATTCACAATTTGATCAAAGTTTATAGGGCTCTGTGATTGAGGACTTGAAATTGTAGAAACAATTTTTTTCTCCTGGTTGAGGCTTCCCAAGCTTCCTGCACCCACAGGTGAACCTGTGACACTGAATGGCATTGGCCTCTCCCCAGGTCCAGGTAAACCGGCAAAACAGTGATCCAATGGACCTTTGCAAAGTGGCGTGTCCGTTTCGGAAGAATCCCTTTTCCTCTTCTGCTTTTCCTTTACTAGAAATTTCTTAGTTTGCAAAGAGATAGAGGAATCCAAGGCTTTCTTCATATGAGAAGTAAATTAAAACAAAGGACAGAGCATCCTAGCATGTCTGCACAGCCGCCACCGCCATCTTGCTCCCCAACCCGGCTACATTCCACCCGACTCTCTTCCGTCTCTCCTCCTTCCTCATCTGTTACCTTCTGAGGTGATTGTGGGGATCAGGATCTCCATGCATCTGAAACAATGGCAGGAAATCACTACAGACGAGTGGGTTCTGGAGATAATTGCAAGGGGACATGCTTTGGATCTGTTAGAAATCCCTCCAGATCATCCTCCACCTTCTTTCTTTTATCCTTCAAGACACTTGCCCCTTCTAAAGGAGGAGATTCAGACTATATTTCAAACATGTGCCATAGTACCGATCTCCCCACAAGAATGGAATAAAGGGTCTTAGTCCCAAAAGGGACTGGAGATCTACAGCCTGTACTAGACCTCGGAGACTTCAACCATTACATTAAATACAAAAAGTTTGTATGGTGTCTCTGCAAGCACTGATTCCCTTATCTTCCGATGTGGAACCTTTGTAAAAGAGCCTTGGCTCAAAGGTAATTGTAATCCTAGATCTAAATAAACAATAAACAATAAATATTATAGATAGGGGGCTGGCTTTGTTCACTGCACATGAAGGATACATACCTTCATATAAATATCAGGAAGTCTCACAGACAGTACCTCCACTGTATTTATTTTATTTATTTTAATTTGTTAACCCAGTAAGAGCACTGGACCAAGGGTCCTTCTTCAGGCTCGACCCACGAAAATTATGCAATTCAAAAATGTGCAACAAGAGGGCAGGCATTATCAGTTTAAGGTATTGGCTTTGACTTATCCTCTGTGCCATGAGTCTTTACAAAATGCTTGGCAGTGGTTGCAGTGGCCCTTCGAGGGGAAGGCCTCTATGTTTTTCCTTATCTGGATGACTAGCTCTTGAAGGCCAGCTCCAGGGAAGCTCTGTTTCACACTCTGTCCTGAACACATCAGTTGTTTGATGACTTGGTGGCCACAGGGAACATGCCAAAGTCTGTGCTGATTCCATGCCAAAGACTGTAGTTCACAGGGGCGGTTTTAGACACAGCAAAGTGTTATGGCTTCCTGCCCCAGAACAGGGTGAACACTCTGATTGTTCAGGTACACTTGGTGCACAGGAGCCACTGTGTTTCTTCAAGAACTATATTGCATCTACTGGGCCTCATGGCTGTGGCCATAGTGACTGTGACACCAGTCCGACTTCATATGCAGATACTACAGTGGACACTCAGGGTCCAGTGGAATCAGTTGACAGATGAGCTGGAACAAATGGTCCTCATCATGTCTCCACTATGCAAAGCATTGTTATGGTGGATGGATCGCAACAATGTACTGAAAGGCATTCCATTCCTTGTGCCAGCTCCTGTACAAATCCTCACAATGGATGCCTCTCACTCTGACTGGGGTGCTCTTCTCAGCCTTACCGGACACAAGGATCATGGACCAAGGTGTAGACCGAACTGCACATAAATATTCTGGAAATAAGGGCTGTCCAGTACAGCCTCCAGGCATTTCAGAATCATCTTTGCCCCAGTCCTCTGCTAATCTAGATGGACAATGTCAGTGTGATGCATTACATCAACAAACAAGCAAGGTGGCACTCACTCCTATCTCCCATGCAGGGAAACAATAAAAGTATGGTACTGGGCCCTGTCTCACAGCCTTCAGCTGCTGGCTGTGTTTCTCCCAGCTCTCCAAAATGTCTTGGCAGACAGGTTAAGCAGGTCCTAGTCAATGATTCATGAATGCAAACTGATGATCTCCATAGTAAGTAATCACTTCGCAAGATGGAGTCGTCCAGAGCTGTATTTCTACTTGCTCAATCCAGGGCCTGGAGTTTTTGGGTGAGATGTGTTGTCCCTCTCTTGGAAAGGGAAATTCCTATATGCATTTCCCCCCATTCCTCTAGTACAGAGGGTTCTGCTCAAGCTGTGAGTGAAGAGTGCTACTCTCATCATCATTGTTCCATTCGGGCCTCACCAGATTTGGTTTCCACTCCTTCAACATCTGGCAGTGGAGTATCTGTCCCTCTACCTCTGTGGCAGAGTCTGTTGTCATGGGGCAAGGGATCCCTGGTCCATCCAGACCTGATGTCCCTGCACCTGCATGCATGGCTCCTGAAACATAGCCATTGCACGATTTGGGGTAACCCCTGAGATTGCTGATGTTCTGCTTGCGGCTAGAAAACCTTCTACCAGACATACGAATTACCTGAAATGGAAGTGCTTCCCTCTGTGGTCTGCTTCCTGGAATATGGACCCTTTTACATGTCCTGTGAATTCTGCCCTGGAATACCTGCTTTCTCTCTTTGCCTCAGGGCTGCAGTATTCTTCTATTAAGGTGTATCAACTTTCCATGCCCCTATTAATGGTCGTACAGTTGCCCAGCTAGAGGTGCCCCATATGTTTCTGAGAGGTATTCTTCACATAAAATCTTCAATCCATAATCCAGTCCTGCCTTTGGACTTGAATTTCAAACTTAATTGACACTGGCTTTTTTTAAGCCTGCTGTGAGTTGTGTCTTACGTTTCCTGTCTTAGGAAACTTAATTTTTAGTTGCAATGACTTCTGCTTGGAGGATTTCTGAGCATTAGGCCCTAATGTGTGAGCCTGATTATTTGATTTTTTACAGAAACAGTATCTTTACGTATGACTCCTAAGCTTCTGCTGAAGGTAGTATCAGAATTTACATTGAATCAGATTATGCCCCTCCCTGTTTATTATCCCCGGCATGCCAACCAAGGTGAGGCACTGTTCTGTACTTTAGATGTACATATAACACAGAGATAGTACACTGATCGCAACAAGGACTGCAGAAAGTCCTCTCAGTTTTTTGTTTCATTCATCTATGGGAAAGAGAGTGCTCCTGTGTCAAAACAGTGTTCGCCCAAATTGCTGGCACATTGTACTTTGTTCTGTTGTAGGAAGTTTGGTAAAGAACATCCTGGTAATATTCGTGGTTACTCCACAAGGATTTGGCCACTTCAGTTGCTTATTTCAAAAATGTCCTGGCTGTTGCTGGCATATGTGCTGCAGCCCCATGGAGCACTGTTCACACTTTCACTAAACATTACCGTCTGGACATTGTCTCTCATAGACATGCTGGTTTTGGTCTTGCTGTCCTGCATGGCCTACTATCCTGATCACATATCAGGCTGTGCCATGCTCCCTGTTTTACTTTATACTGCTTGGAAGTTATTCCAAAGGTATGGCCTAATGGAGGAGATATCCTTGATGAAGATAGAACACTTACATAAGAACTTACCGTAACATTAGATCTTCAAAAGAATCTCCTTCATTAGGTTGTGCCATACCCTCCTCATTCCCCCTTTTGATTTCCTTGAGGGCTATATCAGATGCTGTACCCGTCCTAAAGCCTTACTCCATGCATCCTATTTCCCAGTCCCATGTCTCTCCTTGTTTGCCTGGTACTGGTCTAATCTCCTGGTCCCTCATGGTCAGAGGCTCTGTGAGGCTAACCTCCAGTGGGGAACAGAGGAGTGATGGGGCCGCCCACATTATATATGTGTTGACACTGCACATCACTGTGGGTGGCCCCTGGCTAGAAAAAGTTTCCATGTAGTCCTGACGCTGATGCTTACAGTTCCAAAGGAGGGAATAAATGGAGGAGATTCTCTTGAAGATCTACTGTTCGGTACATTTGTACATAACTGTTCTTTCCTTTTTCAGGCATGATCTATTTGTTCAAATATATACAGCATAAAAAGAAAACAAGCATAAGAAAATACACTACAACATAATAATACAAAGAGAACTTTAGTCACCATGAAACTAGTACAGTTGCCCAGCTGGTATTCCTGGCTCAACGCAGGGACCCCATAGACTGATCATGCAGGTTGAATTACCTTCTTACCTTTGGGGGGGTGCAATAATTTTAAGACAGGGATAAGATGTATTATTATTAGAAGTTTCTTATACCATCCAGCCTTCACTTTTGTGGGGGACCACAATGTGGCACCCATATTTAGAACATTTGAACACTCATTGTTTGACATCTCTTTTCTGTTACCCAAGATGACTAGCCTGCAATAGACACAGCCCACTGACATTATGGGACACTGCAGAAATTGAGGCTAACTTCAGGTCACAAAACATAAGCTCTAACATGACCAACATAAAATAAAATGTGGCACCATAGAAACCAATTTGGAAATAAAAATGAATGATTGGGGGGCCAGCTGCAGGAAGGAGGATAGAGTGTCCCAGAGGATGATGTCTTCTTCTGGGAAGGGAAGGCAGCATGCTCTGCTGCGATGCCAGCCAGGTGATTACAGGTGGCAGTGCAGATGGAGTAGCTTGTGGGATGGAGGATGCCAGCTGGTGCCATGCGCAGGCATGCAAGTGTGTGCACATGTACACATGGCACCCTTACTTCTGGTCCAATGAGGATGGGAGAAACAAAGAGGGAAAAACACCCTGTAGTGAGCAGGATGATGATAGAAACATAGAAACATAGAAGTTGATGGCAGATAAGGACTGCAAGGCCCATCCAGTCTGCCCATTTTTTCTGCCTTATGAATGTGCCATAGGCCTTTACTCTGTCAATGGCCTATCTATTGATACTCATCTGTATTGCTCCCTTATGCCTATCCCATGCCTGTTGAAGCCCTGCACTGTATTCATATCCACCACTTCCTGAGGTAGGCCGTTCCATAAATCCACCACCCGTTCTGTGAAAAAGAACTTCCTCACATTACCCCTTAATCGGCCTCCCTCTAATCTTATGCTGTGTCCTTTTGTCCTGCTATTTTTCTTATATTGAAACATGTTAGGCTTTTTCACCTTGTTAGTGCCCTTAAGGTGTTTGAATGTTTTGATCATATTACCTCTCTCCCTTCTTTGCTCTAGGGTATACATATCGAGCTCTGTTAATCTGTCCTCATATGTTTTCTGATGCAGTCCCCGCGCCATTTTGGTTGCCCTTCTCTGGACTGCCTCCATTTCGTTAATGTCCTTGTGCAGGTGCGGCCTCCAGTACTGCATGCAGTACTCCATATGGGGCCTAACCAGTGTCTTATAAAGAGGGATTATTATTCTGGGTCTCATGGCAGCCTAACATAGAAACATACATAGAATTTGATGGCAGATAAGGACCGCTTGGCCCACCCAGTCTGCCCATTTCCTTACCTAATGGATAAGCTGCAGAGCCTAGTTAACCAGCAGCCTACTTCTTCCTACCCCCACCCCACAGAATTGCCTTATGACTGTCCCATGCATGCTTGTATTCCACCACTGTTTTTGACTCCACAACCTCCTCCGGAAGGCCTTTCCATGCATCCACAACCTTCTCTGTGAAAAAATACTTCCTTAAATTACCTCTGAGCCGCCTCTATCTTCAAATTGTGCCCCTTGTTCTTGTACATCTCTTTTCTGAAAGATGGTACCCTCTTGGACTTTGTTGATTCCCTTGAGGGTATTTGAAAGTTTCTATCATGTCCTCCCTCTCCTCTCACTCCTTTCCTTGAGGCTATACATGTTAAGCTCCTTTAGTCTTTCTTCATGTCTTCTGGTGCAGACCCTGCACCATTTTGGTTGCCCTCCTCTGGATAGCCTCCACCCTGTCTATGTCCTTGCGGAGATGGGTTCTCCAGAACTGTACACAGTACTCCAGATGTGGTCATACCAACTGTCTGTACAGAGAAACATAGAAACATGGAATTTGACGGCAGATAAGGACCACTTGGCCTACCCAGTCTGCTCATTTCCCTACTTAATGGATAAGCTGCAGATCCTAGTTAACCAGCTACCCCCACACCCTAGAATTGCCTTATGGCTGTCCCATGCATGCTTGAATTCAATCACTGTTTTTGACTTCACAGCCTTCTCTGGAAGGCAGTTCAATGCATCCACAAGCCTCTCTGTGAAAAAATACTTCCTTACATTACCTCTGAGCCCCCCCCCCATCTTCAAATTGTGCCCCCTTGTTCTTTCACACCTCTTTTTTTGAAAGATGCTACCCTCTTGGACTTTGTTGATTCCCTTGAGGTACTTGAACGTTTCTATCATGTCCCCCCTCTCCCTCCTTTCCTCAAGGCAATACATATTCAGCTCCTTTAGTCTCTCTTCATATGACTTCTGGTGCAGACCCTGCACCATTTTAGTTGCCCTCCTCTGGACAGCTTCCATCTTGTCTATGTCCTTGCGGAGATTGGGTCTCCAGAACTGCACACAGTACTCCAGATGGGGTCTCACCAGCTGTCTGTACAGAGGGATAACAACTTCCTGTTTTCTACTGGTGATGCCTCTCCCTGTGCATCCCAGTACCCCCCCCAGCCCTCCTTACTGCCCTCTCACATTGCTTGCCCACTTTTAAGTAATCTGATATGACTGCCCCCAGGTCCCTTTCCATTTCTGTTGTTGTTAGTATCTCACCCCCCATTGTGTACTCTTCCCCTGGGTTTTTGTTTCCCAGGTGCATTACCTTGCACTTCTTAGCATTAAATCTAAGCTTCTATACATTTGACCATTCCTCTAACCTTGCCAAGTCCCTTCTCATCATTTTTTCCACCCCACCTTGTGCATCAACTCTGTTGCAGATCTTTGTGTCATCTGCAAAGAGACATACTTTTCCTTCCAGACCCTCTGCAATGTAAGCTTAAAGACATTGAGAGGACCGATCCTAATACGAACCTCAGCACCCTATGTAGCACCTCTTTCTTCAGAGTGGACTCCATTTACTATTACCCTCTGTGTCCTATTCTCCAGCCAATTCTTTACCAGGCTATCATCTTGGGACCCACTCCCAGGCTGCTAACTTGTATATTAATCTTTGTGTGGGACTGAGTCAAATGCCTTGCTAAAGTCTAGGTAGACCATGTCCACAGCCCCTTCCTGATCTACTACTTTGTTCACCCAGTCAAAGAAATCTATTAGATTCATCTGGCATGACCTTTCTGCTGTGAATCCATGCTGCCCTGGGTCCTGTGCCTCTCTGGCCTCTAGGTACTCGACAATTCTTTCCTTCCGAAGTGATTCCATCATTTTCCCTATCACTGAGGTTAAGCTAACTGGTCTGTAGTTTCCCGCTTCTGCCCTGCTCCCACTTTTGTGAAGGGGAATCACATCGGCCCCCCTCCAGTCCTCAGGTACCACACCATCCTCCCATGATTTGTTAATGAGGGTAGTCAGCGGTGTCACTAATTCTACCCTTAGTTCTTTTAGAATTCTGGGATGAATCCCATCAGGCCCCATTGCTTTGTCCACCAGAACCTTTTCTTCTGTAAATGGGCTGGTTATCAACTTCTGTATCCAGAGTGTTTCTACTGTTTGTTTTAGGTACCTCCCCCTCTTCATTTGTAAATACTGAGCAAAAATATTTGTTTAGTATCTCTGCCTTTTCACAGTCACCCTCTGCCCACCCCCCTTTATTAAGCCTCACTATCCTTCCCTTAGTCTTTCTTCGCTCCCTGATGTACCTAAAAAAAGGTTTTATCCCCCTTCTTAACTGAGTTGGCTATCTTTTCCTCAGTTCGGGCCTTTGCTGTTCTGACTGCCTTTCACAGCTTCCTTTTGCTTTAACTGATACAATTCTCTGTCCTGCTCCTTCTGTGATTCCTTGTACTTTCTGAATGCTTTCTTTTTCTCTTGAACCTTCACTGCCACTTCCTTTGAGAACCATAGTGGTTTCTTACATCATTTTGTTTTGTTTATTTGCTTCACACAAAGGCTTGTTACCTCTGTGATGGCAGTTTTTATTATTCCCTATTGTTCTTCCACCCCTCCTTCCTGCCCATTTGCTAGTGCATTCCTTAGGCACTCACCCATTTTGGCAAAGTCAGCCCTCCTGAAGTCCAGTACTTTTGCCTTTGTATGGCTTGACTCTATTGCTGTGTTTATTGTGAACCATACTGTTCGATGGTCGCTAGTTCCCAGATGGCTACCTACTTACATCTGTGATCTCTCTCCATCTCCATTTGAGAGGACCAGGTCTGATTGCTCCCTCCTCGAGTGGGTTCCAATACTAGTTGTTCAAAGCATGCCCCCTGTAGGACATCTAGAATAACCCCACTCTTAGAAGTGGCTGCTGCAACTGCACTCCAGTTAACATCTGGTATATTCAGATCACCCATCAGCAATATCTCCCCGTTATCTGCCATTCTAAGTATACTTTCTATCATTTCCTTGTCCATTTCCTCCCCCTGAGAGGGGGGTCTGTATACAACCCCTGTGCGGATTGTGGTGCCATTGCCTGCCTCCAAATTGACCCACAGTGCTTCTTCTCCTCCCTGTTTACCCTTTTGTTCTGTTGCTTTGATTCCCTTCTCTTATGTGAGAGCTACTCCTCCTCCTCCTCCTCCTCCTCTTTTACCCTCCCTGTCCCTCCTGTAGACAATGTATCCTGGTATGTTTACGTCCCAGTCATGGTTCTGTGTGTACCATGTTTCTGTGACTGCACGATATCCAGATGTTCCTCCTCCATCAAGGCCACTAATTCAGGAAGCTTGTTACCCAGACTACGGGCATTGGTACTCATTGCTCTCCATTTTTGATGGCTTTACCTTCTGTAGCAGCATCCCCACTGACCTTTCTACCTTGGTCTTTTCTCATTTAGTACCCTGTTTTGTAGGGAGGCTGGGATTTTCCTATGCATTATCATGCCAGAGGGCCAACAACTTCCAGTTTTCTACTGGTGATGCCTCTTCCTATGCATCCCAGTACCCCCCCCCTTACTGCCTTCTCACATTGCTGGCCCACCTTTAGGTAATCTGATATGACTACCCCCAGGTCCCTTTCCATTTCTGTTGTCAGTATCTGACCCCCCATTGTGTACTCTTCCCTGGGTTTTGTTTCCCAGGTGCATTACTTTGCACTTCTTTGCATTGAATCTAAGCTGCCATACATTTGACCATTCCTCTAACCTTGCCAGACCTTTTCATCCTTTCCACCACACTTGCATATCAACCCTGTTGCAGATCTTTCTGTCATCTGCCAGAGACATACTTTCCTTCAGTCCCTCTGCAATATCACTTATAAAGACATTAAAAGGACCGCTCCAGTATTGAACCCTGCAGTACCCCACTAGTAATCCCTTTCTTCACTGTGAACTCCATTTACTTTACCCGCTGTGTCCTGTTGTCCAGCCAGTGTTTTACCCAGACTACCACCCTGGGACCCCTCCCAGGCTGGCTAATTTGTTTATTAATCATTTGTGTGGGACTGTGTCAAATGCCTTGCTAAAGTCTAGGTAAGCCATGTCCACAGCCCCTCCCTGGTCTATTACTTTGGTCAACCAGTCAAAGAAATCAATTAGATTTGTCTGACATGACCTTCCCACTGTAAACTCATGCTGCCTTGGATCCTGTGCCCCACTGGCCTCTAGGTACTCAACAGTTCTTTCCTTCAGAAGTGATTCCATCATTTTCCCTACCACTAAGGTCAAACTGACAGGTCTGTAGTTTCCTGCCTCTGTCTTGCTCCCACTTTTGTGAAGGGGAATCACATCGGCCCTCTTCCAGTCCTCAGGTACCACACCATCCTCCCATGATTTATTAAAAAAGGGTAGTTAGTGGTGTTACTAGTTCTTCCTTTAGTTCATTTAGAATTCTGGGGTGAATCCCATCAGGCCCCATTGCTTTATCCACCTTCAGTTTTAAGAGTTCTTTCAAAACCCTTTCTTCTGTGAAAGGACAAATATCAACCCCCCCTATCCAGAGTACTTCTATTGACTGGATTAGGTATCTCCCCCTGCTTTTCAATTGTGAATACTGAGCAGAAGTATTCGTTCAGTATCCCTGCTTTTTCACTGTCACTCTTTGCCCAACCACCTTCCTCTTTATTCAGCCTCAGTATCCCTGCCTTAGTCTTTCTTTGCTGCCTAACATACCTATAAAAGGTTTTATCCCCCTTCTTAACTGAGTTGGCTATCTTTTCCTCTGTTTGGGCCTTTGCTATTCTGACTGCCTTCCCTACTTCCTTCTGCTTTAATTGGTACAGTTCTCTGTCCTGCTCCTTCTGTGTTTCCTTATACTTCCTGAATGCTATCTTTTCTCCCTTACCTTCCCGCCACTTCTTTTTGAGAACCGTGGTGTTTTCTTTCATTTTGATTTGTTTGATTTGGCTTCACACAAGCTTGTTGCCTCTGTGATGGTGGTTTTGATGTTTCCCATTGTTGCTCCACCCCACCTTCTTGCCTGTTTGCCAGTGCTTTTTGAGGTACTCTCCCATTTTGACAAATCAGCCTCCTGAAGTCCAGTACCTTCACTTTTTTATGGCTTGACTCTACAGCTAAGTTTATCATGAACCACACTGTTTGGTGGTCACTTGTTCCCAAATGTCTACCACTTCAAGATCGAGATCCTCTCTCCTTCCCAATTTGAGAGTACCAGGTCTAAGATTGCTCCCTCCCGAGTGGGTTCCAAAACTAGCTGTCTGAAGCATGCCCCCTGTAGGGCATCGAGAATGGTCCTGCTCTTGGATGTGGCTGCAGCAAAGGTGCTCCAGTTAACATCTGGCATATTCAGGTCCTCCATCAGCAATATCTCCCCTTTCTCTGCCATCCCAAGGATGCTTTCTATCATTTCCTTGTCCATTTCCTCCACCTCAGATGGTGGTCTCTATACAACCCCTGTGCGGATTGTGGTGCCATTTCCAGTCTCTAGGGTGACCCACAGTGCCTCCTCTCCTCCCTGTTTAGCCTTTAGTTCTGTTGCTTTGATCCCTTCCCTTAAATAGAGAGCTACTCCTCCTCCTCCTCTTCTTCCCTCCCTGTCCCTCCTGTAGATTGTGTACCCTGGTATGTTGACATCCCAGTCATGGTTCTCTGTGTACCATGTTTCTGTGACTGCCACAATATCCAGGCATCCCTCTTCCATCAAGGCCACCATTTTGGGGAGTTTTTTACCTAGACTATGAGCATTGGTACTCATTACCTTCCATTTTTTATGGCTTTATTTCTTTTTGCACTTTAGGTATGTCCTCCAAAACTGCACACAATACTCAAAGTGCAGCTTTACCAGTGACCTGTAGAGGGGCAAGATCACCTCTCTTTGCCTGGATGAAAACCCCTCGCTCTGCACCCCAGCATTTTGTTCGCTTTTGCAGCTGCTCTCCTGCACTGGGCAGTGTTGTTCATGGTCCCTGTTATTACCCCAGGTCCTTCTCCTCCTCAGTGATCCCCAGCTTAACCCCACTCCAGCCAGTATTCTCTCCGTGGGCTCTTCACCCCAAGTGCATAACCTTACACTTCTTTGCATTGAACCCCAGCTGCCACCTCTCTGACCACTCCTCCAGCTTACTTAGGTCCCCCTGCAGCTGCTTCCATCCCTCCCCTTCATCCACCATTGCTCCGATTTTGATGTTGTCAGCGAATAGACTTATCTTGCTCACCACCCCGTGTGCAATGTCTGATATGAAGAGCCCAAATAATACTGGCTCCAGCACAGAGCCCTGTGGCACCCCACTTGTCAGCCTTGGGTTGAGCTCCCCCCTCCCTCTCACCACCACCTGTTGCAGCCTCCCACTCAACCAGCTTGTAATCCAGTTCATCATTTTTGCCCCTACCCCTACACCAGTTAGCATCCCCCCATGAGGCACCGAATCGAAGGCCTTGCTGAAGTCCAAGTAAAGAACATCCACTGCATGACCCTTATCCAGCTCACCTGTCACCCAGTCATAATATTGTATCAGGTTGGTTTGACAAGATTTCCCAGAAACAAACCCATGCAGCCTCAGATCCTGGAGGCCGTTGTCCTCCAGGTACGACACCAGTCTTTCCTTTAGTATCGTTTCCATGAGTTTGCACACTATGGAGGTGAGACTTACTGGCTAATAGTTACCCAGTTCATCCCTTGGTCTGCTCTTGTGTAATGGTACTAAATGTGCCATCCTCCAGTCCAGTGGCACACATCCCGTCTCCAGTGAGGTGCTGTACAGATCCGCCAGCAGCTCCTCCAACACCTCTGCCATCTCCCTCAGCACCCTGGGGTGGATATCATCCAGTCCTGGTGCCTTGTCTACCTTCAGTGCCCTCCATCCCTCTAGGACTCTACTTGCCTCAGTTCTTCCATCTGTTGCCCCCTCTCCCCTCGTCCCCATTCTCTGAGCCCATGGTGGTAGGGGTCCCCCCTTTTCTTCCATGAACACTGAGCAAAAGTATTCATTCAGTGCTTCTGCCTGCTCCTCCCCTTTTTCTGTGCACTCCCCACCCCTTTTTATCCTCACTGTTGTCTCCTTGCATTTCCTTTTCTTTCTGATGTATCTGAAAAGTCTCCCCCCCACCGTTAATTCCCTGCATTAATCTCAGCTCCCTATGGGACTTGGCTTCTCTCACTTTTCTGGTCACCTCCCTGGATCATCTTGCATACTCCTTCCATCCACTTCCTTCTCCGTCCTCCTATACCTCTGGTACACCTCTCATTTTGCCCTCGCCACCTCCAGTACCTTGCTGTTCAACCAGCATGGTTTTCTTGCTCTGTTCCTCTTACTCTGTGTCTTGGTGCAGGCTTCTGTTGCCTCTGTAATCCTCCATTTAATAATATTCCATTTCTGATCTGCGTCCATCTCCTGTCTTATGCCCTCCAGTTTCCCTTTCAGTACTTCCTGCATCCTCCCAAAGTCTACCCCCCTGAAGTTTACCACCCGAGTAACTGATTTCTCTGGCTCCTCACACATCATGATATTAAATCACACCGTTTGGTGATCGCTGTCGGCTAGTGAGTCCTCCACCTTTATTTCCCTTACTGCCTCCCCATTCGACAATACCAGATCTAAAGTGTTCTTTAGCCTAGTAGGTACACTAACCAACTGTGTCAGGAGACCCTCCCAGATTGCATCCAGGAGCACTTGCTCCTTAGCACTGGAGGTGACCGGAATGCTCCAGTCAACCCCCGGCAAGCTGAAATCCCCCATGATGATCACCTTCCCTTTTCTACATACCTTTCTGATTTGTCCCACTAATTCCCTGTCAAGCTCCTCAGACTGGGACGGCGGCCTGTATACCACCTCAAAATGTCAGTTTTCTACCCTTTGAGTCTAGGAGTTGCAGTCAAATTGTCTCTGTTCTCCTTTCTTCCTCCTCATCCCTTGTGCATTTGATCCCGTCCCTCACATAGACTGCCACTCAACCCCCCTCCCCTCCTTACGGTCCTTCCTGTATAATTCGTATCCTGGGATTGCCAGATCCCAGTCCCGGTGCTCAGTTGCCCATGTTTCTGTGACAGCTGCAATATCCACCCTCCACTCTGCTAAGAGTGCCTGTAGTGCAGGTGATTTGTTGCCTAAGCTTCTTGCATTCAGCAAGACCACCCTCCATCCTACCCCTTCTCTTCACCGGCCTCCATCTCCTTTCTTCTACTCCTTCCCTTTCCAGCTTCCCTAAGTCCTTCCCTGCTAGACTGGGGCATAGGCTGTGACTCCCCTCTATCGGATCCCTGCCTACCTGATGTCCACTTGCCACCCCCCCATCTAGTTTAAATCCACCTTTGTCACAATATACCTCCCCAGTCTTTGGTTTAATACCTCCTTCCCCTCCCCACTCAGGTGCAGCCTATCCCTTACAAACAGATTGTTATTATCCCAGGTACTTCCCCAGCTGCCCACAACCCCATACCCCTTAGTTTGACACCATTCTACCAACCATGTGTTCAACTCCCTAATTCTCTCCTTTCTCACTGTGCTTGTGCAGGGTACTGGGAGCACCTCAGAGAAGGCCACAGACTCCCCAGTCTCCTTGCACATCCTACCCACTTCCTCTATCCTCTCCCTTGTTACTGCCACCATTTCCCCTGCTAGATGATTTGTCCCCATTGATCAGGTTTTCTGCCATTCTGTTCAGTTTATTCTCAGGAGAGCCCATAGAACTTGGAAAGTCCTAAAGCTGGAAAGCAATTAGTCACCAGAGTAACAACTGAAGATGAATTTCCCAAGAATCCAGGACTATTCCTCCAACTGTTATTATGAGTAATTAAGAGATTAATCAATCCCTTTTTCTCATATAAAAGCTCTGTCTGTCTGTCTTCAATCTTGACTCTGGTGTCATTTTACATTTTTTCTATGCAACAAAAATGTTTATATGCCCCAAGCCCCATTATTGCATGTGTTAAACGTATTTTATGAATGCAGAAATTTGACATATAAAAAGCAGCAGTCTTACTAGGATTTCTTTGACGGGAAAGTCCTTTAGAGTGTTATCTCTCGGGGAATCTAGAACTACAGGAAACCCTTTATGAGGAGCCTCAATGTATCCAAATTCCATTTCATCCTGCAGAGAAAATTTAAGAAGAAATCACTTAGTTTCTGTTACTTTCCTCCAGGCTCCAAGTAGGATAGGACATGGTACACAGAGCAAGGCATTAGTAGCCCCTTTCCTTGTTGCCTCACAGGTGATGCCTGAGTGTGTGCTCTATTTAAAAAGAAGTACTGTATGTTACTTATGAACTATATTTGTACCGCATAAATTGTGTATTAATTACTGAAAGCATACTATGTGCTTCTCCTAATTTCTCTTAGTGAATGGGTGAATTTAATAATGTATGCACTGTGACTATATTAACTTATAAAATAAATGAATTTATTAGATATTTATTTATTGAATTTTGTTGACCGGGTAGGCAGACTGGGCCCTGGAGGTCCCTTTTTCAGGGGCAACCCGGGGGTAAAATATAACATACAGGTAAGCAGAAAATACATAAGGTAAACAGAGCAGTACATATTGGTAACATACAGGTAAGCAGAAAGTACATACAGGTAAACAGAGCAGTACATATTGGATAAATTACATATTGTCTAACAGTGAAAGCCACGCGGGCAAAAACAGATTACCTTTTTTTTTTTTTTTACGGCTAGATGGGAGGGGGAAGACTACTCGCCTCCCTGTGAGGGAGGGGTGAGCTGTATGGTAACATGTATGAATGTATTTTGGGATATCATTGAACATGAGCTTTGCTCAGTTGAGCTATTTCCCTTTCATGGTTTATGAATAAAAGTATACTACTACAGAGCAGGATGTGTGTGTTCTAAGAGTCTAAAACATTTACTGTATTAAATGATTCATCCCACCCATGCTTCTTACAGAAAACAGTAACAAAACAGAAACGTCTGGAAATGTATTTATTTAGTTATTGAAAAATTGGTAACTATGAAAGGCACACTAACCCAAGGCTTGTTTCAAGGTGCAACCCAGGTGGAGGGATACAGAAAGAACAATAGCTACAGTGGTAAACATTACAGTTGATATGTACAACAGAAATAGTATAGAAGTCTGATAGCAATATATATATATATATATATATATATATATATATATATATATACACACACACACACACACACAGTTGGGATTGACAATGTAAGTAGAGAATCAAAACTAGCAAATATTACAGTAAATGAAGCCCCAGCAAGACAGGGTATGGGTGACTACCTAAAAGTTTAACAAAATTAAATCAGGTTAACAGGTCACAAGGGAAATGCTGCAGTATTGCATATAAAGACAGCGCCACATGCAAACTGTGTGGTGTAGTGGTTAGAAAATGTAATAGTGGCCCAGATAATCCCAGTTCAAATTGTACCAAAGCCATGGGTTTATATACATGTTTTAACACTCTATAGTATATGGTTGAGTGTTGCTGTATATGGGAATCCATACCCTCCTCGATGCTGTTGTACCACAGTGTAGTGATGTCAGAATGCTGTTGTACCACTGTAGCTATGTCACTTCTGTGCTACAACAGCATAGAATCCAGTGTCCACTAAGACTGTTTATGCTTGCTTATTCTGAAAATTCCTCATAACAGAGATATCAGCAAGAGGGAAAACACCCCAAGTGAACTGTTTGTTAAAAAATGAACTACTAAAAATGTTGCCAGCTCATGTAGCTATGCCTTAAATCGATTTAAATGTTTTTAATCTCATCCCGCCATTTGCTGTTTTCTTTTTATTTAGTTGAAGACAAATTCAGAAAGAAGGTAAAATTAATTAAAAACATGGCAGCTGTGGTATTTTTAAAAAAGGTGATATTTAAAAAAAAGAATTCCAAAATCTGTTTTGTGCCATCTATGTTTCAGCAGGCCATTAATGTGAAAATCATTAACTGCTGTGGCCCACAGAAGCAGAAGGTGCCAATCAATGACACCAGTGACTACACAATGATTAAGGTAAGACCTCTCCCCTCACACTTACTCTTCTTTCATACTGTGGCACATGGGTTAATTACTTACAGTCCTTTCTTTTTTCATAGTATCCCTTAGGGACTCAGCACTGAGGAAGAGCAGTGCAGAGATTAAAAAGTAAGACTGCTCCTTTAGTGGCTGGTTTAGCTGACTAGTTTGCTAGCAGCTTATTATTATTTTATTGTTACAGATTGAATTTACAGTGAAGCACTGGCAGTTCTACACTACAGAGTCACTAAGTCTGACAAACATACATTACTTGACTGGATGGTCTCTAACTGCCCACCGAGGATCAGAGCTGCAGGCATGTTCCCTGACTGCATAAGCAATCATTCCCTCACATTTTGTGTGTGGAGAAACAACTGTCCTAACAATCCTCCATGGATATCCCTAGTCTGTGACATGTCTAGGTTCGATGTAGACAGCTTTACCACCTCCATTAACAATACTGACTGATGTCCTGTTAACTCACTCCCAGATATTAACCATGCCCTAGACTTCTTTATCACAACCTTCTCTCAAATAGTTAACCAACATGCCCCTCTGAAAAAGTGCAGGTCCAAGGGCATCAAGGCTCCATGGCTCTCCAAAGAGATTCAGATGCTCATGTCGCACCATAATAAAGTGTGTCGGGCCTACAAAAAAAGTGAACTCCCCTCAGACTGGCAAGCATATAGGCACCTCAGGAACAAATGCAAACATTCCCTGCACAAAGCCAAGTGCTTCCACTTTAAATCCCTTCAAACGGAACACCTCTGCAACCCAAAGAAATTCTGGCAACAAGTAAACTCCTTATTAAAAGGGAACGCTGTTAATACCCCAAGCTCAGTCCATGCCAATGGTGCAGACCTTACTGACTCTACTTCCATTGCCTCTGGCTTTAATTAATTTTTTACAGATATGCACAAATATATCTCATCTCCCATAGCACCCCCTCTCGTAACACTGTCCTGCTGTCCTCAACTTCCCCTGCGGACCGCCCCAAGTTCCACCTAAAATTTGCCACTCTCAATGAGGTCCAGAAGCTTCTCTCTCAACTAAATCCTGAGAGCTTGTCCTGACATGAATCCCTTGAGGCAAAATTTCTTAAATTGGGTGCCCCTGCCCTTGCTCGCCCGGTTAGGGACCTACTCAACCGGTCTTTCATCTCCAACTCGGTACCTGATGAATGAAAGGTGGCAGTGGTAATTCTAGTGCACAGGGGGGGGGGGGTTCAATACTGTTGTAGACAACTATAGACCCATATCCCTCCTCTGACATCTAGCAAAAATACAGGAGTGCACTCTTTATAACCACCTACAGGACTACCTGGAATCTCACAACCTGCTATCCCCTCATCAACACGGCTTCAGAAGAAATCACAGCACTCTAACAGCTCTGATAAAAGTGACATCAGATATATTCCATGCTATGGACAAGGGTTGTGTCACTGGTGCCATCTTCGTTGACCTCACTAAAGCATTTGTCCTGGTTAACCATGATCTCCTGCTCCATCAACTACATGTCTTAGGTCTGGATAAGAGTGCCATAAATTGTCAAAAAGCTACCTATCTGGCCACTCCCAAAGAGTTAAATGGGGTGGCTCCTTTTCAGAACTTAGGCCGATAACCTACGGTGTGCCACAGGGATCCATCCTGGGACCATTATTATTCTCACTCTTCATAAACGACCTCCCATGATTTTGTGGTGGTGCTACGGTACATCTCTATGCAGATGATGCAATTATCTATCGGTCATCATCTGACTATGACCAAATCAATCGAGAAGTTGCCACTGACTTTGCCTCCCCTGAGGACTGGTTCAGCTGCAAGCATCTCATTCTCAATACCAGGCAAACCAAATGCATGCTCTTCTCCCTCCATTCTACCTCCAAGTCTGCTCCTCTCACTCTTAACATAACATTGGTCATGGGAGATACCTTGGAGACCGTTCCATCTTTCAAATATTTGGGATTCACCCTGGACCCATCACTCTCTTTTAACATTCACATCTCCTATATAGTTAAACATATGCAGCAGAAGATTGGTCTGCTCTAAAACATATGCACATATCTCACCTCTGCCTCCTGCCTAGAAATTGCCTCCTCGTCTCTTACTCCCCTCCTAACATATGGTGCACCTCTGCTACTCTCTGCTAATACCTCATCTCTCTCCCATCTCTCCCAGGCTTACCATAGGATTGGTAGGTTCGCCTTGGGGACTAATTTATGATCACACCACTGTGACATCCTCTCCTCTCTAGGCTGGTTGCCTAACGAAGCTAAATTGAAACACCTCTCCATGTGCTTAGCGTTCAAACTTGTCCACATCTTTACTCCACCTTGTCATAGAGATTTGATACACCTCTGGTAGGCACCCCACTCCCTACACTCTCCTCCTCCCTCCCCCCTGCTAGTCCCCCAATCTACTTTTTTTCCACCCAGGAGGTCATTCTCATTTGCTGCTGTCTCTGATTGGAACGCCTTCCCTCCCCACATCCTGACTTGTCCTTCTCTTCCTATATTCAAGTCCAATCTACATGCCTTTCTCGCAGCCTCTCACTCCTGCTCCTGCTTATGCTGAAGCTCTAAACCTCCCCTCCCTAGCCTGACCTCTGACCTCTACCACCTTTCCCATTCCCTCCCAACCCCCCTCCAACAGCCCTACTCTTTCTTTCTTTTTCATGCTCAAAATGTGACATCTATTGCCTGTGTATAGTTAAAATCTTAATGTTCATAGAACTTATAGATATGTAGATATGGTGTACGTAACTAGCTCTAGAACTTATAGAAGGGTAGATATGGTGTGGATAACTAGCTCTATATTACTCTATCCACTGCACAATGTATGTCAAATTTGATACTGTAATGTACTGACTCCCTGTATAATTGCTCTGCTCTACTGTACCATTTATGTCCCAGGGTCGACCCTGAAAAAGGGACTGTAATTGTCTCAGTGGTCCTACCCAGTCACCAAAACGCAAATAAATAAATAAATAAATAATCTGTTTAAGTTCAATTTTACTTCAAACTCACTCACTTTTTCAAGAGAACAGAAAGTTAGGCCTCTATTCAAAAGTATAACCTCTTCATGAGTCAAACTCCTTTTCGATAAATTAAACACCACTATTTCATTTGTGATCTCGTGACCATTTGTAATTGCTGCTCTTTTTGTTTTTTTTTTCCTCTTTCCTACTTGCCCTGTACTAGGTTCTGTCCTTCCTAGCCCTGACCCCCCTTCTTCTGGATCTAATCCTATGCCCTGATCTTTCTTTGTATATTGATATCCTTGTGCCTGCCTTCCCCATTGTCATATCACTATGCCCCGTAACTCCTGTCAATCTGTTTGTTAACTTTATCTAGAAAAGTATTCAGTTCTTCAAAAGCAAACTGTTTTTTTAACTTCCTCCTCCCACTGTACTATTTCCATATCTGTTTTCTCTAGTTCCTTTGTCAAAGCCCCCACCAGAATCAACATAAAGTCCTTGGAACACTGATTCCTAGCTCCATCCAATTTCTCCATTAACTCATCTGTGGTAAACTCTAAATTGGACTCCACTTAAAATTCTTAACCCCCTAGGGATTCTCTTTTATTTTAAATATTCTGTTAGTGTCAGAGCATGCCAATCCCATCTTAGTTGCTTCTGTTTATTAAATTCATAATCATGTAACACTGTTTTAGATGTTACTGGTCCTATAAATTGTCTTTTAGATTTGTACTTATCTGACATTACATGTTCTTCGACTTCAGTTATGACTCTGGGTAAGGAACGTTTATCTGTAATTGCCCGAATTTCTTCAAAATTGCTCCTGTTCATATATTGTGTTGCTATGAGCCACTCACCTCTAATGGTATATAGAAACATAGATTTTGATGGCAGATAAGGACCGCTTGGCCCACCCAGTCTGCCCATTTCCCTACCTATTGGATAAACTGCAGATCCTAGTTAACCAGCAGCCTACTTCTTCCTACCCCCACCCCCTAGAATTGCCTTATGACTGTCCCATGCATGCTTGAATTCCACCACTGTTTTTGACTCCACAACTCTTCTCCGGAAGGTCATTCCATGCATCCACAACCCTCTGTGAAAAAAATACTTCTTAAATTACCTCTGAGCCGCCTCCCTTCTATCTTCAAATTGTCCCCTTGTTCTTGCACACCTCTTTTTTGAAAGATGCTACTCTCTTGGACTTTGTTGATTCCCTTGAGATACTTAAAAGTTTCTATCATGTCCCCCTCTCTCCTTTCCTCGAGGCTATACATATTCAGCTCCTTAAGTCTCTCTTCATATGTCTTCCGGTGCAGACCCTGCACCATTTTAGTTGCCCTCCTCTGGACAGCTTCCATCCTGTCTATGTCTTTGTGGGAGATTGGGTCTCCAGAACTGCACGCAGTACTCCAGATGGGGTCTCACCAACTGTCTGTACAGAGGGATAATAACTTCCTGTTTTCTGCTGGTGATGCCTCTCCCTATGCATCCCAGTATCCCCCAGCCCTCCTTGCTGCCCTCTCACATTGCTTACCAATAACACCCAAGCTGATTGCTAATGTGTCCATGACAAAGAACAACCACTCTCACCCTAATGGAGACAGTGTAACAAGGAATCCCTCAACATACACAAATCACTTCAGTCCAAAGTCTTAAAGTTCTTAAAATTCTTATAAGATGAAAATTCTTCTTATAATCCAATTGGTATTTATGGCTCCCCTGCACCCCCAAAGGCAGTATTCTTCTTTGCTTGTAAATCAATAAGGTACTCTGGTTCCAAGCACCAAGCCAAGTGCCCGTAACATAAATCCAAAAGGAATGTTCCAGCACAGCCAATACTTGAAAGAATATATAGAAAATTATTTATTAATTGATAGGGGAGAGGCACAAATCCAGTAATGGCTGTCGCTACTAAGAAACGTAAACAGGACTATCGGCCCACTCACCCAAAATAAACACCAAATCAGATATTCACTTAAATAAATTGAATGTGTAACATCCACATATTCATACAATCCGACGTTTAGGGAAAACTGATTAATCTATTAAATAAATAAATAAAAAATATACATTTCACTTCCATTCTACTCAAATTAAATTATAGTTAAACAAATATTTTATATCATCTCCCCTTACTTATAGATCTTTTTTTCTCTGTTATTTCTCTTTTTAGTACTGTTTCTCCAGGTACTTTGTTTGACTCCCACCTTGAAAATAGACACACCATAATTAACTTTCTCTCCATAAACGCTACTTCAAACAATCTGATTTTTTATATATTTAACATAATGTTGCTTAGGGAGTTGTTCAGTTCCCTTATAAGTTTACTGTGTTGTACTGCACCTAGTAACAGAGTTACCGGTGTACTGTGGGACTGTATCTAAGATTAGTGGGTGACCTGATTAGGCAGTAGGGTGTATCTTGGACTAGGGGGGAACCTGGTGGCTCACCCAAGGAAACCTACTTGGAAGGGGATGGAACCACACGTCATTAGGGCTGGCATCTTTGGGAGGGTGGTGGGGTGCACAGGGTGTGGAGCAGCCATGATACTGGACTGGGCTTGGAAGTTCGGTGGTTGCCCAGTGTGCTACCAGGTGGCACAGCTTAGGGAGGAGGTTGCGGGGATTAGGAGACAGCTGGGGGAAGGGGTGGCATGGTTGGGGAACGGGGCAGGGGATCTCTCACGGGGCTGCACCAAGCACTGGGGCGGGGCATAGGGAAAGGAGTGCAGGAGAATACTCAGGGGTCACATAGGCACCCTGGCAGAGGGGGTCCAAAAGGACACTACCAAGGAAGCAGGCAGGTAACTGGGGACCCTCACAAAGGGGAGCCAGAGGGACAACATCCTCAGGGAAGTAGGCAGATGGCCGGGGCTGGACAGAAGGAAGCAAGGCAGGAGGTGGATCAGACCTTACACTCAGTAACCGCTTCAATTCTCTTCTTCTGCTCGAGGATGAGGGGGATGACGTAGCCACGACAGGGGTGGTTAGAGACGAAAAGGGAGGGGGGCAGGAGGCGGGGCTGGATAGCAGGAAGAACGGGGAACCTGGAATGCAGAAAATGGGGAGCAGTGAATCAGAGCAGGAGGGCAGGGGAAGAGGAGGAAAGCGCAAGGAGAAGGACCAGTTGGGAGGAAAGGTAAAGGAGAAGGACCAGAAGTACAAGGAGGATTCAGTAAAGGAGCTGAGGGTTTAGGCCAGGGGAGCACGACAAGCAAGGAGGGACTAAATGGAGACAGAAAGGAAGGGAGGACAAACCAGGCTAGTTTAGCAGATGGAGGAGAAGGACCAGTCGCGAGCAGTGAGGGGGAAGTTAGCAAGATACAGAAGGATACTTAGGAGGAGGAGAGGTATAGGATTGGAGGGAAGGGGGTGGCCAGGGTAAATAAGGAGGGGTGGCATGTGACACCCAGATAGGGGGAGGAACAAGGAGCCGGCTGGGTGGAGGGGCCGGTAGAAAGGATGAGGGACATGGAAGGTGGGGAATGGAGGAAAACGAGCGGTCAGAGTGCTCCTGTTGGGGGATTCTATGATCAGGGGTATCAAATGGGATAGGGAGGGAGAAGCCTGGCCAGTTAGAACAAAATGCTTCCCTGGACTAATGGTGCACAGGGCCAAGCTCGAGGTATATCAGCTGGCAAAGGATTGTGGGGGTTCCCCAGACATACTGGTCCACCTGGGTACAAATGACATTGAGGGAAATAGCGAGCTAGAGATACAGGCAAGATTCAGGGAGCTTGCCAGGGTCTGTCATGACATAGGATGCACAGTTTCGTTCTCAGAAATCCTGCCGGTGCCAAGGGCTAGTGGGGAGCACAAAAGGAAGATTAGGGAGATAAACCAGTGGCTCAGGGAGTGGTGTGAGGCCAGAGGGTATGGGTTGATGGGGATTGGGGGGAGACCTGGGAGGATAAGGAGCTGTATGCTAGAGATAGACTCCATCTCAATTTGGAGGGGAGGGGAATCCTTAAGTTGAAAATAGAGGGTTCATTGGTGAAAAGTGGGGTTTAAACTTGTGAAGGGGGGAGGGATGGGAGAAAAGGCTGTCAAGGGGGTACCAATAAAGAAGGGACTCTGTCTCCACCCCCCTGGGGAGCTGGAGGATTACGGGAAAAGGCCGACTGGTAAAGTGCAGACCAGGGGAAAACAGAATCCCCATGGGAACACAAGCAGGGGAAATGGAAGTATAGGAAAAGTGTGGAAGGTAGTCCTGCTAAATGCCAGGAGCTTGGGCAATAAAATGCCTGAGCTCCAGGCGATGCTAACTGAGGGAGCAGTGGATGTGGCAGCGGTCACTGAGACCTGGTCCACAGCAGGACATGACTGGGACCTGAACCTGGAGGGTTACACTATGTTCAGGAAGGACAGGGGGGAGGGAAGGGGAGGAGGGGTAGCAATGATAGTCAAAAACTGCATTGGCATAGGGGGAGTAGAGGAGGCGGAGGGAACTGTGGAGGCGATTTGGGTCACCTTGATAACAAGGGGGGGCAAGAGAGTAAAAATAGGAGTGGTGTATAGACCCCCTGCACTGGCGGAGGAGCTGGAGGAGAGTCTGGTGGCAGATGTTGGGAGACACTGCAGACTGGGCAGAGGAACAGTGGTGGTGTTGGGGGACTTAAACATGCCAGGAACAGACTGGGAGACTATGACATCCTCTGTTATCAGGGAAAAGAGGTTGTTGGATGTCTTTCAAGACACATTCCTAACTCAGCAGGTGGGGGAACCGACCAGGGTAGCGTGGGTACTGGATGTGGTCCTGGCAGACAGTGACCAGATTGGGGGCCTGGAGGTAAGGGACTCGTTGGCGGGGAGTGACCATGCCACGGTCTGGTTCTGCCTGGACCTAGGAGGGGTAGAAGACTGCACAAAGACGGAGGTAACTGACTTCAGGGGGATGGATTTTAAGGAGCATTTGGATGTGATTGGGTCAGACATGGATGCTGATAGTAGGTGGGAAATCCTCAGTAGAGGGGTGCAGAATGCTACCAGCACCTGTGCAAGAGTAAGACAAAAATGCAGTAGGGCCTGAAAACCCTGCTGGTGGACCAGGGAGGTCCAGGAGGTGGTGCGGGGAAAGAAGGCAGCCTATAGGCAATTCAAGTGCTCAAGGAGTGAAAGGGATCGAGGGGAGTATGAGCTGATGGCTAGAAGGGCCACTAGGGTGGTGAGGGTGGCTAAGGCAAGGAAGGAGCAGAACCTGGCCAGGGAAATTAGGAGAGGGATCAAGGGTTCTTTAGATACATTGGGAAAAACGAAGGGTGAAGGGGCAGATTAGCAGGATTAAAACAGGGAGAGATGGGCACAAGACCTGGGGAGCAGACTGAGGTACTAAATGAGTACTTCACCTCCAGTTTTCACCAGGAAAATGGGGTGCTACATCATCCATGGGAGAGAGAGAGATACTGAGGAGAGGGACCCTACCCAACCAGCGGGTCTGGGAGAGGGGGAGCATCACTGGCAGGAGAGGGGAGGGCTAAGCAGGGAGAAGAGGTAGCGTAAGTGGAAATCACAGCAGAGAGAGTGAGGGAAGCTCTCAGGTCCCTTAAGACTGAGAAAGCACCGGGGCTGGATAAATTACATCCCAGAGTACTGTAGGAACTTACGGATGTCCTGGCGAAACCCCTGGCGGAGCTTTTCTCCATCTCTCTGAGGACAGGGTGGGTGCCCCAGGACTGGAAGGTGGCGCATATAGTGTCTATCCACAAGGGGGGATCAAGGGAGGTGGCAGGGAACTACAGGCCTGTCAGCCTGACATCGGTGGTGGGCAAGGTGATGGAGGGCATTGTCAAGAAGAGGCTAGGGGGGACCTGGAAAAGTCAGGATGCCTGGATGATAGACAGCATGGATTCGTCCGGGAAATCGTGTCAGACAAACCTTGTGGAGTTCTGATGACTGGGTGACTAGTGCCTTGGACCTGGGTAGATCAGTGGACGTCCTCTTTCTAGACTTCAGCAAGGCATTTGACTCTGTTCCTCACGAGGCCTGTTGGATAAGCAGGGAGAAATGGGGTGGGGAACCAGATGATCAGATGGATAGGCAATTGGCTCCAGGACCGGACCCAGAGGGTGTGGTTGGCGGATAGTCTCATCCCCAGGAGGGTCATGGTGGGGTCCCACAGGATCAGTCCTTGGGCCCTTCTGTTCACGCTACGTTTCTGACATAAGGACAGGAATCAGGAGTGAGATGAGTCTCTTTGCAGATGACTCAAAACTGGGGCGGTGGTGGATGGGGAGGAGGGAAGGGTGGCCTACAGGGGACCTGGAGGCTCTGGAAGGCGGTCTAGAAAGTGGGCGCGGGGTTCAATGCAGGGAAATACAAGGTGCTCCACCCAGGGGCCAGAAACCCAGGCCAAGTGTACACCCTGGAAATGCTATAAGTCTCGATGGCTGAGGGGACCTGGGATGGTGGTGGATGTCAAGATGAACAACTCAGAGACTTGTGGGAGGCAGCAGCCAAGAGCCAACAGGATGCTGGGATGCATCGCTAGGAGGATCACCTCCAGAAGGGAAGTGATACTCCTCTGTATAACTTCTTGGTGAGGCCGCACCTTGAGTACTGCATGCGGTTTTGGAGGCCACATGAAAAGGGATGTTAAACTCCTGGAGAGGGTCAGAGGAGGCAACCAAAATGATTTGGGGCTTGGAGGACAGGACCTATGAGGAGAGGCTCGAAGCAAATATATACAAATTGGAAGAGGCGAGGACCGGGACATGATGGGGTCTTCAGGTACATGAAGAGGGTAAATAGGGAGGAACAGTCAGGGTGCTTGAGGAAGGAGGAGGGGCCACTAGTGGGCATGGTGGAAGCTGGAGGGGCGATTCAGGGGAGAAAGGAGGAGGTGCTACTTAACTGGAGAGGTGGTGGAGCCATGGAATACGCTGCCTGGGGGCTGGTGGAGGCAGAGATGGTGGAGGGGTTCAAGAGGGGTGGGATTGAGTACAGGAAAGGGTTCTGGAAGCAAAATCCAGTGCAGCAAGAATATCAGAACTGAGAAGGAGAAGCCAGAGGCGAGGGGGGGCAGTAAGGTCAGCGCCCAGGATGGGGGCTGACCAAACGAGCAGACACGAAAGACTGTTAGGCCTATTCTGCTGGCATTTTAGTATGTTAGTATGTTGCTGACCCTATGCAGATAAATCATTCTCACTATCCAGTAATATAATCGTTTCAGTTAGTTCATATTTTTCTCTGTTGGATATAAATAAAAAATTCCCTTAATAAGGTTTAAACAAGCATAGAAATCCCTTATAATCACTCTTTTATTTCATTCTCATTACTTCTACTAACAAACTCCACTGAGAAACTGTTAACCTCCATTTGGGTTCTCCTTCACTTTCTTTGTGTTTACAAAGTCGGAACAAATGGCCAGCAGTCGCTGTGAATTAAATTATACACGCATCAATTTTTTTCAGCCTTTACTGCAGATCCTTTTGTAATTTTAAATCTCACAAGTTCATACCTGCTTAGTAGTGTTCCTCTATGTCTCAAGGTGAGAGTAACACGTGGGGCCTACTGTCCTCTTTTTTTTATATGGGGCAGCACCTCTGAATCCGACATCATGATGCCTGAGCGTCCACACAAGCACACATGGTGTCTGCCTGTGTGCAGACCCATCTGGCCTTTCCTAGAAAAACTCTAGGTGTCAGAGATAAATACCTCTCAACTCGGTGCTATCTTTTGCTTATCTTATCTGATGGCAACCTGTTCCTTCCTTCCTGACTGCCAGTTCCACCCCTGTACTCAGATGTTTTATGACATCTAACCAGGGACAGTGCGGAGACAAGCCCCGTTGTAGTCTATGGGGTGGATTTTAAAAACATTTTTATATATGGTAAAGTAACGTTTTATATAACCAAAAGCCAACACTTAACTGGTAGAAAATGTATTACTTGAGTGGAAGCTTTCACTTATATAATATGTTGCTATAACATATATAGAAATATTTTTAAAATGCCCCCCATAGACTACAATGGGGCGTGTCCCTATACTCTCCCTGGTTAGACGTCATAAAACATCTCAACACAGGGGCAGAGCTGGCAGAAAGGGAAGTGGAAGGGATCAGGTGGCCATCGGTTCAGTGAGATGTATGTTTCCTTTCCTTCCTAAATAGATTGAGTGAAAAATTAAAGTTTATATGGGGACTGACTATCACAGCCATAAGATAATAAGGGAATATGTGATGTCCTGGCGTATGATACCATATGTATCACAATGAGTGGGTAGGGACCTCGGCTCATGAGTGGCAGAGCGTAGCAGAGCCACAAGTGAGGGTCGGAGGTCACTGTCCACGAGTTGTGATACATACGGTATTGTACACCAGGACATCATGTATCTCTTTTTTACAGTAGGGGTCTGGCTTTCAGTTTTCTTTTTATTTATTTTTGGTTTAGCATCGTGTGTGTGTGTGGGGGGGGGGAGTGACATGCATACTATGGTGATAATCAGTGATGATGTATGCACTGTGCTTGATATCTTCACGATGTACACATCACAATCTGGTTATCACACTGGGGCTGTGATACGGAAATTTTTGTAATGGCATATCACTTCACCCCTATTGTATAACAGGTTATAAAGCCCACCGGCATGTCTTTGAATGACACTTCTTTGAAATTTACTTTAATTAAAAATAAAATGCTGGCCCAGTGGCATTGAGGTTTGAGGGGGTTCAGGAACGAGCTCGGGTCATTGTAGGTCGGCAGGGGCAGGAGAGGATTGAGCATCCAGAGGACTGCTCTCCTCTCCTGGGGGTGGGTGAGTTGGACTTCCTGCTGTTCCACGACTCCCAGTGTAGACTGGGGGTATCGTCACTTGTGGGAGCCACGCGCAGGGGTATGGAAGTGATTGCGGACATCCTGCGGGTGGGTGTGGGACATCATTGCACATCCATGCCCCCAAGACCGGAAAAAAGGAAATGCCCCTGCACTTGGACAGGTGAAGGTGGGGCCAGTGGACGACCCCCCACGGCCTCTGCCGGGTCTGACCTGGCTGGTCTTTGACTCTCCACCACTCCATGGTCGCCCCTCTAGATTCTAGATAGAGCACCGGAGGAGTTAAAGGTGGCCCCACCCTGGGGGGCTCAGACCCGGGAGGTGGGGAGGTTGGCAGAGCTGGGGGAGAGTGCTGGCTGTGAAGAGCTGGTCAGTAGGGCCTCAGGCTGGGTGGAATATGGTCAGTCCGAGTGTCCAATTGGAGAGAGGTCTAAGGGACTGGAGATCAGCAGATAAAAAAAGTTGAGAAAACAAATAAAATAAATAAAAATAAATAAAATCTGTTATCTCTGCAACCAGTACCCAGGGTGGCAGTTGTCCTTTGCCTGATAGCCATAATTCTTTCAAGCATATTACTGTATGATGTCATGGCAAAAAATGAGAATGATTACCACTACCTCAACCCCAACCCAGCAGCAGTAACTAGGATTTCAGGCAGCTGGTGTTAGACCCCCCAAGAGTAATCTTGTCCCCAGTACAGCATGCCCAAGTTCCATTGGCCTGGAACTGGTCAGTCCAAGGCTCCCCTCAAACTCATATCTCCCAGATAGCCTTGAATTATTTTCTATCGAACTTCAATCCCACACTAAAAAATCACCATATCTGATCAATAACTTTAGGAAGTCTAAACTATGTGTACTGGTCCCACTGTAGTTCACCCCTCACCCCACTGTGTCCAACTGTCTTGCCAATTTATAGTTACCAACAAACTTCAGCAGCCTGCTGCTGAAGTAACACAGAAATATAGAATCTGTTGGTGAAAGAGATCGATGGGTCCATCGATTCTGCCTGTATTATGCCACCTCTCCCTCAGAGCTAGTGTCCTGAGGATTATCCGCCTCTGCTCCTCACCAACAAACCCCTTCCCTTACTCCCTCTTGGGACTATGAGTCCTCTTGCTCTGTCTCAGCCATGTTTGAACCCATTTATGGTACCTGCCCCCACCACTTCTGCCAGCTATCTGTTCCTTGGCTCCACCACCTCTCAGTGATGTAGAATTTCCTCATGTCCATCCAGAATTTACCCCACACAACCACCAATCATATGTCACTATTTCTAATAAACAGTGCTTCACTATTTACCATGTTTAAACCCCTAAGAAACTTATACAGCATGTCTCTATCATGTCTCCCATCTCACATCTGGCCACCACCGAGTACACCTTCAGGACCACCAACCATTCCTCATAGGATCTATCTTGCCGGCCCTTGATCATTTTGGCCCTCAATCATTTTGGCCCTCGATCATTTTGATAACCCTTCTCTGAACTGGCTCCAGCCTGTTCATGCCATTTATCAGGTGAGGGCTAACAAGTGATCTGTTTAGTGGCAGTATCACTTTACTTCTCCAGTGCTTCTCAGAATTCTTCCTGCAGATCTGACTGACCGAGTCAGGTTATGAAATAAGGCATGATAGAGGGTGGGTTACTGGTGGGATTTATCCATGCTTCATATGGTGTGTCATGAGGTGCAGCCAAGTGACAACCACACGGGATCCGGAGAATACCCCAATTACCCACGCTCTGCAGTGTCTGATTGTGAATATATAATGGACTCATGTGTAAAATAAATTTAAAAAGCATTTTTCAATGATGAATGTTTGCCGCTGGTATTGCTGGTGTACTGGGTCTTGCTTGTACTCATTTTTACTATATATTTACTCAGAATAAAGCAGATGAGATGCAGCATCTCATTTTCAGCAATGTCCTGCTTTGACACATTGTTAGATTGTAATTACCCAGGATAGGGCAGATGAGGGGCAATAACTACTTTTAAGTGGGCTCCCATGTATTGACCCCAACTGTCCAACAGTCTTTTTATGACCTGACATTATGATCAAGACAGGTGGAATTTTTAAAATCCCATCTGCAAGTTGATTTCACTGTGTGACCGAGGAAACGAGTTTTGGAGGAGATTTGAAAAATGTCACCTGTCATGTTCAGGAAGTGGGTAAAACAAAGAATATATATGTTGAACATCAGGGACCAAAATCTGCAAAAAATAAAGTTATGAGTAAATGTAAAGATTTGTTTCCTCATAACCTAGTTGCTTTTTCACATTTTTATCCCAAATTTTCAACATAATCTGTTTATAACCACTCCTTCTGAGCATAACTGGTGCCATTTATAAAATAATGGCTGATACATCATTTTGCACTACAAGTGTTAAAATACATTCTGGGTAAAATTTAAGAAATGGCAGCTGTCACATTTATTTTATTTAGTTTTTGTTGACCGGATAAGTACACTAGACAAATCCTGCCTATTTTCAGGCATGACCCGGCGGGGGGGAATACAGATGAATGCTAACTGACCTTGAACCAGATTATGCTGTTGGTGGTATTTTTAGTGAATGAGGGAAATTTGGCAAGGACACCGGGAAAATTCTCCTACTCTTTTCGATAAGTGCCATGGGATCTTTAACATCCACCTGAACTACCACCAATCCAGGCAGATGGGACCTCGGTTTAACGTCTCATCCGAAAGACGGCACCTCAGAAGTGCAGCACCCCTCTCAAGCTGCACTACAGTGTCAGTACTGGGATATTAACCCAAGTGCCAGATGTGGGAACTGAACCCACAGCCCTCTGATCGCCCGGCCTCAGAGGCAAGTGTGTTACCTACTGAGCCACTGACACTGACATTCATGAGGTGGTGTGAAAAATGTCTATGTTGAAAAGTTGGGATCAAAATATTGAAAATTACCACAGATCGTGCACTGAAAAAATTGCAACATAGACTCATAACTTTGTTGTTTTCTCATATTTTTACCCCAGATTTTCAACATAGACTTCTCATGATCCCATATAGCCTGCTTATGAGCCCACCTCATGAACAAGGTCAGACAACATTTTCAAATGCAGCCCAAAAGGTGATTTTGCACCACAAGTACAAAAACACATTTTGGCCAGGATTTGGAAAATGACAGCTATCACATTCATGAGGCACTGTGAAGAAATGGCCATGTTGAAAATTTGGGGTCAAATATTGGAAACTACCAAAGTTATGAGCCTACATTTGCAAATTTCAATTTAGGCTCATAACTTTGTTTTTTACCCCAAATTTTCAACATAGCTTTCAACATAGCTTTCTTAGCCAGCCCGGTGGCCCTGAGGGTTGAGGCGCTGGACACCACACCTTGCACCACGTAGGCAACCTGGGTTCAGGAATGAACATGGGCCATCGGGGGTCAGCACAGGGAGGAGAGGATTGAGCATCCAGAGGACTGCTCTCCTCTCCTCTTCAGGGAGTGGAGTTGGGGGTTCCTGGTGCAGTAGTAGCCTCTGGTGGAGACTGGAGGCAGCACAAGCATACAGAATGTTGTAGAGGGCAGGACGATGACAGGCTCCAGCAGCAAGAGGCATGGTGGAAAGCCACACAAGGAGTCATTGCACGCTGTGGTCTGAGGGAGAAACACAGCAAGGAAACTCCCTGGCAGACTTATGGAGGTGATGGAGGCCCCAGGAGCCCAGGCCCACATCCCATCGCCAGACCTGCTGACCACTGGCTCTCCCGAGCCCCCTGACCCAGACTCTGACCAGCCCTCTAATTACAGATGGGCACCAGGTAGGTGAGGTGGGCCCTCCCCGGGGGGGGGTGATCCAGGGGGCTGTATAGGCTGTGAGTCTGGGAGGGGGTGCTCAGCAACGTGTCTCTCAGTGGCACAGAGGTTTCAGGCTGGGAGTAGAGGTAGTGGCTGAGAGAGCACTCCTGAGAGATGCCCTGGTCCCCAGAGTAGAAATAGATTGTACAAAAAAAAAACATAGCCTTCTTATGACCCCACCTCATGCATAAGGGTGGAGAAAATGTTCAACTCCGGCCCGAAAGGTGATTTTGCACAGTGACCACAAAATCTCCTTTTGGGACAGATTTGCCTAATTTCACTGTCATTGTTCATGAAGTAGGGTCCCAAAAAAGACATATTGAAATTTGGGGCAAAAATATTCAAAAATGGCCAGGTTATACCACTAATTTTAAAACCCCATTGAAATACATTGAACTGCATATCTGATTTCCTCAGTTAATGGTCCAGTGTTAAAGACTGAAGACGTGTCTGCCGTACAGAGAGGATTACGGTGTGGGACCCCCAGTGGGTAAGTAAGGGCTTGGAGGGGGTTGGGTGCTGATAGGGTCAGGTGGGGGGACAGCAATAGCAGCCACAGGCATTGATGGATGTTTTTCTTTTTTAGAAGATTTATTTGAGAAAAAAAACTACGAGGGATGGTTTCCTTTATTTCAGGTCATGACATTGGAGGATTGGGCACCCCCAGTGTTGGTGTTATGTTTGGCAGCACCTGGGGTGGGCTCCCCGATGCTGCAGAATTAGAACTGGGAGTGTCAGGCAGGGGTACAGTAATGGGGGCAACAGACATTGATGGATGTTTTTTCCTTTTTACAGGGTTTATTTTTTTTTGTTTTAAAAACTATGAGGAATGGTTTTCTTTATTTCAGATGGCGACACTGGGGGCTTGGGCAGTACAAGGGGTGGGGGCCCTGGTGTTGAAGAACCAAAAAAGGCAGAGTTGGAGGTAGAAGCTGGCATGGGGGATTGGGCTCTCCCATGCCGAAAGATTAACATAAGTTGGGCTTGTGGGGGGACAGTTATGGCAGAGTCAGCAACAGACATTAAAGGATGCTTTTCTTTTTTACAGGATGTATTTATAAAAAAAAAATTACAAGGGATGCTTTTCTTTATTTTAGGTGGAGACACTGGGAATGGGCACCCCCAGTGTCAGTGTTAGGTTTGGCAGCACCAGTGGTAGGCTCCTCGGTGTTGCCGAACTAAAAAGGTTCAGGGTGGGTATTAACATGGGCTGGGCTGGGCTGGGGGGGACAGTTACAGCTGTAGCAGAAAAAGACATCAATGCATGTTTTTTGTTTTTCAGGAGGCTGATCATGACAGGTTAGCTGTGCTTGCTCACCAGCGTCATGTAGATCAACGGAAAGTGCCGACCTATGATTGGGTTGGCTCATTCCTTTGAAATACACAAAGTTTCCACCCAGCAAGCCAGAACACTGTCATGACCAGCCTGGCTGCTGATTGGTGTGACACTGATGAGCCCCTTGCGGACTACTCTTCATTGGACTGACAGTGTCACACTCCTCAAAGGCCACTCTCCTAGCAAGATGTTCATTGCATGTTCACGCACAGCAAAAATAAAAATGCATTCGATTATGTTTTATTTTTATTTTTTTTAAATGCCTTTCCTTAGTTGTAAGTTACTACATAGAAGTTGTCGGCAGATAAGGAACGCCAGGCCCATCCAGTCTGTCTGTTTACCCTACTGTACCTGTAATAGCACCTGATGACACTAGTTGGTCATCAGCTTAAGCTTTTCCTTCCCATCTCTATAGTTCCCTTATTCCTATCCCATGCATGTTTCAATCCTATCACAGTGCTTGCTCCTACCACCTCTTGGGGCATGCCATTCCATGCATTCACCACCCTCTCAGTGAAAAAAGAACTTCTTCACATTTCCCCTTATGCGGACCCCCTCCACTCTCATGTCATGACCCGTTGTTCTAGTACTCTTTTTATACCGAAAGATGTTTTTCCCTTTCACCTTATTTATGCCCTTGAGGTACTTGAACGTTTCAATCATGTCCCCCACCCCCCGTTCCTTCCTCTGCTCCAGTGCATACATATTAAGGTCTTTTAACCTTTCATCATATGTCTTATGCGTAGACCCTGCACCATCTTAGTTGCTCTCCTCTGTACCCTCTCCATCTTGTCAATGTCCTTACTGTAGAATTTGCCTACTGGTAAAGACCTTAGCTGATGGGTCAGGCTACAGGATTTTTATGCCCATTGTAACATTTTAATTTCATTGCCTGAACTGAGTTCTTGCACTCCTCTCCCCAAACCTGTTTCCACCGCTGACTGTACTCTGTTTTTCCTTCACACAACACTGCATGCTGCAGCTTTATGCAGGAGAAAGAAATCTTATACCTAGACCAAATGAAAACTATATTGCTCAACCCACATCGCAATGATTAAATATTTTACAATTTATCCACTTGTTTGCACCTATTAATTGTGCCTTAGCTCCCACGCTATAACCCATAGCACCTTGTTTAATTTATCTATCATCACAGTTAAGCGACAGTACAACAGTACAGCAGGACTTTAGAACACAAGCAAGGCATTAGATTCAGGCAGAGATTCAGTATGCCTTAGTCCAATGTTTGGTAGTGGATAGGTCAGCATGGTACACCAACATTGCCTATGCTAAATCAGAGGCAGGTGCTAAAACACAGAGCCTCAGAGTACTACTTGAGGTTGGTTTCCATGCCATGAGCCTTGTTTCAACATTACGAACAGCCAAGAATCGTACTCACCTGCACACAAAAAGTTCCACAGGATCTAATATATTAGGTGTCATGATCCAAGGAGTCACTCGGAACATCACAGTATCTGTGAAGATAGGGATCTCGGGAATCCCCTGAAGAAAGAGAGTGTTTTTTAATACCAGATTCACCACATCAAGCAAACTCAGCTCCCTTAGGGTGATGTCCAGACAGCAAGGGACATGATATTTTTTCGGTGTGAGTCTGATGTCCCCACACCCCCCATTAGCCCCCCTTTCCAGGCACTCCTACAGCATAAAATGGAGCCCACCAGCATGCAGCTCAGTGTCACAGATTCATGTATGACAAAAGGGGTTAACTGCCACTGAAATTGCCTCATTTCCTGCAGTAACTCTGCTACAGAATTGGGTTGCATTCTGGTGGACTTCACTGTATGTGGCGCTAGGCTTGAGAAGCAGTGTATTTTTATTCTACTAGTTGAGAATTTTTGGCCAGGAAAGGCACGCTGAGCTGAAGATTATTTCCAGGTGTGACCCAGAGCACAGGGAGGTTAATTGACTTGCTCAGGGTCACACAGTGTGCAAGTAGTAGTTGTGGAATTCAACCTCCAGGCCTGCCATGTCTCCTGTTTCACAGATTGATGCTCTAATTTCTAGGCTATTCTGCCTTCCATATACAATGTCTATATCTATCTATCTATCTATATCTATATATATATATCCATATATATATATATATATATATATATATATACATATATATATATATATATATATATATATACATATACACACACACACACACATACACACTACAAAAGAATCCCAGAACAAATGCACTGGGGGTATGGGTTATTCTGGAGGATATTGGCCTTACAGCCAAATTTTAAAGAAAACGCAAATAGCGCATGCCCCAATAATGCAAAGCATCATGTGAAGCATATGCAAATGCACAATAATTATTTCTTGGGCATTTGAATATGCTTCCCATGATGCTTTGCAGTATTGGGGTATGTACAATTTGTGTTTCTATATATGTATATATACAAAAAAACAGTCTTAGTATTTCCAAATGATGCCCTTTGCACTGTGCTGGTCATGGACCCCATGACCTTTTAATGGCCAACATTTCTTTCTTTCTTTATTTATCTAGTTTTTGCTGATGGGGAAAGAAGGACCAGCTGAAGAAGCCAGGGGACATGACCACGAAATAAAACAAGAAAACTGTTATAACAATGGTAAATAACAATACAAATTAAAATACAACTGAAAGTGTAAGAAAATGTTAATATGCCAAAGAAAATGAATTAGAAGAGAGATTTTGCCTGTAGAATAAATATTTTTTCCTTAGAGATTTCTTCTCTCTCGACAGCCAAACATTGTCTTCCCATGCTTAGGCACAGTGACCATCCAGCCTCATCCTCTGCTGACCTGTCATCTTCCAATGAGCCCCACAAGTTTTTTATTTTATTGATTTCTTGGATTAACACCTTTGAACCAGAGTTTCTTTACAAAGGTTCCGTGTCATCGGTGACAAACAAGCAATCGAGGAAGTTACATATGAAGGAGATGAAGGTTACAACAGAGTTCATGGTTACAGTGTACAATTATAAAGGAATTATGAATAGTACAAATGAGTTAATGGTTACAGAGTACAGTTTTAACAGGAACTAAGAACAGTACAAAACAAAAGCAGTCTTAGTATGAATTTGTCAGTCTGTGCAATAACAGGTAGAGATGAAACAGTGCAAATTGAGATCATGGATACAGTGTACAAATTAAAAGGAATAAATGAACAGTACAAAATCAAGAGCAGTCTTTGGCATGACTTTGTCATTTTGTGCAGTTATAGGTAAAGATAAGAGCAGACTAGGTCAGGCAAAGGAGGGTAACTAACCTAGAGTGAGGGATGGATACAGAGTGAGGAGAGCGAGAGTAACTAGGTGTGAGAGGAAAATATAGAAGGGGGAGAGAGACGGGGGAAAGGGGAGGGGACGATAGGAGAGGTGGCCAATAGGGAGTGGAGGGAGAGGTGAGGTGAGGTGTCAGATAGGTGTTTTCCTCTATGACAGGGGGTCTGGGGTGGTGCTATCCTACCCCGACATTGCTTGGATCTGGTGGCAGACAGATGGCTATGTGGCATGGGGCTCTAGTATGCCAGGCAGTCATCATTTGGAAAGCAGCTGGATTTCTCTCCCATGTAGGTCCCCACCCACCTACTGTGGGCTTTGGCACAGCTTTTTTCAGGAACATTTATGCACTGCATCCCTTGTGCCGGGGAGCAAACTTCCTGGCCATTCCCAGTGGTAACAGTGGTGGCATAGCATGTGCCCTCCCTACTCAGACTGGGAGATGCTGCCATTGCCATCGCAACCCCAGTTCAGGCCACCTGAGTGCATTTCTGAACCCAAGTTGCCTGCAGGTTATTGCATTATGCTACCACTGGTCCATCGATGAGTCCTAGAAGGAATGCTAAGGAAATTTTTTTTTATCACAGTTGTTTGGCCACTGGTACACCACCTGTGCCATCCATTTGGGCATCTCCCTGGCAATCACCAAGCCCTGTCCAACCCCTACACCATCAAGGCAGGTAGGGATCCACATGGTGCTGAATTCAAGAATGCTGGTACCATCAATCTGGCATGCCAGTGCTCTTTGTAGTTCTGTTATTTATTTATTTACAAATCCCCCTTTCCCATGGACTCTCCCACTTTCCTTGACACTGATGCAGCCTCATTGTGGCCTCATACACTGCAGCAGATGCTTGGCATGCACCACCCTTTGTGGCAGAGCAAGCTCCCCAGCTCGTGAGGGACTGCTGCATCACCAGTTGCTGGGTGTCTGCCTCCCCAGGCTTGATCACACTGTACCAGGTAGCAATTCCCAGCCCAGAACTGCTCCAATCCAGCATCCCAGGGTAACTCTTGAACCCAAGTTGCAGGCATGAAAGTGCGCTGTGCTTCTGCTAGGCCATCAGGCAGTGTCCGAAAAAAATCTTTTAAAAGGTCTTTCTATATATAAAAGTAGCACAATAGATTATATTTTTGTTAAAAGAAAATTTATACATATATATTATTCCCAGCTCAACCTGCTGGGGGGCGAGAATCCTGTTTTTACCAAATTGCACTTCCTCTGCTGAGGTGTCTTGATTCACTTAGCTGTGTTAACTGTATCCCCAAGCACTGGGTCCACTCCCTGCCCTGACTGCTCTCTGAGGGTTTACTTAACAAAATCCCTTCCCATTTTTCCCCATCTCTCTCCTCCCCACTTCTCCTAATCTCCCTATCCCTTCTGCACCCCTAGAATTTATGGCTGAATCCCTGATTGAACGATACTGACCATGCCTTATATATGTTGTTATTTATCTATCAATTGAATCTGTCAATGCTTGATGTTATTGTATATTTCCTTGTCTCTGCCTAAATGCTGATGGTATTGTTCCCTGTAATGTTCTAAATGCTGATGGTATTGTTCCCTGTAATGTTTATATCTGTTACCTTTGTAACCTCCCGGGTCACTCCTGAAAATAGGCACTTGGCTGTCTAGTGTGCTTACCTGGTAAACAAAAGCAATATGTATATATATATATATATCTATATATATATATATATATATATAAAACAATAAACCAAATCCCAAGCAGAGGGGGTAATGTGCTCCAGGACAACTCAGTTTCCAGTTGCCTTGGTGGCACAGCTATTTGCGCAAGTGGAACAGTATTCCAGGCAGTTGGGTTCAAGTCCCAGCTGAGGGACTTGCTTCTTTCTCTATTCTGTTTGTAAGTGTACCAAGAAAAATATATAGGATTGGACAGGATGCAGTTATTGCGACATTAAAACATTATACTGCTGTTGTTAGAATTGCTGCTTCTTTCAAATGTTCAACACATGGCAAATTAAAAAAAATGTATTTTTTTTTTCTGTGCAACATTGTTTCCTCTGGCCAGCACAGCCTCTGTCTGCTTTGCGATCCAGTGCCATGGGGATTCAGTGGAGGAGAGGGGTCCAAGAGTACTGGGGGATTCATCTTGTTGACTGCTAATTTTCTCCAGCATTCATTCCCTGGATGACCCCTAACCATCCTGCCTCACATGTGGTGCTGGGTGATGCACCTGTGTTGGTCACAGTGAACCCCTATAGAGGGACAGGCTCCCATGTTCAACCACAGGGGTTGCTGCAGTGGTGGAACACTGTGCCAGCCCTTCCCAGATTAGGATGGTGGCAGCACTGTCCAAACCCTGGATGACCCAGCTCCGAGTCTGCTCCTGAAATAGGACCATCAGACAGCAAAATGTTCTTTAAAAAAAATGAACAAGTCATAGCTCTACAATATTTGGGTACTGTATATCCTATGGAGGTATGTTTTATCAGTATTAAGTGTTCTTATTCATATACTTTGTGTGTTAGAACAGCTTGGTTGCTAAGAGTGTAGGGATGCGAGAACCAGGAGGTCCTGAGGAGGTTATGAGTTGCTATAAGAATTTCTTACAGTAATCCAAGCTTTAGTAGAACTTTCAGATTTTTATAATTTCTAATATTATTGTCTTAAAGTACAAAAACAGACTTTTAACTAAATGTTATACTCAAATGTTATTGTCAGTGAACAGTAATTAAACTACTATAACACACCTCAGAGTTGTACCAAATATAGTCTGTTTCATGTAGCTAATTAGTGCCCCTTCTGCAACACCACAGGGATTATGACAACTCAGTACAGACCTAGCTCACTGGGTCCTTCCAGTGCTTCAGCCATTTTTCTGGGTCTTATCACCCACAGCCTTTCTTCACAATAAAGATCTTCAGGAGCCAGGGAGTACATTAAATTCCAAAGCAAAGTTTTAAAAATGATCAGAACCTGATTTAGAACTTGAACAAAGATTCTGACAAGGTTCTTTTACAGAAAATGGCACAGGTTCTGAACTTATCAGATCTGGTTCTCCCATCCCTATAAGAGTATCTCCAAGAAATGGATTAATACACATGCTGTGCTGTCCCCATTGTCACATCTTTCTCATCATGGTCACATGCATCCTGTCAAAGATACAGTTCACGTGTGCGTGCATATGCACTTGATATCAGACAGTGGTCTCCTGCTGTCTCTCACTGTTGTTTCTCTGCTCTAGCCACTAGTGGTGTGAACTTTGGGCAAGGCTTGACATAAGGTGTCAAGAAGCAGGTTTTACTGAGTAATAAATACAAGAAATACGTGACAAAAAAGATAAGAAACTATTGGGAAGAGCAAGATTTAGAACACATAAAACATTCAGCTTATTCCAAATGGTTTGCACATAATAACTTTAATTTTGGATATAAAGCATACCTTGATGTACTGACTAATCCTATGCTCAGAAGAACATTTACTGTATACAAATTTGAGCAATTTGACAGCAGTGTTCTAAGATGTAGGTATAAAAAAACCACTGATGAAAATTTTAGTTGTGCAATTGGTGGACGAGAAGATTTAATCCATGTTATGTGGTATTGTGCATGGTATAACAAAGAGCGTACATACTGGCTAGGTCCTTATATAAATAATTTGTATAGTATTGTCTATATATCTCTGACTTTCATACTAATTCACATACAAGATGCATATTCTTTTCAAAGAACAGCCAAATTATTTCTGGCAGCTAGTATAATAAAGAGGAAAATTAGTAGTGCAATCACATTGGCGGGATTTTAAACCAGTAATTATTTCAGCTAAAAGTCATTATTTGTATATTTATATGTCTTTTTATATAATTGTATGTATTTGTGTCTTTTTATACTTGTGTTAATTGTATCTGTATTTGTTGAAGGCTCTTTGAGTCAAACAATAAACTTGGATGATGATGAGGAAGGTGACTGCCATCTTTTTGAGTCCTATAATTGGCAGATGGCTAGGAAAGCCTGAATCATACTGGTCTAGGAACAGCATTAACCCCTTGAGTGTTAAATAATGTAAGTAACTGGAACAACAAGCTGACATAACTCAATATAACAAGTGCTTTTAAACAGGATGCTTATGGCCTTTGGTCGTGGCAAGCACATTTTGTGTACTGACTGCCTGTCCACTATAAGAGTGGATGGTATAAATGGATTTTACTGTACTTACATATGGAAGACATTTTTCCACTCACCTCAGACACTGGCTCCAGCAGGGTAAGGCTGATGGAGATCAATCCGGAAAAGGTCTCATCAGGGAAGCGGAGTCCCTCCACATAGAAAACCGACTCTGAGTTCTCACCAGTGTACTTCACAGAAGCAACAGAGATATTTTTTCCAAGCATGGTTTTTCCAAGTATGAGAGTGAATGGAGAGGTGGAATAGTTGCTAGCTAAACAACAGAATACATTCATTACAAACAGGAACAGTCTGTTTCATCTGTACCAATTTCACAAGACAAATTTTTACTGTTTTACAAAACACCTGCTTCTTATACATTTGAGATGTAATACAGGCCTCCCACCTGCCTTAAATTCCTCTCCCCCCACCCTGATTCTTACCACCTTACTCCCTAAGATTTAAGGAGGCACCTGACCCAACTGAGTGGGGCCGTAATTTAAAAAGAAGTGTAGTAGACAGACATTCTTCTTTTCGGGTCCAGCTGACCAGTGGTGGCTCCAACCACTGTTGGTTAACAGGGCACAGGTGGGGCACAACAGCTGGCAGCCAGGGCAGTGACAGATTGTTGCTATGGGGAAGCTCTGCTTCACACGGGGCACCAACCAGGGCACTTGCCCTGGTGTGTACAGCCACCACTGCAGCTGACTAGAACAAACTACCAACCTCACTCTAACTAAAATGCCATTATCCCACAAATAAGCACACCCTGGAGTGCCTTATTGAGATTATAGAAACATAGAAACATAGAATTTGACGGCAGATAAGGACCGCTTGGCCCACCTAGTCTGCCCATTTCCCTACCTGATGGATAAGCTGCAGATTCTAGTAAATCAACAGCTTACTTCCTCCTACCCCCCACTAGAATTGCCTTATGCCTGTCCCATGCATTCCTGAATTCTCCCACTGTTCCTGACTCCACAACCTCCTCAGGAAGGCTGTTCCATTCATCCACAACCCTCTCTGTGAAAAAATACTTTCTAATATTACCTCTGAGCCGTCCCCCCTCTATCTTCTAATTGTGCCCCCTTGTTCTTGCACATCTCTTCTTCTGAAAGATACTACCCTCTTGTACTTTGTTAATTCCCTTGTGATACTTGAAAGTTTCTATCATGTTCCCCCTCTCCCTCCTTTCCTCAAGGGTATACATATTAAGCTGCTTTAGTCTCTCCTCGTATGTCTTCTGGTGCAGATCCTGCACCATTTTGGTTGACCTCCTCTGAACAGCCTCCACTCTGTCTATATCTTTGCGGAGATGGGTCTCCAGAATTGCACGCTGTACTCCAGATGGGGTCTCAGTAACTGTCTGCACAGAGGGATAACAACTTCCTGTTTTCTACTGTTGTTGCCTATGCATCCCAGTATCCCCCCAGCCCTCCTTACTGCTTTCTCTTATTGCTTGCCCACCTTTAGGTCATCTGATATAATTACTCCTAGGTCTCTTTCGATTTTTGTTGTTGTTATCAACTCACCCTGCCCATTGTGTACTCTTCCCCCGGGTTTTTGTTTCCCAGATACATTACCTCGCACTTCTTTGCATTGAATCTGAGCTGCCACATATTTGACCATTCCTCCAACCTTGCCAAGTCCCTTTTCATTCTTTCCACCCCACCTTGTGTATCAGACATGTTGCAAATCTTTGTGTCATCTGCAAAGAGACATACCTTTCCTTCCAGGTGCTCTCCAATGTCACTTATAAAGACATTAAAGAGGACCGGTCCCAGTACCAAACCCTGTGGTACCCTGCTAGTTACTCTCCTTTCTTCACTGTTGACTCCATTTACTATTACCCTTTGTGTCCTGTTGTCCAGCCAGTTTTTTTATCCATGCTACCACCTTGGGACCCACTCCAAAGCTGGCTAACTTGTATATTAATCTTTTGTGTGAGACTGTGTCAAATGCCTCACTAAAATCTAGGTAGGCCATATCCACAGCCCCTCCCTGGTCTACTACTTTGGTCACCCAGTCAAAGAAATCTATTAGGTTCATCTGACATGACCTTCCTACTGAGAAACCATGCTGCCTTGGGTCCTGTGCCCCACTGGCCTCTAGGTACTCAACAGTTCTTTCCTTCAGAGTGATTCCATCATTTTCCCTACCACTGAAGTCAAACTAACTGGTCTGTAGTTTCCTGCCTCTGCCCTGCTCCCACTTTTGTGAAGTGGAATCACATTTGCCCTCCTCCAGTCCTCAGGTACCACCCCATCCTCCCATGATTTGTTAAAGAGAGTAGTCAGTGGTGTTACTAGTTCTACCCTTAGTTCTTTTAGAATTCTTGGGTGAATCCCATCAGGCCTCATTGCTTTGTTCACCCTCAGTTTCAAGAGTTCTTTCAAAATGCTTTCTTCTGTGTATGGGCTGGTATTGACCCACCTTTTCAGAGTTTCTCTCTTGTTTGGTTTAGGTACCTCCCCCTCCTCTTCCGTTGTGAATACTGAGCAGAAATATTTGTTCAGTATCCCTGCTTTTTCATTGTCATCCTCTGCCCACATTCCCTCCCCTTTATTAAGTCTCTGTATACCTCCCTTGGTCTTTCTTCGCTCCCTAATGTACCTATAAAAGGTTTTATCCCCCTTCTTAACAGAGTTGGCTATCTTTTCCTCAGTTTGTGCCTTTGCTATTCTGACTGCCTTCCCTGCCTCCTTCTGCTTTAACCAATAAAGTTCGCTGTCCTGCTCATTCTGTGTTTCCTTATATTTCCTGAATGCTGTCCTTTTCTCCTTAACCGTCCCTGCCACCTCTTTTGAGAACCATAGTGTTTTTTTCCTTCATTTTGTTTTGTTGATTTGTTTCACACAAAGGCTTGTTGTCTCTGCGATGGCTGTTTTGATTATTCCCCATTGTTCCTCCACCCCTCCTACTTACCCGTTTGCAAGTGCTTTTCTGAGGCACTCTCTCATTTTCCCAAAGTCAGCCCTCCTAAATTCCAATACTCTTGTTTTTGATGGCTTGACTCTATGGCTGTGTTTATTGTGAACCACACTGTTTAGTGGTCACTTGTTCCCAGATGGCTACCCACTTCTAAATCTGAGATCCTTTCTCCTTCCCCATTTGAGAGTACCAGGTCTAAGATTGCTCCCTCCCGAGTGGGTTCCAACACTAGCTGTCTGAGGCATGCCCCTGTAGGGCATCAAGAATGACCCTGCTCTTGAATGTGCCTGCAGCAAAGGTACTCCAGTTAACATCTGGCATATTCAGGTCCCCCATCAACAATATCTCCCCTTTTTCTGCCATTTTAAGGATACCTTATTTCATTTCCTTGTCCATTTCCTTCCCCTGAGATGGGGGTCTGTACACAACCCCCATGTGGATTGTGGTGCCGTTTTCTGTCTCCAGGGTGACCCATGGTGACTCATCAACTTCCTGTTTACTCTTTAGTTCTGTTGCTTTAATCCCTTCCCTTATATAGAGAGCTACTCCTCCTCCTCTTTTACTCAACCTGTCCCTCCTGTAGACTGTGTATCCTAGTATGTTGACATCCCAGTCATGGTTCTCCGCGTACCATGTTTCAGTGACTGCCACAATATCCAGGCATCCCTCTTCCATCAAGGCTACTAGTTCAGGGAGCTTGTTGCACAGACTGCAGGCATTGGTATTCATCACCTTCCATTTATTTTTCATGGCCTTACCCCTTTTAGCCCCATCCCTGTCCTTACTGCCTTTTTCTGCATTTATCCCTGTCCTGCTCCCTACTGACTTCTCTACCTTGATGTTTACCTCTCTAACTACAGTGATTTGTGGGGAGGCTGGGAATTCCCTGCTCCTTTTCAGCACCCCCCCCCCATGGCTAGTTTAAATGCTTGCCAATGAAGCATTTAAACCTGTTACTTAGGATCCTGGTACCCCCCGGACAGATGCAGATCATTGTGCCAGTATAAGCCTGCATCCTTCCAGGTGGCTCCCCAGTCCCCAATGAAGCCAAACCCCCGAGTTCCACACCAGTTTTTCAACCATTTGTTGAATCCCATGGTGCAGAATACCCTAGCATCATCCTTGCCATAGTCAGGCAGCACCTTCGAGAAGGTTACTGTACATGCTACTTGTCTAAGGCCCCTCCCCAACTCCATAAACTCCTCTTGCACCTCTCTGATCCCATTCAGAGCCAGGTCATTTGTCCCTAGGTGGACAATGACATCTAGCACCCTCCCTTGTGCAGCTGTTCCCGCAATCCTGAGGATTCGCTCCCTGTCCCTGTGAGCCGTGGCACCAGGTGGGCACCTTACCTCCCTATCTCCTTCCTCCCCCACTTCTACCCCCCTAATGATTGAGTCCCTCACCAGGAGTCATTTCCTTCCCCTGTGGGGTCTTGTGCCACCCTCCTGTGGGTCTCCTTTGTGGAGGTTCCCAGCATCCTCCTTGGTCTCCACTGCAGGTGCCTCCATAGAGGAACCACTCTTTGCCACAACAGCATATGAATTGTGGAGAGGTACAACTGGAGGCATACACCTCTGTTCCACCACCCTCTCCCTCCCTGAACCTACCTTGATCCAACCGCTCCTCTTTCTTGGCAACCTCTGGGTTAACGTTAGTGGCCCTGGAGGTCCCTGGGTGGGGGAATAGGTTTCACGAATCCTAGCCAGGTCAGCCTGGAGATGGGCAACCTCCCCCCTCAGACCACAGTGGTGCCTGCAAACAGAGCAGCATTGCAGCCTCCAGAATGTTTCCCAGAACACTGCTGCCCCACAGCCATCGCACTGCACCTGTTGCTTTGTATGCTTACTGTCCTCCCTCTACGTATTTTAACACTTACTTTTCTACTGCCTATGTACCCTTACAACTCTCGCCCTTCCTGTTCTGGAATAGGAACTTCCTGTAGTCTTCAGCAGTCTCCTTCCTCCATGCTTGGATTCAGACCTCCAGCAGCCAGGAGGGGGGGAGAAAGTGTTATTTTTTTGGGGTTCCTTCAAGGTTGATGAAACTAATGTATCTCAGTGATCCTTCCCTTCCTACTACCAAACAGGAAGTTCCTGTTGTCAGTCAAATCCAGTGGCTATAAAACTAGAACTGGCTTTGGGTGGGTAGGTGGAAGGGTGGGAAGGAGGGCAATTAGTAAAAAAATCTGTAGATCTAAATTGCTGCTTCTTGCTCTGAAACCAAAGTTCTCTTCTGTTAAAAACAGCAGGACGCTGTAATTGGAGCCACCTGCTTTTGTACTCCTAAGCTGCTAAACCACACCCCCAATTAGATTCACCCTCTGCACTGACTCAGTAAATTAAGCTGATACACCCCCTTCCTCAGAGAAACACACAGTGACTTTCTTCTTTTTTTTTATTTGGTATTTGGTAAACCCAGAATTGAGCCGGAAGTCCAACTCCCACACCAGGCCAGTGGGGTCTCTTATTCTCTGTGAAAGTGGCATGCACAGATTCTAGGGACAGGGAGTGAATCCTCTGGCATCTGGTGACACAGCTCTGCCGGTGTGTGTGACCACATGCCATAAGTTGGAACCCCACAGGATGGCCTGCTGGGGGGGTCTCCAATCATGGGAGAAGGGTAGAAAACAGGAAAAAAATCCACCAGACTGGCACATCAGATGATAGCCACCACTACCACCCATGTTCAATAGATCTCTGACACTTTGAGACTCCACCCTTCAGCTACCATTATGTGGCTGTAAATAGCCTGCTTTGTGTTGGGATAAATTGGAAGCCTTGGACGGTGGAGTGTCTGGGGTACCAGGAGGTTCTTGCATCGGTGAAAGAGCAGAAGCTGCAAACTAGCCCACCACTGCTCCAGCTGGCATGCTGCCACATCTGAAGACCCAACAAAGTAACAACCCACGTACTCTTGGAAGAAGAAAAAATTCCCACATTTTCAGTGTCAGATTCAGGAATGCACAGCACCATTATGTATCCAGTAGGGAGTGTGGCCGGACCCCGAGTCCTCAATATCATTTGAGACATGTCCTCCAGATCTAGGAAAACAAGAACACAAGCAGTTCAGTTTCTCTTTTTAATATAAATCAAACACATGGAGCTCTAATTAGTTGCAACTGCCCCTACAAACTTTGACTCCTAGAAAAATCCTGTCTGGGTGTATCCATTTTTTGGATTTGTCTTTCATTCATTTTCATTTTACAGATAACATAATTGTTCATGCTAAAGTATAACTGATAGTGTTTCTCCCAGAGTCCCAGCTATTTGCACATGTTTAGCCTACTCAGTATTCTGTTTAATCCCTCTGTGTTGCAGCTCTCACCTGCTTATTGTTTATCCTATTTTGTAGCTACACAGAGCTCAGGTCTGTTACCAGGTGATATCAACTGCAGCTGTTCTCTTGCTCAGCACAACTGATTACTACTCTGCCTAGCTGTTATTTGCCACCCAGCACAATCTATCTTATTAGAGCCAACTAACTGTAAATGCTATTGTGCACTGTCAAACTACTGTGGCTACTGCTTGATGTCTTCCTTCTGTCTCCTTCCTCCTGGCCACAATGTTCTTTGCACTCCTTTGCCTGTTCCTTTTCCCCCCCTCCTCCTACAACCCCCTTCCACCTCCTTCCCATTCAACTCTCATGCCCTCCCTTCTCTCATCCTCTCTACACATCCCCTACACTCTGTGCCCCTCTGCCCTCCTTGTCCACCATAGTCTCTTCAGCTCCCCTTCTATCAACCTAGAGTTTCTCCATAGTGGCCTCCTCTCCCCTCACTGCCCCTCTTCTCCCTGCTCTCCTACCGGCTCAAAGGGTAGGAAGCCTCATTCTATCCTTTTCCTCAATCTCCTGCTCCTACTCCCACTCCCGTCTGGTGATATGGAGACAAACCCTGGTCTCTCCCCTCAGCGTTCATCATCTGAATGCTAGGAAGCCTTCTCCCTAAACTCGATCTCCTTTCCATCTGGGTTCAACTACACTTTCCTGATGCCCTCTGTATTTCAGAATACTGGCTCTCTTCCTGGACTCCAGACTCTAACCTTTCCCTTTCTGATTACCATCTCTCCAGGCAAGACAGGGGAAAATGTAGAGGAGGTGCTGCCATCTATGTCTGTCAGAGACTCTCCTGTACCATGGCAATCAGGGAGGTCATACACTTCTCTCATGAATTTCTCCTAGTCAGGCTCTCAGTCCCCTCCTTTGTACCTATATTCACTGGGGCTGTCTATGCCTCTCCTAAGATCTCACACTCATCCCTAGTTAACTTCCTTTCCTCCAGCACCTCTAATTCCTCCACAGGTGAACTCATTCTCCTTGGGGATTTCAACCATCCTCCCCCCTCCCCCACCTCTTTTTGGGTTTCCATTCTCCCCTGTCACCATCCAGGATACCCTGGTTGCCCTCTTCTCTGTCAACTTGTCAAAGTCCAGACCTGATGGTATGGATCCCAAGCTCCTCCACCTCTCACCTCCTGCCATTGTAGCTCCCCTTACTCATCTACTCAACTTCCTTCTCATTCAGCACTGTTCCACAGTCCTAGAAGTTGGGAGAAAGTTATTCCACTTCATAAAGGGGGTGACCCCCTCCTCCTCTGCTAACTTCTGTCCCATTTCTCTCCTCTCTTCCTCTCTAATGTGCAAAAGAAGCTAGTCCATTCCAGAATCTTCAACTTCCTTTCATCCTCCACTTCATCTTACCCTTCCAGTTTAGTTTCTGGAAGTATCATTTCACCATCTCTTCCCTACTGCATGTGACTGATTCAATATTTTCCAGGATGGATTAAGGGCTCGTAACTGCCACAATTTTCATTAATCTGGCCAAAGCTTTCAATTTGGTGTCCCATCCACTCCTCCTGGACAAGCTCAGCTCTGCAGGCCTCTCTGCTCCTGCTGTTGGTTGGTTTCATTCCTACTGTATGGTCCATTAACAGTCAGTAGAGGTAGGAGGCATCCTATCACCTCCATTTCCCATCCAGGCTGGGGTCCCATAAGGATTCATCCTGGGTCCCATCCTCTTCTCCATTTTCCTGAATGACCTTCCCACTATCTGTGCCAACTCACATATCCACATGTAGGCAGATGATAGTAATTTTTCCTTTGGTCCCTCCACTGCAGCTGTGGAAGACCTGTTCCAGTGGGTCTTCAACAACATTCTGCGCTTCTTCCAATCCAACCAACTCAGAGTCAACACTAAACAAATGGTGTACTTGACATTTGGTACCAGTCAGAAACAGGCCAGACTCACTGCCCAACCCCCACCAGTTTTCACCACTTTGGACATCACGCCTGTTGAAGCAGTTCAGTCCTTCAAGTACCTTGGTGTGTGGATAAATAATAATCTTGACTTCTCAGCCCACACTGATGCTATCCCTGCAAAACTCTGTCCCAAGCTTGGTGCCCTGTATCATAACAGAGATTGCTTATCTCTGCATGTCCATAGGGAGCTTGTTACCAGACTGGTACTCCCTGTTTTTGACTATGTGAATGTAGTCTATGGCACTGCCCCTTTCACGTCCCTCACCAGAATGGACACCCTCTGTAGATCCTTCTGCTGCTTTGCTACAAACTCCTCCCACCTCGCACACACCACTGTTGATTGTATTCATCTCTATCCATCTTCCCACTGCTCTCATATCACCAGGCTTACCGTACCTCTTTCCTATCCAGATACTGGTTTGGTTCCCTTCCCTCTTACTCCTCTGTTCCAGAGACTGTCACTTTTTTGCCACTCCTTACCCCCACTCCTCCGCTGGGCAATCTGCCCTCTCCTATCGACCTCCCTCACTCTGATTCAAACTTCCCCACCCCCCCCACCTTTCCCACACCCTGGCTCTCTGAGGTGCCATTTGAAATCATCCCCAACCCACCTGCTCCAATTACCCTTCCGCCTGACACATCCCTTGTCCAAGCCTTAACTTTTCTTGTTAGGGAAGCTGGCTGGGTCACACCTGCCTTTTAGTTTCACTTCCTCACTACCCCTGTATTTCCTTCAGTAGGAGACAAGGCAAAAACTCATCCTATAGATCACTTGCCTGATATCAATTTTGTCTTGTTCACCATGTCTGCTGCCACTTCTACATTGTCACTTGTATAGGTATCTTACTGAGCTGAGACCCCACTTTATTCTCTGTACTTACAATTTTTGCATTCATTGTAATTTGTACCAACTTTTATCAACTGTTTCAACTGATTTTTTATTGTGTATGGTACTGCTGTTCTTCCACTGCTCCCCTCCGCTGGATCACACCTGGAAATGAACCTTGGCTCAGTGTGCCTCTCCCAGTTATCAATTTTCAAATAAAATAAATAAATAAACTTAGTACATGTCACAAGATGTACTGCAACTAATCAGTCTCTTTCAAAAGTGGTTTTAGTGATCTACAGTTTGCTCTGTGGTTTATTTATTAAGCAGGTCAAGGTGGCATTAAACATATGTAATGCAGAATAATAAAATCACAATTAAATAGAGAATGTCAGTTATCTCTCTTATTTTCATAGATCCACTTTATTTTAAAAATAATCCAGCTTTTGAATACTTTCACGAACAGAATTTGAGTTTCTAGCACACTCAGTATAGAATTAGCTTCTGAGACAAAATCATTCCTTAATAATGAAAAGTGGCCAGCCTGGTGGCACTGAGGGTTGAGGTGCTGGACGCCACACCTTGCGCCATGCCAGCGACCTGGGTTTGGGAACAAGCCCAGGCCATCGGGGGTTGGCAGGGGAGAGAGGGGATCAAGCATCCAGTGGACTGTTCCCCTCTCCCGGGGGGTTCCAAGGGTTGCCTGGCACTGTGGTGGCCTCAGGTGGAGACCAGATGTACTGCACCACTCAGGGTGTGCAAAGAGGGAAGCAGAGCCACGACGGATGACCCTTGGCATTACTGCATGCTTATGGCTCTGCCTGGGAGGTGGGGTTGAGGGCAAAATCTTAAGCAGAAAATCCCCACCCCTGGGGATAGGCCACAGCACCACCTACTTCTCACCACACTCCACTGGCCAGACTCCCTCCTCTCCTGAGCCAAGCCCAGCTCAGCCCAAATTGTAGATAGAGTGCCCTTGGAGGACTTGGGGGACTCAGAGCCTGGGGGATAGCCTGGCTGGTGCCAGGAGTAAGGAGGAGTTTTCAGGCCTGGAGGTAGAGCTGGAGGAGCAGGTGGATGCCTGAGAGAGTTCCTCGGGATGTTGGAGCTAGAAAAAGAGTTGGAAAAAAAAATTGAAAGTGGATAGGGCCATGTAGGCTCAATTCCAGCATACAGACCAAGGGATTCTGAAAAAATGTTAAGTGTGTGTACTTCGGCCTAAAATAAGCTACTACACGTGCTCTGAGGAGCCTGTCATAAAATACTTGTGTTAAAAGCATTCTACAGCTAAACAGTTCTGCCAAATATTAATTCATATACATGAACCTAATTCAGTTGAGCAACTTGTTTTGAGAATACAAATATCAAGACTTGTTTTAAAAGGTATTCTTCAGGCCTACCGGCTCAAAGAAATTTGACAAATGTTAATTGGGCATACTTTGGCCTAGGCAAACTAATGCATTTGTTTTGACAGCTTAATATGAAAAAAAAGACTCATTTCAAAGATTATACTCCAGTAGTGTAACCTATTACAAGACAAAAAACACAGATTGCAGCAACACAGCCCCTCCAGCGACTCAGTGGTCATCAGCAAGGTTCATTCAATGGCCAGCAGAGTTTTTTCTGTGGCCAAGTGAGACAAAACTGACCACAACTGTCTGTTACCAGCCATCTGCAAGTAAAAACTGCAGCACTCTGACCTCTGTTGGTAAAGACATCCAAACACCTTGTCCTAGCATCCATAAGTGTGAGGCCCTGTGGTCATGAGTATACTAATCGCTGCCCTGTGGTCAGGTGAAAGGTACAAACGGACATGTCATTGCTAACCACAGTCATGCAGTCAGAAAACCTAAGTACTTACTTGAGAACTATCCAATCAGACAAGGACATTTGCCTGGAGATCAATGACAAAGTGACAAGCTTCTTTTGCTGGACCAATGAAAGACATTACGTTATCTGCAATGTGACATTTTTTACATAAAAGCTGGGTGCCAAGAAACAGAAAGCTGTATACCACCTTTGCTTACCTTTATTCTACTGACTACCTCTAGAAGCATTAGCTGTCTTTCACTCTTTAATTCTAAAAACCACTGCTTGTTTTATCTGCAAAGACTTTGCCTTAGGGAGCTACCCCTCCTGATGAAGACAGAGGAGATCCTAAAAAGCTTTAATATTGTGTGAACATTTTGCAGTTGATTTTACATCAAGCTCCAGAAGGGAGAAAAGGTATCAGGACAAAGACACAGCCTTTCCGGATCACCCAGACACAAAGGAAAATCCAATCTCAGGATGGAATAGAGAAAGGATAGAGACTTGGAATAATTTGTTCCGGTCCAAAGACTTGGCTGAGTATATTTACAAAGGCTTTCAAAGGTGCTAATTTAATGCATGTCTTATGAGGATCAAGGTTCTGTATTAATGCATAGAATAAAATGTAATATTGTATTGTTTGAAGCTAGCTTCATTATTAAGAAATGTGCACATGTGTTATTGTTTCTAAAGAAATTTTTTAGTCCTAGAAAGGATAGGTCAAAGGTTATACTCTCAAAGAGTTTTACAGGTGTGTAATTGTACAAACACACAAAAGACTGAGTCTACTTTATGCTTCTGATGAAGGACTTGGTCTGAAAGCTAGACCACTCTGTTCTTGTTGTTATGTCTATGTTGGTCCATTGAAAGGTATCAAATCATTTGCTTCTGGATCCGAGACTACGCAGGTATTCCAGGATTGTTTAGAATGCTGTAGTATTTGTGTTGTTGTTCTTGTTTGTGAAACCAGATAATAAACTGCTTTAATTGCAATTCATATCTTAAGAAGGTGAGATGTCGCAGTTTATTACCACCCAATTAATTAATAAGTGAGTGCAATTTAGTCTATGCTAATTACACCTTCCTGACCAACAGCCACAGAGATATTCTCTTTTCTTTTGATTTACACAGAGACAAAACCCAATTGCTAGCAATTGCACTCGTAGCCATTTGGCAACTGTGTTGATGGCCAAGGTTTGTGAGTGTGCGCAGGGCACTCCGTAGGTGACCTTGCTGAGAAACTGTGGTACTGAAGCAGCACTTCCCAGCTAGGGAGGGACGGCACCAGGTTCTACTTGTGGAGCATCCCTCACAGTGAATCACAGAGTCTGCTCCCTCACCAGGGGAGGGGTGTTGTGCCATGCTCTGATGCTAGAAACCTTGCCAGACATCAGGGGAAGTGGAAGAGACACAGGAAGCATACAAGGGCAGAAACAAGAAAATCCCCAGTACCATCTTCATGGCAGTTGCCGCAGGCTTACATTGACCTTTGTTAGGAGGACAGTGGAGGTAGCGGTTGAGGGGGGGCATTAACTAGAGAAACCCCAGACCCAAAGACTGGGTGGACAAAAAAAAGTTTCCGTATTGTTTTATGCATATTTGTATATGTTTAACTGTTCTCAGTATCAATTAAATTATACATGTTTTGCTGAAAATCAGTCATAATCTATCCAGTAATGGTTACATATATTTATGTGCTGCTACATCTTTTTTTGAGTGCCTTTGCACTGTATTTAATATTTTATGATGTAACCGTGATGTGAATGTATGTAGGAGTGTCATTGCAAATGTGGTCTGACTTAAAGGAAAATGTCCATGTCCCGTCGGGCCCCACCTGCGTGTGAAGTGGGGCCCGACTAGTAAATATAAAAATAGTAGTAAATGTGGCACTTACAGCTTAGTACTTTATTTAAATCCATATCTGGGTGATCCTGCGCCCTCCCTGCCAGCATTTTAAGTGAAAACACCCTCCCCATCATGCCCACAAACACCCACGGCTGTCCCCCTGATGACGTGGCAGGTGGGGAGCAGCCAGGGTGACTCCATAGGCTTGTCATAGCCCAGGACTGCTAAACAGCTCCAGTTTGGAGTCTATCTGTATTCTTGCAATACTGCTACCAGGTATAGACTATCAGGAACAGTAGCTGTCTGTACCTGTTCTCCTTATGTCACGGTGGTACACGGGCTCCAAACCAGAGCTGTTTATCAGTCCTGGGCTATGACTGGACATGTATATGCATGACTGATGCATATACATGTATTCTTATGCACTGTTTTTTGTCACCTTTGTTTTTGTTTGTTTCTACTAAAAATATGGAGCAGAAATGCAACATTTCCTATAATATAATGCCTACTTTCCCAAACATGATTTGTCTTCTGCAGGCTCAAGAACACCACCGGAGCTGAAAGATTTTCAACACACATACACACAAAAACAAAAAACATAAATGTCCCCAATCTCACACAAAACCTGGTCTGTACTGCAGGTCCCAGCAAGCAGCTGTTATCCTCTTCTAGGATACAAAAGAAAGGGAGAGGATGAAGATCTGTGACATTTCCTCCTTGAGATACAACTCGGGCAACATTACTGGCTGTAAGTCATTGACAAAATAGATACCTGATACAACAAATAAACCTACTGTACCTGCACAGAAACCGCGGTATTAAGTTCTCTAGAAGCAAGTGCACAGGCAGATTTGGGAACATTGTTTAACCAGGAGCAGCACACTAAGCCAAAACTTGTTTCCAGATATGACCTGGGAGCACAAGGAAGTTAAGTGACTTGCTCAAGATCACACAGTATGCACTTAGGTGGCTGTGGGATTCAAACCCAGGTCTCCAGATCTGTAGCTCAGAGCCTTAACCCACTGCGGTATACTGCCTCCGGGTCAGCTTTTACCACACACACAACACACTGGCAGTAGTTAAGACCAATCCGGTGAGTAACCCAGTATCACTACATGGCCAGAAATTGGAATGAGTACATTGAAAAATGAGTACAAGCTGCCCTTTGATGGAGACCAGCTGCACCAAGGACTAACACTCTCAAAACTCACACATTCCCAGCAAAGACCTTGGGAGCTCTGATTTACACTTGGGCAAGATAAACAAGCATTTGTCAATGCCGAATGTTGCTTGCTTCTATGTGCTGTTTAGGTATTTGGAAGTCATTGAAGTGCAAATATTGAAAATTTGCGAACTTAGGAGCGTGCGTAGGAACTGCGCAACGTACGCTCGTAAAACAGTCATTTTTAGGAATTTTTTCACCAAATTTTCAACATAGCCATTTTAAGACCTCTGCTCATGAACAGTGTCACTGTGATTTTGTTAATGTGTCCCATACATTGAGTTTGCACACCGACTGCGCCATTGTTGAGCTACATGGGCGGAAACACATTTTGGGCAGGATGTGAAAATGACAGCTGTACTGCTCATAAGGAGGTGTGGTAAAATAGCAATGTTGAAATCTGGAGTGAAATATTGAAAAGTCGCAAACCTCTGCGTGGGAACTGTGCAACGCACACTCAGTAAAACAGTCATTTTGGAATTCTTTCACCAAATTTTCAACATTGCCATTTAAGATCTCTGCTCATGAACAGTGACACTGTGATTTTCTTAATATGTCCCATACACTGATTTAGCACACCGACTCGCCATTGTGCGCTACATGAAGTGGAAACATGTTTTGGGCAGGATATGAAAAATGACAGCTGTACTGCTCATGAGGAGGTGTGGTAAAATGGCAATGTTGAAAATCTGGAGTGAAAATATTGAAAATTTGCAAACTTACGAGCGTGCGTAGGAACTGGGCAACGCAGACTCGTAAAACAGTCATTTATAGGAATTTTTTCACCAAATTTTCAACACAGCCATTTTAAGACCTCTGCTCATGAACAGTGTCACTGTGGTTTTCTTAATTTGTCCCGTACATTGATTTCGCACACCAACTGTGCCATTCTGTGCTACATGGGCGGAAACACATTTTGGGTGAGATGTGAAAAATGACAGCAGTACTACTCATAAGAAGGTGTGTTAAAATGGCAATGTTGAAAATCTGGAGTGAAAATATTGAAATTCCGCGAACTTACGAGCCTGCGTAGGAACTGTGCAACGTATGCTTGTAAAACAGTCATTGTTTGGAATTTTGGCACCAAATTTTCAACATGGGGCTTTTGGGACCCCTTCTCATGAACGATGTCACTGTCATGGCGGTATTCAGGCCCAAAGGGTGATTTCACAGTCTGCGCAGTCCTGCGCGAAATCCCGCCGGGCCCAAACGCATGACGATGTATCGATCTGAACAATTCAAAATTGTGCAAAAATCAAAATACTGAGATATGCAACAAAGTTGAAACCCCCTTTCTAGCCCATTATACAGCTTACGGCATTTCCTCAGTTCGCGGTCGGCTTTGAAGAGTGCAGGCGTGTTCCCGGTCCACCGTAGATCGTCGCGCGGGTCAGAAGGTAAGTATGGGGTGAGGGGGTGGGAAACTGGAGTGCGCAGTGGGTGGGTGCGGGTTGTGGGGGCTGGGAGGCGTACGCGGACACGTTTTCGTTTTACAGGTTTAAGAAAAAAAAAAAGGCGTGGGGCGTTTGCCATGCTGGGGTGGGCTCCCAGCATGGCACAAGGACGTGGGGTGTTCAGCCAACAGGGATTGGGCACCCGTCGGCTATTGTGTTGCTGCCACGCTGGGGTGGGCTCCCAGCATGGCACAAGGAGTGGGGGCATTCAGCTGGCCGGAGTGGGCACCCCGTCGTGCAGAACTGTTGCCACGCTGGGTGGGCTCCCAGCATGACACCTACTACTGGGGGGCGCAGCTCAGCCGATGGGGTTGGGCACCCAATTGGCTATACAGTGCGGCGAGGTGCGCCGCGCCTGTGGGGGCTGGCGTGAGCAGCGATATCTTGCTCGGTGCTCACTCCAAAGCGTAGCTCCCCTTTCAACTAATATGGCACTGCATTTTGGGCATGTCATAGACAGCTCCCAAAATGCATGCTACAGGGGCCGCGCCTGATGGCACACTGACTGAATTGGAGGAGGAGGTGACACACCTCCGAAATCACCGATGATGGCACTATGTTTCTTGCACATGCTTGCAAGCAACATAAAAACTAGCTTTGATGGGATCCAGAGAAGTGAAACTTACCGCTCCAGTGATTTACAGCCATTTACTGCATGGCTTTTTTCTGTTTTAAAAGGGAAACTGTATCTGTATCTTTTCTGACTCAAGATTTAATTACAGCTGCCAAAACATTTGTGGGGGACATGGATGGCCACTTAAAAAATTTGAGGGGGACTAATCCCCCTCGTCCCCCCAGTGGATGCGCCCATGCATTTGGATAACCAAGAAAGGATCTACTTCATCATGCTACTCCACCTTTTGAGTATGTTCGTATCCAGTCAGCCAGCCTGCTGTATGCAGTTATTCAGTGTAAAAAAATACAAATCCACCCAGTAACGTCCCCCTTGCAGGGACTACATAGAGCAGCAGCGCCCACCCTGTGCCTGCTGGGCAAGTTTGGAGTGGGTCCTCTGAGCCAGGGCACAAAACAAATGGTCCTTGTCAGTCTCAGCCCAGCAGAAGACTGACCAACACAACTCATGTGTATATCTGCTCTTCTCTCTATAGCCTGGGACTTCAGTGAACAAATCCTCGGGAGCTGGGGCATCCAAATCTTGGACATTTTATCCCTCTTTAGGTGCCACAGCTGGTGGGGTGAAGAGAGTCAGCAGGATGCCGTGACCGGTTTGGGGGAAGGGGGAGAGTCAGATACCATGACCATGGGGAGGGGAGTTGACACCGTGAGAGGGTGCTGGAGCACAGACTTAACATGAAGAGAAGGGGGGAAGTTGGCAGGAGGACGCGACCAGGCAAACTTCAGTGAACAAATGTTCAGGAACTGGAGATTCCAAATCTTGGAAGTTCCTCTCCCCACCCCTTAGATGCTGCAGCCAGTGAGGAGTGGTGAGAGTCGGCAGGATGCCATGACTGGAAGGGGGGGAAGAATCAGGTACTGAAAAGGACTACTTGGCAAACCCAGTCTGCCCAGACTAATAATGGGGACAAATAGCAGAAATAATGGAGGAAAGAAACTGTATCGCTTAGTGAATGACCAGGAAAGATCTCAACTGCAGCAATGCAATTCTTGAAATATAGTCATTTAAAACCGTTCTTGCTACAGCTGAGATCCTTTGTGGTCACTCACTACATAACACAGTTTCTTTCTTCTATTATTTCTGCTGTTTGTCCACATTATTAGTCTGGGCAGACCGGGTGGGCTAAGCAGTCCTTTTCTGCTGACAAATTCTATGTTTCTATTAATACACACAGAGGGAGCCTACCTAGAGTAATATCGAGGCAATGTAGTCTAGTGGTTGGAGCACTTTGAGATCGCAGGTTCAAACATTGCTAAAGACAATTACTTGCTGTGTGACCCATGGCAAGTCACTTAGCCTCCCAGTGCTTCATTCCACCCATCTGTGGAAAAGCAGGACCCCAACTGATCTATCCTAAGTAAAAAAGGTAGTAATAATGATAAAAAAAAAAAATATATATATATATATATATGTAGATATATAGAAATTGTGCAGTGCTGGTGTGTGAAACTGCAGATCTGTTAATTTAGACCATACCGAAACTTAGGAAACTTGAGTCAAGATGGATTTTTTTTTTTTACTTTTTATTTATATATTTTATGCTTAGGTTACAGCATTCAACAGTTCCTTTGCAGTACAGTACTACATGTGAACCCTTCAGAAAAAAGATATTCAGATAAGAGAGATACTGCAATATGCTATCAAGATTAGGGGGAACAGCCATATACAATGAAGAACAATGGTATTATTCTATCATTTGGCTAATGCTACCAACGCTCTTAATAAAAATTCACATATCAAGCAATATTCAATACTGTAAGATGGGCTATTGTGCCCTTAAAAGATGGATTTTTAATATGGAATTGCTCACACACAGAGGACTAAGCAAAATATTGAACCTGAACTGGCCCAGTGGTGCAGTGGGCTCAGGTTCTGTAAGTGTCTTACCTCTTGCCATGTCAGCAACCTTAGTTTAGGAATGAGCTCGGGTGGCCAGGATGAGAGGCTGGAAGGGGATTGAGCAACCACCTGATGGCTCTCCTCTCCTCTCCTGAACCAGGGTGATGGGTTATCCCAGCTCTTGGCTGCCTTCAGGTGGCGGCATTGGTGGTAGCGCCATGCTTAGGGAGGCAGACTTTGGTCAGGGATGGTGGAAGGACCCACAGTTCCCGAGTGCATCCATGCGCATGCACCCTCCTTGTCACTGTGGGACCAGAAAGGGAGAAAACGGAAAAGAGGTTGGCCCAGTCTTCATGTTGTCCCACCTGCCTTCCCTCTGCTCTGCTGGTTAATTTATTCTTTAGAATGTCAATACTAGACATTCACCTGTCTCTTAATGTAAAATGTACAGGAAATCTTGTTTCTCTGAATGAAGTATTTTTCATTGTGTCCTCTGGTAGTATTTGACATAAGTATTAGAGATGTTCATAGGCAGTCATATTTTTTAATTGTACAATTTTAGAGCACGTTAGCTTTTTTATGTGTTAATTTCCTTCTTTATTCTACTTAGTTGGTGCACTTTATTTAGTTATTTCCCTGATACAGTACAGCCTCTATTTTCTGAACCCCAATTATCCAGATGTCCTGATTATCCGAACTCGGACATTGCCCCCAGCTTTGGTTTGCCTAATCTTAATGACCCCCAATTATCTGAACTCTCGATTATTTGAACAAATCTGATATCTCTCAGAGCATTCGGATAATTGAGGTTGTACTGTAATACATCAATAAAATTGGGCTGATCATTTTGGTTATTTCCTGAGTCCATATGGCACAAGTAATAAATTACATACAGTAGTGATTTGGAATGATTAAGTTGACCATTTCTAGGAATGGCTCCCCCCTTCTGAAGGACACGTGGGTGGCTGAAGCACTGAAGCTCAGTCTTTTGCTTGTGAGCATTAAATAAATGTATTCATTTTTTGCAAATTGGTACTTCTGTTCTGAAAGTTTAGAAACACAGAGAGATCCAGACTGTACAGAGATGGAAAGCAAATTACTCTGTCCCACATTCATCCTGCATGGACACGGTTCTGCCCACACAGAAAAAAGGCTGCAAACTAAGATTTTAGGGCAGAAAAATCATTAAATTCTAGAAAGCTAAATCCAAATTAAACTGTGCAAGATAGTTACTTATTTCAGTTTTCGGAGTTTTTATCTCCATGTTTCATGGTGTCTCACATTAGAAGGGCCTGTATCCCAGACTGTCCCAAATTTCAGTGTCAAAAGGTTAGGTGGTATGAGCTGAAGAATTAATTAAAGACAGTAGTGACCTCAGGGGAGTCAGAAATGGGCAAGCCACCAGATTGGTGGCATGTGTGGACTGGGTTGGGGGGTTAAAAGAGAGTGAATAACTGCAGAATAATCACCAATTCATGTTTTTTCCCACAGGAGATGCCAGTTGTAATTCTCCGTTATAAAGCACTGCTTTTCCTATGCAAAAAGCACGAGCCATATAGTGGCTCATCTTTCACCCCATCTGGCACTGTAAATAAAATGTATTTATTTATTTTTCTATATTTAATCGATAAAGCGGTCAGCGGGTTGACCTCGGGTGAAGTATTGTAGGAGGGAGGCTAGAGTAATATCAATGGTGATGTAGTGAATGGCAGCTGGGGTCCTTCTGGGGCCTTTCTGTTCTGCCCCAATGCTCTCTTCTGTCTGCCTTCGCTCACCACCATGGCTCCACTATTGTGTCTCCTGCATGGCTCCCTCCTTCTCACCGCAGTGGCTCTCCACTTGGCTTGGTAGTTGGACTTTCACTAAAGAAAACAACTATACAGAGCCCTCACCGCTGCCACCGGATCACTACTTTCAGGGAACCATTGACTTTGCTTCAGGTACTGTTCATCCCTTGCTTGTCACTGACTCTTCACACATTTTATATAATTGCTCCAGTGAAAAAACACAATCCCAGCAATTATATAAGATAAAACATGAGGTGGAGTGTGTAAACTCGAATTTTACACACACCATCGATGTCCAATGCTTAGATAAACCCCTTGAGCTTTGCTCTCGGGGTTTCTGTAGCATCGTGTGTGTGTAAAATTCTCATTATACACACCACCCCGTGTATTGTTGTATATATTACACCAGGGTATGAGGTTGATTTGAAGGTCTTCTCCATGGTGCCCCTTCACATAGTCACTTGTCAGCTGTGCTGTGTAAAACAGAATTATATTCCACACTGTTCTGAAACATAGAAACATAGACTTTGACGGCAGATCCTCCTCCAACTACTCCCTTATCTCTGCCCTACACAATTACCTCTCCTTCAGCTGTTCCTGTTTTAACCCTCCTTAATACCTATCCCCAGTTTCTGCCTTCCTACCCTGACCCCCCTGGCAGGGTTCTCAACATCTTGAAGGGGGAATCAGGAAATGGCTACCCTAATCCTTTTCCCCTCTCTTCTCCACCTGCCCTTCTGGGTCACCTGTGTTGCACAACCTACCACATCCTTTTTACTCCAACAGCACTTGTGTACTACCTCAAGCCTGCTCCTGGTACACTCATGCACTATAATGGTTCTGTTGCATTATTACTGTTTTGTACATTTATATGTTCTTTTGTATGATTTTGGACATGTATTGTAATTTACCCAATGTTCCACTACTGTTTATTGTACAATACCTTGTGTTTCAACTGTTGCATAATCTTACAATGTTGTATTGCTTGTACTACCTGTCAAAGATACGCTCAGCCAGTCAGCCTTCTACTCCCAAAGTGCCAACCTCTGAGCATAGAATTGTGAACAGTGAACAGTACAAGGTAACCCTCTTGTCTGTTTTGTGGGTTCGAGTCACCTTAGTCTCAAGTTCTGGAAGGATTCAAACTGATAACCTCTTGTTAGCATACCCAATTGTCAGGCTCAGATAATTCTGTCTTCGGGGGGCCAGATATCTTTGCCTACGGGCACCTAATCAGGTATTACAAAATGAACCCTTAGAACTCTATGCAAGACCTAGAGAACTCTATCTGTTTCCCAGTTTGGTATCACAATAAGCTCATACACAGTGTCAACTATAACCTTCAAAAGCTTCACTTTTTATAAAAAGAAATTTCAAGGCACACCAAGCAGTTTCCATTTTTAAAATATATATCTTTACTTTAAAATAGGTAAAATAGGAAAACAGTAAAATTACAGAACAAAATATCTCAAGACATACAGCCTTAAAACAAATGGGTTTAAAAGTGCAGATTCTTACAAATAATAACACTCAGACTAGTCTTGTCTAAGGTCCTTACTTCTTAATATTTCAGTACTTCGTGGTCTCTCTTCTCTCAGTCAGAAATATGAATCTGTGTGTGTAAGGTCTGCTCAGTATTTTTAACAGTAGTCTTGAGCCGGCCTTCTCTCTGAGGTCACCTAACTCCGCCTTGATGTATAAAAATGAATATTTTATAACACAGGCTGTCCTACTAAGATATTTAAAAAAATAATAGATGACATAAGAAATCGCCTCTCTTTATGTGACTGGTCCAAACCGGTCTGTGATCTGCTTTATCCTAGACATCAAAAGTCTCTTTGATGTAAGTCACTGTATAATCAAAGCAAATGTATATTGGACTCCTTAATTTAGTCTGGGACCTGGTATCCCCAGACATCAAAGGTCTCTTTGATGAAATGAGCTGGCTTCCTGGGAGGATACCCATAACACTGACCCATGTCCCTTTTCTCAGGACACCTAGTGCACATCAAAGGATTTCCCTGAGGGCATTATAAAATGGATATCTTGGTTCCTGCCTTCAAAGCAAACTAACAAGATAATTGCACCTCAGATATCTGCAGTTTAAGCTACCTCCTGTCCTTTGAACTTATCCCTTGGGGGTTTGATGTGTCAGTTCCAACAAGACAGCATTTTCTCTTGACACAGTCCATCACACATTTTTTTTCATATCTACAAAAAATGATACAGGGATCAGAACCAGCTGTCCAAGTGTGACACTACCCACATACTATTGTAACTGATCATCCTTCATAACCCTATGTAACCCCTCCCCCAGGTCGCACTGTGAGATGAACAACTTGTTGTTCGGTGTGCCCTCCTGGTGAAACATTTCAATAAATAAAATAAATAAATAAAAGATAAGGACTGCTTGGCTCACCTAGTCTGCCCATTTCCCTACCTATTAGATAAGCTGCAGATCCTAGTTAACCGACAGCCTACTTTTTCCTACCCCCTACCAGACTTGTCTTATGTCTGTCCCATGCATTCTTGAATTCTCCCATGGTTTTTGACCCCACAACCTCCTCAGGAAGGCCGTTCCATGCATACACCACCCTATCTGTGTAAAAATACTTCCTCACATTGCCCCTAGCCCCCCCCGGCTATCTTCAAATTGTGTCCCCTTGTTCTTGCATGTCTCTTTCTCTGAAAGATGCTACCCTCTTGGACTTTGTTGGTTCGCTTGAGGTACTTGAAAGTTTCTATCATGTTCCCCCACTCCCTCCTTTCCTCAAGGGTATACATATTAAGCTCCTTTGGTCTCTCTTCATATGGCTTCTGTTGCAGACCCTGCACCATTTTATTTGCCCTCCTCTGGACTGCCTCCATCCTGTCTATGTCCTTGCTGAGAGGGGGTCTCCAGAACTGCATGCAGCACTCCAGATGGGGTCTCGCCAACTGTCTGTATTGATGGATAACAATTTCCTGTTTTATACTTGTGAAGCCTCTCCCTATATATCCCAGTATCCCCCCAGCCATCCTTACTGCCTTCTCACATTGCTTGCTTACCTTATGGTCATCTGATATGACTACACTCAGGTCCCTTTCTATTTTTGTTGTTGTTAATACCTCTCCCCCCCATTGTGTAATCTTCCCCTGCGTTTTTGTTTCCCAGGTGCATTATTTTGCACTTGTTTGCATTGAATCCAAGCTGCCATACTTCTGACCATTCCTCCAACTTTGCCAAGTCCATTCTCTTCCTTTCCACACCTCCTTGTGTATCAACCCTGTTGCAGATCTTTGTGTCGTCTGCAAAGAGGCATACTTTTCCTTCTAGTCCCTCTGCAATGTCACTTATAAAGACATTAAAAAGGACTGAATCCAGTACTGAACCCTGCGTTACCCCACTAGTGACCCCTCTTTCTTCAGAGTGGACTCCATTTACAATTACCTTCTGTGTCCTGTTGTCCAGCCAATGTTTTACCCAGAATACCACCCTGGGACTCACTCCCAGGCTGGTTAATTTGATTATTAATCTTTTATGTGGGACTGTGTCAAATGCCTTGCTAAAGTCTAGGTAGGCCATGTCCACAGTCCCTCCCTGGTCTACTACTTTGGTCACCCAGTCAAATAATTCAATTAGATTTGTCTGACATGACCTTTCTGCTGTGAACCCATGCTGCTTTGGGTCCTGTGCCCCACTGGCCTCTAGGTACTCAACAATTCTTTCCTTCAGAAGTGATTCCATCACTTTCCCTACCACAGAGGTCAAACTGACAGGTCTGTAGTTTCCTGCCTCTGTCTTGCTCCCACTTTTGTGAAGAAAAATCACATCTGCCTTTCTCCAATCCTCAGGTACCACACCATCCTCCCATGATTTGTTAAAAAGGGTAGTCAGTGGTGTCACTAGTTCTCCCCTTAATTCTTTTAGAATTCTGGGGTGAATTCCGATAGGCCCCATTGTGTACACCCAACATGAGAATGTTTTCCTTTCTTCTATGATTGATCTGGGCCTCGTACAGCTAATAAGGGAACCCACCAGGATTTAGTAATAAATAATATCGGGACCATCATATCAAACTTCTCAATACAGGACCCCTTGGGGAATAGCGATCATATGTCTATTTTTTAACACTTTTATATGATCATCAGTCTACCATAAAGCACCAGCAACTTAAGCATTATGCAAAAGCCAATTATGTGGAAATAAATAAACACTTACACAACATCCAATGGGAAACAATTCTTCAGCCACTTCAGCTTGAAGAGGCATGGAACTTTTGGAAAACAACTATTTAGGAACTTGAAAACAAGTATGTTCCTACAGTTAATATTTATAACAACAAAGGGAAGATCCCCCTTTGGTTTAATAGCACGATAAAAAAACTAATCAAACGAAAAAAACAAACTATTTGTATCTTTAAAAAAATGTCCCAACAAAAGAAAAGAAGAAGCACTGTTATCATACAAATCAGCAGTAAAAACACTTAAAAAACTGATCTAATTAGCTAAGCGGAACATTGAATTCAAAATAGCACACGCAAAGGACTCTTATAAATCCCTCTTTTCTTAACTCAATGAAAAAAAGGGAAACAACAGGACAATAGGTCCCATCATCATTAATGACTCACCAATAATATCTGATAAAGAAACTGCTGATGCACTAAACTCCTATTTTTGCTTGGTATTTTCAAAGGGAGACAAACAAATTGTATTTACAAATCAGACTATTAATAATTCCAAGTACCTGATCACAACATTTGACACTAATTTAGTATTAAAAACATTAAAAAAAAAAAAAAAAACTAGCCCAGGTCCTAATAACCTGAATCCCACATTTCTAATTGAAGCATATGATCCATTAAACAAACCACTAACTATCCAATTCAATAAATCTTTAGCTGAATCTTGTGTTCCCTCTGATTGACTTACGGCCACTGTTACACCAATCTTCAAACAAGGTAATCGCTCTAAAACAGCAAATTATTGCCCTATCAGTCTCACCTCAATTCCCTGCAAACTTATGGAGAGAATAGTGAAATCTATTATTGAAACAGGAATGCAAACTCTGAATATAAAGGATAACTCCCAACATGGGTTTAAAAATGGGCATTCATGTACCACAAACCTCCTTACCTTCTACAACTCCATAAGCCAAAGCCTTGACTCCAATATCCCAAAGGATGTTATTTTTCTTAGATTACAGCAAAGCATTCAATAGAGTGTCACATGACATCTTAGTTGAGAAACTCCTAACTTTGGGTTTTTCAAGTAATATAGTTAGGTGGGTTGATTGCTGGCTGAGGGAGAGAACACAGAGGGTTAGGATTAATGGAGTGTTATCTGATGTTGGGGAGGTTTCTAGTGGTGTCCCGCAAGGCTCTGTTTTGGGGCCTACACTCTTTAACATCTTTGTTAGTGACATGCAAATAAGCACAGCTAATATATTGGTTAAATTTGCAGATGATACAAAACTAGGAGGTAGGGTGGATTGTCCTTTGAACATGAATACTCTAACAGCAGACCTTGCTGCCATCAACGAATGGGCAAAGGTAAACAAAATGCACTTTAACACAAAAAAATGTTCTGTATTACATCTAGGGAAATGAAACCCACAACAGACATACACTTTAAACAATACCATTCTAAAAACATCATCCTGTGAGAAAGATCTGGGCATTATGGTTAACACTAAACTCACTTCAACAGACCACTGTAATAAAGTAGCCAATCTTGCCAACACCCTTTTAAGGCATATAAAACATTCATTTATATCCAAAACAGAAGAATGTATACTCACATTATATAGATCACATATCAGACCATATCTAGATTATGGGTCTCTGTTTTGGAGCCCACACTTGGTTAAAGATATAGATAGAATTGAGCAGGTACAACATCGGGTGACAAGGATTGTCCCCCATCTGGCAAAACTTGATTATAACAGTAGATTACAAAATACAGGGCTCCACTCACTGGAACAAAGACGTACAAGAGGAGACCTTGAACTGTTCAGAATCATACAATCACCACTAGTAATGGAACAGTGTGGCATAACCTATTCAAGAAGAAAAATAGTAGCTAGGCTCCACAACAAACAACTTCAGGTTATAAAGGCTAGGACAAATAAAAGGCTTCACTTCTTCTCCATCAGGGCTCCTAGAATTTGAAATAAATTACCACAAGAACTGGTTGATTGTACCAACATTGTTATCTTTAAGAAACACCTAGACAAATGTTTCTTAAATAACTCTTCCTGGGACAAATGACCCACTAGCGTGGGGGACAATCTCGATGGGCTATGGCCCACTTTTGTCCTGACAACCAAGTTACTAAGTTACCATCTAACTACAACTGTTTGTGAAAGTTAACTGCTTCCAAAAAGTGGGTTTGCAGCTGGCCTGGTGGTGCTGAGGGTTGAGGCACTGGATGCCACACCTAGCGCTACGCTGGTGACCCAGATTCAGGAATGAGTCTGAGTTGTCGGGGTTGGCAAGGGGAGGAGGGCAAGAAGTAGGATTGAGCAGCTGTGAGGCGGCTCTCCTCTCCCGGGGAGGAATGAGGGTTTTTCCCCTGCCCTTGGGTGCCACCTGGTGGAGGACAGATGGCTGTTTGGGCTATGGAGGAGCCTGGTGATAGCCAGGGGTGAGGCTGAAGGGGCTGAGCTGGAGCCTGGAGTGCGTGTGCGCCCTCCATGTGCACGCACTGCTGTGTTTGCTGGGGTCCTGAGACCTACCGGGAGAAAAATTGGGAAAATACATAAAATCTCTCTCTCTCTCTCTCTGTGTATATATATATATATATATATATATATATATATATAGATAGATATAGATATAGATATATAAAAAGAAAAGTGGGTTTGCCCTCCCTCCCCAGTCAAAGTCAGATTTTTCTAAGTGCCAACAGTTGTTATTCTATCTAATGTACATAATTCCCAGAGGCATTCTGGGAAAGTTGCAACAGATCAAATGCAATAAAAGAAGCTAAATGGCTACCCCCAGGGGCCATAATACTGACAGGGAAAAGTAAAAACAAAACCTTGTCACAAACACATGGAACAGAACACCAGAAACTATCAGACAAACAAAAATACAATGCATAACATGTTTTTTTATAATTTTTGCATGAAGTTTTTCTTTAACGTGGAGGGGAAGGAGGAAGTTGGCAAGAGAGGGGTGAGATACTAACAACAACAAAAATGGAAAGGGACCTGGGGGTAGTCATATCAGATGACCTAAAGGTGGGCAAGCAATGTGAGAGGGCAGCAAGGAGGGCTGGGGGCATACTAGGATGCATAGGGAGAGGCATCACCAGCAGAAAACAGGAAGTTATTATCCCTCTGTACAGACAGTTGGTGAGACTCCATTTGGAGTACTGCATGCAGTTCTGGAGACCCAATCTCTGCAAGGACATAGACAGGATGGAGGCTGTCCAGAGGAGGGCAACTAAAATGGTGCAGGGTCTGCACCGGAAGACATATGAAGAGAGACTTAAGGAGCTGAATATGTTTAGCCTCGAGGAAAGGAGAGAGAGGGTGGACATGATAGAAACTTTCAAGTATCTCAAGGGAATCAACAAAGTCCAAGAGGGTAGCATCTTTCAAAAAAAGGGGTGTGCAAGAACAAGGGGGCACAATTTGAAGATAGAAGGGGGCTCAGAGGTAATTTAAGGAAGTATTTTTTCACAGAGAGGGTTGTGGATGCATGGAATGGCCTTCCGGAGGAGGTTGTGGAGTCAAAAACAGTGGTGGAATTCAAGCATGCATGGGACAGTCATAAGGCAATTCTAGGGGGCGGGGATAGGAAGAAGTAGGCTGCTGGTTAATTAGGATCTGCAGCTTATCCAATAGGTAGGGAAATGGGCAGACTGGGTGGGCCAAGCGGTCCTTATCTGCCATCAAAATCTATGTTTCTATGTTTCTATGAGGTCAAGACCAGGCAGAGGGAAGAAAATAAAGTGCCTGCAAGGGGAAGGGGCAGAGAAAGATACACATGGAGGGAAGGCAAGAACTGATTCATGCTGGCTAGGCACTGGAAGTAGATTTGGCAAGGGTAGGGGGAAAGAGAGAGAGAGAGGGAGACAGACAGACAAAAAGAGTGGCTCTGCTGCTGGGGGAGGGATCCAAGATGTGTCGTCAACAAAATATTGGTTGACAGACCTGACAGCGAAAACCGGCAGGTCAACTGCATTGCAGTCAGCTGCCGGCTTCCACAACACACTAGTGTTTTTCTTAAAGGGGCTTGCCCACCACTAGGATTCTCACACCTGAGTTGGAGCTGATTAGGGGTGCAGGACCCCGACAGACAGTGCCGGGTTCCAGCGGGTTCCCTACAGCGATGTGGCACTGTTGTCACTGTAGGGGACTCCGCTGTCAAAATGTCAATGTCATGGATGCATACCCTGAGGGAGGAGGTGGACAGAGAAAAAGAGAGTGCACACTGATTCATACATAATGATGCTTCAACTCCACTTTCTATGGAGCGCCATTTGTGATGCATTCAGTATCCTGTTATGCCTCCAGACCCCCCTTTTTCCTCTCTTTTCCCATTTGCTATACGTCAGTATAGCTGTTGCTATGCAGCCATAATGAAGTCCTGCATATCCTGATGAAGTGGTGGACTGTCACTGGGAAACGTACTAAGGTGGGACAAAATCATGGTGTCTACTAGACGCATGTACATTAACAAGTATTTGGGTAAAAATGTTTTTTTCTGGTTGACTGCTGTCATTTCATACTTCATTAGCACAATGATGTAAGGAATAAGACATAACAGAATCTGTTATACCATGTTAACACCCCAAGAAGTGATTTGAGTCCTGAAGCTGAACGCTTATTGCAGATTCTTCAGCAAACTTGGTATACATCATGGAAACCTGGCTGGAAGATGATGTAGGCCCTGTGCTTGAGGCATCCATTCCACTGTGTTTCTTCATAGTGCATTGCCCTAGGTGGGAGCGGGGGGGGGCGGGGTAGCCATCTATTTTAGATCCACTCTGAGACTGATGACATACCCCTTGGGAGATACCAGATCATTTGGATGCATGGCCAATAAGGGTGCACCAGCTAGAAGGTGCAGGATCATGCTTGTATATTGTCACCCTGGATATGGGCACAAATTCTTCCAAGAACAGGAGAATTTTATGGCCAATCTGGTGTTGGAGTTGCTGAATCTTTTGGTTTTGGGCTTCTTTAACTTATTGATCAATGATGAAACTACTCCTTTTGGAATGCTGTTCCTCCAGAATATGCCTTCTCTGGGCTTTGTACAGGCAGTTGTCACCGGTACCCACCAGTATGGCCATGCCTTGGATCTGGTTTTCTCATTGGGTCTTGACATCAGTGATTTCAGGGTTGATCCAGTGATTTGGTTGGATCATCATGTCATCCAGTTTCTCTGTGGGGCTCCTTGTCACCCCTGTAGAGATGGCCAGTTACCATCCTTTTAGAAATCTCGAGCCTCAAAGCCTCCTGGCAACACTGGACATTTCGGGCTTGGAGATGGCTTGTGCGATGGGTGCCAAGGCAGCTGTGGAGGATAATAACTCAGCCCTTATGGCTGCGCTTGACTTTCTAGCACCTCTCCATGTCCGCTCCTTGATTTTCTGCCTCAGGACGCCATGGTATGATGCTGACCTGAGGAGGCTGAATATTAAAGGGCAGTGGTTGGAGCATTGTTGGTGGAGGTCTCGCCTGGTTGAGGATAGATTAGTGCTGAGGGCATATTATGGTGAGAATCAATGCGCAATCATTCTGAAAAAGTCAGCGTTCCCCTCATGAGTGACTGCTGCTGGAAGGAACCAGCTGGCTCAGCTCTTCAACACTGTAGACAGACTACTAAAGCTAGTCTGTCTTCAGTCTTGCAGAGCCTTTTATCTCCATAAATGTCAGGAGTTCAACTGGCCCTTTTTAGACAAGGTGTCCTCCATTCAGGCTGGGATATTCTCAGTCAGTCTTTTGTTGTCTAACAGTATCCAGATTCTGTCAAACAGAGGCACTCCATTTTTATGGGAAGAGTTTCAGCCAGTAGGGCTGGATGTTGTATCCTAGATGGTTTCTAGTTTGCTTCCCAGCTTCTGAGCATTGGATCCTGGCCTCAACCGGCTTCTTTTAGAGTGCTGGGATTCACTCAGTCCAGTTGTGGCAGGGATCATGAAGTATTCCCTTGGGGAGGGTGCTTTCGCATCTGCTCTTAAATGGGCAGTGGTGAGGCCCCTCCTTAAGGAACTTTCTTTGAACCCTGATGATCTCTCCAACTACAGGCCTATCTCAAACCTTCTCTTTTTGGGGAAGGTGATCAAGAAAGTGGTGGTGGTGGTGGTGCAGCTGAAACAACATCTGGGAAAATGTGACATATGTGAGCCCTTCCAATCCAGGTTTTGACCATACCACAGTATGGAGACCATGCTAGTCAGGGCAGACCATGGTCTCCTCCTAGCGAGGGATAGCAGACGATGTTCCATTCTTGTTCTGCTAGACCTCTTTTTGACCTTTGACACAGTGGATCATGGGGTGTTGTTGGCTTATCTGAGGCACTACATAGGACTTCCAGGAATGGTGTTGCAGTGGTTTAGGTTACATGTCTGGCAAGGTGCAGCAGGTGACTCTTGACTCATTCACATTGAGTGGTGCTGCACTATGTTGTGGTGTGCCTTAGGGGTCAACCCTGACCCCCATGTTGTTCGATGTGTATATGTTGCCACTAAGGGAGATCATGGGGGGGTGCAGCTGCAGTCAAATGGACTGATTTGCTGCACACTTGAGCAGGTTAGATAGACCATAAGACCTGTATCTGCTGGCAATTTTGTATGTTGGTATGTTCGTATTAGATGCTATGACCCAGGTTTTCACTGCTCTACCAAAGATACCCAGCTGTATGTCTTGTGTCCCTGATAATGTTGCAGTGGTATTGGAACTGAACAAATGTCTCAGGGAAATCTAGGAGTGGATTGCAGCAAGCTGGTTTAGGCTCAACCCTTTGAGATAGAAGTGTTACTGACAGAGCCAGGTTGGTTGGTTTCAGCTGCGGCAAGTAGTAGTGCCATCTTACTCTCATTAGATGGTGTGGTGCTCCGAGCCGGGGAGGGGTAGAGGAATCTGGGAGTCATTGTGGACTCTAAGCTGATCCTAGAATATCAGATGTTGGCTGTTGTCCATAGTGGCTTTTACCACCTGCAAAATATCACCCGGATCAAGCCCTATCTTGAGTCAGCTGATGTGGCAACACTGTTGCACCCCTTGGTCACGTTGAGGTTGGATTACTGCATCATTTGCAGTTGGTTCAGAATCCAGCAGCTCAGCTGGACTTCTCGGTTCGAGCATGATTCTCTGCAGTCTTCACTGACTGTCAGTATGGTGGCACATCAGCTTCAAGGCGTGCTTGTTGGCATACAAGACCCTGCACAGACTAGATCCAGGCTCCCATGGGGTGGATTAAAAGTCAACAATTTAGTTGAATCATTATTTTAGAGCACTAACATATTGTGTTTTTACCTGAAAGACCTCCTGATACCTTATGCTCCTGGTCATCCCCTCTTGTCAGCGGAGGCAGATCTCTTGTTGGTACCTAGGTCTTGTTTGAAGTCCTCAGGTGATAAGGCATATGGGGTTGCTGTCCTGATTATGTGGAATGCCATTCTCCAGGAGATGGGAGGGGTTCCTTTGCTGGCCATTTTAAAAAAATCTTGAAAAACTAATTTTTTCAATTTAAGTTTTAGGCCTGGCTTTATAACTTAATTGTTTTAATTTAATACTTGATTTTAGATTTTAAGTTTGCAATTGATTTTCTGTATTTATTGTGAGGTGCCCAGAACCCTAGGGATTGGATGCCATATAACTAAAATTGCTTTACATTGCTTTACCTTATTCCAGTTATACATAATGGGCTGGATTCTCAAAGAGAACCACAAATTCCATAGTTGTGGAAAATGGCTTGTAGCACTGCAGAAATTTAGTTGTGGCATATTCACAAAGAAAAGTTATGCAGCTGCAGAAAATTGCAAACCAGGTGAGATTGAGAATTCCGCAAGAGCTGGAAATCCGCAACATTTTTTCTGCAGCTGTGAAAATAATTTTAAAGGCCCAGCAGACAGAACAACAGCAGGTGCTCCATATTAAGTGGAGCAAGAGGCTTGCAGCAGAACCAGCACTCCCAGTGAGGAAAGCAATCAGTCCCACAACTGGGACCATTGTAACACCACCTGTACCAGCAGGACCTTGCGCCCACTGACAATATGTACCTGTTGGTTGTCCTCTCTCTCTCTCTCTCTGAGGGGTTTCTTCCTCCTGCATCTAAAGTACATACTTCTGGCTGTTGCCACCTCTGCCTCTACTGCCTGTGGGCTCCTTTATGGGCTGCACTGGGTCCTGTGGTTGTGGTTTGTTGCCTTTCAATAGAAATGTATGCTATTTGTGCTGTAACAACTGACACTACTATACAGCTCACAGGTCTGCAGTTGCTGGTGCCTGAACCCCACTATAATTGTATCCCAATTGTTAGTACACTGCTTTTTGCTCAGGGTGAGTTACACTTCACTCTCTGTAGTGCAGCACGTGTGGAACATTCTTTCCACAACTACGGAAAACCAGTGGCTGAGAATAGCCTTTAAAGGGATATGCCATATTTTTCAATGGCTTTTTTTTGTTCAGGAACTTCTGCAGCTGCACTTTTTTTTGCAGTCCACAGTGTATTTTTCCCGTAGCTATGGAAGTTTTTTGTATACCACTCAGCGTAATTACACCTTTTTTTCCGCAACTGCACAACTTTTGGGGACTTGCACATTTTTTTGCACCTTCCAAGTGTTTGGAGAATCCAGCCCAATATTTTTAGTAAAAAAATGAATTAGCGTTGTATAAAGTGTTTTTCTGGTCAGGTCCATAGGATTTGCATAGAATAGTCTTTTAGATATTTGCATATGTTGATGTAAGAGCTGCTGTTTATGCATGCGCTGCTTGATACGGTGACATCACAAACTGTATCACCAGCTTCCAATTTGGCTTCAAGGCTTTCTTGCTAGTTAGGTAAGTTGTTACATGCTTTCAATACACAAAAAATATATATTTTTAATATATGGAGAGTAAATGTTGACAATAATAAATATATATTTACAGTATATTTTTGACTCACCATATATTTTCCATATACATATGGGATACATAACAGGGACCTTGTGGAATACACGATTTATTTTCACAAGAGCTGTTCTTTCTTTTTTCTTTTTTATATTAAATCAGCTTTATTGTTTTAGAATAAACATCCACAATGAAATTATACAGAGCGATGAACAAGGAAGCCAACACAAGAGCTGTTTGACCTTGGGTAACCTCACAAGTGACATAAACCACGAGGGATGTGCCCAAGGTCAAACAGCTTGAGTGAAAATAAATCATGTATTCCACAAGGTCCCTGTTATGTATTCCATTTACACAATAGGGATCCTTCAGGATAGTGCAGGGAGTTTTGTTTTAAATTGTTTATTTAATCTTTAATGTAAACTTACATGGATTTTTTGTGGTTTTCCCGGGGTAGCTTCATTTTGCATAGTGATTGCTAAGCAGTTGCTATGGACGCTCCAACTTTATATTATGGCCAGTACACAATGAAAAAGTCTGAAGCACAATTCTTTTGTTTTTTACATTTTGGGGGGGGGGGTATTTGTTTGTCAAAAAAAGTGAATAGAAATTGTATTTTCTGCCATTTTTTGCTGATTATAAAAATCTAAAAGGTATCTATATTTATTTATTTATTTATTTGAAAAGTTTCACCAGGAAAAGCACACTGAGCTACAATAGCTTGTTTCCAAATGTGCCCTGGGGAAAGGGGATACAGCAAGAAAATACAGAATAAATAGTAACAAAACATGGTGCAAATTCAATACATAAAACATATAGGCAGATACATAATATTTAGCATGGTAGGAAAGACAATATATACCCAAAACTCATGTGGGCTAGATACAAATAATCAAATTTACATATGCCTACATAACAGTTTATCTATACATGCTGTGAACATAATGCAATATACATATTTACATGCATGAGATATATGTACAATTCAAGAATATTCTCACATGGTTGGTATCATGACAGCAGTATTACACTACTTAATACTCTGAATGAGGAAAATTAGCTCATTGCAGGCTAAGGGAAAAGGGGAGAGGTTGGCAGCCAGATAGTCCTGCACCCCTTTGGGATGTGAGAACCCCACAAAGGGGAGGCAAAGGAAGAAATTGGAACAGGACTTCAAGACAGAAATGCTGGCAACAAAAGATGGCTTGTTGATCAGTAAATTAATAACGCTGGGTATTGATTCAAAGCTAGTAGTGTGGATCGGGAACTGGTTGACTGGTAGGAGGCAGAGGGTTAGGATTAGAGATTGTACATCTGAGGAAGGGGTGGTGACCAGTGGGGTGCCCCAGGGGTCTGTTCTGAGCCCCATGCTGTTTTTCATATATATTAGTGATTTACATAAGAATATAAATAGTTGGATTGTTAAATTTTGCAGATGACGTGAGACTCAGAGGTCCAGTCGATACAGTTAAAGATGTGGATCAGTTGACACAGGACTTGAAAAAGGTAGACGTATGGGCAAAGGATAATAAAATGCACTTTAGTGTAGATAAATGTTTGGTTTTACACATGGATAAACTAAACAAAAACAGGAGTACTTATTAAATGAGGAAATAATCAAGAGTGTTGAATTTCAGAGGGACTGTGGAATTATTATTGATCAGCATCTGAATTTTAGAGAGCATCATTGAAGTATTATCAGGAAAGCAAATTATATGGTTAGAAACATTAAGAGATAATTTTCACGCAGGTTGGCATCATTTATACTTCCACTATATAGGACATATATAAGACCATACTGGATTATGGGTCCCCATTGTGGTGCCCCTACTATGGGGGGAAATAAAATGGAGGGGATTCAGCATAGGATGACTAAGATTGTGAGTGGTTTGAAGAAGCTAAATTATAAAGATAGGTTACAAAAATCAAATCTGTTTAGTTTGGAAAATAGGAGATTTAAAGGAGATTTATTATTAATGTATAAAGTATGCAGGATGAAAATTAAATGCAAGATTTGGACATTAAAATACAGCAAAAACCAGGTGGGTTAAGGACCCATAAACAACAAATAAAACTTGACACCTCGAATAAAAACATGAGATTTAACTTCTTCACACAGAGAGCTTATAGACTTTGAAATAAATTACTATGTAGCATAGTGGAGTGTAATACCCTGGATATGTTTAAGAAACAACTAGATAAATATATCTTGTATAGGGGATGGATTTGGACCAGCTGATGTGGGTGGATGGCTAATATGGGCAGATGTGCTTTCTTCCATCCGTAACCCAGTATATAAGCCCAGTGTATGGCACTTGAGAAGTTAGTGTATAAGAGCACGTGGGTGGGGCTACGTTGGAAAGGGTAGGTGGAGTTTTGGGAGGAGAGGGAAAGGGAGAAGGAAAAATGTGAAAAGGGAATAGGAGAGCAGGCCAAAATCGTGGGAGCAGAAATACCAGGGTGGAATCATTTTTTGGATGAGGCCACTAGTGCTTTTAAGTACTGTCAAGGGAGGGAAGAAGAGAGCTGATTGTGAAATGACTGTGAAATGGGCAGAAATAAAGGAGAAAGCATGGCAGTAAAGAAGGAGTGAGGGTCAGGTGCAATTGCAGGAGGGGGATATGTTGAGACAGAAAAGTTAGGATAGAGAGCGAAGACATGGGGCAGAGCGGCTGTCTAAGGGGAGGGAGTTCCAAATCTATAAATGAAACACCTCTCATTTTTTAGATATTTTAGTGCTGAACAATGCTTGTGCTCAAAGTACCATGCTATCATTTTTCATTTCCAAGCTATTTGCATCTGTTTGTCAAGAAATGGGCAAAAAAAAAAAAAAAAAAAGAATTTTCTGGTGTTTTTTGCTAATTATAAAAAATTATAAGCTATATATAAATAAAACACCACTTAGTTTGTAGATATATTTGTGCTGAACAACTTTCCTGCTCACAGTACCATGCTACCATTTTTCATTTTAAAATTATTCACATTTGTTTGTTCAAAGAGTAAAACAAAACTTGAAATTTCTGCTGTTTGTTTGCTAATTATAAAAAAACTAAAAGGTCATCATGAGGTTAGAGCAGTGCAGGAGGACATTGCAGAGTTGGGGAGGGGTCTAAGACAAGTAGCACTCACAGTATCCTTCTCAGAGGTGCTGCCTGTCAAAGGCATGGGGGAGGCGAGGGTAATTGGCACCATGTAGTTTAATGAATGGTTGAAAAAATGGTGCGGAGCACAGGGGTTTAGCTTCATTGGGGACTGGGGTTCCACCTGGAGGGACACTCGCCTATACTGGCAGGATGGTCTGCATCTGTCCAGGAAGGGAACAAGTCTTTTGAGCAATCGGTTTAAATGCTTCATTGGCAAGCTTTTAAACTAGTCAATGGGGAGGCACTTACAAGCAGCAGAAAATCCCAAGCCTCCCTACAAAACAGGGTACTAAATGAGAAAAAGACCAAGGTAGAACGGTCAATGGGGATGCTGCAACAGAAGGTAAGGCCATCAAAAATGGAGAGCAATGAGTACCAATGCCCGTAGTCTAGGTAACAAGCTCCTGAATTAGTGGCCTTGATGGAGGAGGAACATCTGGATATCGTGGCAGTCACAGAAACATGGTACACACAAAACCATGACTGGGACGTAAACATACCAGGATACACTATCTACAGGAGGGACAGGGAGGGTAAAAGAGGGGGAGGAGAAGTTCTTTACATAAGGGAAGGAATAAAAGCAACAGAACAAAAGGGTAAACAGGGAGGAGAAGAAGCACTGTGGGTAAATTTGGAGGCAGGCAATGGCACCACAATCCGCACAGGGGTTGTATACAGACCCCTTCTCCAGGGGGAGGAAATGGACAAGGAAATGATAGAAAGTATACTTAGAATGGCAGAAAAAGGGGAGATATTGCTGATGGGTGATCTGAATATGCCAGATGTTAACTGGAGTGCAGTTGCAGCTGCCACTTTGAAGAGTGCAGTTATTCTAGATGCCTACAGGGGGCATGCCTTAGACAACTAGTACTGGAGCCCACTCGAGAGGGAGCAAATTAGACTTGATACTCTCAAATGGAGATGGAGAGGATCACAGATGTAGCGGGTAGCCATCTGGGAACTAGCGACCATCGACCAGTATGGTTCATAATAAACACAGCAATAGAGTCAAGCCATACAAAGACAAAAGTACTGGACTTTAGGAGGGCTGACTTTGCTAAAATGGGTGAGTGCCTAAGGAATGCACTAGCAAATGGGCGGAAGGAGGGTGGAAGAACAATGGGAATAATAAAAACTGCCATCACAGAGGTAACGAGCCTTTGTGTGAAGCAAATAAACAAAACAAGACGATGTAAGAAACCACTATGGTTCTCAAAGGAAGTGCAGTGAAGGTTCAAGAGAAAAGAAAGCATTCAGGAAGTACAAGGAATCGAGCAGGAGCAGGACAGAGAACTGTATCAGTTAAGCAAAAGGAGGCTGGGAAGGCAGTCAGAACAGCAAAGGCCCAAACCGAGAGAAAAGATAGCCAACTCAGTTAAGAAGGGGATAAAACTTTTATAGGTACATCAGGGAGCAAAGGAAGACCAAGGGAGGATAGTGAGGCTTAATAAAGGGAGGAGGGTGGGCAGAGGAGACTGTGAAAAGGCAGAGATACTAAACACATATTTTTGCTCAGTATTTACAAAGGAAGAGGGGAGGACATAAACAAACAGTAGTAACACTCTGGATACAGAAGTTGATACCAGCCCATTTACAGAAGAAAGGGTTCTGAAAGAACTCTTAAACTGAAGGTGGACAAAGCAATGGAGCCTGATGGGATTCATCCCAGAATTCTAAAAGAATTAAGGGTAGAACTAGTGACACCACTGACTACCCTCTTTAACAAATCATGGGAGGATGGGGTGGTACCCGAGGACTGGAGGAGGGTAGATGTGATTCCCCTTCACAAAAGTGGGAGCAAGGCAGAAGCAGGAAACTATAGACCTGTTAGTTTAACCTCAGTGATAGGGAAAATGATGGAATCACTTCTAAAGGAAAGAATTGTCGAGTATCTAGCTGCCAGAGGGGTACAGGACCCTAGGCAGCATGGATTCACAGGGAAGGTCATGCCAGACAAATCTGATAGATTTCTTTGACTGGGTGACCAAAGTAGTAGATCAGGAGGGGCTGTGGACATGGCCTACCTAGACTTTAGTAGCGGCATTTGACACAGTCCCACACAAAAGATTAATATATAGTTAGCCAGCCTGGGAGTGGTCCCAAGATGACAGCCTGGGCAAAGAATTGGCTGAGAATAGGACACAGAGAGTAATAGTAAATGGAGTCCACCTGTGAAGAAAGGAGGGTTACTAGCGGGTACCGGGTGAGGGTTCAGTATTAGAATAGTCCTCTTCAATGTCTTTATAAGTGACATTGCAGAAGTGACTGAAGGAAAAGTATGTCTCTTTGCAGATGACACCAAGATCTGGCAACAGAGTTGATGCACAGGGTGGGTGTGAAAGGATGAGAAGGGACTTGCAAGGTTAGAGGAATGGTCAAATGTATGGCAGCTTAGATCCAATGCTAAGAAGTGCAAGGTAATGCACCTGGGAAACAAAAATCCAGGGGAAGAGTACACATTGGGGGGTGAGATACTAACAACAACAAAAATGGAAAGGGACCTGGGGGTAGTCATATCAGATGACCTAAAGGTGGGCAAGCAATGTGAGAGGGCAGCAAGGAGGGTTGGGGGGATACTGGGATGCAGGGAGAGGCATCACCAGTAGAAAACAGGAAGTTATTATCCCTCTGTACAGACAGCTGGTGAGACCCCATCTGGAGTACTGTGTGCAGTTCATGGAGACCCAATCTCCATAAAGACATAGACAGAATGGAAGCTGTCCAGAGGAGGGCAATTAAAATGGTGCAGGGTCTGCAATTGGAGGACATAAAGGAGAGAGACTTAAGGAGCTTAATATGTATAGCCTCGAGGAAAGGAGGAGAGAGGGGACATGAGAAACTTCTCAAGTACCTCAAGGAATCAACAAAGTCCAAGAGGGTAGCATCTTTCAAAAAGAGGTGTGCAAGAACAAGAGGCACAATTTGAAGATAGAGGGGTGGCTCAGAGGTAATTTAAGGAAGTATTTTTTCACAGAGAGGGTTGTGGATGCATGGAATGGCCTTCCGGAGGAGGTTGTGGAGTCAAAATCAGCGGTGGAATTCAAGCATGCATTGGATAGTCATAAGGCAATTCTGGGGGGTGGGGGTAGGAAGAAGTATGCTGCTGGTTAACTAGGATCTGCAGCTTATCCAGTAGGTAGGGAAATGGGCAGACTGGATGGGCCAAGCGGTCCTTATCTGCCGTCAAATTCTATGTTTCTATGTTTCTATGTACATATAAATTAAACAGCACTCATTTTGTAGATATCTGTGTGCTAAACAACTTTCATGCTCACAGTACCATGCTGTCATTTTTCATTTTAAAGTTATTCCAATTTATTTGTCAAAAGAGTGAGCAAAAAAGCTTTGATTGACAGGTGGTGTTTATTCAACATATGTTGAATAAATCTAGGATTCTAAAATGTATTCAACATATGTGAAAATAAATGGATTTATTCAATGGCTTCCGAGTCCACGCCTATTGCATAAAAATGAAATATACATAAACAATTAAAATATATATAAAATATATATTTAACATATTTAAAGCAGCAGTGCATGATAGTGGTGAAAATTTCGACATTACTTTTTTATTCTATTTTAGAATACCCCATATCTCCGGACTTGTATTATACCCTTCTTTCCCATTTTGTGTTTGCTTTAGTACTTTTTTCACATTTAAAATACAGTAATAAAAAAGAGCATTCCTTTTAATATGACTTGAACCAGGTTTTCTTCAGTATTCCCTGTTGTTTTTGAACACCTGGGATTAGATATTCTAAAGTTAGCATGGGTGCTAATAGGTGTTTGCCCATGCTAACCAGGTTTGCACCTGGATTTTTGGACGGCGTCTATATTCACAGACCCCTGTAGCATGGGCTTAACCCATTAGGGCCCAGGCACTAAAGTAATGTTGTGCCTATGTAACTGAGGGGTCCCCTCCTGCATACACATGCAGCGGTAATTTCAAAGGTTTGCATAGGCAGTAAATGGCACCAGAAGCAAAGTTATTTACTGCCTCTAAAGTCTTCACTTAACTGGGTGCTAAGCCTGTGCCCCCACCCCACTGATCACAAGATGGCTATACTGCTGCCACTCGCCTTCAGTCACCCATCCTATTCCTCAGGCAGCCCTGGTGTCCAGTACACACCCATCCAGGTATGTGTAATAGATTCCCTGGTGTCTAGTGGCATCCCCCATCCTTCAATTCCCTGACCCAGTAGGCAGAAGGATTCCCTGGTGTCTAGTGGCAGCCCCCCACCCTTCAATCCCCCTATCCTGGTACATGTAATGGATTCCCTCATGTCTAGTGGTGCTCCACACTCTCCAATCCCTTGCCTGTATAACACACTCGCAACCCTGGTGGCTAGTGGCACCTTCTCCCTCCAATTTCTCCATCCTATAGAATTGACTCTTAACTCTGGTGGCTACTGGCGTCTCTTCCCCCAATCCCCCATATGTTTGTGAAAGAGGGCTTACTGTTTGAGAACCAGGGCATGCTTATTGAAAATAGAGGCTAATTCCTCTAAAGTCTGTTACCTGTATAAAAAATAATTTTTTATCAATCATCAGTCAATCAATCTTGCAGACTATGCCCTTAACTCCAATGGCTACTGGCACATCCTCCCCCTGATCCCCCATCCTGTAGACTACACTCATAGCCCTTGTGGCTATCGGCTCTTCCTCCTCCCAATCACCCATCCTGTGGTATCAAGAAAAACCCTGGTGTCCAGAGGTACAAGTCCCCCCCAGCAGTCTACATATGGACCGGCAAACATTAATAGTTCAGTAGCCCCCACACACACACACCCAGACCACCACACGTACAACCCTTCCCCCCTTACTGGCAAGGCAGGGACATGCGCTGGCATCTGATATAGCGACCAGCACAGGCCTCTTCTCACCTCCTTGGCCTGCTGCTGTATGGGCTGACAGTGACACTTGCAACCCATATGGCAGCTGGCCATACAGGTGAGAGGAAGGCTGTGCCAGTCACTGTATCAGGTGTCAGCACTTTTCCCCACCTTGCTGGTGGGTGGGGGAGTGTTGGATGGGTGTTGGTCTGGGTGTGGAAGGGGTGAGGAGGGTCACTGGACCATGAGTGTTTGCTGGTCCATATGTTGACTGACATTCTGGAGGTGGGGGCAGTGGTATCCCTGGATGCCAAGATTATACTTGGTACCACAGGTCGAGTGATCTAAGAGAGAAAGTGCCAATGGCCACCAGGGTTACAAGCATAGTCTATGGGTGGGGGATCAGGGAAAGGAGATGCCAGTAGTCACCAGAATTAAGAGTGTATTCTATGGGATGGTGGGCTGAGGGAAGAGGTGCCAGTAGCTACTAGAGTTAGGAGTGTATGCTGCAGGATGGGGGATGGGGCAGAATTAAGAGTGCATTATGCAGGATGGGTGATCTGAAGGCAGGGGTGCCACTAGATGGAATCCATTACATGTACCAGTATGGGGGATTGTAGGGTGGGGGGGTGCCACTAGACACCAGGGTAACTCCCAAATGCTTCTCTGTAATGTACTTAACATGTTTACATTTATTAATGTGTGTACTGTAAATTCTCTCAGTGCTGAGGTATGTTCAGGTTACCCATAGGTAATACTCTTCTTTTTTAGCTACATGAGATCCCTAAGATCCTTAATGTTTAATGTACATTTTCCCTGTTGGTACAACTGCTTGTTATTGTATGTAATCTCATCCTATACTGAACCTGCCTGTGTAACTCTCCCAGGTTGTGCCTGAAAATAGGCAATGTTTGCCTAGTGCACTTACCCGGTTAATCAGAACTAAAGAAATCCTTTCCACTGACCAGGATGGGTGTTTTCGTGATGGTGAGTGCCACTTACCACTAAGAATGACATCTGGACAGGTGCAGTGACATGTTTCCCATGCAAATGGGCCCGTAATGGGCATGCAAATGTCCCCTTAGTACTTGCATGCCCAATGGTCTCTTTTACATGGTGCGGCTGAATATCACAACATGGTGCCCGGTGCAATCCAGTCCCAGGATGCCATTCTCTAAGGGTTGAATATAGTTCATTCTTTCATTCATTCATTCTTTATTTTTATAAGGTGCTTTTCTTATAACCAAAGCGCCTGTACAATACATAAAACAATAAATAATTAAACAAGATTAAAACTGTCATAAATCATTAAAAGCTCTGCTAAAAAGATGTCTTCAAAGCTCCTTTGAAGCTTTGGACAGTCGGGCAATTTCGCACCTGACAAGGTAGAGAATTCCACAGGGTCAGGGCCATAAAACTAAACGATCTTGCCCCTGAAGTTTTTAAACGGACCCTGGGAATCTCTAGCAATCCCTCGTCAGTGGATCGGAGAGAGCGGGGAGGACAGTAGGAACAAAGGAGCTCTTTCAGGTAAGTAGGTCCTTGATCGTGTAGGGCTTTATAGGTCAGCAAACCGACCTTGAAGGTGATTCGCCAGAAAACTGGCACCCAATGCAGTCCGTGGAGCTCAGGTCCATGTCGGGGCAGCACAAAGTGACTTAGTGCTGTGCTGACATGGGCCGATATTCAGTCAAATAGTGCTGGTACGCAATCTGGCTGAACATAGCCACCTCTGGGTTGGGCACAAATGCAGCACAAACCTTTGTACCCTGCTTGCATGCAGTTTTCAATATCCAGCCCCTGTGGTTTAATATCACTTCTGTTTGGACTAAACTAGCAGGCAGTGATCCCTGACCTTATGGGACAATAGGTGTACAAAAAGCAGAGAATACTGATACTGATGAAATCCTGGTCCAAACAAAATTAAAAGGAGCACTCCTTTTATAATTTCAAATGTGAAAAAAGTATTAAAGAAGACTGAAAATGGGGCAAAAAGGGTATCATACAAGTCAGGGATGAAAGGCAATCTAAAATAGAACAGAAAGTATAGGTCAAAATTTTCACTGCTCTTGGTGTTTAATAACTGTCTGGAAGAAATCTGAGAATGGATGGATTCTAGTTGGTTGAAGTTGAACTCAGAGAAGACAGAGGTATTTATAGTGGACCCTGGTGGTCAGATAATGAGGCCGAAAGATGGCTCGCCCTCTGGAATTTTTCTTGACGGCGTGTCACTTCCGACCTCTGAATGGGTGCGCAACCTGGGGATTGTCCTAGATGACAGGCTGACCTTTCAATCTCAAGTGTCGGCCGTTGTCAGGACTTCCTTTTATCATCTTAGGCACATTGCCAGGGTGCGTCACCTTGTTCCATCTGACTGTTTGCCTACGTTGGTCCACACCTTTGTGTCCTCATGGCCGGACTACTGCAACGCCTTTACTTTGGGATTTCTGGGGTTGAAATCCGTCACCTTCAGCTGGTGCAGAACGCTGCAGCCAGGGTGTTGACTGGGACAAGGAGATCCAGTCATATCACCCCGGTACTGCGCGAACTGCACTGGCTTCCTATACGGTGGTGGATCACCTTTAAAGTCATTTTATTGACTTTTAAAGCCCTTCACGATCAGGGTCCGACCTATCTGAAAGAACTTCTGGTGCCTTACTGCCCCGGCCGATCGCTACGCTCGACTGACGAGGGGTCAGACTAGATGGGCCAAGCGGTCCTTATCTGCCGTCAAAGTCTATGTTTCTATGTTTCTATGTTAGAGATTCCAAGAGTGAGTTTAAAATCTTCTGGCAGTAGAGCTTTTTCTTATGTAGCTCCAACTCTTTGGAATTCTCTACCTCGCCAGTTAAGGGAGTGCACCTCCTTGGGGGTATTTAAGAAAAATTTGAAAACCTACCTGTGGCGGAGCGCCTTCTTGGATGAGTAATTGATATTTGAGTGTTAATATTATTTTTTGGATAGTATGGATGGTTTTATTGTAGGTTTTTAATATGTGATGTTGTTATGTATTTATTGTATTTATATGTTTTATGTGATATTTTATATTGTGCTTTTTGACTTGTAAAGCGTTTTGAAATTTTGAAAAGCGCTTTAAAAATAAAGTTATTATTATTATTTATTATTATTTTTATTATTATCATGCACTGCTGCTTTAATTGACAAGTGTATTTTCCAAGTATATTTATTGAATTATTACATATCAATAACAAAGGTAGCCACTGACTGTAACTGCTATTAATGGTGCAGAATTCCAGCCATTAGGCAGAAACAGCATGAAATTTTATCTATAACTCAGTTCCAACAAAAGTGTGTGAACAATTCATGCAGTTGTTTCAAGATCATTCAGTGGCTACCCCTTATGAAATACAAATATTTATTGCAATATACTTGAGAAATATCTTTTTTAACTAAACTTATTTGCCTGCATATATACACATTTTTGTCGCATCTTTGATTTTTTTTTTTTTAGGGAATATCAGTATCAATTTTGGGAATGATACATTTGTGTGCAAATTTACCATGAATTTCCCCATTTCGCACTTCTCATAGTTTTCAATAGCAGTGCACTTCATGTGGATTTTTCTTCCACAAAACAGTCAATTAAAAAATCCTTTTGAAATACAAAATGAAGTGTGTGGGCCCTATGCTTCTATCCCCTTACTGACCCGAGTGAATGCTCCGCTCGTCCGACGAGGGGTTGCTAGAGATCCCAAGGGTAGTTCTAAAATCTTCAGGGGCACATGCATTTATGTACGCAGCCCCTGCCCTTTGGAATTCTCTACCATGCCGGCTTCGGGAGTGCGTGTCCGTGGGGAAGTTTAAACAGGCATTAAAGTCCCATCTGTGGAGCAAAGCTTATTGTAGTTAGTACTGTTATTTGTGGATCTTACTGTGTTTTATAAATTGAATTTTTATTCCTTGTTTTAAGTTTTGTAATGTGCCTTGATAATTGAAAGGCGCAAACTAAATAAAGATTATTATTATTATTACTACACGTGGCATGTAGGCTAAACTAGGTACATACTCTATGCAGCTTATTAGTGGTCCTGTGGGACCCCCATGACATGTACTAAGACTCCCCCCCAGTGTCGCAGTGAGCACACCCCACTCACCCCAGCCATATTGCAGAGGTACATGAGTTGCTTGTTTGGTGGAGTGCCCGCATTATGCTGCATTCCTGAAGCCATGAATGTGTGGCTATGAGTGGCAAGGGTGGTTGTTGCTTATACTGGGTGAACCCAAGCTATACTTCCCTAGGCCCCCCCATCCAGCACCACCACCACTCACTTGCCAGGTGGTGATGGACAGCTCCAAATGTGCAGTACTGGCTCAGCCCAACTATCCCTACAGGAGTGCTCCAGGACACATGCTAGACATATTGAGCTGCCCCTCACTTTTTTAAACAAATGTCCCTTGTGTAGGGATATAGCCGTGTCCTATGCTTGATGCCATATCCCTGATTTCCTGCGGGTGTGGGGCAGGGGATCCAGCAGTTCTGTCTTCATATTTGTTCAATTTATGTAGCTTTGCAGTTCTTTACATGTTGAGGCTTTGTATGACTTCATTTGGGTCAGTGTGGGGATCGACGTCATTGAAATGATTGAAAAAGGTTTCTCTGTGAAAGGTGTGTGGGAGGATGGGGTCTTGGTGTAACACTTTCCCAACTATGGGGTTACTACCAGTTAAATGTCTCCCTGAATGCAGGGCCTGACTCTAACATTTTGCATTTGGGGGGGGAGGGCTATAAATGTTCGCGACTAGAATGGCACAGGTGATCTAGTTCTGGTTATGAAGGGTGCTGGTTCTGCCTGCTGTGTCAGCTGTGATTTATCAGACTCAGGGGAGGCACTATGGGTCCTTAGTTTGGGTATGGCACATGTCTTCTATTGGCTGTATTCCCTAGTTTGTGCCTGCACAAGAACGAGAAGTAACACCCAAAGTACGTTGAGGGGCTCGTGTGAAGGTTCCCTCTCAGGGGCTTTATCTGGATGGCTACACTCTTATCTTGGTCCTTGATCCTTGACAGTGATGTTCAGAGCCTCCAGTTAGTTCTTTACAACCTAGCAGAGATTAAGGTACAGATGCTCTCCTCTTGTGTAGGAGTCTGGATTTTGGATATACAGGAATGTTCCAAGGTTAATGTTGGGGACTGTGAAATGACTACCCATCAGAGCCCGATTCCAAGGTTTGCCTGCCTGGTAAGCTGACAGGGGAGACTGTAGTCAGGAACAACCACCTGGGGAGCTGGGGGGGGGTAAAAGTATGAATTGGGAATGCGGGGGAGGGGGTACTGGGTGCTATTAGTGCCATCTAATGGTTATGCAGTGGTCAGAGAAGGGCTTACATTCATACCTGCCTACGTGGAGTAGTGTACAGCTGTACAAGAATGTTCCAGGCATGTGGTTAAATGGTCCAAATGTCAGCCAGAATTGACTTTAACATTTTCCTAGTGTTCCACTAAGAGCAGGAATGTTACTTTCCCCATCTTGAGATCGGCGGTAGAGACACTCTGCAAGTGTCATCCTCCGTCCGCCCTGTCTCCACATGGACTTCTGGCATTCATCAGCAAAGATGTGAGTTGTAACCTCTAACAGGTAATGGTAGAAACATAGAAACATGACGGCAGAAAAGGATCACCTGGCCCACCCAGTCTGCCCAAGGTGCCTAGCTGAAGGCTAGGACTTTATCAAGTGCACTGATCATCATCGGTGGGATAATGATCCCCAAGGTAGAATGTGCTTTGTTTTCTCCATAAATGGAGAGAGGATACTCTGAACAAGATTTATGTCTACTGTCTTTATCATCTAATTTGTGACTACATCCTGAGGCCTGTGCACTGGGCTGTTGTAAATACACTTGTTCTTTGTCCACTGCAACTTGAGGTCTCTGTACCCTGTTTATATCTTTAATGCAGTGAACAGTATGTAACCCCCACCCAGGTATGCCGTTTCCATCTGGACAGCACTACCTGGTGGGCTAGGTTCGGGGAAAAATATGTCACTCAGCACATTGGCTAGGTTTGGCTACTCTGCAACAGGGGCACCCAAGTAACTCCGGACAAAGGAAGCAATAACTGTAATGTCCAATACCAGAAGTGGGATTCTAAAGTGTGGCTTTTATTCACATCCAACAGAATAAACAAAGCATAGATGGACCCCCACGGGGCTACACTCCTGGTAATGCAGATTTATGGAAATCAGAACACATCCTATTCACTTTAGCCCTCAGGCTCTGAAACACACTGGGCACACAGCCCGAACTTGTATGCTGCTCTGGGTTTTCCCTGGCTCGGCTCCCTTGCCAGCCCTTTGAACACTTTCCATATAGCATGGAAACATTTACTGGTGGCTTCCTAAACCACCTATGAGCACTTCTGCTCCATCAGGGAATCTTCCTTAAACATCCCACGTCTGGGTACTTTTCTCAGGCACTGGCCAAGTACCTGAGAGAAAGCAACAGGTGTCCCAAAGCAAACCCGTAGAGGTGAATTTGGTTACTACTGATGGGGGGTCTCCCACCTCTCGCTCCCATAATTAATACGGGGTCATTTCTCTGGACTGTATCACCTCATCCTTTAAAACACTTTGCTGTATAGATTCTTTTTAAATGTATTCACATTCAATCTACTGTCTTTACATCCCATTTGTGCTGAACTTGAACATACTTAAAATAAGTGGCTGTGTCCATTACTTTAGACCCCCCACAGAGTTACGCAGTTCAATCCCCACATCTTCCAAACTATACTTGGCTGTCTTTTCCTGACCCCACAGTAACAGTCACTTTAGTTTCATTTTATTTCAGGTGAACACACATGGCCCTTTAGCAGAGCGAACTCACCCCTTGGTTGCAGGTGCCCCACAGGTGTTTTCTCCTCAAAGGAAATCTCGTCCAGAACTTCTGGTGCCTCAGCACGAACTTAAATCAGGCAGCTTCTTTTTTCCCTAGCTGGACCAGGGGGATTGCCCCTGGAAGCAGGCTGATTCCTTTCCCCCATCCCTGCAGGGATGGGGCCCTGAACCACTGAAAGCGGTCTCTACCACTTCAATGTGCTCTTCTTGTGTTCCTCTTCAGGTGAGAACACACACCTATATCAAAAAAACAGCTCTTTGACAGAGATTAGAGCTCTGAAGGCCTGCTTACAGCAGAGCACCTCTACTACAGACTGCAACAGAACTGACTTCAAATTCCCCAGTGTTCTACTCTAACCTCCAACTGCAACATTCCAGTGTGGCTTATGCAGCTGCAGCAGTTCTAAAATGATGTCATCCCTTAGTCTCAGCTGAGACTGAGAACAGAGTGAGACAGTGTGAAATCCATTTAACTGGAGTTTCACAAGCTGCCTTCCATGCCTACCACTAGGTCTTACTGGGATTCTAGTAACCCCGGATAACAGGGGGGTTACAAGTAACTTGGTAAGGCAGGGGTCTGCACTGAATATGCAAGGCAAACTGGGGAGCTAGGGGCCATCTTCATTGATCTGACCAAAGCCTTTGACTTCATCATCAATTATACTCTTGAGTACAACACTATGGGTTCTCAAGAAGTGTGTCTCTTCTTTTTTTTTTTTTTTCCTCAATTTATTTCTTCCCCTGGGTCCCGGTTGGCTAACCATCCCCATCCACCCCCATATCCCGAGATCAGGCCGCACCCTTTTCCCCATGGATTACCCCCGTGGCGGGGCATTGAGGAGCCCCCCCCTTGGCTCTACTCATCTGGACAGGATCCAGTTTGGGGAGAGCCATTCAGGGTCGGGGCCTGTGGTGGGTGGATGGATCATCCTATGCGACCGGGACCAGTTTTTCCCTTTACTCCCTAACGTGAGGGGCATGCAATGACACCAATGGAAGGAGCGTGCACCTGTCCACATGTGCTCCTCCTAGCACCTGCCCCATCATGCCCCCTCTCGCTACAGTATAGGCGCAGTGTCCCCAGCCTCTGCTAGGGGACAGCCATGAACCGACCACTGGAATCCCCCCACCCTCCCAGAGAGGGAGAGCAGTCCTTTGGATGCTTGATCCCTGTCCTCCCCTGCCAACCTCTGGTGGCCCGTGCTCATTCCCGAACACGGGTCACTGGGGTAGCGCGAAGTAAGGTGTCAAGTGCCTCAGCCCTAAGTGCCACCAGGCTAGCCTCTTCCTTTTTTTTTACTGTCTGTATCAAGTGGAGTCCCCCCAGTTCGATTGTGGACCTTATCCTTTACTCTCTCTCTTTATCAGTCCTCATCCTTCCTGTCGTAAAATTTGTTCCATTAAACTATATGCCCAGACACCATCATTTTCCATTCCATTCTTCTGTGTCATTCCTGATTACCTCAACATCAGTTAGAGTTTAACAGAATTAAATCTTGGTTTGTGAATAACCTCTTGGTTCTTAACGAAAAGAAGACCCAGACCATGTTGCTTGGTAATCTATCCTATCTGTCCCAGCCCTCTAGAAACATAGAAACATAGAATTTGATGGCAGATAAGGACTGCTTGGCCCACGTAGTCTGCCCATTTCCCTACCTAATGGATAAGCTGCAGATCCTAGTTAACCAACAGCCTACTTCCTCCTACCCCCCACTAGAATTGCCTTATGTCTGTCCCATGCATTCTTGAACTCCCCCACGGTTTTTGACTCTACGACCTCCTCAGGAAGGTTGCTCCATGTATCCACAACCCTCTCTGTGAAGAAATACTTCCTCACATTACCTCTGAGCCGTCCTCCCTCTATCTTCAAATTGTGCCCCCTTGTTTTTTTTAAGATTTTCTTCCATGGTACAGTACTTTATTACCTTCTATGATGTCTTTTAAATCATTTGGTTTCAATGTGAATTCTAAGTTTACTTTCAAACCCCACATTGAAAGCATTTCTAAGAAAATCTGTTTCTACCTTGGCCAATTATATCTGGCCAGGGAACTCTCTTATTTATCAGTCATAGGAAAGTCATTTCTCAGACAGTCATACCTATTTCAGATTATGGTGAATCATCACACAACCCCCACAATATTGCAGCCTCTAGCTGCTGCTTACCAGAAATCTACCAGCTTCATCTTGAATTGTGATCAGCTGACTCATCACTGCGACATGTTTCTTCAACATAACTAGCCTCCTTTGGAGAAGCACAGCCACTGCATTTGGCTTAAGTTCATTTTAAGATGCTAAATGGTATAATCAATGCTTTTTTCTATCTCCTCTAAATATTTTCATAAAGACATCCCAAATCAAACTTCCTGCTTACATAAAGCAGCAGTTCAATGAAAAATGGGCCAGATTTTCAAAGGCCTTAGATTGACACAAGGTGCTTGCATCGAACAGGACTGACGCAAGGGCACCTTGCGCCAAGGGCTGCACCAAGTGCAAATTTCAATGGCAGCCTTCGTCACCCAGCAGCTGCCTGCACCATGTGCTGGCGCCAGCCTTGCACCACAAAAGTGGCTATGGCATGGCGTTAGGGGGCTTGCGGCAGACCCAGACTGCTGCAGCCCTTGGATCTGGAGTTTGAAAGACCCCCCCAGGAACCAAGTGCCAAGTACCCTTAGACCAGCGAGGGGCTGGTCTAATGGTACTTAGATGGCTACTAGGGGGTCGTCCTGTACATGCCACTGTGTGGCCCACCCTGATCTATCCCTGGTGGGTGATCCCTGGTCATCTGGTGGTCCCCCCAACCCCCGTCATGATCTCTGATGCCCATGTCTGTGCATCTTGCCAACCCCCCCTTCAGGTAATGCCCATCTTAGCACTCTCACCCCCCTCCCGTAGCCCGATCCAGCGACTGGCACAGCCCTCCACACGCTGCCACAGCCAGCTGCCAAATGAGCCATCATTGCATGTACTGTATACAGTATACAGTACGCGCACTGACAGCTCATTCTTGAGGTACGGGAGAGGGGTGGGAGTGCTGAGATGGGCACTACCTGTGGGGGGGGCACTAGCCCACCAAGGTACTGGAGTGTGTTGCAGTGCAGGTGCCAGTGGTGCGGTGGCATGTGGGGGCTGTGTCCAGTTGCCAGCCCCTGTCCATGGTTGCTGCGGACTCCCCGCTGCCATTGCCGCATTCTGGGTGGGTGCTCCATATGTTGGCGCAGCACCCCCATTGCTGCAAGCCACTGGACTTTGGTGCCGGGACCCTGTAAAATAGTAATTTGGGCGCAGGGTCCCAGGTGCACCGCACTCGGCGCAAGCTGCCATTGTTGCAGCTTGTGTGGGGCTTTGAAATTCCAGCCCAATGTTTTTTCCAAAAAATCTAGTTTCAGCTATGATTAAGAAAAATATTAGCAGACATGTCAAATGTACTTGCCTTGGTGCCTTCTATGCTGTACTGCATCAGTCTTTTTTTTAATTTTTCACACCTAACCCTTTCCAGGTCTGCAGTGCTATTTCTATTTAAAATGTGGTGGCCATCTTTTTTTTCTTGAGTAAAGATTAAATTAAAACATTTATAAAATACTTGAATTTTGGTCAGAATTGAAAATTGTACCACCAAAAAAAACTGGAAGGTGTCTGGAGTATTTATAGTAAATAAATGGTAGGGTCAAATTTTTTGCCCAATTTCATTGCACTGCTGCTTTAAAGCCAAAACTTTCTACAAATCTAATTATTTTTCCTTTGACACCCTGACTGTTAGAATTCATTAAATCCTAATTAAACAAGTTGTAATACTATGGGGCCTTTGTTTTGCTCTTTACACCTTTATTCATTAATACTTGTAACTGTAATAACTAAGATTTATATTTTATCATATTTTGTGTGGGTATTATAACATGTTTATGTATTATTTGGTTAGTGCATTATTGCGAAGAAGACCTTGATCTTAATGACCCTTCCTGCTCTATGGAACTTTTAATACAGACACACATAAATAAGTAAATAAACAAACAATAAAATAATTGAACAAACAAACTGTCATTCAGTGAAGTTTCATTTAATTTCGTGTTATTTATTCTACTGACTAGCAAGATTAGTTACGCTAGCTTGTTTTCATAAGCTACCAGTTGAGGAGAACAATTTAGATACAACACAGGAATAGGCAATGTACTACAAGCACAGGGTGGTAGTGCATGGCATAAATTAGAAGAAATAGCAAATTGTATAGTTACATTGCATTTCGTTCATATGAAGAAATACAACATTTATGTACAGATACATTGCATTTTATCCAGCATAAGCTGATGGAAGGCTAATGCTGAAAGAAGGGATACTCACACCTGAAGTGAGATAGCAGGGCAGGAGGTTGCAGGACCCTATAGCCCCCTGCAGTAGAGTGTCTAATAGGGAGCTGGAAAGTGAACTTGGATTGAGAGTGGGTCCTCAGCTTGTTGGTGGAGCAGGGGAAGAGTGAGGAAATATGGGGGGGGGGTTACTTTGCCTAAGGCAACCTTGTGTAGGAATACTGCCAACCTATGGGCTAGGTGGTCCTCCAAGGAAGGGCAGGAAGTGGAGTTATACAGTTTTCAGTGGTGGGTCCTATATGAGAGGTCAGTCAGGAAGTCACAGACATCACTGTAGACTGTGAGCAACTTGACGAGGGTCCCTGAAGTAGCATTAGCATAGATTAGGGAGCCATAGTCATCGCTAGAAAGACCATATGTCTTGTACAAAGATGGTATAGTGCACGAGCTTTCAGGGCCTCACAGGCCCCTTCTTCATCTTAAGAAGGGACCTGTGAGGCCATGAAAGCTTGGTCCAATAAAAGGTATCAAACCTTACAGCGACTCCCGTTTTCCAAGGATCAATGGAGTCATAGTCGATGATGGGGTACAATAGGCTAAGTGTGAGTAATTTCTTTGTCTCCTGAGCCAGGATCCTTTTGATCCTGTGAAAAGCTCCAGTTCTCTGGTGCACAGTTTTTATCAGGTGACTAATGTTGGTGTTGAGGGATACAGTGCAGTCCAGGAAGACAACTAGACATTTTAAAATGTGTGACAAGCTCCACTACAGTGCCTTCCTTGTGGAGGATGAGAAAAGTATGGTCCCCAAAAAGACCATGGATTTTTTGGTTTAGTGTTGAGAACCATCTTATTGTTTGAGAACCAATAGTGGAGGTTACTGAAATCCTGTTGAATGATTTTGTTAAGGGTAGCCATGTACCTGCTGGAGCTGAAGATGACAGCATCATCAGCATACAGCAGGGCTTTGGTGGAAGGACATATGTTAGGGAGTGAGTTGAGGAAAAGTGAGAAAAATAGGGGACCATGGATGAAGCCCTGAGACCTGCAATTGATGGGACAAAAGTCCGAGTGGACATTAACAATTGAGGTCCTGTGCACCCTGCCCAACAGGTAGTTACTAAACAAAAAGGTAGCACTGGGGGAGAAATTGAGTGCAGCAAGGGCACAGAGCAACAAATCATGGTCCACAAGTTTGAAAGCCTTGGTGGGGCCATGAAAATTGCTGCAACAAAACTCCCAGAGTCTATGGCACATTGCACCTAATCAGTGAGTCTCACCAAAGCAATCTCAGTATTGTGTATGGCATGGAATCCATATTGTATGCTGGTCAGCAAGTCATACCGCTGGATACAGGTTGTTATCTGGCCAAAGACTATCTTTCTGGAAATTTTGAGAGAGGGCAAGGGCGGAGATGGGATGATAGTTGGAGGTGAGGTGTTTAGGCCCAGATTTGCAGATGGGAATGTTGGTGATCATCTTCCATGAACTGGGGCAGGTGCCAGTATGTAGTGAGTAGCTAAAAATCTGAGTAATGGTTTATGCCAGTTCTTCACAAGCCAGTTTAATCAGATGGCAGCCAACTCCATCAGGGCTGGAGGCAGGTCTGGGATTGGAACATCTAACATATTTGGCAACCTGCCCCATAGACAGGTGTTTGAATTAAAATTTAGGTGGGGAAGATCCATGTGACATGACAGGTGAGTAGATGGAGGTTTCCCTTTAATTAACCCATCAATGTTTTGTGGTGTTTGCACCCACCATTTCATCAAGAAATTAATAAGTCTGTAATTGTCTGCCTACTATGAAAGTCTCTCTCTCACAAGTTGCTATTCTTTTACCAGAACAGCTTTTCCAAATGTATAATTTTCAGCCTTTCATGACTCTTATAGTTTGGAAGCTGCTGGCTTCTTTCTCTTGGCCCATTATCCCTGCTCTCTGGAGTCTCTGAGGCCAATGAAAGAAATCAACTCTGGTGAAATTACCATGCCAGTTGAGAAAGATCTGTTACAAGTATGAGTCCTCGGACATCTGCCCAAAGGAAGACCCTCTAACCTTCTTAAAAAAAAGATTATGTGCCAGCTGGGCTTTGCCGGCCCTTGTGTGCAGAGGTTACACATGCAATGAAAATATTTAGCTAGGTTTCTTTTTTTGTGAAGGGATGGGGTGGTCTGTGTGCTTTACTTTCATAAAATTGAATTTTTTGGTGAATTTAGTTTTGGTCACTGAATGCCATTGAAAGACTGAGCTAGCTTTCTTCCCTCAGGGGTTGGGATTTGCCATGTGCTTGTCTTTTATATACACACTGAACTTTTGAGGCGAAGCATTATACTTTATGCTTAGCATACCCCTTAGCCATGCAATATATCCTACTAGCATAGCCCCTTGTGACAAGGTTTTGACCAACTGGGAGGTAGATTTGATCAGACCCCGATAACAGCACCCCTCAGGAAGTGAGGCATGAGGCAAAGCTGAGTGTGTTACGCACCCATGAATTGCTGTTATCACACAGTCATGCACATCCTGGTGTACCTTACTGTGCTTATGAAATTACTTCCCTGATTTTAGCTTTAAAACTGAGTAATGAGGCTCAGAAAGATAATTATTTCTGACCTTTGCTGTTGTGTTAGAATAATGCAGGCCATGTGATCGTATTTGAATAATCAAACATCTGAGTTTTACTGGCGCATAGACAGTTTCCAAGCAAGCCAAATACCATCAAATAGTGTGCAATGTGTCAGATTTTGGATGCTATTGAATGACGAGGACATCCGAAGATGGATCTGACAACCTTGAATTCCATCCATGATCTGATAGATCTGTTCAAAATACTAGGATTATTTGGATCCAGTGGTGGGATCTGATTGTTGTATCCCCGGGTCTGACCTATAGATCTGACCGCAGATCCAAGGATCCAACCCTGGATCTTAAATCTGAAGTTGGAGGGATAAATATCAGATTGAGAGATGGATACCAGCACTATCCATCAGATGACATCTAGATCCTCAAATGCACAGTCTGACCACCCCCACTTCAGTAATGAGTTTCCCTTACCCATTTTATAATCTTCAGTAGCTACTAATGTTTGGTGCCCACTTGCAGACCGATACTCTTCTTGAAGTGTTGACCTTCAGTGTCCTCCAAGAGAAAGATACTATTATTTAAACGGTAAATCTCAGAACTGAAGCCAGCTTGTTTGCTCCAACCCGGGCTCAAGAACAGGCCTGGGAAATCAGGGGTCAGCTAGGGGGTGGATTATAAAGCACTGTAACTGCCTCAGCCAATCAAATCACACAAGAACTACTGTACCATTTATCAATCATACAGTAGTTGGCATGCGTTGCTTTCCACAGCGGATTCCCACCACGGTGACACTGGTTCCAGACACTGATTCTGTCATCACCACGGAGGCATCAGTGGAGATACAGCAGTGAATGTTTTAGTTTTTTAAAACAAGATTTTTCTGAGTTTTTAAATGAAACTATTACCAAATATTGCTTATTGCTCACCCAGCCACATTTCACTTGGCGCCACCACTAACCATCATGAAAGCAGCATAACTACGTTCTGCCCACTTTGGAATGTACCAGTCTGCACTGTGATCAGCCGGGGAGGGGGGGAGGGGGAGACCACAACAGGAAATAAAATTAAGCATTACTGTGTTGTCTTGCTATTTTTTATGGGGAAGGCCATTACAGTGCTGCATAATGTAATAGTATATATAGTGAGGGGTGTCCCTTATTGGATAAGAACATTATCTTGTGCTGTTTTGGGCTGACAGAACCACTCAGTTTCACATCACGGTCCTCTTGCCCAAATCAGCATGAAAAATGTTCTTATCCAGTATGAGACACCCCTCACTAAATATTTTAATATGTAGGACAGAGCATCCCACAGGACACTTTCCCCTGAGGAGGGAGCCAGCATCAGCTGTTCTGTCACCACCTGGGTGATCACCGGTGGCAGTGCAGCTGGAAATATCACAAGGCAAGGGAGGATGCAGACAGGCTGTGGCTTGCAGGGCATGCTTTGTATGTGCATGTGCACCGTTAAGCCAGTTCTAGTAATGTCTGAGGGCAAGGGAGAAAATTGGGCAATCCTCAAAGCACTGCAGCATGATGCTTGCAGTCTGGAGCCTCACAAAACCAACAGCCCACGAGCGGCTAAACCGGGGGGGGGGGCAGAGTGGCCATGCCACCCCACTCTTATTCCTGGGTGGGCCACATATGTATTTTACCCCCCCCCACACACACACTTTTTTGACACTAATGTATTTTTTTATTAATATATACATAGCCTGTGTACATTACTCTCAATCAATATATGCAGCACAGAAATTGAAATTTGAGTTGTGCATTACCATCAGCTGCTTGTGAACACTGATCATATACCAATATCATGATGTTAATAAGGTCCATGCAGTTTAATCTGCCTGCCTGGTTACTATGTAAGTTTGAATATAGAATTTGTTTATTACTTCTCCCAATATTACTATGGTGATGGGTGATGGGTGCTATCTGCAAGTAGTACTGGGGAACCAATAAATTTATTCTTCATTCAAGCGAATGAAATATCGACATACAGCAGACACTAGTCGGAGCAGGAACACTGCATACTGGTAGTCAGATTAAGTTGGTTGCCAGGTAATATTTAGTTATTTATTTAGTCTAGGATTACAAGTACCTTTGAGCCAAGGCTCTTTTACAAAGGTTCCACGTCAGAAATAACAAACAACAAGGAAGCAACAGTGAAATAACAGTAAACAATTCATGTACAACAGTGCTATTGAAAGAGGTCAATTATAGGAAGAGTAAGGGGTAGAGGATGAGGAGAAGTGTACGTAGTTAACAGAGGCAGCTATAGTAAGATGGTGAACAGAGCTAGGACGCATATGCCCACAAGGAAAGGGTAGGGTCGGGTAATAGAAGTGCCTGAGATAATAAATTCATGATCAAAGCCTGCCTTTTTGCACAAAAGTATGATCTGTTCTGCATCTGTACTCATTCCATCCCGTGTGGCCATCTTGGGTCAGGTTAAACAGTGGATGGGTCTGACGCCATATGGCGCTACTAGAAGGAATGGATTAAACGTGGTGCGGTTCCGATCTGTGTTTGCTGCCTAATATTTTTATTTATTTGCAGGTAGTCAAAGTTCCAAATCCTGAGTGACTCAGGTAAATTGTTGAATCCTGCCATTTTCCATAATAGTATGATTTGTACTGCCACTGTTGCCTATTAATTCAGAGTGGCTCAGACTAGCTTTTGCTGGCTAATTTAATTTTTTTTCTGTGGGTAATTGAAATGCCAGATTCTAGGCTGGGTGACTGAGATAAATTGTCAAATCCAGCCATTTTCCATAACAGTCTGATCTGTACTGCATATCATACTGTTGTGGAAAACAGGTGGATTTGACAATTGACCTCAGTCACTCATCTGCCGCCTATTAAATAAGATTGGTTTTGATTTGTGTTTGCTGTCTAATATCAGTTTTTTTAGTTGTGGGTGTTTGTAGATAGTGGCTTCATGTGATATTGCAACTTACTTTTATTATGTTAAGCCCGCACACCTTCCACACTGCGTGTTTCGTGCTCAGAGCACGTTTAGCTGTAGCAAGAGTTTGTTTGTGTGGCTTGATGATTTTGTATTGTTTGTGAACTACAACCTTTTCTGTCTAGATGTATTGGTGGGTTTACTGCAGCAAACAACTCCGTCTGACCCACTGCTGAAGGGCTAAAATGTTGATTAGCAAGTGTGTTCGCTAATAGATATTGTATGTGTCAGTGCCACTCTGGAGTGAGAGGGGCTGCCTTTTTCATAATTAAGGGGAAAAAATCTGACACAATTGCTGGTTTTGAATGTTCATTGATGCCAACTGCCATCATTGTATATTTATCTATGAGTTTACTGTCCTTCAAAAAAAAATCTGAAATGGAAACAGTTTGCAACTTTGTAACTGTGGCTGTTATATATGCCCATTAAATATTAAAAGCTCCTCTTGCCATCTGGCTGATGTGTGTGGTATCTGGTAGCAGTTTTTTATTTTAAGACTGATAGAGTTGGGAAACTTATGATTTATTTCTTAATGTCATTGTACATTTTCTTGTCTTTTTACTGCCCTTGTGCTCTTCACCCTTTCCCCTTCCATTGATTGGCTTATGTTAGTCAAGCACATCGGCCACTCACCCCCAATCTGGTCTGTGATCTGGTCTCAGAAATTAGGTATCTTGAAATTAAAAGAGAGGCAGGGAGGGAGTATGTGTTAAGAAATGCATTGGCTCTGAGACATTGATGAAGCTTGCCAGCTCGTCTTCTGAGCACCTACTATAAAAACACTCAACCTGGCATTGCCGATCTCACCTGGTACAAGAGTAATGCAAGCAATATCAAGTCAAATGCTGCAGGGGGGATTATGTGAAACAGCATTTGTGCAAGCTGGGCACAAGAAGGAAGGTACGCACAGCACCATTCAAGGTAATGAGTCTAATTAGATTATTTAAGAATAAATTCTTGACATGATACTGTATAATTTATTTATATGAAGTAAACACTGTGAAAGATAAAAAAAAGACACCAAAACACTTCAAAAATTGTAACATTTTCTGGGGGGCCTAGGTGGCTCCAAGACCCCCTGCCATTTCAGTGAAGATTCTTTGGCCCCCCCCACATTGAACATAGTTGAACCATCCCTGCAACAGCCCACCCCACCACCCAGAACATGGTTGTCTTGAGGGGTAGGTCTGGGACCCACAAAGACCATACCACAGAGTGGCAAGTCTGTGGTAAGGGTTAAAGAGACAGAGAAGGTGATATGGGGCTATGAGGTTGCCAGATCAAGTAGGTCTGATCTGGAGGGAAGAAGCAACAAAACAAAACAAAACAAAAAAAAATCTCACCACGGTACCATCTTGAAATCTGATCCCTTATGCTCCCCTCCAAGTACTGATAACCATTACGGTATAATATCCTCTTCATGGCTTTTTCCACAAACCTTTATCTAACACAACAGTTAAAGAGTGATAGAATTACATTCAACAAACCATGGCATCCCACTGCAGTTACCTGAGATTTGGCGTATGATAGAGTCCTCATTATCTGGTCTAGTTGAAAGATGACTTTCTTTGTCACAGTTCACTAAGAGAATAGCTCCCTGTCCTTTTCTTCCCCATGTCCAGGAACTCTAAAAAAAGAAAATGTGATTGTTAATCATGTGATTTTGTAACATAGCAAGAAATGTAAAGCGAAAATGAAGCAAACAGATTGGTGGAAGCAGTACACATGGTACAAAATGAAACAGGCATTAATTCCCTAGTAGTGCCCGCTTCATAATGTAGTACTGTTTCCAATTACATCTAAGTCACCAGTCCACAAACATAAAAGTGCACATGTTACTTCCCACCCACCCGTCTCACGGTACTCGTGCACTCACAAACGCGCAACACAGCGGATAAACGGAAAATATGAGTGCTTCTACTGAATGCAATGTTACCTTTTCTCAAGGAATAATTCAGTCCAGGTGCCCAATGTAGTTTTGTATATAGTGTGCTTAGATGCAGTGTTTAAGACGCGATCATTCTGCCAAATTCGCTGTGTTTGCGGGCAGAAATAGGTTAATAACCAATCCCATAATGCTAGTCACCCATTTACCGAAGGTGCCAGGAATGTTTTTTGAGTCGTATAGAGAAGGTTTTGCTGAATATAACAAAAGTTTGATATTGTTGGTCATAGTAACATACAGCGACTGAACAAATACTGATATCTATAAATATTAATACCAACTGACAGTCACAATATAAATAGATGTTAAAATGGAGAAAACCAGTAAACCTATTGAAATGCTGGCCATCTGTCTCTGTTATTCTTTGCAAATAACATCAGTATGTCTTTATTTTTGTAAGCACTTGCCATGTTACAAGTGCATTAATCCACTCCAAAGTCGGGCTCTACTAGGGAATTAATGCCCAGTTGGTGGTTGGAGGCACTCGGCACACGAGGCAGACCCCCCCCCCAGCATTAATTCCATAGTAGAGCCCTCCTTTGTCATGGATTAATGCTTACATAATACAGTTATTAGCTTTAAATGAGGGGAGTTTCTCTCTCTGTCAGATAACCTAATAGTCTTCAGGTGAAGCTACCTCTGGCTGGAAGCTGCAACACTGGACTTAAGATTTGCAAGAAAGCGAGTTGTGCTCACAACAGAGGGCAGTGAACCTTACAATTTACAATTGTCTTTGGTTTGAAGCAGATTCCTTAGGAAAGTTAATATTCTTCAGGTGGAGGATACTTCTAACTGAAGGGTGAAATAAGGAACTTAGAATTATCAGAAAAGGCAGTCTTTCAATCAGCAGAGGGAAGTGGACCTTGCTTTACTTTTGTTGCAATTAAGACCTTCAGTGTAGGAAGAGTTTAAACTCACAGGGGCTGAATACTGTTTTCTGTGTCTGCCCTTCTGCACAGCTGACGTGTGTTGGGGCTGACTGCTTTCAGAGCACAAGTCACCAGGCTGTTTTGGGGCTGGGGAGGTTTACCTGTGTCTGACTTGGATGTTTGGATTTTTCTCTGTTTGATTAGCAGGGTATTTTCACTGTCAAATTGTCGCGTAGGGCATCTTGCTGACAGGAAGGCGCGCATCGCAGTGGTAGGTCAGAGCTTTAGCTGATTGTTTACGTGGGGCACAGTTTGGGCCCAAACTCTTCCCACCTCACCCCACCCACCCCTGAAAGACTTCCTTTATACCTGGGGTTCTGACATCATTCCTCAAGAGGGCAAGTGCATATCACTGTCATATCCTCTCTAGCACACTGCACGGACAATATAAGCATACACATTATATAAATACATATATTTCTATATAACAAACCAATCACATACACACACACACAAAAAAAAAAAAACAAGGTAGACAGTTATGTGGGGAGTAGTGCAATGTAATGACTGTGGGGCAGCAGTCTTCTGGGAGTCTTTCTGGAGGCTGAGATGCTGCCCTGTTTGCAGACAACTATCTGCCCTGAGGGAGGAAGTTGTAAGGGAACCTCCCCATCCAGGGAGCACCAGAGCCACCACCACTACCTCAGAGGTTGTGAAGAAAGCACAACAGTTGGACCACAGTGGGCTCAGGGAGGGTAAGGGTGGTGGAACAGAGGCACACCTAGTCAGTTGTTCCACTCCACAATCCATACACCATTCTGGGGGAGCATAGTTCCCCTATGGATGCACCATGAGGAGACTAAGGAGGTGCAGACAACTGTCACATGGGAGGCCCTCAGGAAGGAGGCAGAGGCACCACAGGGAAAGGAAGCAGCTCCTGGTGGGGGACTCAGTTATTAGAGGGATAGAACTGGGGGGAGCAGGGAAAACTGAAGTAAGGTGCCTGCCTGGTGCCATGGCTTGGAGGGACAGGAAGCGCATCTTTAGGATCACGAGAACAGTTGCACAGGAGTCTGAGCTGGACGTCAGTGGCATGGGTGAGGCGAGGGTACTTTGTACCGTGCAATTTAACGAATGGTTGAAACAATGGTGTGGAGCACAGGGGTTTGGCTTCATTAGGGACTGGGGTTCCACCTGGAGGGACACCAGCCTATACTGGCAGGATGGTCTGCATCTGTCCAGGAAGGGAACAAGTCTTTCGGGCAATCGGTTTAAATGCTTCATTGGCAAGCTTTTAAACTAGTCAAGGGGAGGCACTGATAAGCAGCAGGAAAATCCCAGCCTCCCCCTACAAAACAGGGTACTAAATGAGAAAAAGACCAAGGTAGAAAGGTCAATGGGGGATGCTGCTACAGAAGGTAAAGCCATCAAAAAATGGAGAGCAATGAGTACCAATGCCCATAGTCTGGGTAACAAGCTTCCTGAATTAGTGGCCTTGCTGGAGGAGGAACATCTGAATATCGTGGCAGTCACAGAAACATGGTACACACAGAACCATGACTGGGATGTAAACATACCAGGATACACTATCTACAGAAGAGACAGGGAGGGTAAAAGAGGAGGAGGAGGAGTAGCTCTCTACATAAGGGAAAGTATCAAAGCAACAGAACAAAAGGGTAAACAGGGAGGAGAAGAAGCACTGTGGGTCAATTTGGAGGCAGGCAATGGCACCACAATCCACACAGGGGTTATATACAGACCCCCCTCTCAGGGGGAGGAAATGGACAAGGAAATGATGGAAAGTATACTTAGAATGGCAGATAAAGGGGAGATATTGCTGATGGGTGATCTGAATATGCCAGATGTTAACTGGAGTGCAGTTGCAGCAGCCACTTCTAAGAGTGGGGTTATTCTAGATGCCCTACAGGGGGCATGCCTTAGACAACTAGTATTGGAACCCACTCGAGAGGGAGCAATCTTAGACCTGGTCCTCTCAAATGGAGATGGAGAGAGGATCACAGATGTAGAAGTGGGTAGCCATCTGGGAACTAGCGACCATCCGAACAGTATGGTTCACAATAAACACAGCAATAGAGTCAAGCCATACAAAGGCAAAAGTACTGGACTTCAGGAGGGCTGACTTTGCCAAAATGGGTGAGTGCCTAAGGAATGCACTAGCAAATGGGCAGGAAGGAGGGGTGGAAGAACAATGGGGAATAATAAAAACTGCCATCACAGAGGTAACAAGCCTCTGTGTGAAGCAAATAAACAAAACAAAATGATGTAAGAAACCACTATGGTACTCAAAGGAGGTAGCAGTGAAGGTTCAAGAGAAAAAGAAAGCATTCAGAAAGTACAAGGAATCACAGAAGGAGCAGGACAGAGAATTGTATCAGTTAAAGCAAAAGGAAGCTGGGAAGGCAGTCAGAACAGCAAAGGCCCGAACTGAGGAAAAGATAGCCAACTCAGTTAAGAAGGGGGATAAAACCTTTCTTAGGTACATCAGGGAGCGAAGGAAGACTAAGGGAGGGATAGTGAGGCATAATAAAGGGGAGGGAGTGGGCAGAGGGTGACTGTGAAAAGGCAGAGATACTAAACAAATATTTTTGCTCAGTATTTACAAATGAAGAGGGGGAGGTACCTAAAACAAACAATAGAAACACTCTGGATACAGAAGTTGATACCAGCCCATTTACAGAAGAAAGGTTTCTGAAAGAACTCTTAAAACTGAAGGTGGACAAAGCAATAGGGCCTGATGGGATTCATCCCAGAAATCTAAAAGAACTAAGGGTAGAACTAGTGACACCACTGACTACCCTCTTTAACAAATCATGGGAGGATGGGGTGGTACCTAAGGACTGGAGGAGGGCAGATGTGATTCCCCTTCACAAAAGTGGGAGCAGGGCAGAAGCAGGAAACTACAGACCTGTTAGTTTAACCTCAGTGATAGGGAAAATGATGGAATCACTTCTGAAGTAAAGAATTGTCAAGTACCTAGAGGCCAGAGGGGCACAGGACCCAAGGCAGCATGGATTCACAGCGGGAAGGTCATGCCAGACGAATCTAATAGATTTCTTTGACTGGGTGACCAAAGTAGTACATCAGGGAGAGGCTGTGGACTTGGCTTACCTAGACTTTAGCAAGGCATTTGACTCAGTCCCACACAAAAGATTAATATACAAGTTAGCCAGCCTGGGAGTGGGTCCCAAGATGATAGCCTGGGTAAGGAATTGGCTGGAGAATAGGACACAGAGGGTAATAGTATATGGAGTCCACTCTGAAGAAAGGGGGGTTACTAGTGGGGTGCCGCAGGGTTCAATATTAGGACCGGTCCTCTTCAATGTCTTTGTAAGCGACATTGCAGAGGGACTGGAAGGAAAAGTATGTCTCTTTGCAGATGACACAAAGATGTGCAACAGAGTTGATGCACACAGTGGGGTGGAAAGGATGAGTATGGACTTGACAAGGTTAGAGGAATGGTCAAATGTATGGCGGCTTAGATTTAATGCTAAGAAGTGCAAGGTAATGCACCTGGGAAACAAAAATCCAGGGGAAGAGTACACAATGGGGGGTGAGATACTAACAACAACAAAAATGGAAAGGGACCTGGGGGTAGTCATATCAGATGACTTAAAGGTGGGCAAGCAATGTGAGAGGGCAGTAAGGAGGGCTGGGGGGATACTGGGATGCATAGGGAGAGGCATCACCAGTAGAAAACAGGAAGTTGTTATCCTCTGTACAGACAGCTGGTGAGACCCCATCTGGAGTACTGTGTGCAGTTCTGGAGACCCAATCTCCGCACGGACATAGACAAGATGGAAGCTTTTCAGAGGAAAGCAACTAAAATGGTGCAGGGTCTGCACCAGAAGACATATGAAGAGAAACTAAAGGAGCTTAATATGTATAGCCTCAAGGAAAGGAGGGAGGGGGGGACATGATAGAAACTTTCAAGTACCTCAAGGGAATCAACAAAGTCCAAGAGTGTAGCATCTTTCAAAAAAAGAGGTGTGCAAGAACAAGAGGCACAATTTGAAGATGGGGCGGCTCAGAGGTAATTTAAGGAAGTATTTTTCACAGAGAGGTTGTGGATGCATGGAGCGGCCTTCAGTAGGAGGTTTGGAGTCAAAAACAGTGGTTGAATTCAAGCATGCATGGGACAGCCATAAGGCAATTCTAGGGGGTGGGGGTAGAAAGAAGTAGGCTGCTGGTTAACTAGGATCTGTAGCTTATCCATTAGGTAGGGAAATAGGCAGACTGGGTGGGCCAAGCGGTCCTTATCTACCGTCAAATTCTATGTTTCTATGTTTCTATATGTCTCTCACTTTCTCTCTTTGCACTTACTAAAGGAGAAATGTTAGTTTTGTGCATAGTCAGCTTTAGCAGCACATTTTTCCATGAGTCTCCCTACAGAAAATAATTCAAGTCCACGACCTTAAAGGTGTGCCTTTAAAAGATTTTCAAAGTTATAAAAGGTCATTTAAGTTATTGGAATGTTCTCTTCCTCTAAATGAGCTTTAGAACTTTGTTAGCGATCACATAAGGGATATGCAGCAGTTCAGTGTGTGATAATGCATTTATCTTGTACAGTTTCCAGTGACCTCAAGTAACCTCACGAGTGCCGAAGGCACGAGTGAGAGTTATGAGAGGTCACTGGAAACTGTACAAAATAAATGCATTATCACACACTGAACCGCTACATATTCCATTTATGCAACAGGTTTAGATGTTGTGTGAACATTTTGATTTTGGTAGGTGTAAATAATTTGTCAAAAAAGGGAAAAGAAAATTGAATTTTATGCTGTTTTTTGCTAATTATAAAAAAACAAAATGGTATCTATAAATGAAACACCACTCATTTTGTAGATATTTTTTAGCTGAATATTTTTCGTGCTCACAGTACCATGCTATCATTTTTTGTTTTAAAGTTATTCATATTTGTTTGTCAAAAAAGTGAGCAAAAAATTAAATTTTCTTCTGTTTTCTTGCTAATCATATACAATATACAGGGTTCATATAAATGAAACATTATTCATTTTGTAGATAATTTTGTGCTGAACAATTTTCGTGCTCACAGTACCATGTTATCTTTTTTTGTTTTTAAGTTATTCGCATTTAAATATGGCTAGTACTGCTTCTGAGGCCACACATTCTAAATGAATTCTGAAGAGAACTGTGTAGATAAATGAGCTACTGATGTAGTTACTGTGTGGATAAATGGGTGATGATGTAGTTACTATGTGGATAAATAAATTTATCCACATAGTAGCACAGATAAATGGATTTATCAGTGCAGATTTATTCAGACACCTGTTGCATAAATTTGGAATTCTGTCCAGCTGCTTGTGCTTGGCTATTTTGCAGCTGAGAAATAATAGTCTCTGGGCCCCATATTAGGTGTCAGCATGGCTCAGTTGGTAGCACATCCACCTCTGGGCCAGAACATCATGGGTTCTAGTCACACACTGGGATTGGGCTGGTACCTGAGTGCAGTACTAAAGCAGTGGTGTATTGCCGGGGTGTGCCATCCTTCAGATGAGACATTAAACTGAGATCCCGTCTGCCTGTTCTGATAATTGTTCAGGTGGACATTAAAGCTACATTTACAATGAAGAAAGCTGCTCCAGAGTACTGTTGGTGCTATGAAGGGTAATAAGACAGCAGCCCACTATAGGTGCAAGACATAACGTTTTTTTTTTTGTCTGAGCATGACTATTGGCACTTCAGCTGTGTAGTTGTATCTATAATAAAAGGCAATTTACATTATTTTTGATTGGAGTCTTTTTTTTTTACAGTTAATAAGTTTTTTATTGATTTGACTTTAACAAGCATTACATGGAATAAAGCTGCCGGATACATAACAATAATATTACAGACCTGTTACATATGTCTGTATAAATACAGTTAGAGGGACAGGCTTACAATAACTTGAGGAGCAGAGCCTAAACAAGCAGGCAACAAAAGAACTGTATTATTCCCTGGATGGACGAACAACACCTGTCCAACTGGGAAGTAAGCTTTTTCAGCAGATTCCCTCCCTAGGTTTCAAGTACATTATAAAGGGTTTCCACATGTTGAGATAATTAGAGAGGATATCAGCTACAGTATGTGACATTCTGGACCAGTTGGCAACCTGAACCAAGGAGCTAAGTACCTCCTCCACTGATGGGATTACCTGTGTCCGTCATTTCCACAAGAGGAGTCTTTTTACCTGCATGCTTAGGGTCAGGAGCAATTTTATCTCTGAGAGGCTTAGGTGGGGGGTGAGGTCTGGATTCCTAGTATCAGCAGCTGGGGGAACATAGGAATGGGTTTCTGAAGAATACTGGACTCCATCTCGCCAGCTGCCTGCCATAAGGGCTGAACCTCCTACAGTACCATAATATATGGATTAGGTCGCCAGGGAGCTCCTGACATTTCCAGCAGAGGTCAGATTGGACCAGTTTAGCCTTGGCAAGTACCACAGGGATCCTATACCATGAATGCAGAACCTTATTCTGTATTAGCTGGATTCTAGTATCAGGGTATGCCCATGTGCAAGCCTGAGACATGTCTTCCAGTCCAGATCTGTGATGTGGGCCTGCAGTGCTTGCTCCCAATTATGCTTAGACTCCTCTGCTTGGGATGGAATGGTGTCCCTAAGGGCAGCATATATTCAGCTAGACGGGCCTCTTTCTAGGAACAGCCAAGATTCTGCCTGAGAGACTCACTGCCTGTGGTGTTGCTGTGAGTGTATTCAGAGATCACGCTCCTTATTTAGAGGAAGCACCAGAAATCTCTGCATGGGATTCCATATGTTCTCCTCAGCCCTTTGAATGAATCGGGGTACTCTGTGCCAGGGATATGCATATGCTGGAGCTTTGAGAGCCCACCTAGTTCCCACGAGGGCCAGGAAATTGATTGCTTATTGATAGTGATCTCACTATTGCCCCATAGTGGAATGAGTCTTGGGGGAGAAGGAAGGATACCCAACTTCTTATGCACCTTGGCCCAGTACTCCAAAGAGGGGCCTATTGTACAGTGAGAGTGAATGCCCTTGGGGGGGGCGATTAAACAACAACAGAGATAAATGTGCCCGCTCACAGACCTCTCTCTCCATACCTAGCCACTGAGGGGAGTTTTGCTCTGGGGATGTGAACCATTTTAGCGTCTGAGCCATCTGAAAAGTCCATTTATACCCCTCGAGCCACAGAAGGCCCCCGGCCTCCATCTGTCCAATGCACTCTCAGCTTATTTCTGCTTTACCTAGGCTTCTTGCCCTCCAAAATGAAGGAACCCAGCAGAGAGTCCAGCTTAGTAAACCAATATTGAGGGATTTTCAAAGGAATGTGAAGGAGGAGGTACATAGTTTTAGGTGCTGTGACCATTTTAATTGCCGAAATTTTACCTACGAGCGTGAGTCGGAGAGGCCTCCATCTATCCAGCTCTGTACAAATGGATACCAAAAGTTGCTTCATATTCATTTCCCAGAGTTTATGCAAATTAGGAGTGATATTGATGCCCAAGTACGTGAGTCCATCTGGAGCCCAATGGAGACCATGCTGGGTAACCATGTGGGACGTACAATTAGAGTTCAAACGGAGGACCTCCGTCTTGGACTGATTAATCTTGAGACCTGAGAATGTATTAAATTCTGACAGGGTGCTCAATAATGGAGGGAGGGAGGGAGGTGGCAATATCTGCTATAGGAAGCAACAGGTCATCAGCATACATGAGAGTAGGGTATTCCCTTTCTTCCACTCATATCCCGGAGATTAATGGATTCTGTCTAATAGCCGCAGCCAGGGGTTCCACTGCCAGGACAAAGAGTAGAGGAGAGAGAGGGCATCCCTGACATGTGCCCTTACCCAGTATAAAGGGGGGAGACAGTATCGAGTTGGTGGGTATCCTAGCTGCGGGAGGTAAGTATATGGCCCCTATCCAGGCCTAGAAGCCCGGCCTCAACCCCATGGTGCCGAGCACTTGTTGGAGATAGTCCCACTCCAGGGAGTCAAAGGCCTTGTCAAAATCTATTGCTATTGCTGCAGAAGGGGATGGCAATGTTTTAGCCTTATGGATCAAGCTTACGAGCGATCTAATATGGTCCGCACTAAATCATCCCTTAACAAAGCCTACCTGGGATGGGTGGATCAAACTGGCGAGGAGCGGGTTTAGTCTATTAGCTAACAATTTGGCTAGCACCTTACTGTCCACATTCAAAAGGGATATGGGCCAGTAGCTGGATGCTTTTAGAGGGTCTTTACCCTTTTTAGGCAGGATAGTGATGGTCGCCTCCCTGAGGGGGGGGGGAAGGCACCTTCTTGAAGCGCTTCGGTGCACACTTGTTATAGTATCAGGGAGATTGTGGCCTGCAAAAGCTGCCATATTTTGATAGGAAACCCGTCCCCTCCAGGAGCCTTTCCCTTTTTAAGAGATAATATAGTCTCTGCCACCTCCTGAGGTGAGATCGGGGCATCTAAGGACAAGGCCTGATCCTCCGAGATTTTGGGACGGTGTAAGGATTCTAGAAATGGGAGGACACCCTTGGGGTCAGGTGCTCTGGATGATTTATATAGTGTGGAATAGAAGTCCATCATTATGCTATTGATTCCTTTTGTCGAGGTGTGGGTCTTACCCCCTGCATCCACTAAGGCAGCGATGTGCCTTTCGGCTTGCTGCTTTTTGAGGCGGTAGGCAAGGATCTTACCCACCTTCTCTCCCCCTTCCCAATATTTGTGCTTTAGCCTAATTATAGAAATCTCTGCTTTTCTAGATAAAAGTTTGTTCACTTGCATCTTCAGGGATGCCACTTGGTGTCCTGCCTCCGACCTGAAGGAAGGGACATGGAGGACCTTAAAGGTAGCTTCCGCTTCTTGGAGGTGTTTTTCAAGCCCCTTAAGGTGCTGTTCCTTCCTCTTGTGGCACCTGCTCGCAAATCCCATTATCGCCCCCTCAGGGTAACTTTAAATGCTTCCCAGGTATTGCCTGCTGAAGTATCTGCTATGTGGTTATTCCAAACAAATTCAGAGGCTTCCCTTTGAAGCCAGGGGGGAAAGTCTGGATCACGAAGCAGCAATGGATCCATCCTCCAGGATGGAGATGTAGGGGTAGGGGGGGCCCCAGGAGAAGGGGAGATGCACAGCAGCATGGTTCGAGATGACCAATGGATTAATAAAGATGTCAATGGTGTTCCTGGTGACTGCTGGAGAGGTGAGCCAGAGATCTATCTGACTAAGGGAACTGCGCACTGTGGAATGGAAAGTGTAGTCTCGTTGGGAGGGGTGAAATACCCTCCAGATATCTGTAAGGCCCATATCTTGTTGCAGCTGGCTCAATGCCAGTGACACCCTGGAGTGGGGCTCTGTGTTAGAGGGGGATCTATCAAGTAGTGGGTCCAGTGTGAGATTAAAATCCCCCCTAATATTATAGGGGTATCACCGAGGGCCAAGGAGCCCACCGCTTGGGCCAGCTCATGGAAGAAGGAGGGTGAGTCTTCATTTGAGGCATACACATTACCCTGGAGTAAAGGTCCCTTCCCTGTGTCCATGAGTACAGCCACCCATCTGCCCCCAGGGTCACTCACCTTATGCACCAGTGTCCAATGAAGCTGCTTGTGAAGCAGTATAACTACCCCTCTCTTTCTGGAAGGGGCCGAGGCATGTATGACTTGACCCACCCAATCCCGGTTTAGTCTATCATGGTCCTTTCCTGTGAGTTTGGTCTCCTGCAGCAACGCAACCTTTGCTCCCAGCCTTTTGAGGTGCTGCAAAACCTGTTTCCTTTTGTTGGGGGTATTAAGCCCCCTGATGTTCCACGTCAAACATGTTATATCACCTATTGGTGAGAGGGAGCAAGTATCTTTCCAGGAAATGTATCATAGTAAACCAGCAGGCTGGGAGTAAGGTCGGTCCACCCAGAAGAGACAAGTCCCTGTAATTCAGCGCCAGGTATGGAGAGAGTGAATAAGCCAGGCGTTCTCTGACAGTAGAAACTGACCTCAATCTAACATCTAGCAGTAACCCTGTGTGTGTCTCTTGCATTGAAAACAAACAATAACATATAAACCAACAATATACAGGGTGCACTACCTTCCGTGCGTATTAGGGAAATAGAGGCTTCCCATCAGCCACAGAGCCCTGCTGTAGGCAGGCCTCTTTTCCCAGGGCACTATCCTGCGGTGTTGAACCCCCGTGTGTGTTAGGGGGAGTTCGGGGGTGGAAGACTCCCCAACAGGGTACAGTCATCAATATGATTACAGTATTAATCCAGTGAGCTTCTTGTAGCTGCAGAGGGGTGTTGGCACTGCACCAGTTATTTTTGCATGAGTATTGTGGTACTAATGGTAGGGCTATGCATCGCTGATGATGGAGTGGAAGGATGGGGGGAGAGGGGTCAAGGTAGCAGCCTCCTCAAGTATAACTGGGCATGAAATGGCCTCTGAGAGGAACCAGCAATGCTCTCATTACAGGGCACTATTATGAAAAGAGTAAGTGGGGGGGGGGATTAGTCCACTATACCAGGGAACAGATGTGATCTGGTCCCTCTGGGGGGCCCTCTGCATCAGGGATCGGGTACTTCGGCCCTGATTCAGGAATACAGGTCACGGCTCGACCAGCCCCCGAGCAAAAACTGGGTCGGGAACCCAGCTGCCCACCCTGGAGGGGCCTGAGCCTTCCATATAAAAAGAAACAGTAGGCCAATAGTGAACTTATTAGGCCTAAACATTAATACCCAACAGACTGAATAATAACACCAACTGGAACAGTACATTTGAGATAACCCTACACCAGGATGCTCTCCTCCCTCACCCCTCCCCACCAGTGAGAGGGACTGAGCCCTTCAGAATATCCGCCAGAGTTTGTGGAGGCGATTGATACTCCTCCATGCCATCAAGTTAAATGAGGGCTTCATACTAGCCCTTGGGAGTCAGAGCATGTTTGTCGGCCCCTGCGGATCCTTCCCAGTATGGGAACAGGGCATTTCAGCTGCAAGGTAGCGGCACAGATCGAGGGCCAGGCATGGGATGGGGGAGTCCCGGCAGTCACCAAACTCGAGCGACGTGGATATGGCAAAGGAACAGCGGCTAGAGTCTCTCTCCGCAGTCACCGAGAAAGCTACCCCTGCCTTACCCTGGATCTGGTTTTCCCCAAGGTTTAGCAAAAGAACCAAGAATTAAACAAAAGCACTACTTATCTGACCACGCTGCTGAGGTCTTGCTGTTCTTCGGTCTGGGAGTTTGAATCTGCTCCGGTCGGTCCACGAAGGAGGCTGGATCACTGATAATGGGAGAGGCCTCCCCGGAGACCTTTGATGGGTGCTGTGCTCCATTAGTCATGGCTCCATCCTGCAACTGGTGAGGGGAAGTTGAAAGGGTCTGGTGACTTGATTTCAGCGGAGGAGAAGGCCTGCCAAACACTGGAGCGTTGATGGTGTCTGGCCGTGGATCCGGAGATCTAGGTCACAGGGATTCATACCTGTTGGCGGTGTGGAAACCCTGTAGGGAGTCAGGATTTGTTGTGTCTATGTGTATGGCTCCCGATATGTCTGCCTGCTCTCGTTCTGAAGGGTGTTCTCTGTGTCCATGCTTTTTAGAAGAGTGCCTATTTCGGTTCGCCATCGGGGGGAGCTCCCAAGCCTGGTCCCTAATATTCTGCCAGACCCCGGACCGGTTAACCTGAGGAGGAGAGCGGCTGTCCAGCCCTTCTGCGCTAATTTTTGCTGGCGGGGGCTTCGGGGTATTTACTTTGGATTCCCTTGGCCAGTTATGGTGTAGAAATTCTGTGAGTGAGTCAGAAGAGTCAAAAAAACCTGGAACCCCATTGTGGACTACCCGCATTGTGGCTGGGTATCGCAAGAAGAACAGCAGCCCATGTTTGTGCATTGTGTGCCTTGCCTCGGTGTAGGCTCTGTGTCTATCAGACAGCTCTTTAGAAAAGTCCTGAAAAGAAAGGATTTTGTTCGATCTCCACATTACCTGCTGATTTTCCCAGGCTCTGGCCAGGACCTTCTCTTTTTCTCTGTAATCTATAAATCTAGCGATAATAGGCCGTGGCCTGTCCTGGGCCTTGGGCATGGGGGCCAGCGTGCGGTGTGTGCGTTCCACCTGAAAGGGTCTCGGTGGATGTAGCTGCAACATTTCTGATATTGCTAATTGCAGAAACTCTTCGGTGTCTTTCCCCTCCATGAGCTCCGGGAATCCCAAGAATCTAAGGTTATTGCGCTGACCTCGGTTTTCGAGGTCATCTATCTTGCTGCGCATCATTTGTATAGTGTGCTGTTTCTCCCTTAGTGTTGCCGACAGGTCTTATACCTGACTGTCCGTCGCTGAGATCCTCTGCTCAGTATGTAGCATCCTAGCCTCCAGGTTTTGGACTACCTGGGTATTGCGGTTTGTCACCAAGATGAACTGTGACATCTGTGCCATGAGTTGGCCAAACATTGTTTCCACCGAGGGCTATTCCCGGGATTGTGATACGTGCAGTTCAGCCATGTTGTAGGCCTGCCCTTCATGATAGGCCGCTCCACTGGAAGAGATTTTTTTCCACCACAATTAAAGCTTTCTGCAATAATAAAGCGATTTTCAGATTCCTTGTACAGTACTCCCATAACTTCTGTAGTTTGAAGAGGTAGAGCTTGGTCATAAAAGAAAGGACTATAACGGATATATCCCTCTGGGTTGTAGAGCTGTGATCTCAGCTGCCATCCTGTTTAGCGCCCCTAGTGGCCAGTCGATTGGAGTCTTTTTAGTGGAAGTTGAGTGCTGGGGTTGTTTGTTTTTACTTGGATGTTAAAGATCCCATAGCACTTCTCGGTCATAGTACAGGAATGCATTTATTTGCGTCTGAATCCCCCCACCCCCTCCGATGAGGTTGAAAGTTAGCAGTACTGCCTGGCCCTTGTTTCCCAGTCAACAAAAAATAAATGAGTAAATTAATGGTATATTTGTATTGCACTGCACAAAATATTATCACAAAGTGCTAATTAGCATGTTGGCCTAACGGAGATATTTTGGAACATAAATTGCATGTTGATTCATGATTTTTAAATAGCTGTCCCATGAGTACTGTATCACTATTCAGAGTAGTGTAGTGTTTCAGCCCCCTTTCTGGCCTTGGCCGAGAGCTGCCATGATCATGTGATTTAACTTCTCCAGCTCCCTTGTACTTCAAGGTAGAGGTGTGTAGGTCTGCAGAATTCTGCTATGTGAAATTCACTTTTTTTCCATACCTAGATGGAAGGTCTTTGCATGCCAACCAGTAAGAATTGTTTTGTGTTGCCCTTGGACTAGAACACAATATTTTACTTTTCTATACTGAAGAGGTATCCTTCTTACATTTGCTTTATTTGTAAAGGAAAACCAAGAAATAAGAAGGCACATTCACAGAAACATAGAAGTTGACGAGGGAAGGATATCAAGGGTCCATCTAGTCTACCCATGGATACCCAGGACCTAGTACCGATATGAGGACCTATTCCCTCCCAGTGTTTTTATCTTTCCCTTCTCCATTACCGTTTTTTTGTTGAGCCCTTACTCTATCCCACCCATGCTTAAAACCCACCACTGTCCTTGCGCCCACCATTTTGGCAGACAGAGTGTTCCATGGCTCCACTACTCTGTTGGTAAAAAAGTTGTTTCCTCAGGTCCCTCCTGAAGCTCCCTCATATGTTCATATGTCATTCACAAAAAGGTTTCACCCAGTTCCATCCTCTGAGATGATAACTGTATTTGGTTTACCCAGGCTAAAGACTAAAATGTAGACTGAACCCCAATGATGAATATAAAAAAGGAGGAATGAATTCTGCTGAAAAAAATATCAGAATAAGGCAACTATAATCCCCAATAGAAACATCCAATTAGTACAGACAGTTGGTGAGACCCCATCTGGAGTACTGCGTGCAGTTCTGGAGACCCCATCTCCGCAAGAACATAGACAGTCCAGAGGAGGGCAACTAAAATGGTGCAGGGTCTGCACCAGAAGCCATATGAAGAGAGACTAAAGGAGCTTAATATGTATACCCTTGAGGAAAGGAGGGAGAGGGGGAACAAGATAGAAATTTCAAGTACCTCAAGGGAATCAACGAAGTCCAAGAGGGTAGCATCTTTCAGAAAAAGAGACGTGCAAGAACAAAGGGAGACAATTTGAAGATAGCGGGGGGGGGGGGCTCAGGGGCAAGGTGAGGAAGTATTTTTTCACAGAGAGGGTGGTGGATGCATGGAACGGCCTTCCTGAGGAGGTTGTGTGGTCAAAAACAGTGGGAGAATTCAAGAATGCATGGGACAGACATAAGGCAATTCTGGTGGGGGGTAGGAAAAAGTAGGCTGTTGGTAACTAGGATCTGCAGCTTATCCAATAGGTAGGGAAATGGGCAGACTGGGTGGGCCAAGTGGTTCTTATCTTTTATTTATTGAAATGTTTCACCAGGAGGGCACACTGAACAACAAGTTGTTCATCTCATGGTGCGACCTTGGGGAAGGGGGTTACATAGGGTTGTGAAGGATGATCAGTTACAATAGTACGTGGGTAGTACAAACAATACAGCATTGTAAGATTATGCAACAGTTGGAACACAAGGTATTGTACAATAAACAGTAGTGGAACATTGGGTAAATTACAATACATGTCCAAAATCATACAAAAGAACATATAAACGTACAAAACAATAATAATGCAACAGAACCATTATAGTGCATGAGTGTACCAGGAGCAGGCTCAAGGTAGTACGCAAGTCCTGTTGGAGTAAAAACGATGGGGTAAGTTGTGCACATGGGTGACCCAGAAAGGCAGGTGGAGAAGAGATGGGGAGAGGAGTAGGGGTAGCCATTTCCTGATTCCCCCTTCAGGATGTTGAGAACCCTGCCAGGGGGGTCAGGGTAGGAAGGCAGAAACTGGGGATAGGTAAGGAGGGTTAAAACAGGAACAGCTGAGGGAGAGGTAATTGTGTAGGGCAGAGGTAAGGGAGTAGTTGGAGGAGGATCTGCCATCAAAGTCTATGTTTCTATGGTTCAGAACAGTGTAGAATGTAATTCTGTTTTACACAGCACAGTTGACAAGTGACTATGTGAAGGGGCACCATGGAGAAGACCTTCAAATCAACCTCATACCCTGGTGTAATATATAGAACAATACATGGGGTGGTGTGCGTAATGAGAGTTTTACACACACCCAATGCTACATAAACCCTGAGAGCGAAGCTCAAGGGGTTTATCTAAGCATCCAACACTGATGAGGAAGGGGGGGGGAGGCATGATTGAAACTTTCAAGTACCTCAAGGGAATCAAAAAAGTCCAAGAGGGTAGCATCTTTCAGAAAAAGAGATGTGCAAGAACAAGGGGGGCACAATTTGAAAATAGAGGGGGGACGGCTCAGGTGCAACATGAGGAAGCATTTTTTTCACAGAGAGGGTGGTGGACACAGGGAACTGCCTTCCGGAGGACGTAGTGAGGTCAAAAACAGTGGGGGAATTCAAGAATGCATGGGATAGACATAAGGCAGTTCTAGTGGGGGGTAGGAGGAAGTAGGCTGTTGGTTAACTAGGATTTGCAGCTTATCTAAAAGGTAGGGGAAATGGGCTGACTGGGTGGGCCAAGCAGTCCTTATCTGCTGTCAAAGTCTACATTTCTATGTTAATGTTTTCTGGTTTTTTTTTTTATAAGTTATAGTTTGCCCTTCTGTCTCTAGAGCTGTCCCTATACACCCTGTGCAACCTCACAGCCTCAACTCTACCATCTCTGCCCCTTTCCCCATGTCCTCGTGATTTGCTTCCCCCCTTGCTGAGGCAGGGTCCTCTGGTCTGTGTCTCTCTTAAAGAAATCCATTGGTGTGGGTGGCCATTGGTGTAGTGGCTTCTCCTGCTTCATGCTAGGGTGATTTCCAGCTTCAGTTTTCTCCCAGCCTGCTAGGATGAGATGGCCACCCCCATTTGGCATGCAGTCCCCCATCAATGTCCTCCTGCCTGGTCATGCAGTTAATGCTGTACTGTCACTGCTGTCGCCTAAGGTCAGCAGCAGCACTGCCCCCCCCCAAAGAAGAAGACCCTGACCACCAGCGCTGGGAGTGGCACTGCTATTGCTGTTACAATGGCCAGGGAATGCATCTGTAGTTGATACCATAGCCTTACCTTTTTTGGATTGTTCTTTTCAACTACTCCATCACGATCCGCATCAACATCCAAGGATATCTCTGTTGGGGACAGACAGGCAGTTACTAAAGTGCTCAGTAAAATACATGTGAACGTAATCACTGTCTTTATACATTTAAATGCATCCCTGAAGGTCAGAGTTCAGAGAATGAGTCGTCAATACTGGGGCATCCAGCAATGAAAAGTAAGTGTCTCATCTGCCAACAACACTCCCTGGGCTTACTCATTCATTCATTCATGCCCCTTTTTCTCTAATTTATGCATACTCCTTTTCTACAGTAGGTCACTTTCTTGTATATCTCTCTGTGACTCTGTGCTCTCCCCTCCCTTCTATATCTCTCTGTGGCCCTGTGACTCTCTCCACTCTACTCCTCCCTCTGGGCTACAGCCTCTCACAGACTCCCAACATGTTTCTGTCACTGCATAAGCCCTCTATCTAGGGTCCCACTATCTCTATTTTTCTCTCTAGTGCTTACCTCTCCACAACCTCCCTAGCTCCTTTCTCCCTCTTCCTCCTCCCCCAATCGGCAGTCTCCTCCCAATTTCCCATTTCAGGGCTCTCCTACTTCCACCACTCCCTGCCTTCCTGCCTTTAATTTCTTTTTCTCTATACTGCCTGCTTCTACCCCCTCCATTACCTCCTTAGCTCCTCTCTCCCTCTCCCTACTCCCCTAATTTGACAGTTTCCTCCCAAAAATCCCTCGACAGGATTCTATTTCTGCCACTCTCTGCCTTCTGCTTCTCCAGTTATGTTCCTCATTACCCTTTCTATTCTCTCCCTCCTTTTTTCCTTTGCTTCCTTTTCTTATTCTGGCTTCCCCTCTTCCCCCTTTTCTCTATCTATCTCCTCCCTTCTTTCTCCCACGCTCCCTACCTTCTGCCTTCCCTCTCTATCCCACTTCCCCTGGCACCCTGGTCCCTCACTTTTCCACTCACCTGGCCTTCATCTCCTTTCTATTTGAAGCTTGTTTCCAACTCACTCCCCTCCTCGCATTCACCCCCCCACCTTCTCAGCTGTCACGTAAATGCACCTTTGTCTCCGCTAAACTCCTTATCGCACTGCTGCTTCTAGTTGCAGGGGATATTGAACCCAATCCTTGCCCTACTCACTCCTCTACTGTCTCCCCAAAGGGCTGAGCGTGGCTCACCTCAACATCCATAGCCTCCTCCCAAAGGTAGACCTTCTACAACCACTTTTGGTCAGCCTCAGACCTGACGTGATAATCATTTCTGAATCTTGGCTTTCCCCGAAAATTCCAGACAGTGCAGTCACCATCCAAGGGTACTCTCTAGCCCGCCACGATCGTACCAATAGAGGTGGTGGTGTTGCTACATACCACTCCTCTGCTATCCAGTTCACCACTGTACCTCTCCTCTGTTATCCCGTTCACCACTGTACTATCTATCTCCTCTCCTTCTGCCTACAAACTATTACTCCTCAAATGCTCTCTCCCATTCTCCATCCCCATCTATGTGGCTGGAGTCTACTGCTGCCCAGGCATCTTGCCCTCTTCTGTCACTGACCTCCTCACCTCTATCACTTCCTATGCCTTGTCTAGTGAATTACTCATCCTTGGTGATTTCAGTATAACTTGGCTCTCCCCTGATCAATCCAAATTCTGCCTTAATATTAAGTCCCTAAACCTTTCTCAGCTGATCACTGATCCTACCCACCACTACTACAAATCCCTCAACCACTCCCTATTGGATTGGGTTCTTGCCTCCCATCCCCACCATATTATTGCTGCTGGCACCCTGCCACATGCCTTCAGTGACCACAACATGGTCTACTGTGTCCACAAATTACATCTACCCAAGGCCCCACCCAAGCCCATTCAGATCTGATCCTTCTGATTGCTGGACTTGTCCTCCTTCCATGTGGATATGGCTTCAACTGGCTGATTGCCCATTTCCTCTGACACCACCATCGACTCTGCCCTCAATTATTTTAAGACCTGCTGGTCTAATGGTGCTGAGGGTTGAGGCACTGGATGCCACATCTCATACCACACTGGCACCCGGGTTCAGGAACAGACTTGGGCCGCCAGGGGTTGGCTAGGGAGGGAAAAGACTGAGCATCTGGAGGATGGCTCTCCTCTCCCGGGGTGGGTACCGGGTCTCGCTCGGTGCTTGAGTGTCCCCCAATGGAGATCGGGGGTCTTGTATAGGCTGGTTGCAGTAAAGGGGTGGAGCACAGCAGATGCCAGAGCATGCCTGTGCAGGCAGCATTGTATGCCACGCTCCTGGGGAAACCACGGAAACATGGAAAAGACCCTTGCCGATGGTAGGTGAAGGTAGGGTCCTGGGGCCGAACTCCATGCCCAGGCCAGGTTTCCAGTCCACCTTTGAGTCTCTTCTCACTCCCCAGGCAACCTGTCTAGATTACAGAAAGGTTACTGGGAGGAGTCGGCAGTCCTGCCCTGGGGGGCTCAGATCTGGGGGGTCAGGGAGCCAGGAGTAGTGAGTAAGAGGCAGCGCTGACTGAAAAGTGTGTGACTGGAGCTTCAGGCGGGCAGAATAGGGTCATGTTGCAAGTCCCACCGGAGAGATTCCAGCGGCAAGTGAGGAGGCACATAAAGAGAAGGTAAAAAAAAACTATTTTAAGACCAAATTTCTGGATATTTGGGATCTACACACTACTTTCAGAAAAAACAGTGTTTGTGGATCACACCACTCCTAGATCTCAGCCAAGCTGCTGGCTTGCCTGTGAGCTTGGGACATTGCCTGGAAGACCCACAAGTCCTCTGACTCCCCTGTTGATCTGCTCTGTTACCATGACCTGTGTAATGCCTGTACCAATGCCACTAAGCTTGCCAAGGCTGACTTCTTCGCCTCCACCATTCAGAACATCATTAACCACCCCTCCAAGTTCTGGATGGTAATCCATGCCATTTTCTCCCCTCCCGCCAGTCCAGTCCCTGGCCCAGATACTCAGGGTTTATGATGTCACCATATCTGACCCCTCTCTGTTGCTTCTGAATTCAACACTTTCTTAACCTCCTGTGCTACTTCCCTTCTCTCCTCCATCCCCCCTTCCCCTTTCCTCACCCCCCAACTTCCCCACTCATCTCCCCCATTCTCCTTCTCTCCTATTTCTTCTGCTGACACTCTCAAGTCCCTCCTATCTCTAAACCTCCTTGAGGGCTCGAGCTCTAATGGGCTCAACCTAAAACTCCTCCATCTATCTCCCCAGTCATAGCTCTACCAATTACCTCCATCCTCAACCATTCCTTCTCCCTGGCCTCTGTCCCTGACACTTAGAAACATGCTACTGTCATTCTCCTTCTCAAAGGTGGTGACCCTTCCTGCACTGGAAATTACCACCCTGTCTCCCTACTTCTCACCCTTGCTAAAATACAGGAGCACACTGTACTCTCTCAGCTTTCTCCCTTCCTTGACTCAACCTCCTTTTTCACCCCTTTCCAGTCTGGATTCTGTAAATCCCATTCCACCTCCTCCTCCCTCCTCAGACTTACTAACTCCATTCTCTCAGGCATGGATCAGGGCCTTATCACCTCCGCCATCTTTGTTGTCTTGGCCAAAGCGTTCAGCACTGTTGCACACCCTCTACTACTTGACAAACAAAGCTGCGGGGCTTTTTATCTTCACTACCAACTGGTTCTGCTCCTACCTTGTGGGTAGGACTCAATCGGTCAGAATCAGTGATTACTTATCCCCTACTCTCCCCTTCAGTACTGGTATCACACACGACTCTGTCCTTGGCCCCATACTCTTCTCTACTTTCCTGAATGACCTCCCTGCTGCCTATACCTCTGTGTCCATACATATGTACACAGATGATACAGTTCTTTTTACCTCTGGTTCCTCCCCCTCTGATCTGATAGTCAAGCTCCAGCTGGACTTCAATGATGTCCAACACTGGTTCCATTCAAACAAACTGTCCCTCAATGCCAAAAAAATGGTCTCTGTGACATTTGGTTTGAAGCAGGAGCTCTCCCGGTTTAATGCTCTTGCATCCTTCCACACCCTTGATAGGACACTGCTCGACGATGTGCCTACCTTTAAGTACCTCAGGATCTAGCTTGATAGGCACCTTGACATTTCTGGTCATGTGGATGCCATCCACAAAAAACTGCACTCTTAACTAGGGGCCCTGTATAGGAAGCATGGCTGCATACTTGTAGAACCACCATGCAGAAAATGATTCTTCCAGTTTTTGACTACGGAGGCATTGTCTACAGTACAGCTCCTAAGTGTACCCTGACCAGCCTGGATTCCCTCTTCTACTCCTTCTGTCGTTTCACCCTAGACTGCCCGCATGGCACCCACCATTGCTCCCTTTATATCTCCCTCTACCTTCCCTCCCTCAAAGTCAGGCGCCTCACCTCCTCCTTTGTAGCCAAATACTGGCTAGGCTCTCTCCCTTCATATCTCACCTCCCCGCCCCATCCTTCTCATTATTCCTTTCGCAACTCTGCCTTTCATACCCTGGCACTCCCAACTTGGTCATCCCCTGCTGGACAGGCTGCCTTCTATCATTTCCCCCAAACTTTGGAATTCTCTTCCACTTCCTATCCACTCTGCCTCTTCACTACCCTCTCTTTCCTCACTCTTAAATTTCTCATCTCACTCCTGCAACTGTATCTGATCCTGTCTCTGTTCCACTCTCACACTTCCTTCCTACACCTCATCCCCTTCTCCTGCTCCCCCATAGCTTCCACTCACAAATATTAATTGCACACTGCACCTAATTGTACCTTACTGATATACTTCTGGATGTTTTCTCTACAATATCCCATTTCAACTGTATATAATATTTATATAGACTGAGACAAGGTAAAGGAACTTGTGTCTCGACCTGTTACAGGTGGGTGCAGACCAGCTAGTCAGCCAGGGCATTCAGAATACTGAGGTTAGAGAAGACTGCACTCCCAAAAGGAACAAAGGCACAAGGCAAAGGTTTGCAAATAGGAAACTTTGATGCATTTAATTGTGCCAACAAACATACAGACAAAAAACTGTGGGAGCCGACAGAACCCCCTGCGCTTCGACCATTAGGTCTTCCTAAGGGAGTAGTTTCTGTTAAAAACAAGAACTGCTTATGAACCCCAGGTAGGTGATGTCATGCATCACATGATTAAATTCAAATTACACAATAAATCAAAGGCTTAAATGCCTGATAATGCAAATTAAAAATAAAGGCAACAGACCGATGAATTAGCAGTTCATGTAAAACACAGAAAAAGCCACAGCAAAAAAAATATAAATAGAAACTCCAGCTTTTACAACATATGGAACAGATAATGAGACTTAATATGTTGACCGGTGCAAAAAACACAGTTTACAAAATTTAATAAGTATACGTAAGGTTAAAATATCTGCAATAATAATAGTGATTTTATTCCATTATTGAACATAACCTAGCTATGGCTATGGTCTCAAAAGCAAACAAGGAAGAAGTAAGAGGATTTGGGGGGGGGGGGCAGATGAAGAGAATGGAGATAGACCAGAGCAACAAGTTTAGTGGTAACTCTGTGTGATGGGAGAAGATCCTTGAGTGAACCATTTGTGACATTTAGAAACAAGAAAAAGATTTTTAGAAACACAGAAACATAGACTTTGATGGCAGATAAGGACTGCTTGGCCCACCTAGTCTGCCCATTTCCCTACCTACAGGATAAGCCGCAGATCCTAGTTAACCAACAGCCTATTTCTTCTACCCCCCTGCACTCACCAAAAACACTGAAGCACCTGTGTGAGAGAGAGACTAAAAGGAAAGTAGAGTCAGTCTTTCAAAATCAAGATACAGATTTCATCACTATAAATAAGGCTTTTTTTCAGTCTTTGGTTAGGCCCACTAGGCACAAGTGCCTGTTTTCAGGGGCGACCTGGGAGCATTGGGTGATTAAGTGACTTGCTTAGAGTCACACAGTATGCGAGTGTAGTTTGTGAGAATCAAACCCAGGTGTGGTCTGCTGGATGTACCAAGCTCATTCACAGCTTATTAGTCTAACCTCTAGGCTTAATATCCCATTCATTATTTAGCCCTGCTGAATTTAAACTTCTTAGGGTGAAAATCCAAAAGGTTTTTTGTTGAAGTAATTTATTCAACCTGTCCCCTCCACGTTTACCTTCACTGACCTGTTCAATACCCATAAAATGGAAACTACTGGTGTCACTATTATGATGTTGCCAGAAGTGTTCAGCCACTGGGTTTGATAAATCAACATTCCTGATGTCCCTAACATGTTCTTGTATGCGTTGCTTCAGGTTCCTGATAGTACGCCCTATGCAGAGTTTATTACACCCACACCAGATGACATACACAATGTATGTCGAGACACATGTTAGGAACTGTTTAATTTTCACTACCTTTGTGCTTCCCCCTAGTGAAAAAAATGTTGCTCTGTTTGCAAAATATGCAAATGTTGCAGTTTCTGCACCAGAACATACCGGGCGGTTTGACTGGCAGCCAGGTGGCGTTTTCTGGTTTTGGGTCAGTATAACAGCTAGATACCAGGCTGTCTTTCAAGTTTTTACCTCTTTTAAAGGTAACCCATGGTCTGATGCCAATTACTTCTGCTAGAGCCAGGTCATTTAATAAAATGGGCCAGTATTTGCATAGAGCATTCCCTATTTTTCCTGAGACTCCATTAAACTCAGTACTAAATGTAAGGTGCTGAGTTTTCCTATTGTCTTTAGCTGTAGGTGTCAGTAATTCAGGGCATGTTGTTTCTTTTGCTTTTATATGCTTCATCCAAGGTTTTTTTACTATAACTCCTTTCTAGAAATCTATCCCTGAGTTCCATGTCTTGTGTGTCAAAATCAGTGTCCATTTTACAGTTTCGTCTAAGACAAAGAAACTGGCCATAGGGTATGGAATTCTTGAGACTTCTGGGATGTGAGCTGGCTGCATGGAGGAGGCTGTTAGTGGATGTAGACTTTCTATACCCAGTGCTGACTACTTTTGGATCTTAACCTACAGATAAGGTCACATCTAGAAAGTTAAGGCTTTGTTCATGTACATCCACTGTAAAATGTAAGTTAATGTCGTTTTGGTTCATCCAATCCGCAAACAAAATTGCCTCATCCTTGCTGCCATATCAAATGCAAATTATATCATCAATAGTCTTACCTCGATTATCCGGACATGGATTATCTGGATTATTAATTCCTACTGTCCCAAACAATGTTACCTCATACAGTCAAACCTCGATTATCCTGATGATCGATTATCCAGACAAATGCCACATCCCTGGCTGGTCCGGATAATCGAGGTCTGACTGTATATCAAATCCACCCCACAAAGTTATTGTGGAATGGATTGACATCACTATTTTTCACATGGTTCTCTTCCCACAAACCCAAGAATAAATTGGCGTAGGATGGTGCCATGGATGTACCCATGGCCGTCCCACAGCACTGCAAGTAATAGTCATTATTAAACATAAAATAATTATGTGTCAAGACAAATTCCAGCCCCTTCAAAATAAAGTCTTTTGGGTATATAGTCACCAATTGGATCATTTTCAACAAAATAAGCTCATGCTTTAACACCATCCTCATGTCGAATCGACGTGTAGAAGGACTCTACATCAGTCCCCACCCATAAATATGCTGGATCCCATACAAAGTTTTCAAGTTTTTGTAACAAATGCATTGTGTCCCTGGTATAAGAGGGAAATGCTGTAACATAACGCTGTAGAAAGAAATCAATAAAAGTGCAGAAATTATCTATAGGAGAATCCACCCCGGGAACAATAGGGTGTCCGGGTGGATTCTTAAGACTTTTGTGTACCTCTGGGAGTATGTACAGTACTGGGGTGGTGGGAAACTTGCTCTGTAGAAATTGGAACTCTGTTTCTGTTATCTGTTTACTAGCTTTAGCATTTTCAATCAGTTCTAACAGCTCCCTTCTTAAAGTTTGGTAATGGGTCCCTAGATAGGACCCTGTAAATACCTGCTTGATTCAAGAGCACCATCATCTTCATTTTGTAGAAGTCCTGAGTCACAATCACAATGTTACCACCTTTGTTGGATTGTTTACCTACAATCTCCTTGTTGTCCTGCAGCTCTTTCAGTGTGTCACGTTCCTTTGGTGGCAGATTTGTATGCGCATGTGTAGAGTTCTCCAAAATGGAAACCACTTTATCAGGCATTTAAGCCTTTGATTTATTGTGTAATTTGAGTTTAATCATGTGATGCATGACATCACCTACCTGAGGTTCATAAGCAGTTCTTGTTTGTAACAGAAAATATCCCCTTAGGAAGACCTAACGGAGGCCGGCCCAGTGGCATTGAGGGTTGAGGCGCTGGATGCCACACCTTGCGCCATGCCAGCGACCCAGGTTTGAGAATGAGTCCGGGTCATTGGGGGTTGGCAGGGGCAGGAGAGGATTGAGCATCCTGAGGACTGCTCTCCTCTCCTGGGGGTGAATGGGTTTTGCTCCCACTGTGTCTCAAATCCCAGTGGAGACTGGGGCATTGTTACTTGCAGGAGCTGTATGCAGGGGTATGGAGGCAATGGCGCACATCCTGTGGGCTGGTGCGGGACTGCGCCTGCTGTGCACTCGATGTCATTGCACATCCACGCCTCTGGGAACCGTAACAAAGGGAAAAAAAAAACGGCACCTGGGCAGGTGAAGGTGGGACCAGGGGAGCAACCACTCTGTCGGGGTCTACCTGGCTGGTCTCTGACTCTCCTTCTCTCCCTGGCAGCTCTTCTAGATTCTACATAGAGCACTGGAGGAGTTAAATGTGGTCCCATCCTGGGGGGCTCAGAGCAGGGGGTTGGTGGAGGTGGGGGAGAGCATTGGCCAGAGGAGAGCTGGTCAGGATGACCTCAGGTTGGGCAGGAATCAGGTTGCTCTGAGAGCCCCACTGGAGAGGAAGTCTAAGGGGCCAGTGACTGGAGCATATAGAGAGTGAAAAAAAAAAGGAAGACCTAACAGTCAGAGCGCAGGGGTTTCTGTCTGTTCCCACAGTTTTTTGTCTGTATGCTTGTTGGCACAATTAAATGCATCAAAGTTTCCTATTTGTAAATCTTTGCCTTGTGCCTTTGTTCATTTTGGGAGTACAACCTTCTCTAACCAGAGTATAATTGGGGATTTCAATCTAAACTGGCTGAGCAACCACCAACTGGACTATGCTTCCCAGCTTAAACAACACAATCTGGCCCAGACTATCACTCTTTCCACCAGACTTAACCATAGAACTGGTACTCAGACCCTCTTGGACTGGATTCTCATGAACAGGGATGACCATGTACTGCACGTGAGAACCAAGGCTGACTCCATTAGTGAACATTCCCCAACCTATCTCCTATGGTCCTCCAGACTCAAGCACTCTCCTCCCAAATACATATCGTTCCATAATTTCAGTAACTCCAACACCCCGAATCTCCTTGCGGAGACCTGGGCACTGGACTGGTATTTCCTCTACTCACTTACTGATGTGACCCCAGCAGTTACCCTTCTTACGCAGACCCTACTGTCAATACAGGACAGGTTCTTTCCTCTTACCACAAGAAGGGTCAGAGGTGGCTGCTCGCACTGGGTCTCCAGAGATCTATCCCTCATGAAGGACAGGGATTCATGCTTGGTCCACCTACAGTACAAAGCATCCCCCTCCCTAGTTCTCTGGGAATGCCTACAGGCTTCGGAGGAACCAATGTAAGCTCCTGGCCAAATCACTGAAACAAACTAATTTCCGTAACAAACTAAGGGCTAACCTTGGTGACCCCAAGAAATTTTGGGAATCAATTGGACCCCTTCTAAGCCCCCCTCTAGCAAGGTTGCCCTACATCTAAACTCCATGGGTGGCCTGGTTTTAGATCCCATGGAAGTGGCCAGTACATTAAATAGCACATTCACTGATCTATCCAGTTTCCTAAATAAACTCCCTAGTGGCATACCAAGCAGCTCAACCCCCCATCTTAACCCACTGGCATCCTCTACCAGCTCTACCACCCACCCTCCAATCCCACCTTTATACTTCAAAGCGCTCTCTTGCACTGATACCACCAAGCTCCTCAAAAGCCTACCAAATCACGGCTCTGCTGGAGCCGATGGCCTATCACCAGTCTTTCTTAGGCTGATCGCACCTGCTTTAGCCAAACCTCTCACCTTTGTTTTGAACCTTGCCCTCTCCACCTCCTCCATGCCCAACCCATGGAAGACAGCTAAGGTGATCCCCATCTTCAAAGCTGGTGACCCTTAATCCTCCGACAACTACCGACCGATCTCCATCCTCCCCCACCTAAGTAAATTGCTTGAGAAAGTGATCCACACTCAACTTGCTGAACACGTTGGCAAATACAACCTCCTATGTAGCCAGCAACATGGTTTCCATAAAAACCATTCCACTGCTACTGCTCTAGCACTTCTGACTAACCATATCCTCATGAACATGAATATTGGTAATGCCACCGGTGCTGTTTCTGTGGACCTCTCCAAGGCCTTCAATATAGTCAACCATGCCCTACTTCTCTCTAAGCTAAGCTGCCTAGGCTGTTCTCAGGTGGTAACAGACTGGTTCAGGAGCTACCTCACAAACCGATCCCAATTCATGAGTATTGGCCAAGCCTGATTCCCTACCCTGCCCATCTCCACAGGGATCCCCCAGGGCTCCATTCTGAGCCCCCTTCTATTCTCCTCATTTATAAACTCCCTTCCTTCAGACAGTCTCAGTTGCCACTCTCTCCTCTACGCTGATGACCTTGTACTCTTCTACAGTAACAAATCCACTGGCAGCATTTCCACAGCTCTCACTCAAAACTACACTGCGGCCCACAACTGGTTCTCAAAAAATCTCCTCTTGGTAAATGCCAAAAAAACTAAATCCATGTTGTTCGGATGTAAGCCCTTCCTTGCAAAATCCAGGACTCACTGCTACCTAAACATTCTCTCCCCTGATGGACCAGCCCTGGAGGGCGTCAACACTTTCAAATACTTAGGAGTCTTACTTGACCCCTCCCTCACCTTCTCCGAGCACGTCAATTCCCTAGTCAGCAGGTTCCATCAAAAACTGGGCGCAGCCTATAGATTCTGGCAATTCCTTACCCCGGAGGCCAGACCAGCCATTGTCCAGGGAAATCTTTTCCCTATACTGGACTATTGCTCCACTATCTACACCAGAGCATCTGTAACCACTATAGCCAAGCTCTCCTCAGCCTACAACAATGCCTGTCGTTTTGCCTTGCTGGCCCCTTTCTCTACCCACCACTGTGTCCTCTACAATTCCTTTGGATGGCTCCCATTGCAAGGTCACTTTGATCTCACCCTCTGCTGCCTGGCAGATACTATTATCCGTACTGGTCAGGAATCCCCCCCTTGCGGCTCTCCTCAAGGTCCAAACTCCCCGCTGCTGCCTCCGCTCAAACAGCACCCCCACACTAGCAGTTCCTAGGGTGCACACGAATATGGGTGGCAGAGCTTTGTCGGCAGCAACCCCTACTCGGTGGAACAAACTGCCACCTGTACTCCGCTCCACTGACACACACTTTAGTGTCAAATCCCACCTCAAAAGTTGGCTCCTAGCAAATTCCTCCTGTCACTGTTCCCCTGGGTAGGCCACCAGTTTTTTGCCAAAGTTGTCCACTCACCCGCTGAGTCTCATTTTTGCCTCCCTTCCCTCAGAATTTCCCTCTGTTTCCCTCTTCATCCACTCACTACCAACTGCAGTTTTTGCTACGATTGCAGGTAATGTACTCATACTGTCTACTGCAAAATGTACTTATGTAATAATTACTTATATATATATATATATATATGTAAATAACTGACTTATGTTACCCAATCTTGTTTTTATTTGACTTATGTATCCTATCTTGTGTTATTATAACCTGTATCACAGTATTTTTTCTGTTTTGCCTTTTATGTTTTTTCTGTTCTATGTTATCCGTGCCATTCTGTAAATGGCCCGGGTCATGCCTGAAAACGGTCCCTGGGATCAGCGCACCTACCCGGTTATCAAAGTCATAAATAAATAAAATAAATAAATAAAAATATTTATATAGACTGGTTATCTATATCATCGTTTAAAGAGCCACTGACGCCACAAGAAAAACTTTGCAAAACATAATATTTGGACACAAAGCAGCTTTAAATTTCTCATTAACTTAGTATTTCTTATCCCCATTATTTATTACTGAGGTCATATGCATGAAAACAGGATTGTTGTTCCTCGACGGTTTATCAGCTCCTATTGCTTCTTCCCAATCTGATGTCATAATACTCTGCTTGTGACATCACAGTTGTTTCCATGGCAACAGACTATGATGTCACAATACAACATTATGATTTCCAGTAGGGAATAAGCTACAGAGGCAGATGAACTCTAAGGGATACAGATGTTTTTGTGGGAATTTCTTTACTAATAAATAATGACGAGGAGAAATCTGTAGAAATATATAAAAAATATATGAAATAACAGCTCAATTGTGTCTGAACATTATGTTTTTTTAAGTTTTCCTAAAGGTGTCAGCTGCTCTTTAAAAATTGCCATATCTTGTATGTAAACTGTATTTATCTACTGTTACTCATGTCCCTCCTTTACCCTTGCCCCCAGGGCATATCTGGAAATGAGCCTCTTTGGCTCAGTATGTTTTTCCTGGTGAAACTTTTGAAATAAATAAATTCCCAATAAGGCTGCACAATGATTGATGCATTTCTAAATGTATTCCTCTTTAGCCAAGATAAGACTTTTTGTTACAAGTGAAACGGTGTGTTAGATGCTGTGATGCTCCTGGCTAGTGGGTCCACAGGCTTCTCCAGATAGCATACATCAGGCACAAGAAAGGAGTGCAGAAAAGGGGGCTGCTCTGCAGACCTTTCTGGGACAGTCAGAACCATCATGCAAACAACAAATCAGTGTGTGAGGGGAGGACAAAAATATTTACAAATAAGGTTGTTTTAACATAAATTTACTTGTCCTGCTCAAAGACATATATCAATGATCTATTTGCCACCTTTCCATCTTCTTTGGAGGTACATAATCCTCCTCCTAGACACTATCTCAGTTATCTCAAGACTAGGGAGTTTGTCAGGAGACATTTAAATTTCAGTGGGTTTGATAGGATCCTTGCATCTACTCTTGAAACATTATTGGTTTCATCTTTGTCACCAATGAAAATGACAGGCAAGATACATAATCTGATTCAAGAAAGCAGTCTAAATTCCTTTATCTGGTTGTTAGCATCATGGCAAAAGATTTAGGTCCTCATCATGATGAAAAACTATGGGACTTCATATTACCAACTGCTTCTAAAGTATCCAAAAATATTAAACTTTGCCAAATTTAATTGAATGTCCTACATGGAACCTATTATACACATGCTATGTGTCATAACTTTAATCCTGCTATATCAGATAAATGCCCCAGATGCAAGACTGAAACAGACAGTATTGTACTTTTAGCATTGGCTGACCTATCCAGAGTAGAGGAAGCTTGTGCGATTGGCTCCAGTGAGGCATTGGCTTCCTATAATATAGTGGTGTCCGAAGCACTGGATGCCATCGCTCCAATTCATATATGATCCAGATCCTCTCACTTGAGATCTCATTGGTTTGATGGGGATCTCAAGGCAATGAAGATCAAGGGTCAGAAGTAGGAACGTTGTTGGCGGAAGACCCGGCTTGAGGCCGACAAACTGGTCCTGAGTGCTCACTACGGTGAGTACCAGGAGGCAATCTCCCAAAAGAAGGCAGAGTTCTTGTCCAGGGAGATTGCAACAGGGAAGACCAGATATTCTCATCTTTTTCGGACTATGGATAAGCTTCTTCACCCAGCCTGTCTACAGCCAAAGAAGACCTTTTTATTCACCTTGTGTGAACAGTTTGCTCTATTCTTCTCTGACAAGGTGTCATCCATCCAGTCGGGGATTCCGTCAGGGGGGGGCTTATGCCTCGCAGCGGCTGGACTGGTGGAAGCAGAGGCCCTCTACCTGTCAAGGAGGAGTTTAGACCAGTGGAAGTGTCGGAAGTGACTGGGCTGATCTTAGAGCTGAAGCACACATTTTGTGAACTGGACTAGCCCCGATGCGTTTCATGATGGGATATGCCAAGGCAGTTGGCCTGGTGTTCGCCAGGATTGCCTAGTGTTTTATGGTGGAGGGGGTGTTCCCAGTGGCCTTGAAAGAGGTGCTGGTGAGACCCATCCTTAAGAAACCTTCCCTCGACCCAGACGTCCTGGCAAATTATTGTTCTATCTCCAACCTGCCTTTTTTGAGCAAGGTTGTCGAGAAATTGGTGGCATGTCAGCCTGAGAATTGTCTCATGTCCTACGACATCTATGAGCCATTTCAGTCAAGTTTTTTGGGCTAGACACAGCACAGAAATGGCACTAGTGAGGGTGCATAATGTCCTACTCAGGGCTAGAGATAGAGGAGACAGGTCAGTTCTTGTACTCCTTGATCTCTATTCAGCTTTTGACACCATGGACCATGTTGTGCTTCTTGATTGGCTCTGTGAGTTTTGTGGACTCGCCGGCACTGTCATCAGATGGTTCGAGTCCTATCTCTCGGATAGGGTGCGGCAGGTAGTGATGGTGAATTTCTCCTCCTCTCCAATGCTTCTGTCATGTGGAGTTCCACAGGGTTCAATCTTGTCACCGATGCTGTTCGCAGTGTATATGCTGCACCTGGGTGAGATCATTTGGCAATACAGTGTGGAGTTTCACTGCTGTGCATATGACACCCAGCTGTATTTGTCATTTGCTCCCAGAACATCCGGTGCCATTGACGTTCTTAATATCTGTCTGGTTAAAATCAATGACTGGATGGCTTCCAGTTGGCTGAGACTTAACATGGATAAGACAGAGGTGCTGATGGTCGAGCCAGGTCATGGGCATGATGGATTGCTGCCTGGAGCAGACACAGATCTTTTCCCGGGGTCTGCTCTGTTGGTTGCTTCCCTGAGGATGCATAATCTAGGTGTGATCCTAGACAGCAGCCTGACTTTTGAAGATCAGATGTTGTCTATTGTTAAGAGTGGTTTCTGTCACTTACGGAACATCACCTGGCTCAAACCCCTCATTCTGCCTGAGGATCTGCCAACCCTAGTACATACGTTTGTCGTTCCAGGCTCGACTACTGCAATGCTCTTTACTTTGAGGTCATGGGAAGGACCCTCCGCAGGCTGCAGCTGCTGCAGAACATGGCGTCCCAGCTACTGATGGGCCTATCCAGGTCATGTCATGTGACCCTGGTCCTGCATGCTCTGCACTGGCTGCCAGTCAGGTGGAGGATCTTTTTCAGAATGCACTTCCACCTGCAGTCCAGGAGGCCCCCTCGATTGGTATTTTTAAGCAGAGGCTTAATGCCCACCTCTTCAGCCAGGCATTTACTGAATAACTTATTTCCAACCCCATCTGCACTATACTTAATTTGAATTATTGAGTGCTGATTTCAACTTCTTGCTGCTTCTGAGACGTATTTGTATGTACTTTGTTATACGGTGTATGGCACCCAGAGCCTCCGGGACTGGGTGCCTTAAAAATAAAATTGCCTTGCATTGCCTTACATATGTTCTGCACCTGCACCTCTCTAGTTACATTATAGAACATGATTGCCATAATAATAGAAACACAGAACCATAGAATTTGATGGCAGATAAGGACTGCTTGACCCATCCAGTCTGCCCATTTCTCCCTACCTACACTATTACCACAGACCAGGCCTGATCTACAGCTCTTTCTCCCTCACCCCCCTCTTCCTTTCCACTATGATTCCTTTGTGCTTATCTCAGGCATTCTTGAATCCCACCATGTTTTCGCCCCCACCACCCCCACTGGAAGGCTATTCCAGGAATCCACCACTCTTTCGGTGAAGAAGTACTTCCTCATACCTCTCCTGAATTACCCTCCTCCAGCTTCACAGCATGTCCCCTTGTTCTTGAGCACCTTTTCTTCTGAAAAATACTTCCCTCCTCTACCTTGTTTACCCCTGTGAGGTATTTAAAGGTCTTCATATCCCCCCTTGTCTGTTCCAGTTTGTTCATATTCAAGTACTTTAGTCTCTCCTCGTAGGGCCTTTGATGCAGACCCTGCACCATTTTAGTTTTTTATTTTATTTATTGAAATTTGGATAACACCTTTGAGAACAAGGTCATTTCATAGGTTCCATGTCAGATGAACAATACATATTGGGAAAGTATGAGATGGAGAACAAACAAAACAAGGAATTATACAAGACATTACAAGAGTGTATAACTACAGAAGTTTCAATACATGCGGCATTGTACAATGTATGCCATGGTGCATATTTGATTAAAACCTGGAATTCAAAGGGTCATATTAGAGGGGGTGGGGTCTTATGAAACAACCCTTTACAGGAAAATGAGAACAGACTCAGCCTAATATCTAATAATCAACAAGGTAAGGGATGGCATCAGCCTAGGGGCCTCGTCAGAGGTGAGAAGGTATGGGACAAAGCATTTTAAAGTGATCAAGGGAGCTCAGGAGATATAACAGGTGTGAGGGGGGATGGGGGAAAGCCATAGAGGGGTGAGGAGAAAGAGTGGAAGGGATCAAGAGGAAACGTGAAGGAGAATGATTAGCAACTTAGAACAGTTATTTACAGTACATGCTGAGAACAGTTATGCATAAGGTCAGGATACCATAAGGTTAGAATAAGTGCTGGTCACAAGAAGGAAGGTTATTGGAAGCAGTCACAACTGGCATCAGCAACTAGCTGTTGCTTAAGTTTAACCTTGAAGGAGCCCAAGGTGGATGCTGAAGTGATGTCATGGTGCAGCAAGTTCATCCATAGCGAGGTACAGTAGGCAAAGGACCTTTGTCCCAGAGAGGTGCGACAGCAGAGTATATTAAAAATCTGGCTAGAAGAGCTTCTGGTGCAATGACAGTTGATAGTTGGGGGATAATAAGCTTTTGCACTCCTGGGGGCATTTTGCCTAAGCTTACTTTTTTGGACAGTAAACATGTTTGGCACATGAGTCTACCTTTGAATTGGAACCAGTTAGCCTGAGCGTACATGACGCAGGTATGGGACAGACGGGCTGAGCCGGTAAGGAGCCAGCATGCTTTGTTGAGTGCAACTATGATGCGGTGAAGAGTTGTTTTAGTAGCTGATCCAGAGATTGGTAAGCCGTAATCAATAAGCGAGACAAGAGAGCTTTGGATGGCCAGGTTAAGAGCCTCTGGGGTCAAACATTGCTTATGCCTATAAAGTAGCCAAATGCGGGTGTTAACAGCCTTAGCCTTGTCCTCCTCTGGCCTGCCTCCACTCTTTCCATGTCCTTCTGGAGATGCGGTCTCCAGAACTGGATACAGTGCTCTAGGTGGGTCTTACCAGCAATCTATACAGAGGCAAAACCTCCACCCTCTTTCTGCTGGTGATACCCCTCCTTATGCACCCCAGCATCCGACTAGCCCTCCCTACTGCCTTGTCGCACTGCCTGACCACCTTCAGGTCATCCAGTATGATTATCCAGTGGTCTCTTTCCTGCTTGGTGGTCATCTATACCACTCCACCCATTTTGTACTCCACCCCTGGGTTTCTGTGCCCTAAGTGCATTATTTTGCACTTTTTTGCATTGAAACCCAGCTGTCTTACCCTTGACCACTTCTAGTTTTCTCAGGTCTCTGCTCATCCTTTCCATGTGCCCCTCCCCCCCAAAGAGTCCACCCTATTGCAGATTTTGGTGTCATCTGCAAGGAGGCAGACCTTCCCTTCCAGCTCCTCTATAATCTCACTTATGAAGACATTAAAGAGGATTGGTCCCAGCACTGATCCCTGAGACACCCCACTGGTCACCCTCCCTTCCTCAGAGTGAACTCCGTTTACCACCACCCTCTGTCGCCTATCCCCTAACCACTTTCTTATCCACTTTACCACCTTTGAATCTAAGCTACCCAGCTTGTTACTAGTCTCCTATGCGGAATGGTGTTGAAAGCCTTACTGAAATTTAGGTTGGTATTTATTTATTTATGTCTTTGTTGATTGTAATGTTGTCAATGTATCTCTCCTATGTAATTACCATGTAATTCTCCTGGAAATAGGCACTTGCTGTCTAGTGTGCTTACCTGGTTACCAAAAGCAAATAAATAAATAACCGTGTAAGTGTGCTGATCCAATGGACCATTTTCAGACACAACCCAGGCCATAAGGTGGCACCAATATAGTTCAACAGCCATAAATTTATATAGACAGCAGTAGCTATTATACAGTAATGAACAATAGACAAAGGTCAAAACATGAGTCAAACAAAACCTCAATATGAGGTCAATAGGGACACAATATAAATTGAGCTGAGGCAGTGGTAACAACTCAGATTACAGAGGATAAATGGTACAGAAATAACAAGCAGTAACTTTTATAATTAGAAGCCAAGGTAGGCCACATCCACCACTCCACTGATCCAGTTCCTTGGTCACTCAGTCAAAGAAATTTATCCGATTTGGTATTCCATGAGTAATAGGGTTAGACTTCCTCTTTGACCCAGGAACTCTGCTCTTAGGAATTAAATTTCACTTTAGACTGTTGAATATACAAATATTGATCAGCATCCTTCCAGTGAATTCTCATAAGGTTTTTCTATTACCCTGGATGGATCAACTCCACCCTTTCACCTCCAATGTTTAAAACTCTCAACAGACAGTTAGAAAGAGCTTTCTACTCGATGGAGAAAGAAATGCATAAGCTTAATCAGATCTGGGCTTCTTTTGAAAAGTATCTGGCCTCACAAAGTGCCAATATTAGTAAGTAAGTAAAAATGTATTTGTTTAGCATCCAATCCCGAAGGCACTGGGTGCTGTACAGATAGGTGAAGGGAAATAAATAACATACAGCTTTAAATAAATGACACCAATCAAGGGCTACAACAAGCTAAATAAAATCCACAATAAAACTATTCAGCAGTTTGCAAATTCTTAAACTTATAAATAGTTTTAAAAAGCTTCTTTAAACAGATGCACCTTTAGACCCCATTTAAAAGTCTCCACGTACAGGGCCTCCCTCAAAGATCTTGGAAGTTTGTTCCATAGAGCTGGTCCTGCCACCTCAAACAAACAATCTCCAGAGGTCTTCAGCAAGGCCCTAGGAACTGCTAGGAAGCTTTCAGTGGAGGTGCAGAGCAAGTGCTAAGGGCAGACAGGAGTCAGTAGGTCAGTCAGATAACTAGGGCTTGAGCTGTATAGGGCCTTATAGGTGAGCAAGCCTACCTTGAAGCTAGTTCTCCATCTCACCGGCAGCCAGTGCAGATCATGCAGGATTGGGGTCACATGGCAAGCCCTCATAATGCCAGTTAGCAACCTGGCCGCTGCATTCTGCACCAGTTGCAGGCGATGGAGAATCCCTTCACTGACCCCGAGGTATAGAGCATTACAGTGGTCATGAAACTATGTAAACGCTGACTGACCCAAACCTACTATCACCGGGCATGGGTATAGGATAACTCAGTTTCAGGCAGACCACAAAAAAAAAAGGGTCATAAAAAACACACAAGTGCGTTTGTCATTTTATTTTTATCAAGTAAAATATACAGAAAGCAAAATGGTAAGTCAGACAACTTCTCAGCTTCAACAGTTTCTAAGGCTTTTCTTCAGCCTAGCATGAATCAAACAGTGTGAAAGCACGCACTACCAGGAGGTCTTCCACCTTCCTCAGTCAGTATTCTACTGACCACGCTATCTATCCTCTCTCAGCACTGAGGTAGAGCTTTTTATAAGCTCACTAGAAGCTGGAAAAATTTTCCACTGCCTTTTGATTTAACAGCAGACATAACATAAAACTAGCCTCTGGGGGCCACTGTTGCTCCTTAGAGAATAGTTATTTGGCAGCCACCTGGAGAACAGAAGAACTTGTTTACAACTTTGGAAAGGTCAGAGCCGAAGTCAGAACATTCTGTGTTCTCCTAAACTCTCCTGCAGGGTCATATTACCTCACGCTGTCTGTCATAAAATATTTCTTAGAAGAGGGCTGCTAACTTCTAGAAAAGCAGACACAAGTTTTTGTTATTCTTATATTAAGACAGCCCTCTCATTTTTTAACTGTACTCTTAGTTTTGATTTTAGGTTAATATGCACAGAAAGCTTTTTAAGCACTTTAGCACTTAATTTATAACCAGCCAACCAGCATGTTGGACATTATACAAAACATAAACTGCTTGGGAAAGGGGTTTCAATTTATCCCAGGGATGTCCACTATGACAGGGGTCACCCTGTCACACTTACACCCATTGCAATATTCACTAAATGGCATTTTATCCCTTATTAAAAACATCTTCATCCCTGGGAAATCAATGGCTCTGGCCACCTCACTAGGGATTGGGATGACCTGCACTCTGTTGAGAAAAGGAATGGTATCTCCCTATTAAAAGTGCATCACCCTATCAAAATTCAGAAACCTCACAGTTCTTAGGTTCATAGATCTGTACGAGTTCAACGGGTAGTTTACCCTTAATGGACTCGCCACCATTCTCACTGGTGGAATTCAAACTTGGTATCACCCATGTATAAATCCAAATTAGTTTTAAATAAATCAAGAGTCAAACTATGTACTATATTAGCAGGAAGTTTATGCCAGGTATTTACTACTCTTTGAGTGAACCACCCGTTTCTTTTAACAGTGTTTTTTTTTTTTTTCTATTTTCTATTTTTTGGCCTCCACGTCTCTCGTCGACCATCGACTCTGGTCACGGACCTGGAGCCACACCACGGATATTGCCGTCTCCCCGGTCATCCTACAGCACCTCTGAGAGAGTGGGGCCGTGGCTCAAACTCCCAGGTATCGGACCGCAGAACTGTGACTGGTTGGGGGAACTGCTCCGGTGGTCAATTGGGGCTTCCAAGGGCAGAGCATCACCGAGACGCAAGGCGTGGGATTTTTGTCCCCCCCAAGCAGGATGGAGATGTGCAATGACGGCCAGCATCCGCCCCATCCTGAGAGCTCTGTTATGCTCCGACGTGGAGCGTGCACCCAACCTCCGCTAGGTGCCGCTTGTACGCTGGCTGCGGCCCCTGCCCTCCCCCCAGAGAAGGAGAGCCGCCCATGGGACGCTCAATCCTTCTCAACCTAGCCGGTCCTTCAATGACCCAGGTCCATTCCCGAACCCGGGTTGCCGGTGTCGCAAGCGGAAATCCAACCGCTGCGCTGATGGACCGGCATAACAGAGTTATTTTGGGTACCTTTTAATTTTAATGAATGGGATCTAGTATTTACCAATGATTGATCTCTAACAGGCCTATTGTTTCAAAAATTGCTGCATCTTGAAAAGTTTTGTATGTCTGACACAGGTCACCATGCAGCCTTCTATATTTCATAGAATAAAGTTTTTTTTTTAATCTGGTTTCATAATCAGTTGTTTGCAATGTAGAAACTTTTCTTGTCACTTTACACTGTATCCCTTCTACAAGTTTTTTATTTCTTATTAGATATGGTGCAACTATAGAGGAACAATATTCTAGATGTGGTCTAACTAGTCCAACATACAAGGGAATAATAACATTTTTATTCCTACTTTTAATATTTCTTAAAATCCGGTTTAATATTTTGTTAGACTTTTTTGCTGCATTAGTTATATGTTCATCAAAGGAAAAATCTTTAGTTAAAGTAACACCAAGATCTATTTCCTGATTAGTCATCTGAGCAACTATATTATTCATTGAATATGTATAACAAGGGTTATTTTTGCCCAAGTTCATTACACTTTAATTCATTGAACAATAAATCATTTCTTTAAGACCATTCAACCAGATGAGTTAAATTGTTTTGTAAATTAATTGCTGAATTTACATCGGATATTATACTTCTTAGCTTGCAGTCATCAGCAAACTTAGCAAGCCAGCTTGTATTAAATTGAAGACTCATAGTGGATATCAATATATTAAATAGAATAGGACCCAGAACTGAGCCCTGGGGAACCCCACTAGTAACTGGGCCCCAGTTTGACAGAAAGCCTTTAACTGAGACTCGCTGTGTCCGACCCATCAACCAAGCATTTATCCAGTTTATAATTACTGGATGAATTTTTAATAGCACAAGTTGTTTGATAAGCTCATGATGTGTTACAGAGTCACATGCTTTGGTGAAATCTAAAAATACTATATCCACTGATAAGCCATTATCCAGTGCCTCGCTGACTGGTTCCAGAAAGTGAAGAAGGTTAGTTTGACATGATCTTCCTTTAACAAAACCATGTTGATAGATGTCAACATGTCCTATTTCTCCCAGAAGGATGGTAATTCTGTTTTTTAATGTCCTTTCCAATAATTTACATAATACCGCAGTGAGGCTTATAGGTCTATAATTTTCTACTTTACTTTTATTACCACCTTTATGCAGGGGGATAACTATGGCTTTGTTCCACGATGGTGCAATAGTACTTGTATCTAAAGATCGATTGAACAACAATGTCAAGAGTCCTATTAATGATTCAGTTAAAGTTTTAATAAATATTGGTGGAATGCCATCAGAGCCTGCTTACCCACTTGTTTTTAATAATTTTATACTATCTCTGACTTCCTGCTCAGATATTGGGATAAATGGGATATCAGTTGTTATTTTAGGAGAATAATTAGTATGTTTAGGTTTAAACAAATTAATAAAATCATCATTTAATTAGAAACATAGAAGTTGATGGCAGATAAGGACCGTAAGGCCCATCCAGTCTGCCCATTTCTTTTTCTACCTTATAAATGTGCCATCGCTCTTTGCTGTCAGTGTCCTATCTGTTCATATTCATCTGTATTGCTCCCTTATGCCTATACCATGCCTGTTTGAAGCTCTGCACTGTATTCATAGCCACCACTTCCTGAGGTAGGCTGTTCCATGCATCCACCACCCTTTCTGTGAAAAAGAACTTACTCACATTACCCCTTAATCGGCCTCCCTCTAATCTCATGCTGTGTCCTCTTGTCCTGCTATTTTTCTTATATTGAAACATGTTAAACTCTTTCACCTTGTTAATGCCCTTAAGGTGTTTGAATGTTTCGATCATATCACCTCTCTCCCTCCTTTGCTCTAGGGTATACATATTGAGCTCCATTAATCTGTTCTCATATGTCTTCTGATGCAGTCCCTGCACCATTTTGGTTGCCCTTCTCTGGACTGCCTCAATTTGGTTAATGTCCTTGTGAAGGTGTGGCCTCCAGTACTGCACACAGTACTCCAGATGGGAGCCTAACCAGTGTCTTGTAAGAGGGATTATTACCTCCTCTTTACGACTTGTGATACCCTACTAATACACCCCAACATCCCCTAGCCTTACCTACTGCTTTACAGGTCTGCTTGGATGATTTCAGGTCATCGGTGATGATGATGTCCAAGTCTCTTTCTTCCTTTGTGACTGCCAGCAACTCCTCTCCCAGCCTATAGGTGGCTTCAGGGTTTCTCTTCACTATGTGCATGATCTTGCACTTCTTTGCATTAAATCTCAGTTGCCACTCTTCCAACCATTTTGCTAGTTTATCCAGATCTCTTCTCATTTTGCCCACCCCATCTGGATCATCTACTCTGTTGCAGATCTTGGTGTCATCTGCAAACAGACAAGCCTTACCCTCTAGTCCATCTGCAATGTCACTGATGAAGATATTGAAGAGGACTGGCCCCAGGACTGATCCCTGAGGTACCCCACTTGTGACTTGCATCTCTTCTGACTGCATTCCATTTACCACCACTCTCTGTTTTCTGCCCGTCAACCAATTTGCCACCCAGTTTACCAACTTCTGACCCACCCCACGCCTACCCAGCTTGCTTATCAATCTTCTATGTGGAACAGTGTCAAAAGCTTTGCTGAAGTCAAGGTAGGCGACATCAACTGCTCCCCCTTGGTCCACCACTCTGGTTACCCAGTCAAAGAAATCTATGAGATTAGTTTGACAGAACCTTCCTTTTGTAAACCCATGCTGTCTTGGATCCTGTGCCCTTATGGATTCCAGGTGTTGCACTATCCTTTCCTTAAGGAGTGCCTCCATAATCTTGCCCACTACTGAGGTAAGACTGACTGGTCTGTAGTTCTCTGCCTTTTCCCTGCTACCACTCTTGTGGAGCGGGATCACATGAGCCCTTCTCCAGTCTTCTGGGACCTCTCCTGTGCTCAGAGACTCACTAAACAGTTCTGCTAATGGCTCTGCTAGTTCCACCCTTAGCACCTTTAGTACCCTGGGATGTATGCCATCAGGTCCCATTGCCTTGTCCACCCTGAGCTTAGCGAGCTCTTGTAGGACCCTTTTTTTTGTGTAGCAATTTCAGTTTCATCAGTAATGATGCCTTCTGAAGTATGCAGAGGTCCAATAGGGGAACTGTTTTGTTTTAATGAACCAATATAGTTGAAAAATGATTTTTTATTGTCTTTAACAGTTGTAGCTAACTTTTCTATAAGTGTTTGTTTTTGCTTTTTTATCAAGTTGTTGCATTTATTAGCAGAATTTTTATATAAAATTCAATTAGATACTGAATGATTTTTTTTTAAATTTCTTATATAGTCTCTGCTTTTTAGCTAGGCTTTTTAAGTTTATTATTCCACCATAGAGGAACTCTTCTATTTTGTTATATTTTTTCCTAATAGGAATCCAGTAATTGATACAATGTTGGAGTTTGTTATCAATTTTGTTCCAAGTTTCATCAAGGCTGCAGCATGAGAGCTCAATAGCCCAGTTCCAACTATTAAGATATTCAGTAATGCTAGTGTAGTTAGCTTTATTAAAGTTCTTTTATAACAGAATGGCCAGCTAATGTTGGGGAGTATGTAAGATTCATAGTTGTAAGGATCATATTGTGATCACTATTAGACAGGGGGTGCATAATCTTAACTTGTGCATTTGCATATTTGATGTTTGAAAAAACTAAGTCCAATATATTTGTTCCTCTTGTAGGTAATTTGACTAGTTGTTCCATATTATTTATTGACATAAGATCTAAGACTGATGTTTCAAAAATGGAACTTTCTTTACAGGTTTCCCAGTCAATGTTTGGGAGATTGAAATCTCCCATTAATATACAGTCTTTATCCACAAGGTTATCTTCAATATTAGTTATAAATGTAGTATTGTCTTCTTTATTTAAGTTTGGTGCTCTATAACCTAAACCTACTGTAATAGTATGATTTATTGTAAGTATTATTTTAATCCATATTAGTTTGCTTGTATTATCCTGATATTAAGTGTTTTCTACTAAGTAACTTTTAAACATATTTTTTTTACATATAATGCAATTCCACCTTCCCTACTATTTAAACTATTTTTTTCATATTTTGTATATCCTGGAATTTGGGTGGCCCAGTACTCATTTTTAAACCAAGATTCTATTACTCCGCATATGTCTATATTATTGGTCATAAAAAATGCGATAGTTCATCAATTTTATTCAGTAAACTTCTAGCATTTAAGAGCAGTATATTTAAATTATTTTCTGTATAATGTTTAATGTTTGTAGTATTTGTTTTTCCCAAATTAACTATATTTAAATCAAGATAGATGTTAAGAGAATCCTCAAGGATTGGGATCTCCCCCTTTTGCTCTAGTTTAAACTGTTTTGAATATATGTCAATATTTGTTTTCCCAATAAGTTGTTCCCTCTTCTACTTAAGTGGAGTCCATCCCATGAAAAAAGTTCCTCTTTGTGAAAGAAATCCTCTCAATGAGTTATGCACCCAATTTGTTGTTTTATGCACCAACTTCTTAACCAATTATTTAATGCTTTTATTTTATTTGTATTAAACTGTAAAGCTTTAGGAATAGGTAGAATCTCAGAAAAGGCAAACTTGCAGTTTAGATCAGTAAGTTTGTTAGCCATAGCTACAATGTCTTGTTTGATTTTCATAAGTGGTTCCTTCAACACATTATTTGCTCCTGCATGTATAATCACAGAAGGTTTGTCAGTGTTAGCTAAGATGTTATCCAGCATTAAAGTGATATCATTTATAGTTGCTCCACCAAAGGAAGAAAGAGTTCTGAATGCCTTGTCAGGGCTGCAGATTATCTGTCTAAATGTTTGATTATAGAATTTCCTAAGACAAACCATGGTTTATTGATAGTCTCAGTCCCAAGATCCATCAAATTAGCCTCACAAGGTGAGTGAGGTAATGCATTTTCATTTAATGGTAAAGGGGGAACAATAATAGGTTCATCAGTACTAGAATTAGATGGTGCCTTAGGGATTGCTTCTTCAGTATATGAAGTACTGGCTTGGTTGGCATCATGTGTATTGAATAAACTAAATTGGTTTGTTAGAGGTAATTCAAATGTGTTGGCTCTGTGGCCCTTTTTGGCTGCCTTAGAATTTTTAACTGTGAACCAATCATTCTCTGAATTGGAAACTGGATCATTTTCTTGGGGTCTTTTTTTGTTATTACTATGTAGCACAACCAAAGGTGCTGAATCTGGAGTTGTTTCTTTCATGTTATTTGTTTGTAATGTAATAATTCCAGATTGGAAGTCAATAAGATCAGTTTGACCTAAATTATGTATTTCAATGATGGTTATGAGATTCTATACTAATATTTGGCTGTAGTCTATTAGCCATGCTTTTTTTGACTTGCCTCTGACATCATCAATCTGTCTCCAAATGAATTTATTTCACATTGTAATTCCTCATTCAAGGTACATTTTATACATTTGTAGTTTGATTTATTATTTAGGGAGTTTTCAAACATTGAGCACATATTACAAGAGTTGCATTTTATGCATTTTGCTCCACTAGTAGTGGTTATACATTCAGCCATGCTTAATCAATGCTAGTGTAAGAAACAACACTATATAGACACCATTTTTTATTCATATGTAGATTACCAGAAGTTAAAGTATGATAGGCGCACTATCCTATATAATCTAGAAATATTAATATCCCAAGGATACTGATAGATGTTTATACACACCTTAACACTACTAGATCTATATATATCTGCTTTAATTATTCAGTCACACTTACTGTTATGCTTTTTGCCATGCTGCCACGCCAAACATGCATAACACGTGCTAGATGCTCATGTCTTTGCGTGTGTCTTCGCACGCAAGTGCGTGCACGCCCTGCTGGCACTCACCCTGCTCGTAGCGGGGCTCATATTAATAGGACACATGACCTGGAAGTAGAGCAGGGACAGCCTATACACTCACAAAGCAGCACAAACTAAAATAAATATTAAAAGCCCCAATTAGTGCTAGCGCCTGTATACGTGCCTAGTGAGGTAGCACAAAAGAATTCTGTGCCCAGAAAATCAGAAAATACATAGATACATAGATACATAGATACATAGACAGTGCCGGCAGAAAAGGGCCTATGGCCTACCCAGTCTGCCCATTTGAGCTTGTAAGTTCAGTTTATGTTTTCCTAGAAGTCTGTTGCCCCTTACCCTTGACCTCCAGAATTCCTTTATGTCTATCTCATGCATTCTTAAATCCCGTGATTGTTTCAGCCCCCACCACTTCCTCTGGCAGGGTGTTCCACTTGTCCACCACCCGTTCTGTGAAGAAATTTTTCCTCATGTTTCCTCTGAATTGTCCTCCCTCCAACTTCATCCCATGCCCTCTAGTCCTGGAACATCTTTTGCTTAAAATAGTGCATTCCTGCACCCTGTTCCTCCCTGTAAGATACTTGTATGTCTCTATCATATCCCCTCTCTCCCTCCTCTCCTCCAGGGAGTACATGTTCAGTTCCTTCAACCTGTCTTCATAGGACTTGTGATGCAATCCATGCACCATCTTTGTTGCCCTCCTCTGAACCTTCTCTACCCTGTCTATGTCCTTACGCGGGTAAGGTCTCCAGAACTGCACAGTGCACTCCAGGTGCAGCCTCACTAGTGTCTTGTATAGTGGAATTATGACCTCCCTTTTCCTGCTGGTGATGCCCCTGCCTATGCATCCCAGCATCCTATTTGCTTTACCTGCTGCCTTGTCACACTGTTTCTCTGCCTTGAGGTCATCAGAGATGATAACCCAAGATCCTTTCCTGCTTGGTGCATGCTATATCCTCACCCCCAACTGATATATTGTGCCAGGGTTTTGTGCCCCATATGCATTATCTTGCACTTCTTGCATTGAATTTCAACTGCCAAACCCTGACCATTCTTCAAGTTTCTGCAGGTCCCTTCTCATTCTGTCTACACCCTCTGGTGTGTCTACTCTGTTACAGAGCTTTGTGTCATCAGTGAACAGTGAAATTCTGCCTTCTAGGTCCTGTGCAATGGCACTGATGAAGATGTTGAACAGGACCGGTCCCAGCACTGATCCCTGTGGTACCCCACTAGTCACTCTTCCCTCTGTGGAGTGACAGCCATTTACCACCACCATCTGTGTCCTGCCACCCAGCCAGTTACCTACCCACCACACTACTGTCCTGCCACACCCATATTCCCCAGTTTGTGCAATAGTCTTCTATGTGGCACAGTGTCAAAGGCCTTGCTGAAGTCCAGATAGGCCATGTCCACTGCCCTCCCCTGATCCACCTCCCTAGTCACCCAGTCAAAAAATTCAATGAGGTTGGTCTGACATGACCTCCCCCTGGTGAAACCATGCTGCCTTGGGTCCTGTAGTCCATTGACAACCAGATGTTCCACCAATCTCTCCTTCAGTAGTGCTTCCATGATTTTCCCACTACCGAGGTGAGGCTGACTGGTCTGTAGTTCCCTGCTTCCTCTTTGTTCCCACTTTTGTATAAGGGGACTACATCTGCTGTCCTCCAGTCTTTGGGTACCTCCCCTGTTTCCAGTGATCGGCTAAACAGGATAGCCAGAGGTTCAGCCACCACCTCTCTTAGTTCTTAAGGACCCTGGGTGCACCCCATCTGGCCCCATTGCTTTATCAACTCTTATTACTTCCAGTTCCTTCAGGACCCTTTCTCGTGTAAAGGGACTTGTGTCCATTCTGCACCATTCTCACCCCTTGTACTCCCTTCAGACCCATTACCTTCCTCTTCCTCAGTAAAGACTGAGCAGAAATACCTGTTCAATATGTCAGCTTTACTTTGTCATCCTCCACGCGCCCCCATCCTCCCTCTTCAGTCTCACTATCCCTCCCTTTGTCTTTCTTTTTTCACTTATGTACCTGTAAAGGTTTTTCCCTCTACCCATTGATTTTGCAATGTGTTCTTCTGTCTGAGCTTTGGCTTCCTTACTGACCTCCTGCCTCCCTTTGCTTCTCCTGGTACTTCTCCCTATCCCCTTCTGCCTGTGTCTTTTTGTATTGCCTGAATGCAATCTTTTTGGCTTTCACTTTCTTTGCTACCTCTTTGGAAAACCATAATGGTCTCCTCTTCCTTTTCCTTTTGCTAACCTGCTTAATGCATAATTCTGTTGTTCTTGTAATCCCCATTTTAAATACTGCCCACTGTTCCTCAACCCCTGATTCCTGTCCCATTCCCCTTAATGCCTTATTTGCATAATTACTAACTGGCACTATAACAATAGTGTGGCTAAGAAATAATGGTACTGTTTTCACAATCAATGCATAGTAACATGTATTTGCAGTAGCACATACTTATATTTACTAAATGTCAGTATTGTAGCTGAAATGTAAGTTCTCATTCAGAAATCATTCCCTTATGAACTTGCTGCTTACTAAACGTGCAATCTAATATTGGACTCTATTCACATAGGTTGCAGAGAATGTGTCAAATGTGCATTCCCAGGCCTGGTGATCAATAGCTGCTATCCAATCAGATGGATTGACCAGGAGCAGACTGGATCCTGCACTGTGTGTGAAGTTGGGAATTGTGGGTTATGGGTGGTCCTCCCATTACTGATGTTTCTAGTAAGGAGACCTACTGGTCTGCCCATGTTTACTGCCTTGGCCCCAGCCCTCATGATATAGTCAGAGGGCTGGGGTAGCTTGATGTGAAGGATGGTGCCATTGCTACCACACCGTTCAGCCAGTGGGAAGGGCATGTAATGGCTAAGGAAGGGTCCTTGCCTGTGTATCCGGTGCCACCCACTACCATTCCACACAGCAGATCTGTGATAAAGCATGGTATATAGCCATGCCCCACCCTCAGCCACCCACCTGAGCAGTAGCAGAACAGGAGTGTGGGTGTAGAAGAGGTGTGGGTCGATGCCACAGAAGCAGCACATTTCTTAGTAAATACACCACTGTTACAAGCCAATAAGTAATTATGTAAATAATTTTTATTGTATAAGCAAACAATGTAGTTGTACAGCAATTAACAATATTAGATTGCAAGTTTATTAAGCAGTAAGTACATGAGGGAATTATTTCTGAAAGAAAACATACATCAGAACTACAGCATTGGCATTCAATGTAAGTGTATAGTAGTTATTGTCACAAACCCACTCCTGAGGGTCAGGTCCACTGAGCTCACAGTGCCCACCCCTAAGTGCAGTCCGTGACAGGGAAGGGGAAAACAGGGATACCCTCCCTGTGTCCTAGAATGCTCACTGAGGTCACAACTGAACACCCGCCATGAGGCCCCAGGGCTCCATCTTTAACCTGGATAAGGGTACAATACCAGTCTCGAGTCTTGTAGCCAAATGAGAACCCTTTCTTGGTTGTTACAAAAAGGGGGAAGATCCAGCTTTTACAATCTCTTCAGGGTAGCCTTGTAACCCTGCTTTTGTCTTCTCCCACGGGCATGCAATAACCTGGTTCAAATCCCTATAAACTCTTCCTTGAGACATTCATCTTCTCCCTAACTTTACCCAGATTTCCTTGTACAGACCCTTGTTCGATTGGTAGCTTATGGTGACACCCCTTAGCAATAATAGTTTAGTCACAGATTATTATTAAACATCCCACGACCACACACAACATGAAAAATCTCACTCAGGCAGATTTCTTGAAAACAAATGTTTTTACTAAAATACTTAATAATCATACCGGTACAACTAAAAGATTTAGAAAATTTTGGTCACAGAATAACACAAATAAAAGTGAAAAATATACATGAAAAATGCACTATAACTGTTATCTAAAGTTCTACCTTAAGTTCGTATTAAATTGTAGACTGGAAGAATAAGTGAAGTCTGAAAAATCCTTTCTTCCTTTTTAGCCACTGGCAGGTTGTTCTGTGTCTTGTCAGAAGAGTGTCCAAAGTGCATTGCAATGAGTTTCTGTTTACAGGGGTATTTGTAGTCCCTCTGGCTGGCTGTAAAATGTCCTGGTCTGGTCCTAACTTTTAGACCAGTAGATATCACTCTTGCTCTTTCCAGATTTTAAGGAAGTATTATTTATTTCCTTATTTGGGTCCTCATAGCACCACTTCCTGGCACTACAAAAAAAAATGTAATCAGACTGTGGTAACCTTGCTGACACCTCCTGTCTTAAACCCTTTCTCCTTTTGCTCTTAAAGGATTATGGCAGGGGAGATAGTTTCTTTCATCCTGAGACTTTATTAGGTGTCAGTGTGGCTCAGTTGGTAGCACATCTGCCTCTGGACCAGAAAGTCATGGGTTCTCATCCCACATCGGGATTGGACTTGCACCTTAAAATTGCTGCCATCCGAGTGCAGTATTGGGGGGTGCTATACTGCTGGGGTGTGCCGTCCTTCGGATGAGATGTTAAACCGAGATCCCTTCTGCCCATCCTGGTGTTGTCCTGGTGGGTGTCCAGGTGGAAGTAAAAGAACCCAGGGCACTCTTTGCAAAGAGCAGGGAACATTCCTGGTGTCCTGGCCAACATTCTCCTTCCCATAAACTGGTTCATGCAATTATCCAGGCTGTGTGTGGGTGATGATATGCAATATGGCCACCACCACACATTCAGTCACTTCACTACCAGTCTAGCATTGCTTATAAAAATGCTTTGGGATGCTGTGTATGAAAAGCGCTATATAAATGCCGATTCTTCTTCTTCTATTACACCAATTAACTAACCAGTGATTTCCATCCCCTTTGAAAATATAATTTTCAGCTTCCTGGCTATTAGCTGTTTTCCTGGGTCACATAGGAATGTCACATATTTTGCAAGACCTTTTCTCTCTTCCTGTCACCTTTCATTAACACTGGGCATTTTCTTGTGGCATTTAACATACACAAAATCACATAAAAAAAATGACAGAAATATACCTGCAAATAATGACTGACAGTTGGCTAGCTCACCACATCCCTCCCTCCTTAGACTGAATTTGTGGGAACATGCCCCTATGGCATGGCAAGGTTTTCACAAATTCTGTTACTGTTCTAACTGGTGAGATAGGCCATCTGCATTGGTGTTAGCTGATCCAACCCTTTGGGTAACTGTCATGTCGTAGGCCTGTAGGGCAATACCCCATCTTAAGAGATAACCATTTGTTTTACCCATCTTATTTAGCCACACCAGGGGGTTATGATCGGTCTGTATCTCAAAGTGCCTCCTATATAGATATGGCTCTAATTTCTTCAGGGCCCCTACCAGTGCAAGGTACTCCTTTTCCACTGTGGAGTATGCCTGTTCCTGGGGAAGTAGCATTTTGCTCAGGCATATGATTGTATGGTCTTTTCCCTGATTAGATGTCTGACTGATGACTGCTCCAATCCCCACATCTGAGGCATCTATCTGGACTACAAATTGCTTAGAGTAATCTGGACTGGCCAACACAGGGGCACTGCACAGTGCCTCCTTTAGCCGTACAAAGGCTCGTTCACAGTTTGCCGCCCAGCCTACCTTTTTGGGCTTTCTTTCTTTAGCAGGCCAGATAGGGGAGCTGCTAGGGTACTGTAATTTGGTACAAACTTTTGATAGTGCTCTGCAGACCCTAGGAAGCGCCTAACCTGCTTCTGGGTTTCAGGCATAGGCCATGCCTCTATTTCCTCAGTCTTTGCTTGATTAGGGTGATGCTGCCCCTGCCCCACTACATGGCCTAGGTATTCCACCTCTGTCATAGCCACATGGCACTTTTCAGCCTTGACAGTGAGCTCTGCCCTCTGTATCCTGCCCAACACTTCCTTTCAGAGTAGGTCTGCTCCTAGCATAGCAGTCTGAGAGCTCAGCCACTTGCTGTGCTGTTTTCAGATCTCGGTCCTCTAGCCAGGTTTTCAACTCTGCTGGGCAAGTTCTAAAGAACTGCTCTAAAAGTACAACTCCTCAATTATCCCCACAGAGTTTGCTTCCACCCCCTCCCACCAACATTTTAAAAACTGACATTGTTTTGTGGTGAGTTCCTCAAATCTAATGTCAGGACTTTTTTGGAGTTTTCATAACTTGGCCTGTAGGCCACAGGAGTCAGTTCATACTTTTTAAGCAAAGCAGCTTTAAGTTTCTCATAATTGCTACTATCCTGATTGTCCATGGGCCTAGTGCCTCGCACCCTTTACCAGTAAGCAGCAGCATTCTCTGCTGCCTTTGGGGCCTATGCACAAAATGATCTGATCACCTATACACCATGTATCTGAGTGACATAGATGACCCAAAGTTGGAAAGCTGCACACCAGTGGTCCTGTGTACAACGGCGGCATGCTCCAAAGCATGTGTCCCTTGTGCACCCAGTGCCCTGACCAGTCAGGTAGGTCCATGCAGAGCCAGTCTGGGGGTGGTGCAGGGGGCATGCCCACACTCCACACCATTCACTAAGGTGCAGAGTGCCAAGTGAGGGGGGCACAAGCTGCAGTGGCAGCCACAGACATTGCCAGCTATTTCACAAAATTTATATGATATTTCTGGATCAATCTCCTGCTTTCTGCATGTCCACAGTAGGGGCAGCAGAGAGAAACTATTTAGAAATTTCGCGAAATATCTGGAAATAGCTGGCAATGTCTGTGTCTACTACTGTACGGCAGGTGGGACCCTGCCATAACTGTTACGCTCCTCCCAAAAGTACAGCTGCCAACCATGTGGACATGTACTGTCACCCCCACCATGCTACCCCAGCCCTTAATGCCAACAGTCCCAGATTGAACCAGTAGCACCTCAGCTGACGAAGCCTTTCTGGCAAAGCTCTGGGGTGAGTAGTTCCAATTCATGTGTGTGTCAGCAGTTGTCCTTTGATAAAGTAGACTACTTTTCAAATCTTTTCCTATATGTGGACAGTGCAATGCTTTGCTGGAGTGCAGCAACATATGGAAATTGTTGCAATGTTGTTGGGGGTTAGTGGCTCCCTGATGAAGCCTTTCTGGCAATGCACTGGTGTGAGTAGTACTGACTTCTATGTGTGGCAGCACTTATACTTTGATGAAATAAAGACTACTTTTGAACTATTTTCCTATGTGTGGACAGTGAAATGCTTTGCTAGAATGCAGCAATTTGTTAAAACTCTTCAGGGATAACAGGGAGGGCTGGAGATGGCCGCTCGGGCAAATGCCTGTCATTTTGAAAACATTTCTCACTTTTGGAACATTTTAACCCTGTGTTCCACCCAGCATCCCCTGCTCCATGCAGAGAAAGGGATCCACTCATGGACCTGGAATGGGCATCCCATTAGATGCCCACAAGTGTACACTGATTTGCCCCCTAGCACTAGCACACTGGGTGGCGGAGTCATGGATGAGAGGTGTGCAGTGGCCAGCAACCGTGAATGCCAGCCACTGCACAACCATCCATGGGTGGACAGCTGCACACACCAGGTATGCTCCTTTTGTGTGTACCCCACATTCCACTGATGCATAGACCCCTATGTGAATAGGGTCCAATATTAGATTGCATATTTAGTAAGCAGTAAGTTCATGAGGGATTGATTTCTGAATGAGAACTTACATCACAGCTACAGTACTGAGATTTGGTAACTGTAAGTGTGTACACTTGCAAATACATGTTATCTAGGCATTAACTATGAAAACACAGAGAATAGTGGATGGGCAACCATGCAGAACCAGTGGGTTCTGCCACAGAGGGGTTCTCATTCCCTTTGACCTCAAGAGCGATGCTTGAGAGGTCCGTAGGAATCAGGTCCTGAAGGTGGCAGAACACACTGGTTCTGCATAGATTTGCCCATCCACTATTTGTTATGGTGTATGGTGTCTCTGACATCAATTTGTATGTAGTTTTAGTATTTTTTTTTTTATTTTTAAGTAGAAGACTTTGCCATTTGCGTCTTCTTCCAAGAGTTTCATCTGGTTGCTAGGGTCAGTGGTGTGGTTGTTAGGGACCAGACATCCCTACATTTGTGTCACATGCTCCCACTGGTTGAAAATTGGGTTGGGAGGGATTTTTAAGAAAAAAACAATGGTGGCTGTATTTCTTGCTTAGCGAGAGTATGTGGATGAAGCAAGTGTTTTCTGTAAGTAAATGTAAATATCTGGTTGATCCTGCCTATTATTTTACCATATCTGGTTGATCCTGCATCTGTGGGATTATGCGTCTGTCTGTTCCTTCCATTGCCACCTCCTTTTATCTGATTGATCCTGCGGTTTCTGTTGGTCTGGCTCGTATGCTTCTGAAATCAGCTGAACGATGTTGTACCACAGAAGGGTTGAACAGCATTCCATGACCTTTGAGCTGTGGCATAACAGCATTTTAGCTGATATAAAAATTGAGGTAGAACAATGTTCTACCATACATACTATTATTTCTTAGCCACAATATTGTTACAATGCCAGTTAGTAATTATGCAAATGAAATATTTTTGTGTACAGTTATATATCAGTTCACAATATTAGACTACACATTATTAACTTGTAGGTTCATTAAAAAACTGGAATGAAGACATGGAACATCATCTAAAGAGTTGCCAGTCAGTGCATTTAAGTGTAGCAGACTGAAGTTATGTTGTAATAATATTTTATTTACCATTCTGATTACACATCTAAGTTTTTCTGTGTGATTTCCTTTTAAATAAATGTCTGATAGACATAGACGGTTGAAACAGTGCACAAGACCTGCATTCATATGTGGTTACACTTGTAAGAACAAATTTGACAATGCCAAAAACAGTAACACAGTAATTACACAATACATTTTCCGTTACAATTTGCAATAGCTATAACATGTGTAGTTGCCCTTGTAAGAACAAATTGCATAATGCCAGAAGAGATACAGAGGTAGTTGCACAACAGGTTTTCTGTTACTCTTTGCAACAGTTATTACATGTATAGTTACATGTGTCAGAATGAAATGATTTGTGCTGATAGAGAGACAGTAGTAGTTGCACATGTATGCAAATTGTGTAACTACAAAACACGCACATGTGAAACTAGATAACTACATAGAATTACATGTAACCGCACAGTTGTTGTAGTGCAGTTACAGTGTAGTTACTTCATGCAAATTGTGTGTAAGTACACAACATGTGAATGTGTAACTAGTTAACAACTACATAGTAATTATATGTAACTACATAGTAGTTACACTGAGGTTACAGTATAGTTATACAGTAGTTACAGTGCAGTTAAGGACACTTAAATAAAGTGTTACCAGTTACCTCGTATTGCCTAACCCCCCCTTTCTCTCATTAAGGACCAGAAGCCTGGCCCTAAATAAAGTTACAAAGTTCCCTTTTCTTTTGTTTGAAATCATTGTCTGAATGCTTATTGTTTCAAGCATAAGACGTATACCTTGTGGGGACTGTGACTGTATTGCACTGGTTCACAGGTGGATTATTCTTGCAGGGAGGTGGGGAGGCACTGCATCCAAGGGGGTGGTACCATTCTTACACCCGGTCCACCTTAAGCTTTTCAGTTCAATTGACCCAGGCCCCTCAATCTTATTGAGCCACAAGGCAGATTAGTAACCGCAACATCAACGGTGACCTGGTTACAGTTGTTTAAGACAGGGATAAGCCAGCAGACATCTGTTTGGGCACGCCCTTCCAACTTCTAAATCCATCCTGTAATTGCATTACTGTTGGCACTTACCTACTCCGGTGAGATGGAGAACAGCTGTGTCGATTGGACTGTCCCCATTGTTCTCATAATAGGAAACTGTTACCTGTAAACACAGAAGACCAGAACAGTGTCAACAGAGGACTTGATAATAGAGTGCTGGATTTTTACTAACCTAGTTTTACCATGTGACATTTTATGCAGCAGTTGCACTCTTCCACAAGAACATTCTATTTTTTAATTAATTTATTTGCTTAACATTCACATTACATAGATGTTAGAATGCCCTATAAAATCCAATATGGCAATGTAAAGAGAGTCCCCAGTACAATTACAGTACAATATGCAGTTATAAAAAGCTATGACTTTTTAGTGCTAAAAACTGCTAAGTAACTCCAGTTGATATTATTTAGATAATTCTAAGTAAATGAGCTAAGTGTGAAATAGCAGTATTTTTCCCACTGGCAGGAGGTTGTAGTACTTTTGGAATAAAATGCAAATTCAGACCAAGATAACATACTAAAGCACTTCCAGAGGCTCAGATGTGGTACTTCACTTAAGAGACTGTTATACTGAATTGAAAAGTAACGCACTAATTCAACCCACTGCAGGCTCAAGTTCTGACCCAAAACTGATGCTACTGGGATGGAATCTGAATTGAGGATGAGATCGGAATATGGGATGGGGCAACATTTGTCTGGACTGATTTTGATTCTCAGCACAATCCAGCTGGCAAAGAATTAAAGGGGGTTCTGGTCCCTAAATTACTTTTTTAAATGTTTTCAATTTCCCCCCTCTCATTAATCTCTATATAATTAAAAATCACAAAATATTTATTATACAGTACTTTTTTCAGTTTTTTAGCATATCAGTATTACGTAAAGGATAGGACATGACAGAGTAGGTATTATATTACCACGGTAGCTTGCCAAGTGTTGGATTGATTGCCCGAGGCAAAGCCAAAGGCTGGCAATTAACAAAACAAATAATATGAGGTACATTACCAACACTCTGGAATGTCTTAGTCCACTATCAGTTGGATCGCCATGATAAATTAACTTGATTGTTTTAAAGTCATGTTTTTAAGTACATGTTCTAGAATGATGGTAGCAGAATGACTGTGTTGTATGAAACTCCCATAGCTATGCGCTTATTTCCTTATTTTTCTTATTTCTAAATGACTTCTTGTGTATTGGTTAGGTGTGCTGTAGAAAGGACATTACTGCCCATAGAATAGATTTGTATGCTAAATGCTGGTTGGCACTAGGAAGGTCACCACATTTGTTCCGTGATGAATCACTTCTAATGTAGTACTATCACCTGTGCATACCAGCCATAGGTACCAGCATCTGGCTGGCCAGATTAAGGTGGGTGAACTGATGATGGGGGCTGGTGGGAGCAGTCCAGGCAGGAGGAAGAGGAAGGGAAAGGCTGGGTGTAGTGACAAGAAAATAATAATAACTTGTAACTCCATAGTAAGGGCAGTGGGTAAGGTGGAAGGTACATTGCTAATCCAGAGTATGGGTTAAATGAGTGCTATCCAGGACCAGTCAATACAGCTGGGGGAAAAGCAGGACACATACTGGTCATTCGCCGTATTAGGGATACTACTGAAGGGAAAGGAATTTAAGGGAATCTTTATGAGATCCTATCAGTCCTGGGGGCTACTCCTAGAGAGGAGTTCCAGTGGACTATTAGGCAAGCAAATGTTAGGCTAAAGGTCTGGTGCAAGAGGGAGTGTTTTCTTTCTCTAGTTATCTGGAGGGCATTTTGGGGCAAGGGGTGCCTGTATGCCCATGATGGACTACACTTGCACCTGGATGGAGTGGGGTAGTGACCAGGAGAATGGACAGGGCAGCTGGGGGATTTAAACATTTCAGAATAAGGCTTCTGACACTGTGCTACACAAGAGGCTAGTTAAGAAACTAGCCAGCCTGGGGGCCGGGAAGAAAGTGAAAAGCTGGGCATCAAACTGGTTAAGGGATAGGAGGCATAGTGTGGTGGTAAACCGTAGCCACTCAGGTGAATATTGGGGTGCTGCAGGGTTCAGTGCTGGGGCTGATCCTCTTCAGTGTCTTCATAAGCAACATTGCAGAGGACCTTGAGGGTAAGGTGTGTCTCTTTGTGGATTATGTAAAAATCTGCAACAGGGCTGATACTCAGGAAGGGGTGGAGAGAATGCAAAGGGATCTGTGGAAATTAGAGCAATGGTCTCGAGAGTGGCTGTTGGGTTTCAATGCAAAAAAGTGCAAGGTAATGCATTTTTTTTTTACATTTTTTTATTTAGTTGTTTAACCAGGTGAGACACACTAAGCAGAAAGCTTTTTTACAGGTGCAACCTGGGAGCACAGGGAAGTTAAGTGACTTGCTCAGGGTCACACAGTATGCAAGTGGAAGCTGTGGGATTCAAACCCAAACATTTAGAGCTGTGGAACTCAGGGGTTGTGTTTAAGATAAAGGGAATGGAGCTTACAGTCACCAGGCAAGAAAGAGACCTGGGGTCATTATATCTAATTACCTCAACATAGCTGGACAGTGCCACAAAGCAGTAGGAAAAACTAGCAGGATGCTGGGGTGCACTGGGAGAAGGATTTCTACCAGGAGGAGGAAGATGTCGTTGCCATTGTATCACTAACTGATGAGGCCCCACCTGGAGCACTGTGTCTGGTTCTGGAGGCTACACCTCTTTAAGGATATTGAAAGGTTGGAGACGATACAGTGGACAGCAACCAAAATGTTGATGGGGTTGCATGAGAAGCCATATAAGGAAAGGCTGCAGGAACTCAACATGTACATTTTGGAAGAGAGGAGAGTAAGAAGGTACATGATTGAAACCTGCAAGTACCTCAGATGAGTAAACAAGGTGCACGTGAAAGGGCTATTTCAGAAAAAGGAAGGAGAGATGTACGGAAATACTTCTTCACAGAAAGGGTGGTATATGACTGGAACACCCGGCATACCTCTCAACTGTCCCAGATTTTGCGGGAAATCCCATTTTCCTGCCATTTGTCCCGCCGTCCTGAACTCACTGGCCATCTGCACGATTTCCTGGTAGCCCATGTGGCCCACGCCAACTTCGCCGCCGACTCGAGTTGCCTCACGCCCTCACCATTGTCTCGCTCTCACTGCTTGCTACAAAAATTCCCATGTCCCCATATTCAAGCTGCAGCAGTGACGCCGCGGACGTAGCGGCTCATTTCCTGCCCTTGCAGCCAATCCATGACTTCTTGCGGTCCATTGTTGTTTTTAGCACCTACCACATGGACCTGATTTTTGTGTCCCCTCAGGTCCGATTGAGCAGCATATAGGAGACTGGCGCTCTGAACTCACTGAGCCCAAGAAGAGTTCCAGAGCCCGGGGAAGGGAAGCAATTGCGTGATCGTCGCTGGAGTCAGAGACCGACGAGACCACTCAGACCAGAGAGAGAAAGAGCTGCCTAGGTCGGGACTGGAGCGCCAGGGAGACAACAGGGGACCCGGGCCGGACAACAAGTGAACAGTGCCAACCAACTGCCGAGCCGCCCGCTGATTTGCAGAGAGAGCTGCCTAGGTCGGGACACACGGATCGCCAGAATTCTGCAGTGCTGTTAGCTGCTACTGCTGCTGCTAAATCATGTAAAAGCTTGATAAAAGAACAAGCAGCACTGCAGCAGCATCAGTGCCGGCAGCAGCCAGCAGGTACCGACTGCCAGCACCAGCACAGCAACTGAAGAGCAGCTCAGCGCACAGAGGGAGCAGCCAAGCACAGCAGGATGAGCCCCAGGACAACGACATCCTGAGACTGACTCTGTGTGCCAGCCAGTGCCTGAAACTGCACAGAGACTACCAGGTCCACTACACCAGTGCCTGCCTTGGCTTAAGGTAAGTAACATCATGAATGCCAACTTAATGCCAAATGCCAACTGTAGTACTGCCATTATCCGACACAGACCAGTGCAGTGCCAGTCACTGTGTGTGTGTAAACAGGGAGGTGGGGATAGGAGAGGGAAATGAGGAACAAGTGCTCTTGGACAGCAGTTTGATGTCTGCATAACTAAAGGGGAAGCCTAGCTAGTACTCCGCCAGAAATAGGCAGGAGGTATGAAGGAACTAGATACTGCATAGGCAGGAGGCAGACTGGACGGTGGGGGTCAGGATCAGGAGGGTTTGGGAAGACAATAGGGGAAAGGATGACATAAGGGAAGAAAAGGTTCAGGCAAAGGATGGTATTCAAGAACTAAAAGGGGATCAAGAAGGATGGGTGGATGGGGTCTGCCTAACTGCTATGAGCTTAAGAAATAATATCGGTGAGCTCCAAGTGAAAGTGCCAGTCTGCCAGAGGGAGAATAGCATGGTGGATAAATTTCACACTGCCATCACTTAGTCATTTATATGTAGGTTCTGTCCTGCTCCGCTCCAGGAAAGCTAATTTTGTATTGTGAAATTTAAAAATAGTTTAAACTTCTGTTTTGCAAAATTGGGGGGGGGGGCAGAACCTCCATGTAACTGAGTAAGAGAACCAAAAGAGATGGTATTGGCAGGACAAATTGAGGTGGTGATTTGATGAATGCCTATGTTGTAAAAATATTAATACAGTATACAGAAATGTTTTCTTTAAGTTTTTGTGTGCAGTTGGTTCTGTGTTCTCTTCTGTCCACACTCTGTCTGGGTGGGACAGTCCGAACTCAGAACAGAAGTGTCTTAGTCATTTATATGTAGGTTCTGTCCTGCTCCGCTCCGGGGAAAGCTAATTTTTGTATTGTGAAATTTAAAAAAATAGTTTAAACTTCTGTTTTGTAAAATTGGGGGCAGAACCTCCATGTAACTGAGTAAGAGAACCAAAAGAGATGGTATTGGCAGGACAAATTGAGGTGGTGATTTGATGAATGCCTATGTTGTAAAAATATTAATACAGTATACAGAAATGTTTTCTTTAAGTTTTTGTATGCAGTTGGTTCTGTGTTCTCTTCTGTCCACACTCTGTCTGGGTGGGACAGTCCGAACTCAGAACAGAAGTGTCTTAGTCATTTATATGTAGGTTCTGTCCTGCTCCGCTCCGGGAAAGCTAATTTTTGTATTGTGAAATTAAAAATAGTTCAAACTTCTGTTTAAGTAAAATTGGAGGCAGAACCTCCATATAACTGAAGAGAACCAAAAAAAGAGGTGGTACTACTGTCCTATTTTTCTTCTACTGCCATTACATAATATAAATCAGAACTTGTTGACAAGTAGCCCACTGGGCCTAAAGTCCCTTTTCAGGGGTAACTGGGAGGAGGGGATACAGATGATAAGCAACCGACCTTGAACCAGATTAAGCTGTAGGTGGTATTTTTAGTGAATGAGGGAAATTTGGCCAGGACACCGGGGAAATTCCCCTACTCTTTAACATCCACCTGAACTACCACCAATCCAGGCAGATGGGACCTCGGTTTAATGTCTCATCTGAAAGACGGCACCTCAGGAGTCGCACCCCATCCTCATGCTGTATATGGGAACTGAACCCACAGCCCTGTAATCTCCTGGGCTCAGAGGCCAGTGTATTACCTGAGTCACTGAAACTTGGACACTGTCTTTATTTCTGTCTATTACTATTTGCTACTGTCTGGATGGAGTTGTCACAACACCATCCAGCTAGTAGCAATAGACAAAAATACAGACTCTTTGATTTTCTTATGTTTAACTACCATACTACATCTGAAAAGGGATATTATGACTCATCAGACTGAAAGGAGAGTGAGGAGAGAGAGAGAGAGAGAGAGAGAGTGTGTGTATATATATATATATATATATATATATATATATATATTATACACACGACACTATTCCTCCACAGTACAGCAGCTCATTTAAAATTTAATATGTTGGCCAGGCCTGGAGTAGAGGAGAGAACTCTCACTCAGGTCCTGTGATTGTGAACTGGGTAGGGGAGCGTTGGTTAAAAGCAGTGCCGCTACGACAAAGCCCTCCCCTGTGGGCACTGGTTAAAATACAAATGTATATTGCTTGTTTTGTCTGCCTTATGCTTGCTGTGGTTGACAAGGTCTAGAAGTTTCAGACCTGGTGGGAGGACTTAAAATAGCATGCTTAAACTGTTTGAGACTTGGCAGGAGGACTTTTACAAAAGTGTGGTTCATGACCCAAACCATTAAGCTAGAGCTGGCAGGGAGATTTTTACAGAAGCGTGATTCAGCTAAGTAATGACTCATTAGCAGCTCTTTATGTGTGCCTGAGAGTGAGAATTTTGAGCCAGGCAAGATGGAAAAATGCATATAGATGAGGATACATTAGCAGCTCATTATGTGTACCTGGTAGAATTTGTGGGACATACGTAAAAAAAAAAAAAAAAAATAATGGGGACAGCTTAAGCATTTGGACTCATTAACTACTGCTTAGGTATACTTGGTAATGCATCTCAAAGGTGGACCGTGGACACTGAAGGTGTTATCGGCGATCTAGAACTGATGCTGCTCTACCTCTTTGCCTCTGCTAAAGAAATGTTATGGACTACCGTCCATCTTGCCTGAAGTCAATGTTACATATTTTTCTTGATTGCCGTCCTCAATAGGAGATGGATTAGAACAGATGCTTCAAATGCGGGCTGACTGCAGTGCCAGTGGTAACTCCGTCTCCACCAACCAAGAAGAAGAGAATTCAGTCTTCCAAAGTTTCTGGAAGACTTCCTTTGAGTGGATCGCACAGAGCAAGAAAGGGCCACTGTATGCATTCTGCAAGTCCTGTGGATGTGACATCAGCATCAGCCATGGAGGACAAAAGCGACATACAGAGACACGAATCTTCACAGAAGCATCTCCAGAGTAGGAAGCATGCAGAAGGGAAGAAGCTGACCCAATTCTTCCAAGCACAGAGTACCTCAAAAGTTTTGGAGGCAGAGGTGGCATTTGTGAACATGTTGGCGGAGCACAACTGTCATTTTCTTGTGCAGACCACCTCCTGAAATTTATGAAGAAGTACTGCACAGATCCAGAGGTAGTCAAGAAGATGAGCTGTGGAGCAACCAAATCCACCTGCATTGCCAGAGATGTGCTTGGTCCCAGCTACCAGGAGACTGCAGCTTCCCTTTGCCGTCGAGTGCCATTTTGTCTCTATGTTGACCAAAGCACGGACATGGGGGATGAGAAACTTCTGGTCATCCTTGCAGGTTGCTATGACATTCGACAGGGAAAAAATGTCATACAGTTTCTTGACATGCCGGCATGCACTTCAGGGACTGGACAAGCAGTGTTTGACTGCATGATGAAAACTCTGGAGCAGATGGACATCCCTGTAAAAAACCTTGTGGCATTTTCATCTGACAATGCTGCAGCAATGATTGGAAAGCACAATTCTGTGTTTTCCAGATTGAAGCAGGTGAACCCAAACCTCATAAATATGGGATGCTTGTGCCATCTGCTAGACCTGTGCTCCAAATCAGGGGTCAAGGCCTTGTCCTCGCCTGTTGAGGAACTAATTTCTGACATTTATTGCCATTTCTCTTCCAGCTCATTACGGCAACAGCAGCTGAAAGAGTTTGCTCTCTTGTTGATATTGACCCATTAAAATCATTAAGCATGCACCCACAAGATGGCTCAGTTTGAGTAAAGTTGTTAAACGAATAACTGACATGTGGCCGCTCTGCTGTCTTATTTTAGGTCTGTGGAACAGAGAGGTGCCAAAGTCAAACTAATATGTGACCGCCTGGGCACCCAAGAAATTCAAATGACCTTTCTCTTTCTAAAATATGCCCTTGAGCCACTGTGCAATTTTAATAAGAAACTTCAGAGCAGAGAGCCAGCTGATGACTCTGCAGGGTGACATCAGCAAAGTCATACAGTTGTATGCCAGCAGGGTTTGCAGCCTCAGGCTGCAGTTACCTAGTACAAGAAGGTATTTTGGACCTAAAGAGAGGCAAACTTTCTTGCACTAAAAGATGTCGTGTGTTGGCCCTGAAGTGCAAGAATTCATTGCAAGCAATGATGATATGGTAGGGACATCAGTGGAACTAAGTATTTATAAAAGGCCAAATCCTTTTACTGTGCTGTGCTGCAAAAATGTTAACAAAGCTCCCACTGAAATGCAGTGTCCTGAAGCAGGTTTCCACGTTGCTGAACCCAGCACTAAAACTACATGTAAGTGGAAGCTCTGTGGTGAACTTGCCAAGGAACTTGGCGTATGCAGTTCACACTCTGAGTGTGACCAGCTTTTGGATGAGTTTGGGACATACCAGTTTGCAGAAACTGGATCTGCCCAGGCCTTTGAAATGAACAGTTCTGCACTAAAGTATTGGGCATGATGCTCTCCCAGCTATGCACCAGTGGTGACGATCTGCCCTTATTCAGGCGTCTGATGGAGACAGTCTTATGCCTCCCTCACTCCAATGCAGAGCCAGAGCGGCCTTCAGTATGGTGTGAAAAGTGAAGACTGAGCTAAGACAGTCACTGAATGTAAAGACTTTGAACTCCATTATCGCTATAAAGATGAATGAAGAAAGACACTGCTATGAGGTAACTCATACAAAGGGAGTCTTAGAGGCTGCAGGAAAGCAACTGTGCTTTACAACCGAGAGCACCTTGCAGCAAAAGACAAATGACTCTTCCAAACCAACTGTTTGTGTATAGGTACATAGGTTTAAATTTGTAGTGTACAGTAGATAGCATGATTTTCATTTTTAGTATACAATAGCATGTATATGATATAGAGTAGATATGTAAAATATTGTGTGTGTGTGTGTGTGTTTCTTTTTTAGTTTAGATGAAATAAAATATTGCATGTTTGTTTTTAGTGTAAACTATTGTAGCATGTTTTTTAGTATAGGGTACCGCATACAAATGATAAGTATAATAAATGTGTGTAGATAGGTTTTCAATTTTAGTTAAGTGCATAGACTAGATAGCATGTACAATACTGTATATAGGTATGTAGGTTTTCATTTAATCTGTTTGTTGTAATATGTCATTAAATGTATGTAATATTACCCTATAAATAGCCCAGAATAAAGTTTTTAAAAGTAAAACTATCATGCTTTATGTTGTATTCTTAATGTAGTATTCAATAACTGAATTTCATGCATTTTAAAGATGCGAACCCTGTGACGCAGCACTTTATGTGGCGCGAAAAACGGTGTCCCTGATTTTGAGTATTTGTCCCTGATTTTAAAGGGTAGTGTCCCTGATTTGCGGCCTTGGAGGTTGAGAGGTATGACACCCGGCAGGGGTGATAGTAGAGGTACAGACTGTGGGGAGCTTCAAGCATGCATGGGATATACACAGGGGCATATTAGGTAGAAGAACAGGGAGAAAGTGATTCCTATGACCAACTAGGTTCAGTGGTGATGGAATAGACAGAGACAAGGGGCAGACTGTATGGACCTAAAGGTTCTTTTCTGCAGACACAATCTATTCTTCTATGTTTTTAGAGTGCTGGCATTATACCTCTTTAAGAAGCAGTGCAACAAAAAAAATTGTCTAAAAAAACTAGTTTCAGCTACAGTTAACACAAATATTAGCATCCCTGTCAAATCTAGTTGTCTAGGTACCTCCTATGATATGTACCATGATTTTTTTTAATTTTCTGGATCCTAACCATTGCCAGGTCTACAGTGCTATTTCTAAGTCAAAAGTGGTAGACATATTTTTTTTCTTCAGTAAAACCTCAATTAAAATATCTGTAAAATATTTGAATTTTGGTGGAACTAGACAATTTTATAAACACATAAAACAGGAAGATGCCATATTTAATATAATGAAAAAAGGTAGGGTCGCATATATAATGCCCAGTTTTGTTGCACTGTCACTTTAACATGTCATGTGTTGATTGACAGCCTTCAGCGAGCTGCTTGGCATGTTATGTATAATACCTTCTCTGTCATGTATTATTCCTTACATAAGATTTGTGTTTGGAAGATATTAGTGGCTGTTCTATTAAGACACAAACACCCTTTACTAGTTATTATGTGTATTCACAATATTGCAATACTTTGAACCACTAGGATAATTTTGCCCATAAATCATTGTCATTGAATGTTTTCATACATGGGGTCAATTCAGTTTTCAAGGTGAGGGTAAGTTCAATACAAACTTTAGAACTGGTAAAGTCTGAGAGCTTGAAATTTTCTCAGACTGACTCATTCACCATTCTACCTGACTATCTTTAGACAGCAAACACCGATAGGCGGAATAATAAACCAAAAAAAATGTAATACTCATTTATTAATTTAGTCTACTGCTTTACATTTAACTTTAAGTAAGCATTAATCCATGACACAACATGGTTGTACTGTAGAATTAATCCATGCCTGGAGGGGTGGAGCATGAGGTCGCAGGCTGGCTGTTAGTTAGGCTGCAGTTATGATTCCTTTTCTCCCACACAAGCCGTGAAATAAAATTATATTTTTGCCACCAAAAGCCTAGCATCAATATAAGACAATGGCTATAAAGTGCAAAAAAAAAAAATCTCAGACATTTACCCTAAAATCTGCCCTCCTAAAGTCCAGGACCCTTGTCCTCTTGTGGTTTGTCTCTGTTCCTGCCTTAAGATTAAACCACACTCTACGGTGATCACTACCTCGGGGATTGCCCACTGTGACATCTGCAATGCTGTCCATGTTCGTAAGCACCAGGTCCAGCACTGCCCCTCCCTAGTGGGTTCTTTGACTAGCTGCCTGAGAAAAGCCCCTTCTAGGGAGTCAAGGATGGCCCTGCTCCTTGTGGAAACTGTAGTTAGAAGGCTCCATTCCACATCTGGCAGATTGACGTCACCAAATAGGAGTCCCCCCTTACTTGTCATCCTGATGATGGCTTCCCTAAGTACCTTATCCAACTCCTCTCCCTGTGCTGGAGGGCTGTACACTACCCCTGTATGGATAGTGGTCCCAGAGTCTGTCTGCAGGATTACCCACTGCACCTCATTCCTTTCTTTTCCTCCTTGTGTCCCTGTACCTCTGTGGCCTTGATTCCCTCCCTTCAAATATAGTACAAACCTTCCTTCCTGCCTTGTCTTTCCTGAACAAAGAGTGACTTGTTATGGCCCTCTCCCAGTCATGGCTGTCAGTGCACCTCACCGCCATTATGACCATCAAATCAGGACTAGCCTCTGCCATGGTGGCTTCCAAGTCCATAATTTTATTTCTCAGACTCCTTGCCTTGGCACACACGACTCACTATACCTTAATCCTTCCCTGCCTGTTCCCAACTCCTGTCTCTGCTGTTCCCTAATGCTCCCCCTGACTCGCCTCTTCCCTTGTTACATTGTCCATTCCCTGTCTCCTTTACATCTTTGTTGTTGCTTAGTTGATTTATGCTCCCTTTTCCTTTGCCTTGTCCCCATCTGTCTTCTTGTGCCCCTGCCCTATAGGCGTTTACTCCTCTCAGGCTCTCCTTCACTCCCTGCTGCTCCATCATCTGGGGGATATTTGCTGCCACCCTCTGGCAAGTTTAAATGCTCATCCAAGTAGGAAGGGAGAACATATGATACTGAGGATGAGTGTATCTGCTCACTTCATGCATGCACTTATAAACTGATGGTCAACACATAGAACTGTGCAGAATGCCTGGCCTGGTGGCACCAGTTGATGAAGCATTGCTCCACTCTATGGGTGACCTAGGATTGATCTTTTGTCTCAGCCCCCCAACCCCAGGCCAGTTGGTCCTGACTCTCCAACCCTGGGCCAGTGGAGTCTGGAGTACCAACCCAGAGGAGGGTGCTGTGCATCCTGCAGTCTGAGCACAACCTGCAGGTGGGAAGTGAGGCTGTCTTGGTGCTTTGAGTGACCATTCAGCACTGGCAGCTCCTCCCAACAGGCCAGTACTGCATGTGCACATAAGCTGAATGTCTGGGAGGTATGAGGGCCTAACTCAAAATCCACCTGTTTACAAGTAGTTATGGGTCTGGTGGCTGAATTTTATCATCTGACTATTGATGTTTGATGTTTTTTATTCTGTTTCATGTCTGTAAGGCACCTAGAGCCCCAGGGATTAGATGTCATAAAAATAAATTTGCCTTGCCTAACAGAAAAAATTCTTGACACAAGTAGTATGACAGTCGACCCTGCTCTCTGCTACCAGTCACTCTGATCCTGCAGGGGGTGTTTTCAACTGTGATAGCTGGAGCAGTGGGGGATCATGTCTTGCTATGGCCAGGCTCCACCATGGGAGTAAGCCATGGGGGTAGGGTCAGGAGGTAAGAGCTGGGGATATAGGTAGGAGCAGAACTTTGAAAAGGTTCCAAGTGAAGGAGCAAAATGCTGAGAGTTTTTTTTTTTCAGCTTGTTACTTTGCACTGCACTCTGCACTTTACTCACAGCTATTATCTTAACAAATGGAACCCATGTTTTAAGGTCTGAAACTGATTGTGGAGCAAGGGATTTTTTATCCTCTGCCAGCAAATGGGTGAGTGCAATTGCTTTCTTTTGGCCTTGGTTAGCATTTAACTTTAGGCACCACCCATTTAGCCTTACAGCAGTATTCCAGTTTGTATATGTTACCTTGTTATCATTGACTTCGGTGCTGGGACTGTTCATGGCCAGTACGATTTCTGCCCCAGGGACCAGGGGTTGGTGTTTGAGAACACTGTGTTTTATTGACTGCATCACATTGCTGTCAGACAGGACCTGGACTCCAGCAGTATTTCGCACCACAAATGACGTAGCCCCTGGGGGTGCACACCTGGAATAGAAAATACAATTGCAGTGAAAACTCCACCTCATGAAAACACAGAGGGAAAGAGATGTGAGGGGATGACAACACTGGAAACTGAAGAACTCTGCTCATCCATTACTCAGTGACAGTGCAAGTGGGTGCAGAAGAGGAACCCCCAACACAGTGGTGAAAATTGGGGGAGTGGGAACCCACATATAATCCATTCAGGGAGTCAAATGAAAAGTTATGGGGCTTAAATAAAAAGTTATAGGGAGAACGGGTGCAGCCACACCAACCCCAGCATTTGTGCAGGGGTCAGGGGGAATAGGAAAAATGTACAAAGAAAAAATAAAATATTACCCGTAAAATGCATAACTTGACCAAAGTGTAAAAATAAAGTGTTTTATGTTTCATTGCTGTATCTCCACACTGATACTCGGGGCCATTTTTTTTAACTCAAAGTGTATTCAAGGTTTTTGGTATACAGACTAAACAAGACAGAAATGACATTCAGCCCATAGGTATATTACATAATTTACATAAACATCTGTCAAGTGATGGGAGCAGGCGTAGCTTATATGTCAACACCTTTATTTCATCTCATGAATTATTGCCTACACTATGTGCTCTTAGTATTGCCTCCCTGTCTTAAGTTGGAAATAAGTTGCAAGGGAATGAGGAAGGAAGCACTAGCAGCAATCATTGTACCAATCCACCGTCCCAGTAACCAGGCACTTTGGGGTCATCTTAAGGCAGCAATATTTGTTAGTTGGCAAAAAATCAACTGTATACTTTTTTAGCAAAAATGTATTTCTGACAACCAAAGATTTATGCTCAGTCTATTTTTAGTTTTCACAGGCTTCATTAAAACGGCGTTTACAACATATTTTGTAAGCAGTTACACACATCAATACAGATAGCCATCACTTGCAATTTTAAAAAAATCTCTTCCACTAAGATTACTTATAGAATGTTCATGCTAGATTCATAGGAATGATTGAATATGAGTGCTAAAGGAGCAGCACACTAAACACAACACTCTCAGTGCCGACTTGATTTTTCTCTGAAACTAGAACACTAATCAATGGAAAATATTGAGTCTCTCACTGCCTTTATGGAGTTGGAGTCCTCTATGCCAATTCTTTAAAAGAAATATTGGAAAAAAAACTAACAGAGCAACTTAAAAAGGAAAAAAATGCAAGAATGCAAATTTTTCACATTGAATCTGTACAACCTACAAAGAAGGAGAAAACAGATCCACTGGAAAAATACATGATTCAGGCCCACTCAGGTATTTCAGAACTGTTGGCAGCTGAAATGGAGAGAGAGAAAGAGCTGTTTGGCAACCGACACTGAGAAATTGAGACCGATACAGATACCAGAATGAGAGAAGGAAGGTATGATGTTAGTAAATGTACTGTTGAAAGCAACAAAAATTGTTGGAATGGTGGCAAAGACCCACAATTTACTGGCGAAGGTGTTTTCTAAAGAGCATCAACAGCACAATCCCCCCCCAAAACTGATACCTTCTCCCATCATGGAAAGAAAAACAGAAACCTTTGACAATGTGACTAAATCATTCAGCATTTTGATTAGTGTGATACAAAAACAGGATATAACACTGGATGGGAAGTTTGAAAATTGAGAGAATCAAATCAAAGCACATGAGTTGTCAACTCAGAGAAACAAAAAAAATACTTTAAAATATTAAAAAAGAAAATAAAGAATTGAAAGCCAAATTAGAGACTACGAGCTCAATTCTCAAAGGAGTTAGAATAATGCATGCCCGGCACATAGGGTTTGTGGCATTCCCTGGCCAGCAATCGGGATTCTCAATCCTGTGCGCTACATGCCAGAAGCTAGACCAGCGTTTGCTGGTCTAACTTTGCAGTCCTTTTAATGGGGTTTGCACCACATATTTGGCACAAGCCACTGCAAATGGGGTACAGTGTGGCAAATGCATGTAACCTTTGTGAACTGGGCGTATGGTGCAGCAATGTGTTTGGGGCAGCACAGGGTTTGACGCAGGGCTTATGAAAGTCCTGAATCAACCTTTAAGAATTAAGCCCTGCATCTGCTCTTGCAGCAATGTTAATGAGGGAATCAGTAGTCACAGCTCGAAAAATAGAAACAATATAGAAAATAATTAATGTTTTTTGAATGTATGCTTTGTGTGGTTCCTTCTTTAGAGATGCAAGTAAGAGACATAGGTAATAAATACCTGGACCCTCATTAAACAATTTATGATTGAGCAAATGAATTTTCCCTAATCGCTACAGTCCCAATATAGTGCAGGCTTTCAGCATACCAACAAAAAGACTACAAGTTGAAACCTTTGCCAGCCCTTCAAAACCTACTACAGTAATAATAATGTTCTCCTTATTCAGAGACAGAGAACTACTAATAAAATCAGCCCAAATGAAGGGTGCTTTTTCTTTCAAAGGGGAAAAGGTGTTCATCTATCCAGATATGCCTCTGACTACACAGCTAAGAAGACAAAGGTTTTTGGCTTTTCGAGAAGAGACTGAAGACTTAGTAGGTCAGTTATTTGTGCAATATCCATGGAAAGCAAAGATTGTACTTGGACATATTAAATGAATCTTTTATGACAAAGAACAAATAAAATGCCTTTTGACACAAGAACAAGTAACAAAAGCTAGTGATTCTTTCACCTCCAGCGAATCTGAATTAAGCAAGATTTTGAGCACTAACTCAATTACTTTGGATATATCTCAAAAGAGCGGGACATTACTCAGATTTAGATGCCACCAAAAATACAAGAAGATATTAACCCCACAATTTGGAAAATAAAAAAGAGGTTCCTAATGTGACTGTATCGGAGAACACTGAAGATTTTCTAAGCATCAGAAACCCTCTGATTTAATGGATGTTCTACTGACCCCCCAATACATTTGTTTATTCTTAATGCAAGTTAATATTTGGACTGAGCTACCATGACTTTACGTCCTCATGTGTCTTTATACTTCTGAATTTTAGTTTTAAAAATGGTAGATATCTAATTATAATAATTGAGTTTACCAATTAACTAATACTTAGATTTATTTTCAATGCTAAATAATCTGTTTTCTTTTATACTTTGTTTTAGTGGTTGACTCTTTTTTATTCTTTCTTCTGTCTTCTCATGTAATGGCATCTACTCATTTGTTTTTGAGTAGTAACAGTGAGGTAACAGATAATTGTGCTGCCCCAAGGGGACATTTTTCTTTAATTTCTAGAGATAGTAAAGATAATGCATTTCTTGTGCCTTCATTTCTAGAAATTGATGTTTTGTTATCTACTTGAAATTGGATCTCTGCTACCCTAATCTGTGGGACCTAACTGGCACATAAAATAAGTAAGTTCATTTAAGAGAAATATTTGTATTGTAGTTTACGCTTTGTAATTCTGAAGCTTATCATACTTTTTTCTATGTAATGTGCCATTGATACTATCAAACACATTTTTGCACAGAAATGTGAACAATCTATAAACAATTTAAAAGAAAAGATTCATACTGTAAAGGAATTAGGATGGTGCTACCTCATGTTTCTTTCTTTTTCCAGTAAAGGTTTTTATCCTCCTTTGGCTGACTGGGTGGCTGTTCAGCCATGTTTCCAGGTGTTGTCAGCCAACTGGCTACCTCTCTTCATCTGGGAGGGGTATTCCCCTAAGGATTTCCCCCTGCAGTGGGGGCAGAAGGAGGCATCCTGTCACTGGGACTCTCATTCAGAAGCCCTCTCACTTAACCAATGGAGTGGTAGGGCAGACCGCAGCACCTACAGCAGGATTTCAAGAAGCCAGGTCCCCTCCCATTTTCCTCCTATTTTTCTCCCACAGTCTCAGAACTGCACAGAAGTGCATGTGCGTGAGGTGTACAAACACTCTGGAACCACTGCTTCCTTCCACCCACCCAGATTTCCATCTGGCCCCCTGTAGCATTGGTGCTACTGCCAGGCCTCCATCTGGTGGCAGACAAGAGCGGGGAAGGCAAACCACCCATGCCTGGAAGATGAGAGCTGCCTGTCAGCCACTCACCTGATCTCACAGCCCCCCCCCACAGCCCCTGGCAACCCAAGCTCACTTTAGAACTCAGGTCACTGATGTGGTGCAAGGTAAGACACTTCACAGTGCCTCAGCCCCCTGTGTTACCAGCCATGCTACCATATGCTTCTGATGGCAAACCAACAGCACAGCATTGTACCAAGCTATGTAATTTTTTCATGGTGGGCATGGAACGGGAGTGGGAAGTTTTAAAAACTTCAAAATACTGAGTATTAGTTCAGAAATAAAAGAAAACTAAAAGAAAAATGTATATTTTGATATTTTTGATAGACAAACATTATTGCTGGAAAAGAAATCTGTATGGTTACTAACAAATACTGCTGCTTTAAGCCTCTTTCAAGTAACATCTACTACAGTTACATGATCAGCCAACACTTGCTGAATCTTGTCCACCATTTTAATAATAAGTTCATAGAAATCACAGTGAAAGGAAACAGTGCATCCAAAGTGTTTTCAGAGCCACAAAACTAGAACCGCATGCATTGGTATGAATTCATTTCTTCCCTATGCTTATTTCTAAGGCTGATATTAGGAGGGCTGTGCCGATTTCCTACATTTAGAATTTCATGGAACATGTACACAGAAAAAGAAATGCTTTGTACTTTACAATGACTTTCACCATTGGCAGAGGAGTGGTTCAAAACTGGATGGTCAGCACCATGAAAGTATAATTCTCCCTTGTGATTCACAGATATGCATCGGTGTCATACGATGATGTAACAAAAAGGAACAGTTCTGTTAAAGAATTAATGTAGGCTTCATGGATTTCAATAAATTCAAATAATCTTGGTCCAATTGCATGCTTTATTTTGGCAAATAACTCACATTTTCCTTTGTAAGCCCCCCAACGCTGTTGGGATTACCTGGGGTCACCTCCCACATCCCCAGCTGTCCTCGCCACCACTATTCTCGGGCTCTGGCAAGCTCCTGAATCTTTGTCTGGCCCTGGACATGTTTTCCATTTTGAATGGGGGCCAGAGAAGTGAAGACACGGAACCACTGTGCTGCAGCTGCACAAAAGTGTGAACCAGCGGTCTGCACATGTGCAGTAGTGTATTTCAGTTTTCTTGCCACTGTTGTGGCAAATCAAAAACCTCTCTGGTGCTCCCAGACCTCAAAATGGGTAATTTGGGGTCTGAAGACAGGTAGGAGGTGTAAGAGAAGCCCCAAAAGTTTATGCTTAAAGAGCACCTATGCATGCCAAGGATCTGGGGCTTTAAATATTTATGAGGGCTATGAATATTAATGAGCCTACCTGCTGCCTGGGGGAGGCAGTTATCAGCATCAGCAACAGGCAGGGGAAAGGATGTTGTTTTATAACTGTACAGCTGGATGATAAGGCAAACAGGCTGCTACCGAACTGTAGAGGATTAGATACTAATGTTAAGTTGTTAGGCTGCATGAAACTTTAAAAGTGGGAACTTTGCTGGGGGCTTTGTATACAGCAGCCATACTTTTTGCCTTTAACCCCTGCCACAACCAATAAGAGAGCCAGGATTTTGCAGAGGGCTCTTTGGACTGAAAAAAAGGACTGTTGGGGAAAAAGAAGGACATTTCTTGGCACCCAAAAGAGTAGCCAAGAGGACATCAAGTGAGCCAAATAAATATTAATTTGTTCATTTAGACACTTGCTGCAGCCAGTCAGAAAAGGGAAGTAGAAAAATGGATTTAAGAGGCTAGTTGCCCACCAGAAGGAGAGTCTTAAGAGATCTACCAGAAAGTTCAGATGGAGAGACTGCTTTGGGCTTGCTAGCCCTAAAGGCCTGCCTGTTTGCTCAAAGGCCTTGTCTGGCCCCAGGATTGGACAAGCTGCAGAGTCCTGGAGAAGTAAACAGCCCCTGGGAAAAGAACTGGGCTGTGTGAGAGATTCCCAGGGTGAGACATGAAACTGTGGCTATGTGAATTTGCTGCTGAGGATTTGGGAGTTGCTGCAGAGATTTGAACGCACAGCTGGGACAAGAAAGTTATATTCTGCAGCCAGTGTGAAAACCTGGAAATCACTGCAGTGAAAGAGAACTGACTGTCCTGTAGTGCAGAAAGAACCATCGGAGTTGGCAGCTAGAAAGCAGAGACTGTAAAGGTTGCAGCCTAAAACCACAGTGTCTGCAAATGAATATAAGGTGACATACAAACTGTTTCCACCCAGTTGTGTAAGTGCATTAGAGACTGCTTTTGCTGCAAGCTGGAGCACTGACAGTGCTGGGGCTAGAGACTGTGCAAAGCCCAGCTTCTTTACAGCAGTGGTGGAGAAACGTGTGTGCCAGCCATCAGTCTGGGGAACCACCAGCTGGCTTTGTACCCAGGCTGAAGAGAAGACCACCGGGGAGGAGAACATCATGAGTCCTGCCAGGTGAACACCTCATACAAAAGCTCTGGGGGTGGTGAAGACTGGAAAGGTCACGAAGGTGAAGACCAGTGTTCTTCACTTCTTCTGCTATCTGCAGTTGTGGAGCACCAACAACTCCTGATACCAGCACAGTACTGTGAAACAAGTATCTGCAAAACCCCCTTTGAATTGTTGAACTATAAGTATCCTGGACTGCAGCTTTGGGGAAGTCTTTCTTTAACTAGCTAGCTAGTAAGAATTAAGGGGTTAATTCCTGGGCAGGGCTGCACCAATTTTAAAAACTGCACCCAGGCAGAAAAGTAAGGTTTTGCATTGGTTGCTACTGTTGAGAGTGTTTGGGCCCCAATGAAAGATCCCCAGGGCTCGATTCTCAAGCACATAAATTGACATAAGTTGCCTGTGTCAAACATAAATGGTGCAAGTGGCACCTTACTAACATACTAAAATGTCAGCAGAATAGGCCTCGTGCCTGCTCGATAGTCAGCACCCATACTGGGCACCCATTTTGCTGTCCCCCCACCTCCTTGGGTTTCCCCATCCCCTTTCCAGAGTATTTCCCCAGTACTGGACTTCCTCAGCTTCACCCTTCCCCTATACCTGTATCTGCCCCTCTTGAACCCCTCCACAGTATCAGCCTCCACCAGTACCTTGGGCAGCATATTCCATGGTTCCACCACTCTTTCCATGAAGTAACACCTCCTCCTCTCCCTCCTGAGTCTCCCCTACTCCAGCTTCCACACATGTCCTCTGGTTGCCCTCCCTTTTTATTTAGAACACCCCATCCGAGCCTCCCTTATTAATCCTCTTTATGTACTTAAACACCTCTATCATGTTCCCCCTGTCCTTCCTCTCCTCCAGGGTGTACATGTTGAGCTCCTCAAGCCTCTCCCTGTAGATCTTTTCCCCCATGCCCCAGATCATCTTAGTTGCCCTCCACTGGACCTTCTCCAGGAGTGCAATGTCCCTTTTTAGGTGCAGCCTCCAGAACTGCATGCAGTACTCGAGGTGTGTCCTAACCAGGCAGTTTTACAGAGGGAGGATCACTTCCCTCCTTCTGGAGGTAACCCTCCTAGCAATGTATCCCAGCATCCTATTGAGCTTGGCCGCTGCCCTCCTACAAGTCTCAGAATTGTTTATTTTAACATCCACCACCACCCCCAGATCCCTCTTGCCTTTTTAGACTTGTAGTGTGTCTCACCCCAAGGTGTACACTTGGCCTGGGTTTCTGGCCCCCAGGTACAGAACCCTGCATATCCCCGCACTGAACTTCAGACCCCACTTACTCGACCACCTCTCCAGAGCCTCCAGATCCTCCTGCAGGGCCATTCTCCCCTCCTCCCCATCCACCACCACTCCCAGCTTCGAGTCATCCACAAAAATGCTCATTCCACTCCTGATACTCTTCCTTATGTCAGAGACATAGGCTTTAAACAAGACCTTGCATCAACAAATGAGCCCTGAGCTATTCACAAAAGCAGCCAGCGTCAAATGCAGGCTACATGCACCAAGGGGGACTTGCGCCAGCCTTGCCCCACAAAATGGGCTGTGGCATGGTGCTAATGAGCTTGTGGCAGAAGCAGGCTGCCATATTCCCAAAAGTGGGATTCACAAAACTCTCCCAGAGGGAGAATTTCTAAGTACCCATAAAACCAGCCCTACTTAGAAATTCTCCCTCTGGGAGAGTGTAGCACCTTCTGGCACCCTGTCCGGCTCAGTGTACTTTTCCCATACGAAAATGTTAAATAAAGATGTTCTGCGGTCCTGCACCCCAAGCCCTGATCCCCCCCTTACATGGGGTATATAGCCCTGGTGATCTAGTGACTCCCCTCCCCGATCCCTGATGTCACCAATGTTTACAATTATGAAAAAGACCCCATTCCTGGTGGTCTAGTAGCTCCTCTCCCCTATCCCCAGTGTCGCCTGTATTTACACTTATAAAAACAAAATGACCCTGGTGGTCTAGTGGCCCCCCTTCCCTGATCCCCAATGTCACCTGCATTTACAAATATGCAATAAACCCTGTTCCTGGTGGTCTGGTGGCCCCCTACCCCAGCAGGTAGTGCTCACCACCCCACTCTCCCCCAGTCCCAAAACACAGCCGGCGGCTGACAAAGACCTCCACTCACTTCTGCATCGGGCCGACTTAACGCCAGTGAGCATGTGTTGTAGTGTACAGCACTCATTGAATTACTGTCATTCAATGAGCGCTGTACATTATTCAGTATGTGCTCACTGACAATTCAGTCAGCAGCCAGTCACGGAGGTGACAGGAGGGCTGTTCCGGTCACCGGTTGTATTTTGGGATGGGGAGGGGTGGTAAGCACTACCTGCTGGGTGCAGAGGTTGGGGCCACTAGACCAATAGGAACAGGGTTTATTTCAGATTTGTAAATATGGGCAACATTGAGGATCGGGAATGGGGGGCCATTAGACCACCAGGAACGGGTGTTTTTCATAACTGTAACTACAAGCAACATTGGGGATCGGGGGACCTCTAGAACACCAGGGAAGGGGTCTTTATTTCCTTTTGACTTAGCCGCAGGAGCCTGTGGCACACCATACCTGTGCACCTTTTGTTTGTCACATGGACAGTATTGCTGCAAGTGGGGAGATTTAGGTGCCGGGACCCATCCTGTACCAGAATCTGGTACAGGGTCCCTGGTGCACTGTTTGCCACAGCCTGCTTCATGAATTGAGCCCCTAATGTCTTCTTCACAGCAGGGTGGTGCCCACCCAGGGGACTTCATAGACAGTTGGGGAAGTTGCCATTTGAGAAGCCAGGTGCACCTGCAGGTGGGAGGTGGTGACTGTGAGGGGCAACAGTGTTTCACACAGTTGTTAATGGTGTGCTATTTTTCTCCCTTTCTTCTCCCCTTCCCACCAAAAGAAAAACTGTTTATTGTTAATGTTACATAGTAGTACTGTGACACACTGTGAAAAGGGGGGACTGTTATTGTGTGGGGAAGGTAAGATGGTGGCAGTTACTGTATTTTCCTGGGGGGTGTTAACCTGCAATTCATCCAGAGGTATTCCCTATCACTACCCCAGGTGGAGGCACCACGTGCACATATTGTTCCAGTACCACTTGTCTGCCACAGAACCAATGCTGACCCACTCAAGGTGTGTCCAGGGAAGACTCAGGGGGCCTTGAAAACAGCCAAGGTGAGTAAGAGGGGCTGCTACACCTTCATGAAGGGACTTGCACACAAGTGTAAATAATAAAGTAACTGCACAAAAATGTGCATTGTTTTCAAAGTAAAGTGATGAGCGCGCATTTTACTTTTTAAAATAAAGTGACTATCCTAGAAATGCACATTGCTACATTCTAAAAGAATGACTTTTTCATGGCAGTGATATTTATATTGCAATGTTTGATTAAGTACTGTAAATTGACAAACATTCAATATCGGATTTTGTTAGATCATGACTACAGCAAAACTTAGTATTTTACATTTCAGAATAAAGTGACTTCACTTGTGCATTTTACATTTAAAGAGACTACTGTAACATTTTTGATCTTAACACTCATCTGAAGTCACACACACAGCACCAGTGCTGTTTTGCACTGCCCAAAAGTGCATTTTTTAAGATTTCTTGCATCCTTACAATGCCCACGAGAGAACAAATAAGTAAGCATTAATACACAACAAAGGAGGGCTCTACTAGGTAATTAATGCCTGGTTGGGGGATTTGGGCCATGGGGCCAAAGGCCAAGTGCCTCCAACCACCAAACAGGCATTAATTCCCTAGTAGAGCCCTTCTTTGGAGTGGATTAATGTGCTTGTAACATGGCAAGTGTAATATAAGTATTGTTTCAATAGTGTTTAAGTTAGAATGAAAGAAAGATGAGGAAAAAGAGTAATTTTACTTGACAAACCATGATTCACCTCTGTCCATTTGAAATGCTATATAGATCTGGAAATGTGTGTGTGAGCATGTTGCACAGTGGACATACACTAATGTAGTGCCTGACAATTTATAACACGTAGTAACTTTACATTAAGCTGGAAAACAGAGATAAACATCAAGATTTGCAACTTGTAATACACAGTTCTTATGTTTTGCCCTCTGTTGCTACATCACAGTCATGCTTCAGAGTACTGCATCATGGGAGAAATGTACATTTGCATATTTAACTACGCCCCAAAAAATATGGTGACAGAAAGTTATAGACTACTGATTTTAGCACTGTACTGATTTCCTTTCCGAAAAGTAACTTTGCCATGCCTACTTGCACTGTTGTCTGGATGATGTCTGCTTTTTACGTGATGTGATTTCGCATTGGGTACGGTTACCACTTGAGTCCCCGAGGTCCATTGGGTGGGGTGGGGAAATAATGGTGTGCTGACAAAGCAACACAAACAGCATTGAGAGGAGGTTTAATCACCTCGGCGGTGGGTGTGAAGGAGATAATCCAAGAGAGCAGTGAGCAGAGGTTTCATCAGTTCGGTCCTGACCATGATCCAAATGAGCTTGCTCAGGTCGGGCACGAGCACGGTCCCAATGGTAGTTTAATGATTTCTGTGGCATGACCCTGATACCAGTCATGGTCTAATTCTTTCTTTAGCTACTTCACTACCGTGCATTAATTAAATTAAAAGGTCACCCTAAACTCATTATCTGCATTTGTTACAGACCACCATCTGCTGAACTTCTCTATACCTCTAATCTAATTAATACTATAACAGATATGATTCATAAGGGTGACACTCTTGTCCTGGGGGACTTCAATATGTCTGGTATTAGCTGGGACTGTCTATCTGCCAAAACAGAACAAGAACAATTACTTACAACGATATGCATGGATCTTGGTCTAGAGTAGTTAGTATGTCAATCTACTAGGGGGAACAACATTCTTGATCTAGACATTACAAATGTAGAAAACAAAATTTCTGACATAAACATCTTAGCTCCCATTGGCAGCAGTGATCACAACTCAGTTCATCTTAGTATTAATATCAAAAGCCCCAAACCTTCTATTAACACAACTTTTAAAGATTATAATAAAGCTAACTTCGAGTTAATAAATAATAAAATAAATGAAACAAACTGGGGAGAAATATTTAAGGACAAGTCTATCAATAATGCATGGGAAGAACTAAAACATTTCATTTACTATTTGGAGGAACAATATATCCTACCAAAATTAAATATAACAAAAAAGGTAACATTCCTATTTGCATCACAAAGTCAATTAGTAAACTAATCAAAAGAAAAGAATGTCTCTTTAAGAAACTCAAAAGAAACTTCATCCCAAGTACCATGCAGAGATACAAAAGTGCTGTTTCACTACTCAAAATGGCAATCAAACAGGCCAAACTGAAACTAGAATTTAATTTGGCACACTCTAAAGCCAACCCTATATCTTTTTTTTCATATATCAATAGCAAAAAGGGTAACTCCAGAATAATAGGACCACTACCGGAAAATGGAACCAGCATTAAAACAGATCTTGCAATCCCATTTCAACAAATATTTCTGTTTTGTCTTTAATATAACTGATTCAAGTCCCACGATACTTGAAAATAATTCCACTATTTCCCTTTTTGACTCTGTAGATATCTTGTATATTCACTCTTCTCTAAAAAAATCCACAAGTCTTGGTCCTGATAATATTCATCCGAGATTCTTGCTAGAAACTTCAAATTCATTGGTAATACCTCTCACAATTTTCAACAAATCATTAGCAGAGAATTAGATTCCTAATGACTGGCATAGTGCTATTGTAACTCCCATTTACAAAAAAGGAAATAAGTCTAATGTCCTGAACTACCGGCCAATTAGCTTGACGTCCATTATCAGGAAAGTCACGGAATGGTTAGTTAAAATCCTATTTGAGAAGGAAATGCAGAAGCTGGGCATCCAAGATATATCCCAACATGGTTTCAAGCCTGGACATTCATGCATGACAAATCTCCATTCATTTTACAACAATATAAGCAGGCACCTGGACAACAACATTCCCTCAGAGGTTATTTTACTTGACTACGGTAAAGCCTTTGATAGGGTTTCTCACTCTCTATTAATTGACAGACTTTAAACACTTGGTTTTTCCCCATTTTGGTTAACTGGATTTCATGGTGGCTGCACAATAGGACCCAGTCAGTAAGAATTAATGGTGTCCTGTCCGACACATGTCGAGTTACTAGCAGAGTACTTCAGGGCTTGGTATTGGGGCCTGCACTTTTCGGTATTTTTATTAGCGATATGGATCTTAAGTCGGACAACTACATCACCAAATTTGCAGATGACACAAAATTGGGAGGTAGGGTCGACACAACATCAAACAGAAAGTTACTGGAAAATGACCTCAAACACATAGAAACATGGGCACAGCCTAACTCCATGGGCTTCAATATTGACAAATGTACTGTTCTCCACTTTGAAAATAAAAACCCACAAAATAATTACTATTTGAATAACACGATTTTTAAATCAACAACTAGTAAAAGAGATTTAGGTATCCTCATAAATAATAAACTATCCTCTAATAATCACTGCAACAAAGTGGCAAGAACAGCTAACATCAAACTTAATAGGTTAACAAAACATTCATTAGCAAATCCAAACACTGCCTAGTGCCACTATACAGGGCCTATATTTGACCAAATTTAGACTATGGATCTCCCTTCTGGTGTCCATATCTGAAAGATGATATTAATTGTTTAATGCAAATCCAAAGACGGCTTACCAAAATGATCCCTAGACTTAAAACCCAAAACTATGACATATGACTTAAAGAAACAGGACTGTATCTCCTCAACCCATGAAGACAAAGGGGTGATATTCTTCTCACTTACACATTACTAAAAACCCCTGTACTAATGAAACAATGTGGGCTATTACTAGCCAATAAACATACAGTAGGTACTGTAGATTGCATAATCAGCAGCTCCAAGTAGAGTGGGCAAACACCAACAAATGTGACACTTTTTTCTGCATAAGAGCATCCAGATATTGGCATTCATTACCACAGGAACTGATTAACATTCCAAACTTCAAAACCTTTAAAACAAAACAAGACATATGGGTAAATTCAGTATACTCTGAAAAACTATCCACTATTGTGGGGGGGGGGACAATCATAATGGTCCTTGAGCCTTCTTTTGTCCCACTAAAAAATCCAGTAAATTACTAGCGGCATTACTAAGGAATTAATACCCGTTTCATTTTGTGTCACGTGTTGAGTTTCAGCCAGTGAAATTTTTGTATTCCAGTATCACATTTATTGCCATGTTACAAACATTTTTGTGAGGGGCAGTGCTATTTGCCATCAAAAACATGTGCTAGCACCATTGCAATATATCCACCATGTCAACCCAGTATTTACAGTCAAAAGGTACTCTGAATGGATGGGTTCTTGAAACATTACAAGCAGCAGCTATCTTTAATGACTTGAGTTAATTACAGAAAGTTAAAAAAGCCACTTTTTTAAGTATCTGATGGAATTAAAGATATTGATTGAGAATCATAGGAGGTCAGAAATACATTTTTGTCAAAAAAACCCAAAAAACTATGTGATGAAATTTTCTGCTGACATGTAAATACTGCTGCTTTCAGCTAAGATAAAACATAAAATAAACATGCACCAAACTAACCCAAACAGCTTAGCAGAAAATGGGACACAAAAAGCTGAACTGAAGGTAACTTTTTCCAGTTGTGAAAACTGCATTGCATAGTAGAGTCCTTTCTCCAAGGCAGGACACAAAGAGGGTCAAGGGGAGTTTTTCCTCTGGCCTGTTACCCTGTCCTGTGGAGTACCCCAAGACTCTGTCCTGTCCCCCATGTTATTCGCAGTGTATACACTTCCAATTAGTGAGGTCATAAGATGGTATGGTCTGGGGTTTCATTGTTACGCCAACAACACCCAGTTCTACCTGTCTTTCACACCTGGAAGAGTGGATGCTGTCAACATGGTAAATAGGTGCTTGTCTGAGATCTGGACTTGGATGTCATTGAACTGGCTGAGACTCAACATGGGAAAGACCGAAGTGTTAGAGGTTGAGCCGGGTTGGAGGAGGGGGATGGGGGTCTCTGGTGAGGACTTGGGGCTATTTATTGGCTCCGCCAAACTGGAGGCCTCCATTAAGGTGAGGAATTTGGGTGTCCTTCTGGACAGTGATCTGACAGTTGATGCTCAAGTGTTGGTAGCTATCCAGAATGGTTTTTACCATCTTTGGAACATTGCCCAAATTAAATCCCTTATCACCTCGGAGGACTGGGTACTCTGATACATGTGTTTGTCACCTCGAGGCTTGACTATTGCATTGCCCTCTACCTCAGAGTTGGGGGGTACAATGTGGCACCTGCAGCTTTTGCAGAATGCTGTGGCCCAGCTGTTGACAGGCTTTCTGCGGTCCTGTCTTATTACCCCAGTGCTGTGTGAACTGCATTGGTTGCTGGTGCACTGGCGTATCTCCTTTAAAATAGGTGTTTTATCCTATGAGGCCCTGCGTGGATTGGGTTCAGGCTACCTGAGGGATTGTCTGTTTCCCTACACCCCATGATGCTTTCTTCATTCTGTGAGGGAGTTCTTTCTAGAGGTTCCCAGAGCAAGGCAAAAATCATCTGGGTATCAGGCCTTTGCTGTGGCAGCTCTGATCCTGTGGAATTCCTTGCCCGGTGACCTTCGCGAGGCTCCCTCTCTGGAAATCTTCAAGAAACAATGAAATCACTATTTTTTCCAGCAAGCTTTTGGGTTGAAACCTGATTGACATTTATTTGCAAGGAGCCCTTAAGGAACCCTTGATGCAACAAAGAGATATATTGGGGAATCTGTCCTTGTATAGGAAGTTTTATATACTCTGGATGTTTCCTGCTTGCAAATAAAACATGCTGAACTTCATTTCAATCTCTCAGTCTGTGTGCACCAACTTTTTATTTCTTCTCCTTGTTGGAGACCAACGCATGCTGAATGGTTGTCTTGATCCATGGTTAGCATGTGCACATCACTGTTTTTTTCTTTTTAATAATATGGCCACTTCTTTAAATAACAAACTCTGGTCAGAGCAACAATGGTTACTAATGCACCAGTATTGATATAATATTGTAACCACACCCTGGATTTGCAGTTTTGTCACAGGCAAGAGCTAGGTGGTATGTATGGGGGGGCACCTCCAGGATCATGAGTGTGAAAAGTGGAGCCCCTCAAAGATCTATACTGGGACCAGTTTTGTTCCCCTCTTTGTAGACTCCCTCCCTATGGACTGTAAGGGATGTCACATGCATCAGTATGCAGATTATCTGATTCGTTTTCACAGTGCCAAGACCCCGGCTGAACTATGAGCTACCCCCACAAGGAAGTTTAATGCTGCCCAGCGGTGGTTCACCTCAGATAGACTCCTACTCAATGCCAAGAAGACAAAGTTGATGCTTTTCAGGTCCAAACCCAGGTTCCCCAAATGGCCTGTGGGCACTGGCCCTTCCAACCCCTCGAACATCCTGTCACTTGATGGGACCCCACTGGAATAAGTAACTGCTTTTAAATACCTAAGGGTCACACTTAACCCCCTTCCTTACCTTCTCAGATTATATTGAGCTCACAGTTAGGAAAGTGAATCAGCAACTGGGTGTCTGTTTCTGGCTAAAGTACTTCATGACCCCTGAAGCCTGCTTAGCCATAGCCCAGAGTATGCTGCTCCCACTTCTGGACTACTGCTCCCCTATCTAGACCCAAATCTCGGTTTCCAACCTGTCCAGACTCAACACAACTTAAAACAACATCTGCATGTTTGCTTCATTGGCCTCTTACACTGCTTACCATTGCTCCCTCTACCAGACTCTTGGCTGGCTGGCCCCACAGGCCTGCCATGAATACCTACTAGGCAGCTTAGTTGACCGATCCATTTGGGAGAAAGAGTCCTCCCCACTGTCAGTCCCCCTCAGGACCAAGCCTGGTCCCCATATCCTCAGGTCCTCCTCACACCTTCTTCTAGGGCATCCATAGGCTGTCACCTGTATGGGTCAAAAATCCTTCTCCATTGCAGCTCCAGGTGTTGGAATGACTTGTCAATTTCCCTCCGCTCTCTAGACTCAAATTCCATTTTTCAAATCCACTATAAAATTTCCCTTTTAGCTACCTCTGTCATAAAGTGCATCTCCAATACAGAAATCAGGAAGTGTTCTCTGTCCTTCCTCTGAAAGCCCAGTTGTACACTTTGTTGTATTTTCTGTTTACTGTGTACATATTTTTTATTGGTAGTCCGTTGATGTGCCGACTGATTTCTGGTGCGGCGATGATGTCGCCAGAATGTTGGTGCAGTCTGTCTGGGTTACCTTGGTTTCTTGGCATCAGGCAATAAGGGCAATCCACTGTTTCACCCCTCTTGCCACTGGGGTGTGACCCAGAGTTGGCTATTTAAATAAATAGGGAGTGCAGGGGGCATAGCCCCCCCATGAGGGACATAGCTCCTACTGCTCGACAGAGAATTGTCAGAACGCAGTGGCTGGTGTCAGCGCATTGCTTGTGCTATCATTTATATCACTGAAACAGATGTCGCTGTGGAATGGGTGAACCTATATTATTTATTTCTGGGAGTAACTCGTCTAACCTTGCCATGCTAATTGTATGTTTCTATTGGTACTTCTGTAATTATTGGTTGGGAATTAGCATGCACCCCTGAATGGATAATTGATTGTATTATACCATGCTATTCATCACTTGTCATGTATATATTTTTACCGTTCTCTAGTATGTAATATCTTGACAGCCCAGGTCATGCCTGAAGGTGGTCTCTGGGACCAGTGTACACTCCTGGTTAAAATAAATAAATAAATAAATATATGGTACAAGACAGAATATGGGCACATTCCTATGCAATGCATGTAGACAACTTTACAAAAGATGAAATAAAAAGATGGGTAGAACTTGCCCATGCTGTGTGGTCCCACCTGCCCTATTACACACACACACACACACACACACAATTCTGTCTCCTTTAGATTTCCTGTACTGGATTGTATTATGGGAGACATGGCCATGGGGGGGCATGCTACAAAGTGACATGCTTTCCCTTACCTCTCGACACACACACACACACACACACACACACTCACTCACATTTACCCTGTATCGACACTAAGTCATTGGGCTGTATAGGGCCCAATGGGCAGACTTGAAGGACCGTTGGTCTTTTTCCAACATCACTATCTATCAGCAGTTTGTTACAACCAGTGTGTTTCCTTGGCTAGTGTAGATGGGCACAGCAAGTAATGGAAAATGCATCTGTGCTAGTAAATAGATACCATGTTTTTGTGGTTTATGTATGCTGCCATGTGGAGGTTCTAGCTGGGAGAGAAGAGAAGGTGACTGGATCCACTAAATGTAAAAGCCACTCCTGCAGTGAAATGTGCAAGTGTTTTGAGGGGAAATAGTTAGATACCAAGGCAGGGAAAGGTTTCTGGTGGCAGAATCACTGATAGAGGAGCACTGCTCTGCAGTTATACTTAGTTGCCCATGAAGGAGAAGTGGAGGCAAGGCGGGACTGGTATCAGTAGGGAGACATCAGGAAACAGTCATCCAGGCAGTAGGTAGGGTTGTTAACTAAGACTCTCCCCACGAGCCTTCCCTTCTAGAACTGAGCTTTCCACATGCCCTTAATTATTCTCCAGTTGTATTTATACCCAGTGTTTGGTGTACACAGTTGGTGCTGCTCTGTGTACATCCTCACCCCCCCCCAACCACAAAACAAGAAGGGTGAAAAATGCACTAAACTGTCGGCCTGTCTCTTTTCCTCAAAAAGCTCTCACCAACTGCTTGTGACAACAGGGGATAGAGGCAGCCAAGAGGAGACCTGGCTTGGTATACTGAGTCCTGGACTAAATGCCAAGGAGAATTAAAATGCCAAAGTTCATTTTTAAAAGATACCACTGGTTGTAGTAGATCCAAGCCCTGCAGAGCATTTCAAAAGGATACCCTTGGGAGATCCACAGAGATAGTAGTAAGCAGCTGCTTCCAAAACAGGAAGGAACTGCTCCCCCACCCACCTCAGGGAATCAGCAGGTTTAGAGCTTTCCTTGCAGGACACACAGGGATGGATCCAGTGAATCATGCATCGTACTTGTCATTTCATTGATCTGAATTGAGGAAGGGATTGGTCTCTAGCTGAAGCAGTGACTTCTGTGTGGGTAGTCTGAGCAAGATGTCCACATGGCTGGTTCGCTCTGCTCTTCGGTTCAATACATAGAAACATAGAAATTAATGGCAGAAAAGGACTGCCAGGCCCATCCAGTCTGCCTATTTTCCCAACCTACTAAAATGCTGCAGATCCTACTTTATCTCTGGCTTCGCCTCCTCTTTCGAACTGCTAGGGTTCCCCTTTGTTTATCCTAAGCAGTTTGGAATTCCACCAACAACTTCGCCTCTACCACTTCTGCTTGGAGGCTGTTCCATGCATCCACCACACTTTCTTTGAAGAAATACTTTCTCATGTTGCCCCTTAGTTTACCCCCTTCCAGTCTCATGGCATGCCCTCTTGTTCTAGAGCATCTTTTCCTCTGAAAGATCCTGCCCTCCTGTACCTTATTTATTTCCTCTAGTTACCTGAAGGTCTTGATCATGTCACCCCCCCTCTCCCTCTTGTCCTCCATGGTATACATATTGAGTTCCTCCAATCTCTCCTCATATGGCCTATGGTGTAGTTCCTGCACCATTTTTGTTGCCCTTCTTTCAACTGCCTCCACCCTGTCTATGTTCTTTCAGAGATGTGGTCTCCTGAACTGCACACAGCACTCCAAATGTGGTCTCACCAATGACCTATACAGTGGCATCACCACCTCTTTTCTTCTGCTGGTGCTACCTCTCCCTATGCACCCTAGCATCCCACTGGCTCTCCCAACTGTCTTAGTACATTATTTAGCCACCTCTAGGTAATCAGATATGATCACCTCTAGATCTCTTTCCTGTTTTGTAGTCTCTAATACCTCTCCCTCCATCATGTAATCTTCCCCATGGTTCCTGCAACCTAAGTACATGATTTTTTGTTTCTTCACATTGAACCTTAGCTGCCACACTCTGGACCATTCCTCCAGTTTAGCTAAGTCACTCCTTATTTTCTCCACTCCTCCTGGACCGTCTACCCTATTGCAGATCTTAGTGTCATCTGCAAAGTGGCATACCAAATTACTTTACTAGTTTTTAATAATTAGCCTTCTATTTGCTTGTAGCTTTGTCAGTAAAAGTTACAGGCTACTTGACTCTGGAAAGCTTGAGTGGTCTGTGTAGCATTTCTACCACAACAGCTTGTCAGCTTGGTGATCTGTCTCTCAGTAACTCACACTTCTGTGGGCTTTTATCCCAGGTATTTATGGACCTTTGGGGGCGTGGTCAGTGTGTCAGCATCATGGAGACCTAAAACCCTAATGGAACTGAGGGGCTTGGTGCATGGAGGCATATCATTGAGCCCTTTCAGAAATAATAAAACTAGGACTAATGATTAAGTAAATTTGGTTTGAGTAAATGTTGAATCATGAAGACTGAAGGAGCAAAGGATATGTACCAGCTCCAGGTGTGGACGTACTGCTGCACTATATGTACCTCTAGGCATTGTCTTTATCACATACAGGTATGTTGACATTGCCAAAGGGTTGGGTCACTATATTGAGAATAGTTAAGAATAATACTACACTTAGTCAAGCATTTTTTTCTTCCTTTTAACCACACAGATGAACATGGCTAATATGACCTCTCTGATGACCTCAAGGCAGAGAAACAGTGTGACAAGGCAGCAGGTAAAGCAAACAGGATGCTGGGATGCATAGGCAGGGGCATCACCAGCAGGAAAAGGGAGGTCATAATTCCACTATACAAGACACTAGTGAGGCCCCATCTGGAGTACAGTGTACAGTTCTGGAGACCTTACCTATGTAAGGACATAGACAGGATAGAGAAGGTTCAGAGGAGGGCAACAAAGATGGTGCATGGATTGCATCACAAGTCCTATGAGGACAGGTTGAAGGAACTGAACATGTACTCCCTGGAGGAGAGAGGGAGGGAGAGGGGATATGATAGAGACATACAAGTATCTTACAGGGAGGAACAAGGTGCAGGAATACACTATTTTTAAGTGAAAAGATGTTCCAGGACTAGAGGGCATGGGATGAAGTTGGAGGAGAGGCGATTCAGAGGAAGCGTGAGTAAGAATTTCTTCACAGAATGGGTGGTGGACAAGTGGAACACCCTGCCAGAGGAAGTGGTGGGGGCTGAAACAATCACGGGATTTAAGAATGCATGGGATAGACATAAAGGAATTCTGGAGGTCAGGGGTAAGGGGCAACAGACTTTTTGGAAAACAAACTGAATTTACAAGCTCAAATGGGCAGACTGTGTGGGCCATAGGCCCTTATCTGCTGACACTGTCTATGTATCTATGTATATATGAAGGATGGAATAATGGGGCCTACAAGTTTGGCCAGAAGGATGAAGAGAGAGGTGCCTTTTGGAGAAATAAAGGGGAACGAAACTCCGTGAAAACACAGACTAGAAACTGTTTTGGAGATTAACAGGAATATATGTTCTAGAGTTCTGTTTGTTCCTTAACCTCTGTAATTGGGCTTTATGATCACTATCATCGCCCAACTTATTTTACACCTATGTGACTCTCTTAAGAGACCCTGCATCCGGAGATACTATTTCATTTATTCAATACGTTCTGACCTTTAACAAAAGAAACAGGCCTGTGGTATGAGTTATACAAATAAAACAATAAAAGTGAGTTAGCCACAGATATGGCTTCAAGGAGGCCAAACATAAAATAAAACCAGCCCATACAATGTATTAAATGCAGGCTACAATTTTGCTAGGCCTTGGTGAAAAGCTTTGAACCTGAACTTTGAATTCACCCAGCAGAAGTTTGAGCTTAAAAGGGGTTCAACTTTAAAAACAAACCCTGTGAATACTATGAACATTTCCCACATGAACATGATAATGTGTATTTTATACTATATGTTTTAATTCTTTTTTCATGTATCCTAACACTGGTTAGAATGCTGTCTCAACAAGTGAAGTATTTTCATTTAAACTCTAAATGCTTTGTGTCATACCAGACAGTATTCCAGCATCTAAGAGTCTGCTGCATCATATATAATTATCTACCTGATACACATTGCATTAGAATTGCATGGTAAACCACAAGGCATGGCTTCTTTAATAAATAGGTGGGCCCAGAGAGGATTTAATTTGTAATCCAGAATGTAATGACAGAAGGCAGAAGATAATTGTCATGGAATAGTAAACAACTGTTTTAGATTATCATAAATGTCTAATGTACCTGAACAGTTTCTATGTGCTGCTTCTGTTTGATGCTGACATTTATTTATTATCAAAGAAATCTGTGCAATATTTAAAATTTGCCAGATACTGATTAGGTGAAAAGTTAAACCTGTAGTACAAAAAGATTTTGTTTCTATAATCTCATTAATTACTATATGGGCATCTAAGGTCTCTTGAAATTGGCTAGTGGAAATCCATGGGCATAAGATTACTTAAAAAATGTAGGCTCACATGAACAGGGTCTCCTTGTATAATCTAAAACCCTAACTTTCAGGAACGTTTTATGAGGGTGGCTATTGTGGTTGATAGCCATACGTATGAGGGGGTTCCAAAGTTAATTTTCACAGTTCTGTGCTTTGGATAACAAGTATGAAGGAGTTTTGGTGGAGTAATGTAGTCTATGATGTTTAAGCACAAACAAGGAGAGGACCATATGTTAATTGGAATCTCGATAGCAACTGCACACTGAGCCAGTTCTCCCTTAAAGCCCCTTAGCAGTTAAGGACTTAGTTGGCCTTTTGCATCCCAAAAGGAAGACCTCTCCCTTCTTAGAGGGAGCTCATCTGAGAGTCTGTTTTTGCCATTAGTTGGGGTTTGGGAGACAAATATTTGGAGCTCTACTTAACCTAAAGCTAGTGGCTTTATTTGGTGGAATCCTTAAGTACTGCCACATAATCTTATGACTTAGACCCGCTCTGAAGGGATTCAGAAAACTTTCTACACCTGGCACTGGTGATTTTCCTAGGAATTCCTATTTGAAAGATACCTTTTTTTCCCCCCACCTTTATCCTATTCATTTGGAAATCATTTCCATAGTACTGAAATGATAGATTAAGGATTAATGTAGCCCTTTTAAATATTTTGAACATTAATAAAATTATACTGTGAAGGTGCTGGATGTACTGTATCTCAGACAGCTTGCAGTGAAAAGATCTGCATGTATTTATATAGTCTTTCAAATATTTTAGATCTCTGGCCAACTGTTATTCAACTGAGACTTTAAGGAATGGTGCTCTGAGTGATTATAGAACTGGTTACTTTGTCATAACCCATTTTTGTGAATATGAAACCCATGATGTTTATTTCAAATCTTTTTCCTATAACAACAATAATTAATAAAAGGTGTATTTATCTTGGGATATAACTCATTATGCACAACCTCTGCATCTATATTTAATGCGTTCTATGTATACATGGAGTCAATTTCTCATGTAATTGTTAAAATGTTTTAATATCCTTATATGACAACATCTTCTCCTCTTCCATCATGTTCATGTTATGAAATCTTGCAACAGCCTGCCTGCAAGAGAGTGGGAAGGGAAGGAGATGAAGAAATAGTAAGGAAACTCCACAGTGACTCAATCTTTCTTCAAAGGCTAGCAGAGAGGAGGGAGAGACCAGGAGTTAAACATGGGGGAGGGGGGACAGTAAACAAAAATATACAGACCCTTTACTACACAAAAAATAATTATACCATTGAGAGGAACAGGATATTGCTGTCCCGCCAGCACAGTTGCAAGACATATGCTTGCAATGCTGACTTCCCATGTTTGGGAATGAACCCTGGAGTCAGAGGGCTGGCCAGGTGGAGAAGGACTGAGCAACTCAGTGGCAGCTCTCCTTCTCCATGGGGGAGGGGGGAGTGCCTGGCACATTAGCAGACCCTGGTAGAGGCTGGGGGATCCATGGAGACCGGCGCCGAACATTGTAGGAGGTGGGACAGATGTTGGGTATGCCCATTGACATTACTGCATGTCCTACCTTCAGGGAATAGCATCCACAAAAATCCATCCCCCATCAATGATGCCCTGCCTCAGCCACCACTCCCGTTGTCACCTGTGTCTTTTGGGGGGTGTTCCACACACGTGGCCCAGTCCCGGGGGTAGGCCAAAGCTAAGAGACCATTGTCCATAGGTAGGGGGTGCTTGCCCAGTGGCCCCACCCAGGGGCTAAGCCTGGGCTTGGGGGGCCGGCATGCGGAGTAGGGACTCAGCCGCTTCCTGGAATGGAGCAAGGAGGATCTGGGTCACACAAAAAAAAAAGAGCACTAGGATATTATGATTTCAACTTGCAAACATTGCCTCTGTGTCCTAGATTTAAAAACAAAGAAAGAAAAACCCAACAAAAAGGAATGGTGTGGCTTAGTAATAAATAAGTATCTTTTAGCAGGCCCAGTGGCCCAGAGGTTTGAGGTGCTGGACACCACACCTGCTACTACAACAGCTACCTTGGTTTGAGAGTGACCCTGGGTCATTGTGGGTCTTCCTGGGAGAGAATGACTGCACATCCCAGAGGATGCTCTGGGGAGGGAAAGCTGTCATGCTTCAGTGCAATACTGCTACCTTGGTGACCACAGGTGGCAGTGTTTGCAGAGGGACTTACTGGGTGTGGGACACTGGTAATGATGAACTACATGCTTGCTTGTGAGCTTGCATACAATACTGAAGCTGATGTCAAAGAGGAAAAAACAGGAGGGAAAATCCTGGACAGAGCAATGATGAGAGTTCCAATTCCTTGCAGGTCCCACACCAGCCACAGAGTCCTACCTCTATGAACTTGATCCATTCTCTGGCAAGTAAGGGAGTCTGCTGATCCCACCTCAGGGGGAAGCCGTGGGGGAAGAATGGAGGTAGAAGTAAGTCCCTGGGATGCTAGGTGACAGGACTGTGAGGGTCTGACCAGGATTAAAGGTCCTGTACCACAGGAGCATAAAAAACTTAACAAAAAAAATTAATCTTGTGTTTCAAGCCAAAGATTTTCAGATATTAGTGTATCCTCCAAAAGGTAACTGAATGCACTTTGGAAATATTATAGTGGTGCCACTATAGTTTGCTTGGTTTACTTGGTATGGTAAGATGAAAGAAGGCTGGGGACCATCAAGAGTGTCTCCTAATCCCAGTGGCTGAATTAGTGTTTGTTTCTGTTTAATAACAGATAATCATCAAGCTCTTGCTTGAAACTACTAAATGATGTCTTATCGATTAAATCTTGTGATAGTTTATTCCATAAATGGGCTGAGCACACAGAGAAGAACTTGTTCCTCTTGTTTGTATTAACCTTGGGGATAACCAGTTGTTTATTATGGGATCTCAAATTTGTTGTCCTAGTGTTAAATTCCAGATCACACTGAATCAAGAGGTCTGCATTATTTAATGTGTTAATAGGAGGTCCCTTTCTTCTTCTCCTTTCCTCCAAGCTAAATAGCTCCAGTGTAGTACAGTAAGTCTGTCTTCATAGCTTGTGTACTCCAAGCCCTGTTGCTATTGCTAGTCTCTGTATCCTTTCAATCACGTTAATGTCCTGCTTTAGATATGGATTCCACAATGGTGACCAAAATGAGGGATTACATACATTTTATATGCCAGTAATAGATACTGTTTGTTTCTGGAAACAAATAAGAGTTGAATAGATCTTAGTAGTCTATTTGTTGTTTTAGAAACTTGAATACAATGGTCTGTTGATGACAGCCTGTTGTTTATTATAATGCCTAAGTCTCTGTCCTAGGTCACTGAGTGAAGTTGAACATTGTCTAAATAATACATGTAACTGGGGTTGTTTTTATCGAAATGTAAGACTGTGCACTTATCTGGGTTGAATTTCATTCTGTTGAGGATTGCCCAATCCTGTATGACTTTTATGTCATAGGTGATTATCTGAAATTTATCTAAGGTATCTACCTCATCCCCAGTTCAGTGTGGTCTTCAAATTTAGTTAGTGTTTTTTTGACATTTTGATTCATGTTACTTATAAAAAGACTGAAGAGGGAAGGCCCCAACATGTATTCCTGATGAACCTCACTTCCAAAAATGCTCCATGTGAAAGTTCACCATTAATTTTAACACGTTGGGTTCAATCTGTTAACCAGTGATGTATCCACCTTACTATATCCTGACTAATCCCCATATTGTACATTTTGATAACTAAGAGACTATGGGGAACAGTGTTGAATGTTTTCCCCAAATCTAGCAAGATTGCATTCACTGGTTTCCCATTATCTAGACTTGTAATAGTTTTATTACAAAAGGTGAACAGGTTGGTGGCATGTGGCAGGCCTCATCTAAAACCATGCTGGAAGCTGTCTTCCAAACCCAAGGATTTTACTTCCTGGTCTAAATTAGTTTTATTAATCTTTTGATTGACTTGCTACATAGGGAACTAAGACTGATGGGTCTGTAATCTGAGATGTCATGTTTTATTTCTTTTTTTGTGAATTGGGACCACAACTGCCTCTCTCCAGTCAATTGGAACAACCCCAGATTCAAGTGACTTGCTGAACAATATTGTAAAGAGGTAAGCAAGAACCACTGGCAGCCATCCATGCACTGGTCCAAGTGTGCCCATCAATAGGGCACCAAAATTCAAAATTCGCCACCCCTTCCCTGAGGTCCACCCCCCCGGAGTTAGAATCTTTAGTTGCGGGGTGTGGGGGGCACAGCACCCTGCATAAAAAGCAGGTAGCGAATTTAAATCCTGGCACCCTAATGATGGGTGCACTCGGATGGGTGCATTTCAAGGGTGGAATCAGCCAGAACATTTGTCATGTCCCTTAGAAACCTCGGATGTATGTTGTCAGGATCTGATGAGGTTTTCCCTTTGACATTATGTAGTACAGACATAACCTCAGCTTCTATAAGACGCTGTTTAAAGTTTTTCATAAATTCCAGCTGCTCAATATTTGATGCATTGTAGATTGAGAAATATGATTTGCTGTCTCTTTATCCTCAGTTATAGTAGTACCATTTGATAATAATGGTCTGAATATTGTGGGTAGATTTTTGTTTTTATTTATATATGCATAAAATGTGTAATTGTCCCTTGTGTGAGATAGTTTTAATTCTAATTAACATTTCTCTTTTTTTATCATGCTCTTTAATTTCCTTAATTTGGATTTATATTTGCTTATAGTTGCCTCTGATGGTTCTTTTTTTTGTTTTGCATATGCCTTTTCTTTCTTTTTTTTATTTGCCTCTTAATTGAGTGAGTCAACCTTAGTTAGGGTTGAACAGGGGTTTCTATGTTAAACCTTAAACTTTGCACTTTAATAGGTTCAAAACAGTTCAATGGATTTGCATACAAATTTGTAGGCATGGACTAGGGGTAGATCTCTTAATGTGCCAAGTTTTATATCTTATAAGTCATATATAAGTTATATATAAGTTATATAAGTCAGATCTGTGGATACCGAGAAGCAGATAGTGAAAAAAGTAAAAAAATCATTTTTTGTATTTTTTGTCATCGCCTAGCACCTAGATGGTTTGGAAATTTGATCTGAAATGTTCAGGGTAGAAAAGACTTGGGTCACAATGGCGCCTTTTGATGGTTTGGTGAAAAAAATATTAATCTGCTCCAAAGTTATTCAATTTTAAAATCTCAGTTCTGAGTGTGCTTAGTAAGGTCTTGTGGATAGCTGCTTGGAATGACAAAAGAATTTGGTCCATAGATCCTTTTTTACATGGGTGGGGGTGATCCTTTTCATCAGGAAAGAATCCTTTTTATATGGCTGCAATCTTGTTTCCTTTAAAAAAAATTTCAAAACCCAAACCCACAAAAATTACATCTTACACACACCAACATGTATCTTGCTTTTGGGACTTTTGGTGGATTCTGCACTTAGTTCTTGGAAAAATGACTCTGAAATATGTTTTTTTTAAATTTTAAAATCATTTTTGTGACTCGATTTTCTTTTTCCTTATGGCTATACAAAAAATAAATTTGCCCATACAAAAAAAGGATCCTGTCATACAACAAAAAAATGTGGATGTTCTCATATGAAAAAAGATTTTGGACTTAGTTTTCTTTTTCTGATTTTTTTTTTGTATGAAGGAATTCTTTTTTGTATGCTTTTTTTGTTCATATGAAAAAGGATGCCCTCATATGAAAAAAGATCGTGGACCTAGTTTTACTGTTTTTTTTTTGTATGAAGGAATCCTTTTGTATGTGGCCCTTTGATTTGATATGAAATAGGATCCCTTTATACAAAAAGAAATGTGGACTCGGTATTCAGCTTCTGCAAGTCATAATTCCCTCAATATTTTGAGTTAAGGGACAATCTATATATCAAAACAAAGATCTTAATGAGTACTGTAAGAATAACATAATACCCCCCCAACAATTCAGGGACCATATACAAAAAAATGTAAAGCATGAAAATTCCCATTGGATAACATTGGGAGTTCAATAACCCATACAGTCAAGCAAATAATAAATTGTTTTTTGGCACAAATGGAAGCACAGAGCCCAGAGGGACCTGTGCTCCCACACCACATGGATCTATGTATCCATCTAGGGTTGAAAGTGAGGGCCCTGCACTTCCACAGGCAAATTAATATATTCACGCAGGTTGAGGATATGGTTACACTGTGTCAAAAAGTAAGGAAATTAATTGTAAAAAAATGTATTGATGCACCAGATAGGGTAAAAGCAACAAAAGTAGGGAAATGTGGTGTTAGGGTTGCCAACCCTAACACCTCACTCCCACCCTGCAGGCAGCAACAGGAAAATGCACAATGATTTCACCTCACATGAGTCTTTGCAAATCAGGCATGGGGTGTACCTTGGGGTAGTCAACCCTAATGCTCACCCCTTTTTTGTATACTCAACACATCTCAGCTTATTTGCTGATGGAATGGGGTGAGTGATAGGGTTGATAACTCCAAGGTACATCCCATGCCTGATTTGCAAAGATTCAGGAGAGGTGACACCATAATGCTTTTACCTGTTGCTGCCTGCAGGGTGAGGTGTTAGGGTTGGGAACCTGTGGCCATGTCCTTATCAGGGCATATTTTTTGTGCCAACCAGCACCTCTTCAGTCAGTCAGGACTTACCACACATGAGATACCACTGTGCCAACATTGTGAAACTGCAAAGATGAGCTATAGCCTTCCCCCACTCACAACACTGTCTCTTACTATAGCCATGTTTTACACTGCACAGCATCCTACTATAGGGATCATGGACAAAAACTTGTTTTATGATTTGTCCCTCATTTAAAATATAAAAATATCACCTCTTCTGCTCCTGTTGACAAAGCCACCACTAATCCAGTGAGTGTTCAGTGCATACCCCCATTGAGCTGACAGTGACCAGAAGCCGCACTGTACTGCTGCCAGCTAGATCCTCCCTGTATGCCCAGCATGATTAGGAGACATTCTGTGTATTAGAGATCTCTCCCATTTAAAAGATGCACTCAGTCAGCAAGATGTGCTCTCCTCAGTTACAGCTTCCCTTTCAAGGATGCGGCGAGATAAGCTAAAAGAAAAAGCTGCTTGACTATAGTGGCTGCAGAGGAACAAACTCACTCTCTGTAAAACCAGGAGTTTTCAGACAGTTACAAGATGAAATCTAGTCATCTCAAGCTTTGAACAAAACACAGCTTGATACTTAAATGAAACAAAACATAAAAAAATAAAATAAGTGCGTGGGAGCAGGGGCGCAGAAGGGGGGAGAGACACAGACACCAATGCCCTTTAGTGGTTTTCTTTTACATATGCTCTCATTACAAATATTGTACAAGAACATGAACTATTTTTCTGCATTTTTATTTATATTAATGTACTTTTTAAAACCTATCTGAAATTTTTAAATAACATTTTTTACAGGGGGACCAATTTTATAAGTGGAATAAGACACTCTAAGGTGTGGTTTATGGCCTGATAAGAGCATTTTCCAGGTACTAAAGGCACTCATCACAAATGCCTTATGCTTCATTACACACCTGGGACATGCAGTGGCAGATCCAGGATTTTACAACGTGGAAGTGCTGGGGTGGTGTGCATACATGCTATACAATTTTCAGAATGTTGTTTTAAGCCTTTAAATTGTCTACTATTATCATTTTCATTACATTACTGAAAGAAAATACAAATGTAATCTGTAGTTTTGAATATAAACGTTTATGTAATGAATAAATCAGACTTTCAACAAAGTGAAATGCAGCAGCAACAAGCAAGTATGTTACTGTGGGGGTGTAGCCACACCCTTCACCACCCCAAGATCCAACACTGGAGCATGCTCTTATCAGGCCATAAACCACACCTTATTGTGTCTTATTCCTTACATATCAGTGCATCCTGGAAAAGGCAACTGAATGTGTGTTAAAAGTATATATCATACTGCATCCTTCAAAAGGCAACTGAATATGCTTTAAAAGTTTTCATCATAGTGCATCTTCCAAAAGGCAACTAAATATGCTTTAAAGAGCTGCTGACGCCTCAAAGAAAACTTTGAAAAACATAATAATTAGGTACAATCCAGCTTGCATTCCAAATATTTCTCCTCCCCATCTTTTATTACAAAGGAAATTTGCACAAATACATAATCTTTATCTGTTAGAGTTCATCTGCCTCTATAGCTTACTCCCTACTTCATCATGTCATAATCCTCTGTTGTCACACCACAGTCTGTTGCCATAGAAGTAACTGTGATGCCATAAGCAGTGCATTATATGAACTCAGGTAGGGTGAAAGCAGCAGGAATATATGAACTCTTCAGGAGCCAAGATCCTGTTTTAATACAAATGGTCTCAGTAATAAATAATGGGGAAGAAAAATAGAGAACTAATGTGAAATATAAACTGAACTGTGTCTGTATGTTATGTTTTGTTTAAATTATCATGAAGGTGTCAGCTGCTCTTTAAAGAGAAGTTCCAATATTAAAAAAGGGGTTCTTCAATACAAAAACCTATCATCTTATGCTGGCAACAGTCTTTTTCAAGTAAAAATTGAATATTTTGCAGATGTTCATTATGGGAGGGAAGAGACTGAAAATCATGCCAAACAGACAGACAGACAGATGATTCTTTCCACTAATCTGTCAGCCCCACCCGCACAGTCAGCGATTTTGTGATGTCTGACCAGTGCGAGCATGGGGACATGCCACATACAAATCATTGGAGGAATTTTTCAGAGCTGTTTTAAATATATATCAAAGCAACCTTTGATATAAATGGAAGCCATTGCTCAACTCATAGGGCCTCTATCAGTCAGCGGTGGCTGGCAGGTGGGGGGGAGAGGACTGAGTGTCCCAGAAAACATTCTCCTCCTCCAGGGAGGAAGGGAAGAGTGCTCTGCCATAGCATCACTGCCTAGGTGACCACTGGTGATGATGTGGCTGAAGGACCAGGGAAGGAGGTGCTCCCTGGTGGCAGAAGTAAGGCTTGCTCTGTGTGTGCACATCACACAATCCACTTCACAGAGCATTCAGAGATGTGGGTGAAAAAGGTGAAAAAAGAACATTAACTGGCAGCATGCTGCTCATGGTTCCCCACAGATCCCACACCTACAACAGGGCACACCTGAACGTGGCAACTGGAGGGGGTTTAGGGTACTCCAGGTGGCCCTACCATAGACAGCAAGCTGTGGAGGAACAGGTGGATCCCATGGGGAAGTCCCAGAGACAGCGGGTAATGGGATTGGGGAGACCAGGGAGCTAATGGAGTCAGTCTATGCAGAAGAGGGAAAAGGAGGGGGGAAAAACATGCAACACTTTATTAAAACTTTAAAACTTGTTAATATTTTATTATCAAGGCCAGATGAGAGAGGGAAGATATGAAAGAGACATTTAAGTTTCTAAAAGGAATGAACAAGGTAAACTGCAAGGAACTATTTAGCATACGTAGTGGATCAAGAACATGGGGCACAAGTGGAAACTGATGGGGGGAGGTTCAAAAGTGAAACAAGAACGTTTTATTTTACAGAAATGGTAGAGGAGCTGTGGAATAATGTGCCAGCTGATGTGATGAGTACCAAAGTATCAATGGTTTCAGACACGGCTCAGACAGAGTGAAGGGCTTAGTGGTTGCTCATGGTGGTAGTGGTAGGGTGGGAAGCCTGGCAGTGGGTAGTGTGGGTGAGAACCCTGTATAGACAATAGGTCCCGGGTCTGTTAGGGTTTTATGGGTAGACTGGATGGATCAATAGTCTATTTATGCTGCCATTGTCTTTGTTTCTATGTTATGTCTTTATCTCACTAACCTTAACATTTACGCTACTAAAATATGCAGGTAAATATTAAAATACTGACCAACACATCTTAGTTATGCTGTGCTTTTTTGTTTGCATTCACATGTTTGTTGTGCTGTGCTTTGTAGTTTGCACTGACTTTTTGGGTGTGCTGTATTTTTTTTTGCATTTACTTTTTTATTGTGTTTTGTTTCTGCATTCACATTTTACCTTTGTTGTTCTTTTTTGCCTGCATTCACATTTTAGTTGAGCCAGGCTGTTCTGTTTACAATCACTGTTTGTTTATTTACTGATTTAAACTTAGTTTTTATTAGCCAGGTAAGTGCATTTGACTACTAAATGCCTATTTTCAGGCAAGGCTGGGATGTCAGAACATTTACAAGTTATAGTTAGTTATATCAAAGCGAATGCATTACATTAAGCAAGTGTCACAGGTAGAAAAAATTACTCCAGATGAAATAATGTACATGGAGAATGAATGAAGTACAAAGCAAACTTCGGACTAATATACAGACAGCAAATAAAAATAAGCAGTTGGGGTTAGAAGCAGGGTACATACAATGTAAAAACAAAAGCAAAGACCCAGGACAGTACATAAACAGCAGTTAAAGGGGAAAAGTCATCACTAAGAGCCCCACACGCAAATGTGGGCCTGGTCCCAATTTACACTTTGAGTACAAAAACATTTTTTTAAATGTTTGCTGCAGTTAATAGATTGAATCAGGATGATTTTGATCATTTCCATGCTGTCAACTGATGTAATCTGAAATCCCAGACCCCCCCCTGCAGCTAACAGTTGAGCAGGGTGGCATATCACTGGGAGATTCAGTAGCCCACAGTAGCCCATGTCAGATGAATCTAATCGACTTATTTGACTGAGTGACCAAAGTAATAGACCAGGGAGTGGCTGTGGACATGGCCTACCTAGACTTTAGCAAGGCATTTGACACAGTCCCACACAGAAGATTAATAAACAAATTAGCCAGCCTGGGAGTGGCTTCCAGGGTGGTAGCCTGGGTAAAACACTGGCTGGACAACAGGGTAATAGTAAACAGAGTCCACAGATAAGAAAGGGGGGGTTACTAGTGGGGTACCGCAGGGTTCAGTACTGGGGCTGGTCCTTTTTAATGTCTTTATAAGTGACATTGCAGAGGGACAGGAAGGAAAAAATATGTCTCTTAGCATATGACACAAAGAACTGCAACAGAGTTGATACACAAGGTGGGGTGGAAAGGATGAGAAGGGACTTGGCAAGTTGGAGGGATGATCAAACGTATGGCAGCTTAGATTCAACACAAAGAAGTGCAAAGTTTCATGTAACTGCTCTTGCTTTCAATCACCTTAGCCTGTTTCTCTCCCCTCCTACCTTGACTCCTTAAGCCTCTTCATTCCAGTCTTCTCCCAAGAAATGCTCAGCACTTCCTTCTTTCTCGTTACCTGTATGGTCTACTCTAAATCACTCTCTGTACTCACCTCTTCCCTTGTCCCAATTTTTCTTTTTTTGCACCATCCTCTATCCCTCATTCTAACGACACTACTACTTCCTTACTCTCCTATACCTATCCTGTATGACCACACTTGTGTTACAGCTCTCTTTGCTTTATCCTAACCTAATTTGTCTGTGATCTTGCTCATATTACCTTAGTAATTGTATTGTTTTTCCCTCACAGATTATGAGTTACTCTGTTTTATATTCTTACCTTGCTTGTTATTAATTTACTCCTGCATCATTGTATTCCCCATCCTTGCAAAATGTTCATATTAATGTAATGGCATGTTGTACAATTATGTTATCTCCTATGCTTTGTATACGTCTTGTTGTTTCTGTACCCTCCCGGGTCATGCCTGAAAGTAGTCATTGCCATGGCTAGTGCATCTTTCCCGGTAAACAAAAACTAAATAAAAAGTAATGTACCTGGGAAACAAAAACACAAGGGAAGAGTACACAATGGGAAGGGGGGCTGAGATACTGACAACAACAAAAATATAAAGGGACCTGGGGGTAGTTATATCAGATGACCTAAAGGTTGGCAAGCAATGTGAGAAGGCAGTAAGAAAGGCTAAGAGGATACTGGGATGTATAGGGAGAGACATCACCAGTAGAAAACAGGAAGGTGTTGTCCCTCTGTATGGACAGTTGGTAAGACCACAACTGGAGTACTGCGTGCAGTTCTGGAGACCCCATTTCCTCAAAGACATAGGCATGATGGAGGCTGTCCAGAGGAGGGCAACCAAAATGGTGCAGTGTCTGTGCCAGAAGACATATGAAGAAAGACTAAAGGAGCTTAATATGTATAGCCTCAAGGAAAGGAGGGAGAAGGGGGACATGATAGAAACTTTCAAGTACCTCAGGGTAATCAACAAAGTCCAAGAGGACAGCATCTTTCAGAAAAAGAGATGTGCAAGAACAAGGGGGCACAATTTGAAGATAGAGGGGGATGGCTTAGAGATAACGTGATGAAGTATTTCTTCATGGAGAGGGTTGTAGATGCATGGAACAGTGGGGGAATTCAAGAAAGCATGGGACAGACATAAGGCAATTCTAGTGGGGGGTAGGAGGAAGTACAGTAGGCTGTTGGTTAACTAGGATCTGCAGCTTATCCGTTAGGTAAGGAAATGGGCAGACTAGGTGGGCCAAGCGGTCCTTATCCGGCATTAAATTCTATGCTTCTATGTTTCACAGTTCATGTTGAAGATTTTATGTGCTCAGATTAGATGCTAGCCAGTCCTGCTGTTCTCTCAGGGCTCAGTACTGTCCTCTGTAGCTGTACTTAGCCCAGGGAGGACAGCAAGACCAGCAAACATTAAAGACCACAGCTTATAAAAACGCTGACATGCACTGCAGGGTATTGACTCTCCCATTGCTGCAACCCTCTTCTAATGCTAACTTCAGGAGATTCTGGGATTTGAAATTGCAGACAAATACCTGCTTGGAAGTAATCAATATCAGCTTGATACAAAAAGTAAGCACAAAAAAAAGGTTTTTGCATACAAAGTGCAAATTGGGCCAACCCACATGTGGGTGTGGGGCTCTTAGCGCTGACTGTTCCACTTTAAGAAAAGTCACTTAAGAGCATATTAATGTTTTGAACCGATAACAATGGTAACCATTATGAAACGTTTACACCATCTGTCACTGATGAAGCTCAGCTAGAATAGAACTCCATAGTCAAGGGGCAGCACAGGAGAAGACAATATGGGCCAGCTTAGTTTTTGTTTTACTCAGAGAAGGCAGGCCATAATTGGAAGATTTTAAGGGGTAAGTGTAGCTAGATGGCTAGAAGAGCAAGGTGAGGGAAGAAGAAGACTGTGTATGATACTGAAAATAACACCCAGGGTGAGCTCATGGAGGGATGCAGGAGAAAGCCACCCAAGTCTAAAATACAAAACACAATGGTGGGCTTGGTGATTTGAAACCAGTACAAAATGACAGAATTTATTATATGTTATATCCCACTTCTCTCAAATAGTTTTGGCAGAAAAGACAGCCACCTCATATAGAGGCTTAGGGAGTAGGATACTACAGGCAATAGCTAAATGGGCCTTTGGAATGAGACTATGGCTAGCCTTGTACAAAAGCCCTTACCTGGAATTTACTGATTTACAGATGCCCATGACATGTAGTGAGAAGTCCAGGGATGGATCTAACATTACCTGTAGATAATTAAATAATAATACTGATACTAGTGGGGTTCCATCACTACATAGGGGCAGAGACATGAAATGGGAAGTTTTTAAGTCTTGGGACCAAGCCAAATAGCATAGCTACTGTAGATTTTTATGGAGTTCAGCAGGAGCTTATTTGTAATAAGTTAATTCTGAACCTCCTGGAGGTCAGATGACAGCTAATTACTGACATCAGTTATGTTACCTGAGCTCAGGAAGAGAATAAAGTTGGCCACATAAATGATGGGAGTGCTAGGTAATAGACATTGATGTATGCCATTAATGTGGAAGGAGAAAAGGAGAGGTCCTAGGATAAAGCATTGCTTATCTCCAACCAGGATAGGAGCAGGTTCTGAGAAAGAAGTCCTAAACCTGACCTTTGGGACCTATTGTCCAAGTAGTTTTTGAATGCAACACCATGGAAGAGATTTTAGCTATGCTGTGCTTTCTTGTTTGCGTCCACTTTTAAGTTGTGCTTAGCTTTTGTTTGTATTCACATTTTAGTTGTGCTAATGTCTTTTTGCAGCTGCTGCTGTTTATGTCCCCTTGTCGCTGGTTGGCCCCTTCTGTTTGGCTGCCCCAGCTACATCACCCTGGTGTCCCCCAGGACTTACCTTTACCTCAGAGAATTCCCCCAGAATTTGATACCCTCTGACGGAAGTCACAGAGACATCCCCAAACTCTGCCACAGAATGGAACCAGTGGTTGGAGGTGGTGCCTGAGTCATCAGCTGCAGAGCCTGCGGGCAGCCGACATCATTCAGCTGGTTGGGGTATTTTTCACTTTACTTCCTTCCCCTAGGATGTCAGTGGTGAGGCTACACAAACACATACCATTGCAAGCATGTGTGGCACCAACTGACATCCTTCCACCCACAAGCCACTCCCAATTACACTGTCACCTGTGGTTACCCAGGTGGCAGTATAGCAGCTGAGCTGGCTGCCCTCCCTCCATTGAGGAAAGTGTCTCCAGGAAGACTTGATCCTCTTCATCCCGGCCAGCTCCCGAAGACCTGAGCATTCTTCCAAACTCTGCTCACCATCATCATGAGTGGCAGTGCTACCACTGTGCAGATGGGACAGCTTTCCATTAATATATTCAAATTCATCATTTGTAGATACACTTTACTGTTTCGGTTTGCACTTAATATGTTACTTGCCATTTTCTTTTGGTTGTATTGTACATTTGTTTTGTTTTGTTACTTTTATTTTTGTGGCATGAGGCTTTATATTTGGTTTTGTTGCTTTTCTTGTTGTTGTATGCATGCCATTATTTGGTTTTTGCCTTACTTAACTGCATTTAACTTTTTTGTTTGTGTTTTGTTTAGGTGTTAGTGTGGCTCAGTTGGTGGCACATCCACCTCTGGGACAGGTCATGGGTTCTCCTCCCACATTGGGGTTAGACTCATACCTAAAAATGCTGGCACCCGAGTGCAGTATTGGGAGGGGGTGCTGTACTGTTTGGGTGTGCCGTCCTTTGGATGAGACATTATGCCGAGTTCTCTTCTACCTATCCTAGTGCTGTCCTGGTTGGTGTCTAGGTTGAAATAAAAGAACCCAAGACACTCTTTGCAAAAGAGTAGGTGACTTTCCCTGGTGCCCTTGCTAATATTCCCCTTCTCATAAAACCAATGTTTGTAACTGTCCAGGCTGTGTGTAGATGTTGATGTACGATATGGCTGCCACTACACATTCAGTCACTTAACTACCAGTCTAACATTGCTTTTAAATGCTTTGGGATACATTGTGTATGAAAAGTGCTATATAAATGCTGATTCTTCTTCTTCTTCTTCTTCTTCCTCTTCCTCTTCGTCAGGGCCACCACAGTTAAATCTTCATATTTGTCGAAGGTCCAATATACTAGCCTGCACAGATGACGCCATTTTATAGAATCTCTCTAATGACATTACATCCCTAAACAAAAACACAGATTCAGAGCTCGAATTACACAGAGGTGGCTACTGAATAACAAACTCCTTTTGAACAGAAAGATGACAATGTTTTTTGATAGCAAGCCTAAGCTCTCAAGATACAAGGAAAATCTAGATGGATCAGTTCTGACGATGGTTGAATCTTTCCAGAACATGTGCAAGATCTTGATCAAAGTCTGTCATCTGACACACATAAAGATCTTGTATATCAGCTAATACAACAAAATCTGCATGCTTTGTACCAGATACAAAGCTGTATAGCACACAATAACAAACAAAAATCTCTGTTGCCATGTCAGTTCTGTTACCCACACTCAACTACAAAAAAGGGTCTTTACCAAAATACAGCATCAAAAATGTTCTTTATAATGCAGTCTGTAAACAGTCAGTGGTTAACAGGGAGCACCACTGCAGCTTTTGTCTTAAACTCAACTGGCTAGCACCAGAGGATAGAAACACCCGCAACACCTGCCCCGTGTCCACATGACCCTATTTGCTAGCACTTACCATCCACTACTCCTTGCTTGCCCTTGCATGACTTTCATGCTTGCTTTTGGTCAACTAACTGAATCCTGATGAAAACCCCTTTTAAGAAATCTAATAATGGCCACAGAGCTTTTGCTAATTGTGCAGCAAAAATCTGAAACAAATGCCCACCTGATTTAAGACAAATATCATCCACCAACCTCTTTAAAACTAAAGGTAAAAGTGTATTTAAGAGTTAAAGAGGAATAGTCGGCACTATGAGCCCCACATCCAATCGTGGGGCTGGTCCCAGATTGCACTTTGTGTGCAAAAAAAGCCTGTTTACTGCAATATTATATATTGTATCAGGCTGATTCTGTTGACTGCAAGCTGACATTTGCTGTAACCAGAAATCACAGAATCTCCTGTGGTTGATGTCAGAGCTGGGCTGCAGCAGTGGTAGATTCAATAGTCTGCAGTGTGGTATTGCAGTTCTCCTGGGCTGAGTACAGTCTGTGGCTATACTTAGCCTTGGGAGAACAGACGGACCAGCAAATAATAGATCAGAGCATTGGAAAACTCCAACATTCAATGTAGTCTATTGGCTCTCCCACTGCTGCAGCCCTCCTCTGATGTCAGCTGCATGGGATTATGGGATTTGTAGCTGCAGAAAATGTCAGCTTGGAAGTCACCAAAATTAGCTTGATAAAATTTAATACTGTATACTGCAGCAAAAGTAAGAAAAACATGATTTTGCAAACAAAATGTAAACTGGGACCAGCTCCAGACCTGGGTGTGTGTGTTTTTTTTTAGTGCTGACTGTTCCTATTTAACTTTACCTGAACTTGCTATGCTGACCAATGTCTAGGTGGGTAGTTAAACAACCCATGTCACGTATTAAAGAAGAGTACAGGAAATGTTTTAATTAAAGAAAAAACTCCACAAAGGAAATTAAATCAAAATCATAACATCAGCAGGGAAACAGGCTAGTATCAAAAGAAAAATGACTGAAAAAGAGAAAGTAAACACTCAACATACACAAAAGAAGTTTCAGTGATGTCAGAATACATAATGGACCAGTTCCATTCCTGTTTGTATGATATGAACCAGGCAACTCTGACTAAATCTGTCTTCTGTTCATATTTCCACCAAAACATATTGTATGTTTATATTGAGAAGTTTATGTGTATGTCTAACGATGTATGTTTGTTCAAATTCTGTGTAATTCTTATGAGTTTGTCATTTTGCATCTAGGCTGTATGAATCTTACTCTATTTTCTGAACAGTAACCTCCAACAGGACAACTTTGTTAACTTTTAGGACTGAAAGAGCCCTAGTTATCTCCTGTCAAAAAATAAAGCTTTTTATCTAAGTAAACCAGAGTACATTATACCAGTATTCATGGAAAGTCTTATGGAACAAGGATTGACGTTCTTTACATCATGCGCCCATTAAACAGTGTTTCAAACTATCTATCAGAGCTGGTACCGTCATCTTATCTTGCTGCAGGACAAATCTGCATCTGACTTGCTAAATGAAGAATTTTGCACCAGTGAAGAAACTCCTAATCGTACTTGGATGGTAGTTTTGAAATTTTTGATCAAAGTAAAACAAACAAACAATAAAAAAACAATGCTGTCACACACAAGGTTCATGAAATCAGGTTCCTTCCATCTCTGTGTTAGGTGTCTTCAGAAATGCTGAGCATAACGGCAAGTTAAAATGAATATTGTTGTGTCTTGAATTGAGCTATACATTCTTGCCTAGGGCAGAATCTTTCCAAATCACCTCTAAGTTTATGAATGTCTTTAACTCCTAACCTGCTATGGCAGCTAAGTCAGGTGATATCCCAAAATCTGAGGGCGATTCTTCTATCCAACAACTGGATCACTGTCAGCTGAAAGAATAGCTGTGGGCATTTCTGAAAAGCAGCCTCTGCTTGACAAGACATTATGATTGGATCATATACTAGTTTACAAGAAAAGTACCTCTGCTTGATTTTTTTTAATTGTCTGATTCTGCATATTCTGGACATGAAACATACTTAGCTTTTTTATATTTCTAAGAAGAGTAGGGACATTTTTATTAAAATAAAAAAGAGAAGAGAATAAGGATAGTTATCAAATACAAACTACTTATTTCCTACATAATTACTAATTTCTTATTCCAAACTCTGCACTCTATATTGCTATCGATAGGAGTACTACAATCAGAATTTGCAAAAACATATGCTGTGCAGCGTTTTGATTTGTATGTATAGTGCTAGTGTGCCCTTTCCTTTGCCTGTCAGGAGTTTATTTTCTAAATTAGTCTGCTAGTTTTGTAATAGTTTTATGGCCCCTTGGGATTTCCATCTTAGCATGGTTTATTGCTCTTCTGGTTCCTGCAGTGCCTCCTGTCCCATGCGACAGTGATGTATCCAGGACCATGGATTCAGCAAGTACTGGTTTAGAGTCAATTTTACAACAGCAGAGCTGTGATATTAATTAATTTTCCTTAGCCGGTGAGTACTAATGGCTACTTTTACAGTTTAGCAAATACATGAGGGCTTACCGAGTGGGCTATTCTGTAAGAAAACAACTATTGTCTTTACTAATTATCACATTGATGATCTGGAGTGATTTGTATGCTTTTCATGGCTGTGTGTAGTTTGATGAAATACAATGTTTTAGAAGCAAAACATTTACTCCTGCTGGCTAGATCTGATACACACATAGAAAACAAAAATACTTAATTATAGCTATTTAGTGGAGGCCAGAACATCAGGCTCCAATCTCTAGTACTTGCTGAATCAGTGGTCCTGGATGCATCACTGTCACATGGGACAGGAGGCACTGTAGGAAAAAGAACAATAAACCTTGATAAGATGGAGACCCACAGGAACCATAAAACTACAATATAGCTAGCAGGCTAATTTAGAAAAAACACTTAATAGCAACAAAGGGAAGAACACACTAGGAATACACACAAAAAATTAAAACAGTCTGCACAACATACGTTTCTGAAAATTTTGACTGTAGTGCTCCTTTAATTCTCAGAAAGAAACAGGTTATTACCTATACTGAGATAAAGACCTGTGTGACACCTTTATGACTGTGACTGATGTTAAATATTTATCGAGAATTTTAGCCTGCAGGCTCTGTGTTTCTTCAGCATATACAGTACATATTTTAGAGTGTGTTCAGTTAATTTCATTATTATATGCACACCCCATTGGCGCTGGTGAAAAAGCAATTTGCATCTTGCCTGCTGAAGGAAGAAGTTTATATAAGCAAATATGATTTGTGAAGTACTTTCTTCATGGTTATGTACACAACTGTCCACATGTCCCTGAAGTAATTTACCATAAGTTGGTTGTCTCCATTTTATACCTTTCTATTTAGAGTTCAGATCTGTCCTCAAGTCCTTTGTTGAGAGGCAGTATAGCACAGTGGGTCAGGGCTTTGAGTTGCAGATCTGGAGACCTGGGTTTGAATCCCACAGCCACCTAGGTGCATACTGTGTGATCCTGAGCAAGTCATTTAACTTTCTTGTACTCCCAGGTCACATCTGGAAACAAGCTTCGGCTTAGTGTGCTACTCCTGGTTAAATAATGTTCCTTTCCCTTCCTTTTGCAAATGGACAGTCTAGAAACAGATGCCCATCTGTTTCAAAAACAGCCACACAATTATTTCTAGGACAAAAACACTCAAGTAAACTTTTATGTTATAAATTGTTTTGGACTTCAAGTTTCTTATGCCTACTCCACATATTAAGTCCCATACTCTGATTGCTAACCTTTTATCTATTAATTGATCTCTTATACTTTGAAAGAGTCTAGGGGATGACCCCCAAAATCTCTTGAGGCACAAAATGGTTCTTTTTTTTCTTTTGGTAACCAAGTAAGACCCACTGGGCTCAAGTACCTGTTTTCAGGGGTGACCTAGAAGGACTGGATAGGTTACCAGTAAGTATCTTGCTCAGAGTCACACAGTATGCAAGAGGAGGTTGTGGGAATCAAATCCAGGCCTGTTGGATGTACCAAGCTCATTCACAGCTCATTATCCTAATCTTTGGGCTATAAGCCAATATTGTCACTGTGACAAGCTGGCCTATGGTAGATTGAACGGCAACACGCTGGGTTTAAAGTTCACAGAAGAAACTGTACTTTTATTGCTCCAAATGTAAGTTATTGCTCCAGAAAAGCATAACCAGTCAGTTCAACTTCTCCAGCCTGGTCCAGTAACTTAAAGGTTAACACAAAACAGTTCTTTCAGGATGACTCAACAAAAGGAATCTTTGAACCACCTATGCGGGCCAGCAGTTTTTCAATATACAATCTCAAACAAAACATAAATGGTTTGTGGGCCAGCAGTATTGAATGCACAGTCTCAAATTAAAACACATAACAGTTTTCCCTTTTAGCCTTATCTGCAGGCTGTAATTAGTAGTACATTCCACTCACTGTTTTTGACCCAGCAGGCTAGGGACTCTTTTTCAGCAGCAGGTTTCAACTTCTAACTCCAAAGGTACTCTCCAGAAATTAACCTTTCTCCTTGGTTTTCTGCTGCAGTTCCTGTTTTGCATTTCATGCTCCATCTTGCAGGGTTCTCTGCTTAGGAGTCTCTGCCCCCGGTAGCAGTTTCCAGCTTCTAACTCCTTGCTAGATTCTCTCTGCCTTTCAGCAATCACTCTAATTAGTAACACCTGGGGAGGCATCCCCCCCTTTGCTTGTTCATGTTGCATTCCCCGCATTTTCTCAGCCTCAAACAAGCGGTTAACCTCTTGTTTCCCAGTGCAGTGTTTACACTGTCACATACCTCCCCCCTTTGTGCAAAGGAACAATTGGTCGGCCTCTGACCATTCCCTTCCCAGGACAGGAAGTCCACATTCCCATTCTGGGTCCAGGCCTGGTGGTGCACCATAAAGTAAAATGGCTGGAGGGCCAAGTACCACCTGGTGATGCAGGGGTTGTCATCCTTCATCACCTGTAGCCACCTCAGAGGGGCATGATCTGTGACCAGGATAAACTGCCAGCCATGAAGGTAGTAGCAGAGGGCATCCACAGCCCACTTGACTGTGAGACACTCTTTCTCTATCACTGCATAGTTTTTCTCCCGGGGAAAGAGTTTTTGACTGAGGTAGAGGATAGGCTGTTTCTCCCCTTCAAACTCCTGGGAGAGCATGGCTCCAAGCCTGACTTCAGAGGCATCTGCCTGCAGGATAAAGGTCCTGCTGAAGTCAGGACTGCATAACACTGGTTCTCTGCACAGTGTCACTTTGAGTTGTGTGAAGGCCTGGTCACACTCCTCTGACCATTGGACCTTACTTGGGGCAGATTTCCAGGTGAGGTCTGTAAGGGGGCTGGCAAGTGTAGAGAAGTGTGGTATGAACCTGTGGTAATACCCTGCCAATCCTAAGAAGGCCCTCACCTGGGTTTCTGTGGTGGGTACTGGGCACTTGGCTACAGCTTGGACCTTACTGACCAAGGATCTCACCTGTCCATTGCCTATTCAGTACCCTAAGTACTTTGTTTCAGCTTTGGCCAAAGCACACTTAGCTGGATTGGCCATCAGCTCTGCTTCTCGTAAGGACTGTATCACAGCTGCCACCTTGGATGCACGGGACTCCCAATCAGTGCTGTGGATCACCATGTCATCTAGGTAATCAGCTGCATAGTGGGAATGGGGTCGCAGCAAGCAATTCATGAGTCTTTGAAATGTTACATGTGCCCCATGTAATCCGAAAGGCATGGTACGGAACTGGTATAGCCCAAAGGGAGTAGCAAATGCTGTGTTTCCTAAGACTCTGGGGTCAAAGGGATTTGCTAGTACCCTTTCGTTAGGTACAAAGTCATGATGTACTTGGTTTCCCCTAGTCTATCCAATAGTTTGTCTACCTGGGGCATGGGGTAGGTATCAAACTTCAAGATTGACCCTGCAAAAATCAATGCAGAAGTAGGTAGCTCCACCTTCTTTTGGTACTAACACTATGGGGCTACACCAATCACCGCTGGATTCCTCAATTGTCCCCAACTCTAGCATGTCCTGTAACTCCTTCTTAACAGTGTTTCGTATGGCTTCTGGCAAGCGATACGGTCACTGCCACACCTTCTCCCCGGCTCTGTTTCTATATGATGAGCTATCATATGGATCGTCCCTGGGAGGAAGGTGAAAACATCCAAAAACTGGCTTACCAACTCTCCTAGTTGCTGTTTCTGTTTGTGAGACAGCTGTTCTCCCATTGGGACTTGTATCCCCAGATTGTCATCTGGCACTTGAGGTCCCAGATCCACTATGTCTGGTTCAGGGAAAATTGAGAGGCTATCCATCTGGTTCCAGAATTTCAGCAAATTGACATGGTAGATCTGGATCTCTTTTCACCTCTTTGTCTGGCAAACTTCATAGTCAACTGGGCCCACCCTCTGGGTAACTTCGCAAGGCCCCTTCCATTTGGCTAGAAGCTTATTCTGGCTGCTTGGCAACAAAACTAGTATCTAATCCCCTGGTTTATATTCCCTCAACCAGGCTCCCTGATTATAGTAGTACTCTAGTCTTTGTTGAGCCTTCACCAGATTTTCTTGGACAAGTTTCCCCACCCGATCTAATCTTTCCTTCAATTGCAGGACATATTGCACCATATTTTCACTCTTGGGGTTAGGTTTCTCCCACATCTCCTTTACTACATCAAGAACACCTCGTGGGTGGCACCTATTGAGGAGTTCAAAAGGAGCAAACCCTGTAGAAGTTTGAGGGACCTCCCGCATTGCAAACATCAGCAAGAGAAGCAACTTGTCCCAGTCCCTGACCTCAGTGGTTATGAACATTCAAAGCATCATTGTAAGGGTTTTGTTGAATTGCTCCACAAGACCATCCATCCGGGGATGGTAGATCGAGGTCCTTATGGAGCTGATTCCCAATAAAGTACAAACCTCCTGAGTCAGGCGGGATGTGAAGTTAGTTCCCTGGTCAGTCAACATTTCCTTTGGTATTCCCATATGACTAAAGACCTTTAGTAGCTCCCCAGCTACAATTTTGGCTGAAATGCCTCATAATGGGATGTCCTTGGGGTACCAGGTAGCATAGTCTACAATCACCAGAATGTATTGGTACCCCCCTGCACATTTTTTTTCAGGGATCCCACTATATCAACCCAAATCCGGTCAAAAGGTGCCTCTATAAAAGGTAAGGGTATTAAAGGGGCCCTTGGATTGTTCTTTGGAGTTACTAACTGGCGCTTGGTACAAGATGCACAATAATCTTTTACATGTTGTTAGATGCCTGGCCAAAAGAATCGGGGCAACAGTCAGGCTAATGTATTCTCTACCCCACAGTGCCCTGCCACAGGAATAGAGTGGGTGAGGCAGAGTAATTCCCCTGGAAAGACTTGAGGAATTAGAAACTGATGCCGGGTATCCCCTATACAGACCTCCTTACTCACTTGATACAGAATACCCCCTTGTAACTCAAAATGAGGACCCTAGTCATGCCTCAAAGTCACTTACCCATGAAGCAGGTCTGATGCAGGTCATCTCTGAACTGACCAGACTTAATTACAAAACTGGGAACCACACCACCCTTGACTGGGCTCTGGTGTCTAACCCCACTAATATACAGAGTGCGGGCACAATGGCAGACTCCCTGAGTGACCATTCCCCAATCACCTGTATATGGAAAAACAAACCACCCAAGGTCCAACCTAGAATTCTCTCTACTGTGACTTCTCCAGGTTCTCTGAACTACAATACAATCACTACCTAGTTAGTCTAGACTGGAACCCCATAAATCTTCTCCCTACTCTTACTGAGGCTGTGCAATACTTCCAGGATGAACTAAGCACAGCAGCCAACCTCTTTGCTCCAATGAAGAGAATGAGGGCTAAAGGCAGCTGCTACAAGTGGATCTCTCCCTTCCTCAAAGCCCTAATGGCTACTCGGGGGGAAAAGCCTGGGAAAAGTTTAAGCTCTTCTCCCTCCCGGAAGATCTCACTGAATACAAAGCCCTGAAGAACAAAGCCAAGAGGGCCATAAAACTCGCTAAGAGAGATTACTTAACACACCTCCAGAAAACCAGCCTGGGCAACCCCAAGCAATTCTGGAATCATATCAATGACCTGATCAAGAGCAGCAAAAAGCCTGAGTCCTGTCCCATAGAGATTAATGATCAGCTCACAACTGACCCTTCTCAAATTTCGGCTGCCCTTAACAGACACTTCTCAGACCTCGAGGCCTACAAGACCTGCCTGTCTCCCCAGACTCTCCCCCCTACCTCAGATGAACCACCTCACATGGAAAGACCCCCATTTCACCTGAGACTGGCTAAATGCACTGAAGTACTAAACCTCCTAAGGAACCTGAAACCGAAAGGATCAGGGGGACCAGACTGTATCAACCCTCGGCTACTCAAGGCATGAGCTACCTCCTTAGCCTGGCCTATAACCATGCTCCTCAATCAATCACTGAGGGAAGGAGCAGTCCCTGACCCATGGAAACATGCCAGTGTTGTCCCTATTCACAAAGGGGGGCTCAGGGAAAAACTCAACAACTACAGGCCCATCTTTCTCCTCTGCTCTCCTGCTAAAGTGCAAGAAAGAGTTATCTACAATCAACTCAGGGACTACCTGGAAGCTCTTCGGCTCCTTGCTCCCTCCCAACATGGATTTAGAACAAACCATGGTACTGACACTGCCCTTATTAACTTCACGGATGAAGTTCTCAGGGCAATGGACAAAGGGATACCCACTGGTGCAGTATTTATAGACTTATCCAAGGCATTCGACCTCGTTGACCACAACTTGCTGCTACAGAAGCTGCAAAATATAGGCCTAGACAATCATGCCCTGAAGTGGTTTGGGAGCTACTTATCAGGCAGGGCACAGAGGGTCTCATGGAAAGGGACCATGTCTGACCCACTACCCCTAAACCAGGGTGTAACTTAGGGCTCAATTCTAGGCCCCCTCCTGTTTTCCTTGTTTACCAACGACCTGCATACCCACTGCGGGGAGAGCTTGGTTGTGCAGTACGCTGATGATACTGTCATCTTCTGACCCCTGCATGATGTGGTTGCCCTAGGCCCTCTACTCCAAAAGGATCTCACTTCACTAGAGACTTGGCTATGTAAGAACGGAATGGTACTAAATGCTGACAAGACCAAGGCAATGCTATTTGGGCCAAGATCTCTGGGATTTGACAGGTCCTCATCCCTCTCCTTAACCTCACTCTCTGGTAAAGCCATTAACATAGTCCCCTCCCTTAAATACTTAGGCCTCACGTTGGATCAGAATATCACATACAAGGAACACGTGGACCAGGTCACCAGGACCCTACATCGGAAACTTGGCACCCTGTACTGGCTCAGGGACCAACTCATCCCTGAAGCCAGGCTCTCCATAGCTACCAGCGTCCTTCTACCCAACCTGACCTTTGCAGCCCCTATTATACAGGGCATGGCTAAACAAGAGATTACCAGGATGAAAACCCTATATAATAAAATAGCTCATTTCGCAACCTCAGACCACCTGAGACGTCACCACTGTGACACTTTGGCCAATCTTTGTTGGCCCACATTGGTCTCCCACCTCCAACACCCCTTGCTGGTCCAGGCCTACAAGCTTCTCAAACCCCATGCTCTGCCAAGCATTGCCAGGACCGTAACCCTCAAACACAACCCAAGGAACCTAAGGACCTCAGATAGAACACTATTAGAAGTCCCCAGGGTAAGGACAAATGCTGGCAGAAGATCCTTTTCCTCCCAAGCAGCCTGCCAATGAAGCAAGCTCCCTCCCAAGGTCCAGGCCTCCTCCTCACTCGTGAACTTCCACAGTAGGCTTAAGTCCCATCTGTTTACCTCAAGTGCATGCCACTGTCATGGCACTTAAAGCTCCTAAGGTACTCCCCTCCTCTTCAACTCCCGTCTCCTAGCTTAACCTTCCTACTACCTGCCTTATACAGACTGCTTGCCAGATGCCACATGTAACCCCTGAATAAACTACATGCAAAGTACTACCAATTGCTTACATATCATGGTGATAACCATGCCTGTACCCATGCCTGCATCCACTGCTTTTCTTTTGCCATGCCTGTATCCACTGCTTTTCTTTTATCCATGCCTGTATGTAACCATGCCTGTATCCACTATTTTTATTTACTGTAACCACCTCATGATGTAACTCACAATGTCTCAAATGTTTCTTATGTCCTTGTTCATTCTTATAACTTGTATTGTTATCCCGGGTCGCCCCTGAAAAAGGGACCTTCAGGGCTCAGTGGGCCTACCCAGTCACCAAAATTTAATAAATAAAATAAATAAATAAATGAGGGAAGTGTGCTACTCGATTCTCATTTACCACTTCCCCTTCCCTGACAGCCAACTGGGTGTATGCCTGACTGACTATACCATCGGCCCATAGTTCTTTGGCAATGTCCGGGCAGTGCTTTAACACATCTTGCTCCGATAGGGATGGCCCTCCAGAACTTTGGTTAGGTGGGTCAGCGTTAGGGTCAGGCTGTGGGACTGGACCCACTTTTGCCTTTGCTTCACCTTCCTCCTGTGCACCTGCCTCTTCGGGACCCCTTTCCTTTGCTGCTCTACATTCTCTCTTAGATTTGCGGGTTCTTGTCCCAGCTGCAGGTGACTGGCCTCCCTCTCTTCACGACCCTGAGACCGGGTAGTTACCAAAGATAAGTCTGCTTTCCATAAGTCATCAAACCATTTCCAATCTCTCCCCAGTAACACTGGATAGGGTATCCCGGGGCAACCCCCACATTTATAGTCTCTGTTTGGCCCCCTCAGAGTAAATGTAACCATAGCACCAGGGTAAGCCTTTACATCCCCATGCACACATCAGATAGGGACGGGGTTCTGGTCCTGCCAGCGTCGGGGGTTCACAAAGACCACCCTGACTAGGGTTTGGTGGCTTCCTGAGTCCACCACAGCCTCTGTCTCTATCCCTTCTACCTCGACAGGGATCACAAAATCTCGGGATTCAGAGCCTCAACCCCCACTGTACAGTGAATACACATCTGTAAACATGCAGTCTATGAAGGTACTGTCTATGTGTGGGCAGTTCTTCATGAAGTGACCCTTCTGTCCACATGAGAAACATGCCCCTGTGTCTCGGCTATGGGGTGAGCCTCCACGTTTAGGCAGCGGTCCCTCAGGATATGTCTCCCTAGGATGCTGGGTTGTCATCTTTCCCAGAGTCTGACTCTTATTTGGCCTATAACCACCCTCCCTACATGCCTAAGGTCCCTTCACATTTCCAGCCAATATTCCTTCAGTCTGGCTCCCGGGACGATTCCTCATCTTCCCAGGTGGCCTTGTAAACTGGATCATGGGGCAGGAGGAGAGTTCAGCATCCAACACTTGTCCTGAGATCTGCATGGACTCTGCTAGCATGGTGATCTTCTGTTTGTGAACCCAGCTCTGAACTCCCGGGGGCAGGATATTCAGAAATTGTTTCAAGTTGATTAACTCTGCCACCTCAGGGCCACTGCATCCTTCAGGTTTTAGCCAACACCAACACAGGTCCAGCAGTTGTTGTTCCACTGCTCTAGGTCATGCACCTGCTGCAAATTTGAAGCTCTGGAACCTCCGTCGGTAACTTTATGCATTGATGCCTAGGTGGTCCAGGACTGCTGCTTTCACCTCTGTATACTCCCTGGCTGTAGTACTGTCCATAGCTCAATAAGCTGCTTGGGCTTCCCCAGTCAGACAGGGGGCAAGGCGGACAGCCCATTGGGGTCTGGGCTATTCAGCAGCTTCCGCCACTCACTCAGACTTTACCAGGAAGGCCTTGGGATCATCCTCAGATGTCATTTTGGTCAGCATGGCATTCATCCTAGGAACCCCTTGCCCCACAATAGTTGGACCAGCCTCACCAGTAGGATCTTGTTGCAGCTGTTGCACCAAGGACTGCAGGAGCTGTTGCTGTTGCCCCAGATGTATAGGAAACTGCTGTTGTGCCTCCTATTGGGCTTGCTGTGCTTGTTGTGCCTGCTGTTGTGCCTCCTGTTGCTGCTGAGCCACCTGGGTGAGAACCTGTTGTTGCTGAGCCTGTTGTGCTTGTTGTGCTCGCTGTTGTGCCTCCTGCTGCTGCTGAGCCACCTGGGTGAGAACCTGTTGTTGCTGAGCCCATTGTGCTTGTTGTGCCTGCTGTTACACCTCCTGCTGCTGCTGAGCCAGCTGGGTGAGAACCTGGTGTTGCTGAGCCCATTGTGCTTGTTACGCACGCTGTTGCGCCTCCTGCTGCTGCTGTGCCAGCTGCCTGAAAGTCTGTTGTTGTTGTTCTGTGAAGAACTTCAGCAATTTCTCCATATCCATTTTTCCAGAATGTAACTAGTCCTGCTCACTCCAGCAGGGGTTCAAATCCCACGTCTGACACCATGTGTCACAAGCTGGCCCATGCTAGATGGAGAAGCAACATGCTGGGTTTAAAGTTCACAGAAGAAAATGTACTTTTATTGCTCCAAATGTAAGCCATTGCTCTAGAAAAGCATAATCAGGCAATTCAACTTCTCCAGCCTTGTCAGGCAACATGAAGGTTAACACAAAACAGTTCTTTCAGGCTGACTTGATAAAAGGAATCTTTGAACCACCTATGTGGGCCAGCAGTTTTTCAATATACAATCTCAAATGAAACATAAATGGTTTGCGGGCCTGCAGTTATAAATGTACAGTCTCAAATAAAACACAAACAATTTTCCCTTTTAGCCTTATCTGTAGGCTGTAATTAGTAGTACATTCCACTCACTGTTTTTGGCCCAGCTGGCTAGGGACTCTTTTTCAGCAGCAGGTTTCAACTTCTAACTCCCAAAGGCACTCTCCAGAAATTAACCTTTCTCCTTGGTTTTCTGCTCTGGTTCCTGTTTTGCATTCCACCCTCCATCTTGCAGGGTTCTCTGCTTAGGAGTCTCTGCCCCCCCTGCAGCAGTTTACAGCTTCTAACTAACTCCTTGCTGGATTCTCTCTTCCTTTCAGCAATCACTCTAACTAGCAACACCTGGGGAGGCATCACCCCTTTGCCTGTTCATGTTGCATTCCCTGCATTTCCTCAGCCTCAGACAAGAGGTTAGCCTCTTGTTTCCCAGTGTGGTGTTTACACTGTCATAGTCGTGTACACATTTTTTAGCTCCTGTTGTGACAATTTCTTTAAGAATTTTCCACTGTCTAGTTTTATCCTCTACCACCTTAACCTAATATGGTGTGTGCTTTCTCCTCTTTTTTTTCTAAATGATTCCTCCTCAGTATTCTACCAGGGGATCCACCCATTGTTGTATCCATTCAGACCAAATTTTTAGAAATTCCATTCAACAATGGTCCAAAATTTATTTTTAGGAATTGTGAATAGCAAAAAACTAAGGGACCGATCAGGCCCAAATCCTCTTTTCTTACTGCCAAATTTAGCATCTCTCTTTTTATTGGGTTTAATTGACTTTTCAACAAATACTGAAAAATAAACAATACAATCATGTTTTAATAGCTTTTGGGGACACACATATGGCACTCAAAAGTGTAAATAGTGTAAAAGGAATGTTTTGCCATTACAAATGTCTTTCTTTCTTTTGTATTGTTGCCAAATTTTCAATTTTTGAATGTTTGCAAATCCAAATTCCAGGGACATACTCCAATTTGCTGCAGTCATATTCCCTTTTTCTGTATTGCATCTCTAAAACTGTAGTATTCCCCTCAATAACAGGAACACCTGCCATTTCCGCTTCCATAGGTCCTCTTTCCAACTGAATTCCCTTGCTTTTCAGAAAATTAATCTTTGACCCAGAAACTCCTGCATCCTTTAAAAAAGTTCGGCTGCTTGGATCCCTGACTGAATATCTGTAGTGTAGAGACTCACATCATTTACATATGCAGAAAGTTTCACCATAGTTCCAGATGTATGGAAACATAGACCTCTTAAACCCAGATGTTGCATACTTTTCTTTACAATAGGGTCCAGACTAAAAATTATAGGAGTGGGTTTAGAGGGCTCCTGTGGTGAACCCTGCATGAAAATCTCACTCTGGACCCTAATTGTACATTTACACTTGGGATCACATCCACAGTTTTATATAATGCTGTCACTCAATTTATCAGATTCTTTGGTATCCCATAATAAAGAAGTACAAGAAACAAAAATGTGTGTGAAACCCTATTGAAGGTTTGTTCTTGATACATACTAATCATGAGTCCATTAAGCAAAACAAAATGATTATATTAAATGCACACTGAAAATGGAAAATAGAGTTAAAAATCTACGTTTCGACCTTAGGTCTTCTTCAGGAAATATCTAAAAGAGAAAAAAAAACAAGGTAGTGTACAGGAGAGGTAAAATGAGAGAGATATATATGTGGAGAAAGAAGAAAGGGGAGGCTCAGGGAGAAGAAGTGATAATTGGTAAGATTAAGAGAGAATCTGTGAAACAAAAAGGTGATGATGGGAAAGATAAAGCATAATGGGAGTGAAAGAGCTGGGGAAGTTCCCAGGTGGAGACTAATTAACAGGGCCTAATAAGAAGGCTGAAAGGTGACAAATGTGTGTGAAGGAGACAGAAATTGAGACATATGGTGAAAATGAAAAATAAATTAAATGAGTACAAAAACAAATAGACTTTAGGGAAAAAAAGGGATGGCTGAAAGATGTTAGTGGAAAATAAGTCTTATCATTTAAACCAGAGGGCTGCAGGGAGCCAAGGCGGATAATCAGCTTGGCTTCTATGTTTTTTCTATGGTCATGATCCCAGAAGCCCTGCTGAAGGACACAAACAGAAAGGTCATTGACATTGTGGTCCCTGGAGATGAAGTGGGATACAATGGATTTAGCAGTTTCACCATTCCTGACTGCTCTGTAATATTCCCTGAAACGGTCAGTCCATTAACATGCCCCCAATTTCCTCTTTCCACAATTTCTCTTGTCAGAATTAAGTTATGATGCATACTAGTATTCTGTATTGCACAGGTCTCATTTCTTCTGGGTATGTAAGACACCCTGCCAATTTACTCAGCCTTTTACACCATATTATAGTTAATATTTTAAAATCCATACTTGAGACATATACTGTAGGTCTCCAGTTTCCAGTTTCTTCAGAATCCCCCTTTTTTGTTTAAATAGAAATACCCTAATAGCTGATCCAAAAGTTTCCCCAAAAGTCTGGTTTTCGAACCAAAAATTAAAAACACATGCCAAATCTTGTGACAAGTGTCCAGAAAATTGTGTACAGAATTCTGACATAAACCTGTCCGATTCTGAATCACCATTATTATTTAAAGTGTTTATGGACTCTTACTTCCTGTGGCATGATCTTCAAAATTGGTTCCACTTTACAGATGCTAGTAGATGTGGTACTTCTATAAACCTTAAAGCAGCAGTGCAACAAAAATGGCCAAAAAATGTGACGTTACCTTTTTCCCCTACAAAGGATTCTGGGCATCTTCCAGTTTTATTTGATGGTAAACTTTTTTTAGATACACCAACATTTAAGTGTTTTATAAATGATTTAATTTAGTTTTTTTATCAAGAAAAACAGATGGCCACCACATTTGGCTTAGACTTACCATTGTAGACACGGTAAGGGTTAGGGTAGAGAAAAAATAAAACAAAAGTAATGGTGCACAGCTTAGGAGGCACCTGGGAAAGTACGTTTGACAGGTATGCTAATATTTTTATTCATTTTAGCTGATACTGCTTTTTGGAAAAACATTTTTCATTGCAATGCTGCTTTAAGAAATTCATTATTTCTTTCTCCGATTTCTGTGCTGTCCCTGAAAATATATTATAAAGGTGGTTTAAAACAATCTCCATTAATTTTGTTTTCTCTGTCTGTACTTTCTCCCTTTCATCTTTCACAGCTCCACAAATTCTACTTTTCACCCTTTCTATGTAACATTCATAAACATTCCCAGTCTGTTTTCTGCTGCATCCAATATCTTTGTTCCATTAATAAAGAGGATGCTCTTTAATATTTTATTTCCTTCATCTGATTTTTCTGCCTGTTGTATTTGATCCTGGCATGATTCCTTTGTCCTGTCTGAATTCAAAAGCAGCCAGAATGAATGTTTTCTTAAACCTAAATATTTTAAATAGTTTGTTCTCTTTTTTTCTTAATGCTGTTCTTTGTAGTAAGTTTTTATGTTTGCTTGCACGCATGTGCAAGAAACATAGTGCTATCATCTGAGATTTCGGAGGTGTGTCACCCCCTCTTCCAATTCAGTCAGTTTGTTGGCAGGCGCAGACCCTGTAAGCCAATGCATGCTGGAGCTGTCTATGACAAGCTCCAAAATGCAGTGGCATACAGTTGAAAGGGGGAGCTATGCTTCAGTGAGCAGCGATAAGATATCGCCTGCTCATGCGCAGCTCCCCCTACACACACACACACACACACACACACAAACGCACACACACGCATATTGCGTGCTGACCTCCCCCCCTGCACACACGTATAGCTGACGAGGGGTGTCCCATCCCCCATTGGCTTGTGCTGTGCTCCCCCCCCAAAGCCTTCCACATGCCATGCTGGGTGCCCACCCCAGCGTGGCAACTCATAGAATAGCCAGCAGGGGTGCCCAATCCCCCATCGGCTTCACTGTCCTCACTCCCTGAGTACTGGGTGCCACGCTGGGAGCCTGCCCCAGCATGGCAACTGATCATATGGCTGATGGGGGTGCCCAATCCCCCATTGGCTCCACAGCCCCCCAGCCATCCTTGTGCCATGCTGGGAGCCCACCCAGGGTGGCAAATGTCCCTCGTCATCTTTTTTTTTTTTAATCCCTGTAAAGAAAGAACGGTCCCACGTAGTCTCCCTGGCCCCCTCCCACAACCCATGCCCACCCACTGTGCATCCAGCCTCCCCACTCTCCCTCACCCCATGCCCACCTCCGGGCTTGGCACGACGATCTTCGCTGGGCCAGGAACACGTCTGCTCTCTTCAAAGCTGACCGCGAACTGAGGAAATGCCGGTAAGCTGTATAATGGCATAGACAGGGTTTTTTCAACTTTGTTGCATATCTCAGGCATTTTTTTAAATTTTTGCACCAAATTTTCAACATGGGGGTTTTGGGACCCCTTCTCATGAATGATGTAACTGTCATGGCGCTATTCGGGCCTGAAGGGTGATTTTGCAGTCACTGCAAAATCACCTTTTGGGCTGAATAACGCCATGACAGTGACATCATTCATGAGAAGGGGTCCCAAAAACCCCATGTCGAAAATTTGGTGCAAAAATTCCTATAAATGACTGTTTTACGAGCATGCGTTGCACAGTTCCTAGGCAGGCTCGTAAGTTCATGAATTTTCAATATTTTCACTCCAGATTTTCAACATTGCCATTTTACCACACCTTCTTATGAGCAGTACAGCTGTCATTTTTCACATCTCACCCAAAAAGTGTTTCCGCCCATGTAACAGTCAATGGAGCAGTCGGTGTGCGAAATCAATGTATGGGACAAATTAAGTAAACCACAGTGACACTGTTCATGAGCAGAGGTCTAAAAATGGCTATGTTGAAAATTTGGTGAAAAAATTCCTACAAATGACTGTTTTACGAGCGTGCATTGCGCAGTTCCTATGCACGCTCGTAAGTTCACGAATTTTCAATATTTTCACTCCAGATTTTCAACATTGCCATTTTACTACACCTTCTTATGAGTAGTACAGCTGTCATTTTTCACATCTCACCCAAAATATGTTTTCACCCACGTAGTGCACAATGGCGCAGTCGGTGTGCGAAATCAATGTACGGGACAAATTAAGAAAATCATAGTTACACTGTTCATGAGCAGAGGTCTTAAAATGGCTATGTTGAAATTTGGTGAAAAAATTCCTAAAAATGACTGTTTTACGAGCGTTCGTTGCGCAGTTCCTATGCATGCTCGTATGTTTGCGAATTTAATATTTTCACTCCAGATTATCAACGTTGCCATTTTATTACACCTCCTTATGAACAGTACAGCTGCCATTTTTCATATGTCACCCAAAATGTGTTTTCGCACATATGGCACAATGGTGCTGTTGGTGTCTGAAAGCAATGTTTAGGACAGATTAAGAAAATCACAGTTACACTGTTCATGAGCAGAGATGTCTTAAAATGGCTATGTTGAAATTTAGTGACAAAAGTCCATAAAATGACTGTGTTACGGTGAGCATAGCGCAGTTTCCACGCACCCTCGTAAGTTCATGATTTTGTAATATTTTCAGTCCAGATTTTCACCATTGGCATTTTCCACACTTCCTTATGAACAGTACAGCTGTCATTTTTCACAACATGGCTGAAGTGTGTTTCACACTTTCAGCGCAAGAAACATAGAAACATAGAAGCATAGAATTTGATGGCAGATAAGGACCGCTTGGCCCACCCAGTCTGCCCATTTCCCTACCTAATGGATAAGCTGCAGATCCTAGTTAACCAGCAGCCTACTTCTTTCTGCCCCACCCCTTGAATTGCCTTATGACTGTCCCATGCATGCAGATTCCACCACTGTTTTGACTCCACAACCTCCTCCGGAAGGCCATTCCATGCATCCACAACCCTCTCTGTGAAAAAATACTTCCTTAAATTACCTCTGAGCCGACCCCCCTCTATCTTCAGATTATTCCCCCTTGTTCTTGCACACCTCTTGTTTTGAAAGATGCTACCCTCTTGGACTCTGTTGATTCCCTTGAGGTACTTGAAAGTTTCTATCATGTCTCCCCTCTCCCGTGGTCGCTGTGGGAAATCATTGTTCAGCACAGATAAAGAAAATCACAGTGACACTGTTCATGATTGGAGGCACCAAAATGCCTGAGTTGACAATCTGCTGTAAAAAATCCCCAACCTAATTATATTACGGGTGTGCGTTGCACAGTTTCTATGTACGCTCATGACTTCACCATTTTTTTAAATATTTTAACTGCAATTTTGCAACATTGCCATTTTTACACTCCCCATGAACAGTACAGCTGTCATTTTTACATCCTGTTCGAATGTTTTGCACCTGTGGTGCTAAATGCTGTAGTCACTGTGCATAAGCAGCTTTCGGCTAACAAATTGATATTCCCCTGTTCATGAGGGTGGGGTCACAAAAAAAACATGTTGAAAATTTGGAGTGAAAATACCAGCGAGTGCCTGAGGTATTGGGTTTCCAACCATAGCCCAACCCTGAGAATGACAGGCATCAGGGGTGTGACTTGGGATTCTTGCCTGTAATGCTCATACCATTCCACACCCTGCAGCCAGTGAGAGGCATAGAGGTATGCCTTGGACTCTTCGGCCCCAAAATTTACCCCATTCTCCTATATCGCACCCATCTCACCATATTTTCTAATGAAATGGGGTGTGCATAAGGGCCAAAGACCCCAAGGAACACCGTGACACTTGTCAGTGTTTGCAGGGTGGGGTTTGGTGAAATGGCATGGCTGTTATGCCTGATGACCCAAACGCACACCCCAATGCCTGTCACTCTCTGCAGGGTGGTGGTGGGGTTGGCTTCAGTTCAATACTTCACTGCCATTCCTATTACGCAGCTCTGTAACTTCTACACTACCACTGCCAATGCCAGCAAGCAAACATTCGGCATTGACAAATGCTTGTTACCTCTGTTTTGGTATCATTCTGTTAATCTCCAGGTCATTTCACAAATCGCAGAATCGCTCACTGATTATCTAGCCTTAAACATGTGCTCCACTGATGTTTGGACTTCCCCTTACTGTATCTGTGAATTATGTACTCTCCAAACATTTTTACCAATATCTATGTCCGTCTTAGATCTCACACTGCCCCTACCAGAATGTAGTTAGATGTCACCACAGGATATAAATCCATTTTATTCACTGTCACGCTTTCTTCCATGAATATAAAATCAATTATGGTAGTTAGATTCCCACAGTAATGGGTGTATCACCCAGTCTAATGTACAATTCTATAGATACCTCATAACCCTGCATCAGAAAGCACTTCATTTAGGAATACTGAGCCACAGAACAACTTTCGGGTCTTAGCTCCTCTATTGTCTGTTGCTATAATACAATTAAAATCACCCTCCGGGGGGGGGGCTAATGAGCAACTGAACAATCCAGGTGCAAACCTCCGGAGCTCTGCACTTAAAAGTTTAAAAATCAAAATTCCAGCAGAAATATGAATAATTTATCCAGCTATCCTATTAGTGCATACACTGTGGACCATGGATGAATACCTGACTCTGGAGAAATTGTATCATTAGTCATCTAAATCAGTGAAACAGCCTAAGACATAAAATCCATGACCTGGAGGCCTGGACAGCACTGTACAAACCTGATGTACTGGCTGTCACCGAAACATGGCTCAAACCCCAGATCCTCCCACATGAAGTGGAATTAGCTGACTACCATGTTTTCAGAAAGGACAGAGTGGGAAAAAAAAGAGGAGGTGGGGTTCTCGACTCCACCTCAGCTCCACCTTCAGATGCCTACTTGGAGTGAAGCCACCCGCCTCTCGTGACCTGCACAGTGAGATCTTGATCCTTAAAGTGCTCCTTGGTGACACTAAGCCCCTTTACATAGGTTGTGCCTACCTCCCACCTCACTCAGCTGTCGCTTCCCTAGAACCCCTAATCAACACCCTCACAGAGCATCCCTTAGGGGAGGTCATCCTTCTCGGTGACTTCAACCTAAATTGGCTGGCCCTAGGGTCCCCCGTGACAAAGAACCTAATACTTGATTCCTCTCTCACCCAAGTCATTGACCTCCCTACCAGGCACAACGCTAAAACTGGCAACCACTCCTGATCGACTGGGCTCTAGTCTCCTGCCTGACCAGTATACTCACTGCTGGGATCATGTCTGACTCCCTGAGTGACCACTCTCCAACTTTCTGTATCTGGTCCAACAAACCTCCCAAAACCCCCGCTCAAGTCATAGAAGCCAGGAATTTTAGCAGATTTGTCCCTGCAGACTTCTGCTCAGCCCTGGGGACCGTCGACTGGAACCCCATCATCTCTCTCCCCTCGCTTGATGAGGCACTCGACTACTTCTCTAACTCATTCCTGTCCCTTGCCAACCTACACGCTCCAAGAAAGAAACTAAGGGTTCAGAGAAAGTGCCACAAATGGCTGAGCCCTAACCTTAAGCAAACCATGATACTCTGAGACAGGGCCTGGGGACTATACAAATCCTCTGGCAGTACACTTGAGTGGGAGAAGTACAGGAGCTGAGAAACCTTTGCAAGAAAACCTCTAAACTGGCTAAATCACAGTATCTAAGGGACCTCCAAACAGGTCACCTCAGTAACCCTAAGAAATTTTGGGGTCACATTAACTCCCTCCTCAAGGGTACCACAAACTCACCTAATGACTCACTTCTAGTCGGTAACTTCCTGACCAGCGACCCCTCAGCAGTTGCCAAAGCCTTCTCGGACTTCTTCTCTAGTTCCTCAGGATCCCTGCCCACAGCTTCCACTGGGTCCCCTCCTTACATTGCTAGGGACCCTATCCTCCCACGGCCCAAATTCCATCTGAAACTAGTCAAACCATCTGCTGTACTTCCACTGCTCCTCAAAATAAATCCCAGCTCCTCCCCTGGGCATGACCTTCTCGAACCTAGACTGCTGAGAGCAGCCGCCATGGCCATTGCCTATCCTGTCACCCTTCTGATCAACAGGTCACTCCGCGAAGGTACTATCCCACTCAAATGGAAGGTCTCGACTATTGTCCCTGTACATAAAAAGGTCCCGAGATCTGTGGTAATTACCGACCAATTTCCCTCCTCAGCCCTCTTGGCAAAGTACAGGAGAGGCTCGTACATAATCAGCTGCAGGACTACCTTGAACAGCACCTATTACTTTCCGATGCACAACATGGGTTCAGGAAAGGCCATGGCACTGACACCGCCTCAATCCGGCTCACATCCCACATCCTCAAGGCCATGGACCAAGGTTTCCAACGGCGCCCCTATTCATTGACCTATCCAAGGCTTTTGACACGGTAAACCATGAACTCCTCCTCTCTAAGCTCTGGCAACTAGGCCTGGATGCACATGCCGTCTCCTGGTTCAAGAACTACCTGTCCAACAGAACCCAGAAAGTCCATTGGAGGGGCTCACAATCTAGTGAAAGACCTGTGGTCTCTGGGGTACCCCAGGGCTCGATCCTGGGTCCTCTACTATTCTCACTCTTCATAAATAACATTGGGGGAGACCGCAGACCTAGCAACCTCATTCTCTATGCAGATGACACGGTTGTCTACTTTAGCAACCCCCACCCTAATGTCATCTCTACCAAGCTGCAGGCTTGTCTCTCTGACCTTGAGGCCTGGTTCTCTGCAAATTCTTTAAAACTGAATGGCGACAAAACCAAGGCCATCCTGTTTGGGACCAGGCAGTTCGGCATTGACAGAAGTGATCTACTCCAGCTCACCTCCTCCCTAGGGAAGAGGGTTGAGGTCCTAGATCAGTTCAAGTACCTAGGGTCCTCCTCGACCAAGAACTGACCTATAAATCACACATCATCTCCCTAACTCGAACTGTCCACCAGAAGATGGGCCTCCTCTATCGTCTGGGAAACTCCCTCTCTGGCGAGGCTCGTCATGCAATCGCAAACTGCAATCTCCTCCCTTCAATCCTTTATGGAGCCCCTTACTGCAGTCTCTCCGAGAGACTGGCTCAACAAGCTCACCACACTCTACCATAAAGTGGCTCGCTTTGCTACTAACTCGCTCCCCAGGAGGCATCACTGCGAGGTACTAGCGGACCTAAACTGGCCCTCCCTCCGACACAAGCTGACCTACTCCCCTGCCTGCCTGGCTTTCAAATTCACCTCCCTTGGCCCTCCTCCTCACCTGTGTGATCTACTCACCCCCAAGATCCAGCAACGCACCCTTTGATCCTCAGCTAGATGACACCTTGCCATCCCCTGGGTTCGTTCCAACCAACAGCGCTCTTTCCTTACGCTGCCCCCTCTTATGGAATGCCCTCCCTGAAACTCTAGTCAACAAGCCTTCTCTCCTAGCATTTCATCCAGGCCTTGAGCGTATCTCCTGGGCTGAGCCTCTGTGGCTGTAACCGTTAGCCCCGGTCAACGTTCTCGCGACCTCCGCGTGACTACTCACTGCTTTCCCTATGACTCTTGCATGCACTGCTAAGGTGCCTTGAAACTGCCCTACACATCTATTAGCCTAGTGGCATCCTCTGTTCTCTGTGCCAAATGATGTACCCTATTGTGGACTATGTACAAACTATAAACTTATGTATGTTACTACCCATCTATGTACCCTTGCATAAATAAGCATTCTGCTAAGCTGCTCTACTGTTGCTCCTATGTATCACACTCCCTGTTATGCACTTTATCTAATGTCATCATACACTATTCTACTATGTATGAACACGCTGAATCTTCAATGTATTTTTCTAAAACTTCTGTGTAAAGTTGCCAAATTATGTACTCTGTAACTAATCCCGGGTCGCCCCTGAAAAAGGGACCACTGGTCTCAGTGGGCTTAACCGGTTACCAAAATCTAAATAAATAAATAAATAAATAAACAAGGACAGCTCCAAGAGAATATGGTGAGTGGTGGCATGGACCCCATATCTTTATTGGTGGTCGAACTTGGCGCCCCTCGGTAAAACAGTAACAGAGAAGGTCTTAAAGGGACTGTGCCCATGTCTTGACCAATTTGAGGACAAAATTGGTACCCTTACCTCGTAACTTGGTCAGGAGATGAAACAAATGTATTTATTTATTTAAGAGACTTTAGGATTACAACCTTTGAGCCAGGGACTCATTTACAAAGGCTCCGCATCAGAAAAAACAAACATAAACACTTAATAGATATAGATATAGAATGGTAGCTAAAGGTTACAGTTTTTTTAGTTATACAACATTGCAGAATCAACATCAGCTATACATAGACACATAGATACATAGACAATGTCGGCAGATAAGGGCCTATGGCCCACCTAGTCTGCCCATTTGAGCTTGTAAGTTCAGTTTATGTTTTCCTAGAAGTCTGTTGCCCCTTACCCCTGACCTCCAGAATTCCTTTATGTCTATCCCATGCATTCTTAAATCCCATGATTGTTTCAGCCCCCACCACTTCCTCTGTCAGGGTGTTCCACTTGTCCACCACCTGTTCTGTGAAGAAATTCTTCCTCATGTTTCCTCTGAATCGTCCTCCCTCCAACTTCATCCCATGTCCTCTAGTCTCAGAACATCTTTTTCGCTTAAAAATAGTGTATTCCTGCACCCTGTTCCTCCCTGTGAGATACATGTATGTCTCTATCATATCCCCTCTCTCCCTCCTCTCCTCCAGGGAGTACATGTTCAGTTCCTTCAACCTGTCTTCATAGGACTTGTGATGCAATCCATGCACCATCTTTGTTGCCCTCCTCTGAACCTTCTCTACCCTGTCTATGTCCTTACATAGGCATGGTCTCCAGAACTGTACACTGTACTCCAGGTGGGGCCTCACTAGTGTCTTGTATAACGGAATTATGATCTCCCTTTTCCTGCTGGTGATGCCCCTGCCTATACATTGCATTGAACGTGTGACCGAGAGCTGTATTTTACAGTTTTCAAGAGAACAATAAGTTGGCTGATAGAGGGAGGGAGTAACAGGTTTGATATTTACATTGAAGTAGAGAATTAGACAGATATCTTGTGAGTGCAGCCTGAGAAGGCATTGTTAATAGGTAATGTTTGGTAACCCTATCGGTAGGAGGTCAGTGGCGGGGTGGTCCCGTAAGATGATAGATAGATGACCTAGCACTAGCTGATACATTGGCAGCACCATGAATTGAGAATGTGCTCTTTGAGGGCTGATATGAAAGGTCCTAATTTGGAGATGGAGGTGACATTGGAGGAAGTTTGTTGTACCAGGCTGGGGCCCTGTGTGGAAATGATCTTTGGGCTAAGGAGGTTCTAACCCTCGGGATGGACCACACCTGTCAGTTGGTAGTGCGGGTGTTCACTGTGGTGTTGGAGGATACAAGAGAGGCAGAAACCCCCAAGGAGTAAGTCCCAGGTGTATTTTCTTTGTGAGGAGACATGTTTGATAAAATAGCCTTTCATCCAGGGTGAAGAGATTTGTCAGGGCATATAGGAAACAGGTATGGGTATGCTTGCCTGCCCCGGAGAGGAGTCTGCATGCTTTGTTTATGGCCAGGTGGATTTTGTTAAGGGCTGTGTGGTCAGCAGCTGAGTAGATAGTGAGCCCATAATCAACTAGGGAGAGGACTGAGAAGGTAACAGCCAGATTAAGGGATTCTGGAGGTAGGCAATCCTTGTGCCGATACAATAGGCCTACGCGGACATTTATGGCTGATGATAGAGTGTCAATGTGTGAATGGAAGGAGAGGCTGGAATCAAATGTAAGGCCCAGGTATTTATGTGTATGGACCTGTTCCAGAGGAAGGAGAGAGTGGGAGAGGATTGTTAGCTGTGCATTCTTGGCCTTATTTTGTCGGTGAGTTAAGAGCATGGTCTTTGTCTTTTTTACACTGACCACAAATCTTTGGTCTGTGAACCAGTTTTCAGTCTGGTTAAATGTGTGATGGAGGGAGGACTGCAATACTGTGGGATCTGGGTGTGAGGCAAAAAAAAACGCGTCGTCTGCATAGAGTAGTAGGTTGCCAGAGCAGGAATTCGGCAAGGTGTTTAGGTAGATGCTGAATAATAGAGGGCCGAGAATGGAGCCCTGGGGAACCCCAGAGCAGACTGTCAGGGTGGTTGAGAGGGTGTTGTTTATTTTGACACATTGTGATCTAGCTGTGAGGTAACAGGTAAATCAGGAGATGGATCCTTGGGACAGACTGATGTGGTGGAGTGTGCCAGGAGTGTAGCCAGAAATGTCCATTTTGTACACAATCTCCAACAGTTACACCCCAATTAAAAAATGTACACATCCTTTCCAAATGGCACCCCCTTCAAAACAAGTCAGATTGTTGTCAGATGACTCCTCTACCTTCTGAAGAAGTTTTACATGTATTGGACACTCCTCAGTGGCCTACACTAACCCAAATACTACAGATTAGAATGATAATATTAACAGAGTGGCTTATGGTTTGTGACAGGCACTCAACAAAACTGTACACAAATACGAACATACGAAATTTACCAGCAGATAAAGGCCTAGAGGTCTATCAAGTCTGCTCGAATGTGCAGCTAGCACCCTTTATTCTACAGCTACCCTTCCCTTCCACCTTTCCCCTTCATTAACCCTCCCCCTTGTCCTGTCCCATCCTCGTTTGAAGCAGTCCACTGTTCTACTGCATACCACTTCAGCAGGTGACGCATTCCACCCAGCCACCACCCTCTCTGTAAAAAAGTGTCTCCTCATCTCCCTCCTGAACCTTCCTCGCTCCAGTCTCATATCATGGCCCTTGGTGTCCCTCCCCTCCCTTACTTTGAACAGCCCCTCTGTACCTGTCTTGTTTATTCCTTTCATGTATTTAAAGGTTTCAATCATGTCACCCTGTCTCTCTCTCCTCCAGTGAGTACATGTTCAACTCCTTCAGCCTCCTCTCGTATGATAAGTCCCCCAGTCCCTTGATCATCTTTGTCGCTCTGCACTGCACCCCTCCAGTAACCAATGTCCCTCTTCAGATCGGGTGCCAATACTGCATGCAGTACTCCAGGTGTGGTCTAACTAATGACCTATACAGTGGCAGAATCACCTCCTCCTCCCTCGAGGATATACCCCTTGCAATACAACCCAGCATTTTGTTGGCCTTTGCAGCTGCCTTCCTACATTGTGCGAGTTGTTCATTGACCCTGTAATGAGCACACCCAGATCCTTCTCCTCCTCTGTCTGGGCTAGCTGCACTCCCCCTAGCTGGTAACTCCTCCTTGGGTTCTTCATCCCAAAATGCAGCACCTTGCACTTTTTGGCATTAAAGCCCAGTTGCCAGGTGTCTGACCAGGTTTCAAGCTTTGCCAGATCATCCTGCAACCCCCTGCCATCCCCCTAGGTCATCCACCACCGCTCCTACCTTGGTATCATCAGCAAACAGACTGATCTTGCTCTTGATGTCCCATGGTATGTCATCATATATGAGTATGCCTGTCTACACCCTTGGAGTGTGCTTAAGAGTAAGGGCTGGAAAACTGTATCAAAGGCCTTTGACAGGTCGATGAAGACAGCTCCAGCTAGATGTTTTCTAACAAGGGCAGAGTGAGTTAAATTGGAGAACTCAGTGAGAAGCCGTAGTTGTACTGTGCCCAGATCTGAAGCCATGCTGTTCCCTGCAAAGTAGGTTATGAGTAAGCAGGTACTCGGTGAGTACAGAAACTGCAGCAATGAGTTTCAGATCTTGAGGACACTGCGTTGCCAGGTGGTGAGAAAATGGCACAGCTTGAAAGGGATATAGAGGCCTTGAGGGACACCCTGGATTATCAGGAAAATTACAACAGGAGATGCAACCTCCAACTCTGTGGCCTTCCTGAGGGGTTGGAGGGTAAAAAATGCCCTCGAATTCTGTACAGAAAAGTTGATAAACCTGCTCAGGATGGAGGTACAAGGCGGCAGGCTTAAACTAGAAAGAGCTCATCGGGCCCTTGTGCCCCGACCTCCTGCAGACCAGCCACCGAGGTAAATCATCTTCAGAATGCACCATTTTGGTGATCGCCAGGCTGTTATAGTGGCATACCAAGCCAAGAAGGAGCTGATATATAAAGGAGCTAAGCTAACACTTCATCAAGACCTTTCAGCAGAGGTACAGTAGAAAAGGCAACAATTCAATCCCTGCATGGATCTACTGAGAGAACGAGGAATTGAGTTCTTCTTGACTTTTCCTGCGGTGGTCCGTGTGAAGTTTGAAGAGGCTAACTACTCATTCTGGGAGCCTGTCACAGGCTGTGGGTGTAGATGGACTGAGGTAGTGAGGCACATGAGCTTCAGTCATTACTGCATTTATTATTTTCACAGTGGAACAAAAGCAAAAAATGAACTTTCAGTGACAAAATGATAAAAGGAGGAAATAAGATTTCAAATCATCAATAACATAGGGGCTTGAAAACATTACATTACAACTTGAAACAACTAGCTGTCTGAAGTGTGCTTTGTCCAGCACCCTGCTTCTATCTGCCTAAACTTAGAATTCAGACACTTTTAAACAGGTACATGCAGCATGTGACTCAAAGCTCCACCCACAAGGAAAACAAAAATAAATGAATCAAGTTATTAACATATATTTTTCCTTTTCCTTACAATAAATCAAATTATTTTACTTTAATAGTTTATAGAACTTGTTTTAAAAAGTATTAACTGGGTTCTAAGCATTGTTTGACCTCTGTTGACCACTGAACACCACCCACAACAGTACCTGCCTATATAGGAAGTGAAGGAATGGCCGGTCGGCTCTATAATAGCAGACTGTTTGGGAGGTGAAGCAGAGGTGTTTTCCTGGCAGGCCCACGAGGAATAATTCCAACACCCTTGCTAAGGTAATTGCCAGCTCTGGACAGAGTATTCCTACTATTAACACACTGTCATAAGCATAAAACATTGCTTTCTTTCTGCCAGACGATGAAGGAGAAGGAGGCCCTTATTCTAAAGAGCTTAAGAGTGCACATGCTAAGCCGTACTTCAGCACACCGTAGCAATTCTTTTTACGGAACCAGGTGGCAGCTGCTTAGCGCTTTCTAAACCCCTTTCCTTTTCTCTACATATCAGCCAGGTTCAAAATCGAGCATACTTTAACACAGGAATAAAAATAAAACTATCTGGTCTTTTACTAATTTAAGTGCGGTATGTATGTAGAGAAAACAGAGAAGACGCTCATCTTCTTTTTATTCTTTTTGCATTCTGACTGAATACTTGACTATTTTATTCTATATGACAGAAACTCATACTATAATCATATGTACGTGCATTTACAATATAAAGGGGCATCGGCAATGTCTCTAAGCAGCGATACAGGTACTACCACACTACAAAATGGGTGGCCAGCCCAACAAACTCAGACAGATAAGGACACTTAACGAAGACAACACAACACAAGGACACATCGCTGCTTCAGAGACACCCTCTCATGAAGATAGCACTCTCCCTACATCTTTCCTTTAATTCAGAAACAGATCCAAGAACAATAAAGGAAGAAAAGGGGGGTTCTTGCCTTTCACATACTCCTTCCCATCCAAAATAATACCTATATGGTAGTATAACATTCTAATTACAGTGAATGATTGCTTACATAATTACACCAATTATCAGATCTCCCCAAGGAGAGATGGAGCCATAGCCCACCCTCTCCTACGGCTCCACCTCGTGGACCCTAATGTCTATTCTCATAGTAGGGATATTTCCTTTCTGTTTTCTACAACATTTTCCCTGAGGTCTGATAATAGGTGATTCTCCTCTCCCATCACACATCTGGACATATAGTCCACATTGTTTTGAGCAGTGCCTTTTCGATGTTGTATGGTAAATTTGTATGGCTGTAACGACAGATACCATCTCATTACATGGGGATTACAATCTTTCATAACATTCATCCAACATAATGGATTATGGTCTGTCCAAACTTCAAATTCAACCCCCCACAGATAGAAACGGAGGGTCTCAATGGCCCATCTTATGGCCAGGCATTCCTTTTCGATTGTAGAGTAATGCATCTCTCTTTCATGGAGCTTTCTACTTATATAAATGATTGGGTGTTCTTCTCCATCAATCATTTGAGTAAGTTTGTCTACTATGCCACAGTTTGAGGCATCTGTCTGTATGAGGAACTGTTTTGAAAAATCAGGGGCTGTCAGTACAGGGAAAGAACATAAGGCTTCTTTTAAGCTAAGAAATGCCTCTTCACATTCAGGTGACCATATAACTTTATCTGGTTTACTTTTTTTTGTTAGGTCAGTTAGAGGCCCCGCTATTGTTGAAAACTTCTGGATAAAGCGCCAGTAATAGCCCACCAAACCCAAGAAGGAACACACTTCTTTTTTTTTGTTTTGGGTCTGGGGCTATTAGCCATAGCATCCACTTTTCCAATGTCAGGCTTTAAACATCCCTTCCTATTTGGAATCCCAGATATGATGTTTCCTCCATTCCAAGGGAGCATTTTGAAGGGTTAATCGTTAATCCTGCATCAGCAGTGGCTGATATTACTGCAGACAGATGTCTTTTGTGGTCCTCCCATGTGGGGCTAAAGACCACCACATCATCTAAATAGGCAACACTGTATTTACTGTGTGGTATTAGTATGTGATCAATAACCCTTTGAAACATGGCCGGGGCTCCATGGAGTCCAAAGGGCATTCCAGAAAATTGGAATAAACCAAGAGGTGTACTAAAGGCTGTTTTTTCTTTCACATCAGAATCTAAAGGTATTTGCCAATACCCCTTAGTTAAATCCAGAGTACTGATGTAGTGGCTGTATCCTAGGTGGTCAAGAATATCATCTATACAGGGCATGGGATAACTGTCAAATTTTGATATATTGTTCAGGCATCTAAAATCAAGACATATACTTATGCCCCCTTCTTTCTTGTTCACCACCACTATAGGAAAGCTCCACTCACTGCATGATGGCTCTATAATACCCAATGTCTGCATTTTTGTTATCTCTTGGCTTACATGCTCTCGAACCTGCTCAGGAAGCCTATAGGGCTTTTACCTAATGGGCTGTGTTTGGGTAAGTGTAATATGATGTGCTACCCTATGTGCTCTACCAGGAGTACCTGTAAACATCTTGCTAAATGTAAGTAATATTTCCTGTAGCTCAGTCTTCTGAATGGGTGATAGCTTAGGGTTGATTTTGATATATGCTATCTGCCCTACAGTGTCTAGGCATTGATAAGCCAGTTGGAGCTTACTATTAGGACATTCCGGATGTACATAGGTACATGGGGTATATCTCTGTCTACCTAAGGTTTTAACAGGCTGGCATGGTAGATCTATTTTTTTTTAGTTTTATCAGGGAAGGAAATTTCATAGGTAACTGGGCCCACTCGTTTAGTGGCTATGTACAGCCCTTGCCACTTAATATGTAGTTTGTTGTCGGAAGAAGGTAACAGCAACAACACTTTGTCCCCTTCTTTGAATTCCTTAACTTGAGTTCCCTTATCATAGTACATCTTTGGTGTACCTTGTTTGATCAGATTAGTTTGATGGGCCTTTTGGACATATGTGATTAAGCATTTCCTTAGCTGAAGCCAATACTCTAATGGGTGACATGTTTCTGTTTTCCCTTACTCCCATTCCTCTTTTACTACATCTAGGGGCCCTCTTGGATTTCGCCCATAGAACAACTTGTAGGGTGAAAAGACCATCGAGGCTTGGGGCACCTCTCTATGTGGGAACATCAAATAGGATAAATAAGTATCCCACTTGGTTCCTTCATCATGTACAAACTTCTGCAGCATCCTTTTCAGTGTCTGATTAAAGCGTTTGACTAATCCGTCAGTCTAGGGATGATATGGGGTGGTATATAGGGCTTCAATCCCCAGGACTTGGTAGAGGCACTTTAAAAGGATGGAGCAGAAGATGCTTCCTCTAACTGTTAGTATTTCCTGTGGAATACCCATTCTGCTAAAGATCTTTCCTAATTAGTCAGCTATTTTACCAGCTGTTATACTTTGGAGAGGGATTGCTCCGGGGTATTTTGTTGCATAGTCACATACTACAAGAACAAATCAGTTGCCTTTAGAGCTCTTTGGTAATGGTCCAATGATATCCATCGCAACCCTCTCAAAAGGTGTAGTGAATAAAGGCATAGGTTTCAGGGGTACAACATCTTTGCATCCCAATTTGGCTACTTTCTGGCATGCAGGGCAACTACTACAGTACTGTGAGACATCCTCATGAATGCCAGGCCAAAAAAACATCAGAGCAAATGACTGGTGGTGTGATCCCTTCCTAAATGCCCTGATAGGGGAATATCATAAGCTAATTCAAATAGGCCCTTTCTATGCTGTTGAGGTACCATTAATTATTCTACCTTTTCCCCTGTTTGGGGGTGAACACAAACCCTATACAGCAACCCATTCAATATTTGAAATTCAACTGTTCCTGTAGGAACTCCAACCTGTAAAAAAAATTTTTTGATAAAGTTACAGCATTTTGTTGCAACAATTTAAATTCTCCAGGTCCCATAATCACCCCTTTTTCTAATATGTCCACTTTAATGTCCCGAGCATCAGTCCCTTGTCTTGTAAACCAAGTTCTTTTTTCTTGTTTCTTCTGGGCCCGGGTTTTCCTGGTCTTCCCAACAGGCCCTATAATGTCCTGGTCAAAGAAATAGGGAAATTCCCCTTCCTTCTCTACTGCAGCCTTGACTGCTTGTGCCCTTGTAGTAACTGCACAGACATTCGATGTTAGGAGGTGTTCAAATTGGGGATGGTCATGGCCAATGATGACAGGGACTGGGAGCTGTGGCACTACCCCAACTGACATGGTTTGTACCTGTCCATTGATCATAAGCTCTACGTCCTGGAGGGGGTAATAGTAAGTGTCACCATGTATGCACGTGACTCCTGTAGTACAACATTCAGTCACTGGTATACAGTCCTATGTATCAATGTTTGTTTACTTCCTGAATCCAGAAGTCCAGAAACTGTTCTTTTCCCAGTCTGTACTGGTATCACATAATGTTCCCAATTGGCCAAGGCTAAATGGGCTTGCTCAAGTTTCTTTTTGGGACAATATCGGGCAATGTGGCCCTTTCCATTTCATTCTCTACAGATGATATCAGGGTTATAAGTTCTGTGATAGTTGTTATTTCTATTCCCAGTCCCAGAGTTAGTGTTGGACTTCCCAGAAGAAATAACAACAGATCTTACCGCAGTAACAGGCGCCAGGTCTTTTTTTTCTGTCAATGAGGTCTGGTAATCAGATAATCTTCCTCTAGATGAATTGCCACGTTAGAGGTCTGTCTGTGGGTGGTGTTCTTTCACCCACATTTGTACATCTTGTGGCAGTACTCTAATGAATTGTTCCAAGATAATAGATTCCAACATTTGTTCTATGGTTCTTGTGGCAGGTTGCAGCCATTTCAGGCAAAGATCTTTAAGCTGCGTGCAGGCATTCTGGGGAGAATCCGCTGACTGATATCGATATGCTCTGAAACTCTGGTGATATATTTATGTGTTGATGTCATTGCTTTTGAGAATAGCAGCTTTGACTATATCATAATTGTTGGACAGGGCTACCGCCACATGACTGCACACCAATTGCGTCTTTCCTGTTAAATAAGGGGCTAGTCTTACCACCCAATTGTTCTCTGGGCCAGGTATAGGCTGCTGCAACACATTCAACGGTCATTAAGTAAGCTTCTATATCATCAGTGTCAGAAAGCTTCACTAGTTTAATGTCCTTCTGCCCCCCTCCCAGAGGTGCTGGAGGTTTGGATACACCAAGTGCTTGGAAAGCCCGGAGTGTGTCCATCCATCTGGCATCACTATCCCTCTTATCCAGTTCTCTTTGTTCTTCTAGTTTGATCTGTTTCAAACATCACCATCTCAGTAGCTCGTTGGAGTCCATAGGTGGTTGTTCCTCAGGCTCACCTCTAGAGGCTTGAGCGTGTTCCTCCTTCTTGTCGCCCTCCATTTTTACTTCAGGAACCTTTGGCTTCCCTTCTTTTCTCCATACAACAGGATCGAGACCAAGAACCAGAGGTATTCTGAACTTTTCTAACATGTACTGTAGGGTTGAGCGGACACAAAAGGGTCCTGACCCTTATTATCAGGATCAGGATCCAGGCCAAAGTCCTGATAAGTTCTGATTAGTTCTGATTCGAATCGGAACCTTTTGTAAAATGTGATGAAAACTGCAAATCTGCTATATAATTGCACAAAACAACACTGACATTTGTGACTCACACATAGAATTGTAGTCAGCATTTCAGGATATGAAAACTGTTAGTTTATAGTACTGACATGCTGGTCAGTTGAACTGACAGTCATGCAGATGACCCCTGTTCCCTGTCTCAGAGTCAGTAGTACTAGTGCTGCAACTGTAAACTGAAACTGACTTGTCTGGCCTCAGAGGAGGAATCCAATTCCCATTTAGTAGCACACACTATATGGACATATCATAGAAACACAGAAACATAGAATTTGACGGCAGATAAGGACCGCTTGGCCCACCCAATCTGCCCGTTTCCCCTACCTATTGGATAAGCTGCAGGTTTTAGCTAACCAGCAGCCTACTTCCTCCTAACAGATATCAGTTTGGTATTGTTGTTCCAGTTCCTTCTCTGCTCCACTGAAAGTCATGCAGTTATTTTCTATGGCATGGGTCCCCTCCACCCTCCCACCCAAATTGATGACACATTTAGGGGACCCCTACCAAATAAAATAACTGCATGTCTTTAGGACTCCAGAGACCTAGCTACTGTGTTGAAAGGGGAGTGTGGCTGTGAGGTCGAGCCTGTACTGAGTGGGCAGAGACCCTACATTCAGGTTATCCAAAAATGCAAAAATTAGACAAGTCCATTAGTACATACTGAACAACGTGTGCCATCATGTTCAGGCAATCCAGAAAGTAGGACATATTGAAAACATTCTGCCATCAGTCTCAACTACAGGCAGTCTAGGAATTACACAAGTCCATGAGGACATAGAAACATAGACTTTGACAGAAGATAAGGACCGCTTGGCCCATCTAGTCTGCCCATTTCCCTACCTAGTGGATAAGCTGCAAATCCTATTTAACCAACAGCCTATTTCTTGCAACCCCCCACAAAAATTACCTTATGTCTGTCCCATGCATTCTTGAATTCTCCCACAGTTTTAGACCCCACAGCCTCCTCAGAAAGGCTGTTCCATGCATCCACCACCTTCTCTGTGAAAAATACTTCCTCCACATTGCCCCAGAGCCATCCCCCTCTATCTTCAAACTGTGTCCCCTTGTTCTTGCACATCTCTTTTTCTGAAAGGTGCTACCCTCTTGGACTTTGTTGATTCCACTGAGGTACTTAAACGTTTCTATCATGTCCCCCCTCTCCCTCCTTTCCTCAAGGGTATACATATTAAGCTCCTTTAGTCTCTCCTCATATGACTTCTCTTGCAGACCCTGCACCATTTTAGTTGCCCTTCTCTGAACTGCCTCTATCCTATCTATGTCCTTGCAGAGATGGGATCTCCAGAACTGGACACAGTACTCCAGATGGGGTCTCACCAACTGTCTGTACAGGGGGATAAGAACTTCCTGTTTTCTGCTGGTGATGCCTCTCCCTATACATCCCAGTATCCCCCCAGCCCTCCCTACCACCTTCTCACATTGCTTGCCCACCTTAAGGTCATCTGATATGATTACCCCCAGGTCCCTTTCCATTTTTGTTGTTCTTACTACCTCTCCCCCCATTGTGTAATTTTCCCTGGGTTTTTGTTTCCCAGGTGCATTATTTTGCACTTCTTTGCACTGAATCCAAGCTGCCATACTTCCGACCATTTCTCCAACCTTGCCAAGTCCCTTTTCATCCTTTCCACGTCTCCTTATGTATCAATCCTGTTGCAGATCTTTGTGTCATCTGCAAAGAGGCATACTTTTCCTTCCAGTCCCTCTGCAATGTCACTTATAAAGACATTAAAAAGGACTGGACCCAGTACTGAACCCTTCGGAACCCCACTAATAACCCCTCTTTCTTCAGAGTGGACTCCATTTACAATTACCTTCTGTGTAATTACCTTCTGTGAAACATGTGCCATCTGTTTCAGGCAGTCCAAAAATTATACAAATCCATGAGGACATGCTGCAAAAAGTGTGCTATCAGGTTCAGGCAATCCCATAATTAGCAAAGCATGTGAGGAAGACATGCTGAAAACATTGTGCCATAAGTTCCAACTTTAGGCGATCCCAAAATTAAAGAAGTCTATTAGGACAAAATGCAAAATGTGTGCCATCAGGTTCAGGCAATCCAAAAATTAGCAAAGTCTGTTAGGGCATGCTGAAAACATTGTGCCATCAGGTCTAAAAATTGTGCAGGCCACATATGGGCTTACTTGAGCATTAATTTATTTTTCTGAAGAAACGGTGATCTTTGTACTCTTCCAGGTAGTCATCTTTGAGGTCACTGCAAAATGTATTTGCTGCCTCTGGGTCACAGCTGTAATCAGTCAATGGAAGGTTTACTTTTAAGAATGTTAGCTTCTCAACATTTTCTGGTAGTAGCCTAGATCGTGTACAAGGTGGGGTGGAAAGGATGAGAAGGGACTAGACAAGGTTAGAGAAATGGTCAAATGTATGGCAGCTTAGATTTAATGCTAAGAAGTGCAAGGTGGTAATGCACCTGGGAAACAAAAACCCAGGGGAAGAGTACACAATGGGGGGTGAGATACTAACAACAACAAAAATGGAAAGGGACCTGGGGGTAGTCATATCAGATGACTTAAAAGGTGGGCAAGCAATGTGAGGAGAGCAGTAAGGAGGGCTGGGGGATACTGGGATGCATAGGGAGAGGCATCACCAGTAGAAAACAGGAAGTTGTTATCCATCTGTACAGACAGCTGTTGAACCCCATCTGGAGTACTGTGTGCAGTTCTGGAATCAATCTCCACAAGACTACACAAGATTGAAGCTGTCAGAGGAGGGCAACTAAAATGGTGCAAGGTCTGCACTGGAAGACATATGGAAGAGACTAAAGGGCTTAATATATGTACAGCCTCGAGGAAAGGAGGGAGAGGGGAACATGATAGAAACTTCAAGTACCTCAAGGGAATCAACAAAGTCCAAGAGGGTAGCATCTTTCAAAAAGAGTGTGCAAGAACAAGGGCACAATTTGAAGATGGGGGCGGCTCAGAGGTAATGTAAGGCCATTTTTTTTCACAGACAGGGTTGTGGATGCATGGAACAGCCTTCTGGAGGAGGTTGTGGAGTCAAAAACAGTGGTGGAATTCAAGCATGCATGGGACAGTCATAAAGCAATTCTAGGGGGTTGGGGCAGAAAGAAGTAGGCTGCTGGTTAAATAGGATCTGCAGCTTATCCATTAGGTAGGGAAATGGGCAGACTGGGTGGGCCAAGTGGTCCTTATCTGTTGTCAAATTCTATGTTTCTATGTATGTTTCTATCCATTACCACATTTCCTGCACAGCTAAAGAGTCGCTCTGAAAATATACTGGTTGGGGGACAGACCATATACTTCAAGGCTACCTGCACAAGTGCAGGCCATACAGACTCCTTGCCACTTCTGGTGCAGGGTCTGCACCAGAAGACATATGAAGAGAGAGACTAAAGGAGCTGAATATGTATAGCCTCAAGGAAAGGAGGGAGAGTGGGGACATGATAGAAACTTTCAAGTACCTCAAGGGAATCAACAAAGTCCAAGAGGGTAGCATCTTTCAAAAAAGAAGGTGTTCAAGAACAAGGGGGCACAATTTGAAGATGGGAGGCAGCTCAGAGGTAATGTAAGGAAGTATTTTTTCACAGAGAGGGTTGTGGATGCATGGAACCGCCTTCCGGAGGAGGTTGTGGAATCAAAACAGTGGCTGAATTCAAGCATGCATGGGACTGTCATAAGGCAATTCTAGGGGGTTGGGGTAGAAAGAAGTAAGCTGTTGGTTAAATAGAATCTGCAGCTTATCCATTAGGTATGGAAATGGGCAGACTGGGTGGGCCAAGCGGTCCTTATCTGCCGTCAAATTCTATGTTTCTTTGCCAGTAATAAATGGGATCTTCATTCCATTCAATACCTTTTTCTGCCAAATAACAGTCAACCAGGGCCTGGGCAGAAGCAGTGACATATGGAGAAGGAAGGGCTGATTTTTCCAGGATGACAGCATCCAAGTGACCCCAAAGATGACTGCTGGGTGTAGAACGAATGGCAGCAGCTGACTGTTTTGTAGCCTGACTGAGAAGAGAGAACTGTGAAGGTGCAGGAGGAATGGATGAGGGGTCTGCTTCTGTTGTCATGTTTTTTTTCAAAAGCAAATCTACTTCTTGAATGATTTTCTCTCTGCAGTTTCGGAATACATTTGGGTCGTACTGTGATAGGTGTTTCATCTTGTACCGTGGGTCAAGTACTGTTGCAATAATACAATGTTCTGCCATGAGCATTTCACCAAGTTTCTCATCATCTCTGACTTTTTTAATCATTCTATGTACTGTCTTTTTTAATTCTGGGTGGCAAGTCCCTTTCAGTTGCACTAGACTCTCCCATCTGAAACTGGCTTGTTGCACCTTCCAACTCATCCCCGATTGCATTCAGCTGATATCTGAGAATCTTGATCAGTGGGATTATTTGGCTGAGTGTGGCACTGTTGGAACTCACTTCCCTAGTAATTTCCTCAAAGGGTTGCAGGATCTTGATGAGCAGTTCTAAAACAGCCCACTACTGAGGATTAATGTACACATCAGCATCCCCTATGCTGTTCTCTAGTGTATGCTGTCTTACAGCCTTTTTTTGCTCCAGCAATCTTTGGAACACGTAAAAGGTAGAGTTCCACCTTGTTACAACATCCTGGATGAGTGTATTAGGAGGCAGTCCATGCTCTTCTTGTATGGCTCAAAGACTCTGGCGTGCTTTGCAGGAATGGCTGAAATGTGTGCATATTCATTTTGCCACATATGTGAGAGCCTTTATATCTCTGTCCTCTTGCATAAATGCATGCACAATCAAATTTAGGCAGTGAATAAAACATCGAATGTGGAAAAAGCCTCCATCAGACAATGCTTTCTTTATGTTTCAACCATTGTCAGACACAAGAAAGCCCTTATGATGTCAGCCAGTACTGTATCTCTCTATTGAGCTCATCCAGGATGTTTGAAGCTGTGTGATCCTGCAGGATATACTGGATGTGAAAGGAAGCCAGTTTCAGAAGGGAATTGCCAGTGTCACTACAGGGTGTAAACAATACCCAATGTGCAGTCAGTGACATAAATGGTTCTGGCTGGCAGCTTGTCCATATGCCAGTAGTCAGATGGACAACCCCAGCAACTGCATCTTTTAAAGCATGTTTCAGTTTAGCACTTATTAAATCATACATCTGTGGTATTGCAACAGTCGAGAAATATTTTCTGGATGGAATACTGTATCTTGGTGACAGGTGATTCAAAAGCCTTTTGAATCCTACATGCTCCACAATTGTGGGAACAAAGAGGAAGCGGGGAACTACAGACCAGTCAGCCTCACCTCGGTAGTGGGGAAGATCATGGAAGCACTACTGAAGGAGAGATTGGTGGAACATCTGGTTGTCAATGGACTACAGGACCCAAGGCAGCATGGTTTCACCAGGGGAAGGTCATGTCAGACCAACCTCATTGAATTTTTTGACTGGGTGACTGGGGAGGTGGATCAGGGGAGGGCAGTGGACATGGCCTATCTGGACTTCAGCAAGGCCTTTGACACTGTGCAACATAGAAGACTATTGCACAAACTGGGGAATATGGGTGTGGGCAGGACAGTAGCTGGGTGGGTAGGTAACTGGCTGGGCAGCAGGACACAGAGGGTGGTGGTAAATGGCTGTCACTCCACAGAGGGAAGAGTGACCAGTGGGGTACCACAGGGATCAGTGCTGGGACGGTACTATTCAATATCTTCATCACAGTGACATTCACAGGACCTAGAAGGCAGAATTTCACTGTTCGCTGATGACACAAAGCTCTGTAACAGAGTAGACACACCAGAGGGTGTAGACAGAATGAGAAGGGACCTGCAGAAACTTGAAGAATGGTCAGGGGTTTGGCAGTTGAAATTCAATGCAAGGAAGTGCAAGATAATGCATATGGGGCACAAAAACCCTGGCACAATATATCAGTTGGGGTGAGGATATAGCATGCACCAAGCAGGAAGGGATCTTGGAGTTATCATCTCTGATGACCTCAAGGCAGGGAAACAGTGTGACAAGGCAGCAGGTAAAGCAAATAGGATGCTGGGATGCATAGGCAGGGCATCACCAGCAGGAAAAGGGAGGTCATAATTCCACTATACAAGACACTAGTGAGGCCGCACCTGGAGTACACTGTGCAGTTCTGGAGACCTTACCCACGTAAGGACATAGACAGGGTAGAGAAGGTTCAGAGGAGGGCAACAAAGATGGTGCATGGATTGCATCACAAGTCCTATGAGGACAGGTTGAAGGCACTGAACATGTACTCCCTGGAGGAGAGGAGGAGAGGGATATGATAGAGACATACAAGTATCTTACAGGGAGGAACAGGTGCAGGAATGCACTATTTTTAAGCGAAAAAGATGTTCCAGGACTAGAGGGCATGGGATGAAGTTGGAGGAGGACGATTCAGAGGAAAGCGTGAGGAAGAATTTCTTCACAGAACAGGTGGTGGACAAGTGGAACACCCTGCCAGAGGAAGTGGTGGGGGCTGAAACAATCACGGGATTTAAGAATGCATAGGATAGACATAAAGGAATTCTGGAGGTCAGGGGTAAGGGGCAACAGACTTCCTGGAAAACATAAACTGAACTTACAAACTTAAATGGGCAGACTGGGTGGGCCATAGGCCCTTATCTGCCGACACTGTCTATGTATCTATGTATCTATGTAATTCTGTAAGGCTGTAAGTCCAGTGCTATCATCTCTGAAATTAGTTTTGTTATAGCAATTTCCTCAGGATGAGTACGGTACTTAGCTTTATGGTCAATTGTTTCTGAAATCGTGAGCTGTCTTCTAGCAGTTGAAGTTTTCAGATGGCCAACATTAGGAGTGCTGGATGATGATAAGGGCAAAAGGGGACTATTTGTAGTACTTATTCTAGAAGAAGACTGAGAAAGAGTTGACAGTAAAACTGAAGCAGCAGGGCTGCTGCTATCATTTGATATAACAGGTGCAGGTGTAGTCTGACAACTCTGCCGACATGTTGTCTTCTTTCTCTCTGACCAAAAAATCATGCCTGAGACATAATGGGTGACATCTCTCTAAATGTCTTTTTAATGCTGAGGTACCCAAAGCACCTTTTTTGCTCCCTCTGCTGATGGTCTTTTTACATATTGAGCAAACAGCTCGTAACTCATTACTGGCAGCCAGAGAAAAGTAAGACCACACATAAGATGTCATCTTTTTATGTTGGCGCATGTGCGTAGCCAACAACTTGGAGCAGTGGGGATTTGGAGGCATGGTCGCTGTTGGGCGAATGCAGGGCACGCATCAGTAGGTGCGTCCCTCATTCCCCAATCAGCAACGCCACACAATGCATACTAAGCTAGCAAGCACATCTAAGGAAAGGTCCGCTGCAATCTGAGCAAAGCTCATCACATGTAGCGGGCCCTTCCTACGTGCTCACCAGCTAGTAGCATGGTGGCACAGTGGCCACTACTCTGCCGACAGTGCTGACTTCGGGGTGCCCAATCCCTCTGTCGGCTTCCCTGCCCCTTGAAGTGTGTGCCAATGGGGGAGCCCACTTCCTGTCAGCAAAATGTACCCCACCACCTCATTGTTTGCCGATGGGGGTGCCCAATCCCTGTTGGCATCCGCCCCCTTCCCATTGTACTGTGCCAATGGGGGAGCCCACTCCCCATCGGCATCATGTTCCCCCCTTCTTCTGTGCTGATGGGGGTGCCCAATCCCCCATCAGCTACTGTAATCCCCAAACAATGTTTGCTGACAGGGGTGCCCAATCCTCGTTGACATCACCCCCCCCTTCCCTGCAGTACTGTGCAGCCAGGAGCCAACTCCCCATCGGCATCCATATCCCCAACTTCTTCTGTGCTGATGAGGTGCCCAATCCCATCAGCTACTGTATCCCCAAACAAAAGAAATGACCTGTAAAAGAGAAAAACATCTGTGTTTTTTCTTGGTCCCTGTAAACTGAAAGCGGTCCTCGTAGTCCCCACCCGCACCCACCCTACACCTTGCCTCCCCACCCCCCACCCTCCATACTTACCTCAGGTGATGATCTTACGCTTGACCGGGAACACGTCTGCACTCTTCAAACCGACCGCGAACTGAGGAAATGCCGGTAAGCTGTATAATGGAATGAATAGATTTTTTCAACTTTGCTCCATATCTTGGGCATTTTTTTGAATTTTTGCACCAAATTTTCAACATGGGGTTTTTGGGACCCCTTCTCAAGAATTCTGTCACACTTTTGACATTAATCGGTCCCGAAAGGTGATTTCACAGTCACAGCGTGAAATCACCTTTTCGGACTGATTAACACAAGGACATTGCAATGTTCATGAGGTGGGCTCTCAAAAAGCCTATGTTGCAAATTTGGTGGAAAAAATCCAAAAAATGGCTGTTTTATGAGTGTGCATTGTGCAGTTGCTACACAAGCATGGAACTTCATGAATTCGCAATATTTTCATGCCAGATTTTCAACATTGTCATTTTTCTATACCTCCTTGTGAACAGTATAGCTGCCATTTTTCACATCCTGGCCGAAAAGTGTTTCCGCACTTCTGGCGCACAGTACCCCGGTCACTGTGGGAAGTCAGTGTTTGGGCCAGATTGCAAAAATGACAGTGACACTGTTCATGAGCAGAGGTCCTACAATGCCTATGTTGAAAATTTGGTGACAATACTCCATAAAGTGATTGTGTTATGAGCGTACATTGCGCAGTTTACACGCACGCTCGTAACGTTGTGCATTTATAATATTTTCACTCTGAATTTTCACCATTGGCATTTTTCCCCACCTCTTGATGAACAGTAAAGCTGTCATTTTATATATCCTACCCGAAATGTGTTTTCGCATGTCCAGTGAAGAACAGCACGGTCACTGTGCAAAATCACTTTTTGAGACAGCTTGAGGACATGACAGTGACACTGTACATGAGGAGATGTGCTAAAATGCCTATGTTGAAAATTTGGTGCCAAAACTCCTTAAAATGCCTGTGTTACAAGTGTGCATTGCGCATTTCCCACGTTCCCTTGTAACTCCGCATATTTGCAATACTTACATGCCACATTTTTACCACTGCCATTTGTTTACACCTCCTTATGAACAGTTCAACTGTCGTTTTTCATATCCTACCAAACATGTTTCCACAATGCACTACCAATGGCAATGCCAGCACGACAACATTCAGCATTGACAAATGCCTTTTTTGTTTTAGTAGCAGGCATACTATACTGTCCTTGTTTGTCACTTCCACCATGTTGTGCTTTCTCAACACTGGGAAGCTGCTCATCATGGCCTTTTCCTGTTTCACCATTATCAGCATCCAACAGCTCCTCCAGGCCACTAACGGAACCTAAATCTGAATGCACTGCCCCCTCATCTTGTTTCTCCTGCGCCTGCACCACACTGTTTGTGCCCAAACTGCCCATCTCATCCAAGTACATATCATCACATTCATCCTGCGTCTGTGCAACTGACACCTCTACCTCATTCTGGCTTTCCTTTTGTTTCTGCTTTTCTCCCTCCTTGTCTACAGCCTCCATTTCATAATCATTACTCTCATCAGAGCTAGATTTCTCAACCTCTGTTTCATTTAACTCTGTACTGGTAGTGCGGTACACATAACTACCATATCTTGGCTTGCCACTCCTTGTGGTGCCGACTACTCCTTTAGTTTTAATTAAGACAGTTATGGCCTTTCCTGTATTTTTGGACATTATTGAGGAAGAACCACTGCTGCTACTGGATGAAGTCCCAGGAACTGGTCTTTTAAAAGTCAGACGGTGCAGTGTTGTTTGCGCCATATGTTTCCCTATACCTTTCCCCATTTTGGCCTCCTCTTCACTCTGTCGGGTGCACATTTTCAGCCTTTTTTATTACACAGAAAAATGCTTTTTTCTGTATGTGAGTTTTTTCCAAGTTTCTCTGACAACTCAGTAGAAGCTCGGCCTCACAGCCACACTCCCCCTTCCACCACTGTATCTATTTTTTTTCCTTTTTTTCTTTTTTTTTTCACACACATTGCTTTTTCCTGTAGGAATTTTCTTTAGTCCTCTCACTTGTTCTCAAGTACCTCTGTTCTCTGCCGAAGGGCTCAGCCTCTGAAGACAGACACCCTCCCCTTCCACCACTGTAGAAATGTTTTTTTTTTTAATGTAGGAATTTTCTTTTTTCTTTACTCCTCTCACTTATTCTCAAGTTTCTCTGTCCTATCAGGACAGGCTCTGCCTCACAGTCACCCTCCCCCTTCTACCAGTGTAGCTTTTTCCTTTATGTGGGTTCTTTTTATTTAGCAGGGAGCATGCCGCAATGATATATTATAAAATGGGCAAAGGATTTCAAGCAATCTGATTGGTTGTTAGCCGTGCATTAGATGTGTCTAATGCACAGGTAAAACTAGAACCCTCATTTAGAATACACAGGCCCATTTTATAAGTGCAATAAGCCACTCCGGGGATGTGCACTAGACAGTTCTAATGCATGGCTAGGGGACTGGACGCACTCGGCCTGTGGCCTCGTGCCTCACTACGTCCCCCTAGCCATGCATTAGAACTGTCTAATGCACACCCCATCATGTCTTATTGCTTACATATTTTTACAATTGCAGCTGTTAAACAAACACACAGTCAGTCATACACAGGCAAATTGGCAAGTTTTTTTTTTTAATTAATGTCTTCCAGGCAAGACAAACTACAGCACTCCAATAAAGGCAAAGTAGAATCTTGCAGCAATTTCCACCCTACTTCAAAGCTCAGAGGTCCACTTCACTTAAGTTGAGAGCGTGGGGGGGGTTTAAAACAAACTCAGTGATGTTTTCTTTTTTTAAAATCAGGTAAAGCTCAGTAAACTTGAAAAGAAAAAGCAGGAAAGGTAAACTCAGGGTGCAGTCAAAGCTTCCAAGTTCCAACCTATCAGGCTGATGGTGATCTGCTTTTTTTCTCTCTCTCTCTCTCTCTATAGTCCCCTTTTGTTCTTTTCTAGTTTATACACCACTAGCCTGCTTTTATTTCTTAATACAATTCTTGCACTTAGTTTGTTTGCACTGCAGTAGGCTTTACATTTGCAAATAATCACAGAAAAGATCTGATAAACATGAGGAGATATAGAGTCAGGCCGTCCACTGTGAATGACGAGCACTCAAAGCCCGCCAGTAGGCAGGTTGATCTTTTTTAATTCCTTTATTTCCCCATTTTTCTATGTAGCTGTTTGTTTCACTATTTTAAATTTCTTGTTAAGTAAAGGTCAATCACTCACTGGATGCCTTTGGCGAGGTATTTAAACTGTGACTGATATACACACACGATAAAGACAGCTCACTAGCTCTGTCTCGTCTGTATCTCTCTCAGCCATGCACTGAGCAACTCCCGCCACATGCAGCCTTATATACTTCAATGCCATCTGACCAACATACAGCTAGTCAGGTGGCAGAGGTATGTCACCACCATGTGTGTCTGTGTGTGGCGCAAGAGCAATTAGGACCAGCTGCAAATGTGAACCTGAAATGTGTAAAAAAAAAAAAAAAAAGCTCCGGAAGACTTACACTGGATGAGTGAGAACAGGGGGAATAAAACAGGGACCTTTGGCTGCACAGATACGCTCCCAGATGGGTCTTCAATAAAACTCATGCCTGCTGCATTTTTTACGATAGCTCACAGATGCTAAACTGTTATCCCATGTTCTGTGTGCACAGTGGTGGAGAAAACAAAATGGGTGTAAAAACTAAGTACTCTAAAATTAAGCACATTTAAACCCCCTGCTAGGACATGCCTGTCTGGTGCAAATGCAAATGATTAAATACACTGCTGCAACAAAGGGCGAGGTAGGTTACAGCTGCTCCCTGGACCTCTTGGAACTCGCTGCCTTGTGTAAATATGTGGCTACGTTTTTGAAAGGATAAAGTAAGTAGTACCTCAGAAACTGATGGCTAGTTGTTGATTGACACCTTTTGGTGGGGCAAGTGCATTTCTGTCTGTCTTCCCTCTGACTGTGTCCCCCCAACTTAAAAGACAGGTCCAGCAGGTATCCCATCCCCATCTCCTATAAGCTTTTGTCTAGTGGACCCCCACATTTTCCGATCGTGCCAGTCACAGATTTTTAAATTGATCTTATCTCTCTATATCCACCAGGTGTGTGACTGTTGGGTGAGAGTAAACTGACTGCAGTGCTTACTAATACTGACTGTCAGCCTTCTTGTTCCAAGTCTAAACTTCAGTGCAAATAGCAGACAGTTTCAGAATACAGCCCCGATCTACAATTAAGCTGGCAGCTACAAGCTGCAAGAATGGTCTTGCAGCTTGTAGCTGCTGGCTTGATCGCAGCTCAGGGCTGCATTCTGGAACTGCCTGCTATTTGCAGTGAAGTTTGGACTTGGAACAAGAAGGTTGCCAAAAAGCAGTCAATCTACTCTCACCCTTTAGCTACATGCCCGGAGGGTAGATCTGTTTAGAAATTTGTGACCAGTGTGATTGGAGGACGGTTTTCCTAACATTTTTTTAATCAGGGGAAGTTTCTAGCCACACGTGGCCAGCGGACCTGGCCTTGGGACAATTAGGCAATGGGTTCTTATTTATCTGGGTCCTCTGGGCCGCATTGGATCTGGGGGGGGGGTTCTGATTTTAGGCGGTTCGGTCCGCCCATCCCTAATGTACCGTGTAACGGCACCCTATACTGGAATGTCCCCTGTTGGAACCTGCTGCATCCAGTCCACCAGGGCCTAGGACAGACCCCTCTAGTCAGATCCCACCACTGCCACCATGTGTCACAGGCCGTGGGTGTAGATGGACTGAGGCAGTGAGGCACATGAGCTTCAGTTATTACTGCATTTATTATTTTCACAGTGGAACAAAAGCAAAAACAAACTTTCAGCGACAAAATAGTAAAAGGAGGAAATACGACTTCAAATCGTCAATAACATAGAGGCTTGAAAACATTACACTACAACTAGAAACAGCTGGTTGTCTGAGGTGTGCTTTATCCAACATCCTGCTCCTATCAGCCTAAACTTAGAATTCAGGCACCTTTATACAGGTACATGCAGTATGTGACTCAAAGCTCCACCCACAAGGAAAATGAAAATAAATGAATCAAGTTATTAACATATATTTTTCCTTTTCCTTTTCCTTACAATAAATCATATTCTTTTACTTTAACAATTTATATAGCTTATTTTAAAAGGTATCAACTGGGTTCTAAGTGTTGTTTGACCTCTGCTGACTGCTGAACACTACCCACAGCAGTACCTGCCTATATAGAAAGTGAAGAAATGGCCGCCCGGCTCTATAATAGAAGACTGTTTGGGAGGTGAAGCAGAGGTATTTTCCTGGTGTGCCCACAATGAGAGAAATAGTTCCAACACCTTGCTAAGTTAATGGCTAGCTCTGGACAGAGTATTCCTACTATTAACACACTGTCATAAGCGTAAAACATTTCTTTCTGACGAACGTGAGAGAAGTAGAAAGAAGCCCTTATTCTAAACAGCGCAATAGTGCAATACACTAAGCCGTACTGGCATACTGTAGCAGTTCTTTATGGGAACCAGGCGGCAGCTGCTTAGCACTTTCTAAATCCCTTTCCATTTCTGTACATATTAGCCAGGTTCAAAATCGGGCATACTTTGACACAGGAATAAAAATAAAACTCTCTGGTCTTTTACTAATTTAAGCGCAGTATGTATGTAGAAAAAACTGAGAAGGCACTCGTCTTCTTTATTCTTTTTGCATTCCAACTTAATACTTGACCATTTTATTCTATATGACAGAAACTCGTACTATAATCATGTGTACGTGCATTTACAATATAAAGGGGCATCGGGGATGTCTTTAAGCAGCTCTACAGATACTACCACACTACAAAATGGGTGGCCAGCCCAACAAACTCAGATAGATAAGGACTCTTAATGAAGACAACACAACACAAGGACACATCACTGCTGCAGAGACACCCTCCCATGAAGACAGCACTCTCCCTACGTCTTTCCTTTAATTTAGAAACAGATCCAAGAACAATAAAGGGAAAAAAGGGGGAATGGATTCTTTCCTTTCACAGCGATGGAGAAATTAAAAAGGTTTATTGACGAGTGGGACACACAAAAAATTAAATGAAATGAGGGTGCATGGCCGCTGGCTACACAGAACTCAAATCTTTATTTTATGGGCTGCTGTCTGGTTGATCCACATTCAGGCTGTACTTCAGTACCGCTAAATATGCGGCTGGACAGTAAGAAGCCCAAAATGACCCACAATGAATCTAATAAGCCTGGGAATAGGTTTAAATGAACTGTGGAACATTATAGCTTTGCAACACGGGGGCATTAAAGGCCCCACCCCCACCACCCCAACCCCAGACAGACACTGGATGTGGACTTGGTTAAGTGACCGCTTTGCGATGTGAAAGGACCAAGCTGGATCCTGAAATGAGGAAGACCGGCTGAAATGCATATCAGCCAGACATGCAATATCAGGTCAGTGGGGCTGGGGGGCAGCGACATGTGTTTGTGGTGTGTGGTCCACCTTCCCTCTCCGGTCCCTGGTCATGGGGATGGGGAGAGGGGGAAGGTAGCTCTGTTTAAGTTGCAAACATGGATACAGACAATATAACTGTGATTTTGATATGGAGGGGGCCTGGGGGGAGGGAGACTATCAGGGCAAGGAGCCATTACATAAAGAATTAGTAGGTCTGGTCTCATAGGCTCATGTGGCAATTTTGGTTGTCCGGAGCTGGGTGCGATAGCGGTGGTGAGTATTCAAGCACACCAGGGAGTGTGTTTTCAAAGGGGCAATCTGAGAAGCATAAACTACAAGAGGAATGTTATTAGAGAGCTGGAAAAAGTATATGGCTAAACAGTGCGGAGGGAGGGGGCGGTAGAGGGAAACAGACAGAGCTATATACCAGCAAGTTCACATATAAGGGTTCTCTTATTCAATCTGAAGAGGAGGGGACTTAGAAAAGGTTAAGAAGATCAAATGTATGCTTAATACAAAGCAAATTTGGAGTGGAGGGTTGGGGGGGGAAAGAAGGGAATATTGCTGTTCAAAGTTGATATTTCAATTGTGCTATTGGTTTTGGCACTTCTTTTGCCTAAAGTTATGGTTCGCATATTTTTTTCACATTTTACCACTGTTTGTAACTGCTTATGGTGCAGCAATAAGGCTGCCATTCAGGGGTACATATGTGGGGTAAAATTGCCCAATGGACCTGATACTTCATTAAAATGGGTGGGTGGGGGCCTGTGAGGGGTAGCAATATTACTCCAAAAAATCTCCTCGTCGAGATCACCAGGGTGGTGAGGGACACCTCAGGGGGGCATGTACATCTTAATTATTGGAAAAATAAGGGGGCAGACACTCACGCTAGGGAGTGTATACGCACCATCCACATTCGAGTCTGGGTTTTACCAACAGCTGCTGGATGTAATTCTTAGAGAACAGTTTCCCAACCTGATACTTGGTGGGGACCTTAACTGTATCATGGATGTAGATATGGACTATTCGAGCAATAAGAGGAGGTCCAATAGGGCTACGAAGACATGGACAAGGGGGCTACTAGATCTCAGCCTGGTAGACAGCTTAAGGATGGCAAACCCAGGTGTCAGGGAATACACCTTCCACTCTTTACGCCATGACACATGGTCCAGACTGGATTACGTGTACACATTAAACACTCTGTATGAAAGGGTGAGGGATGTCTCCAATGGACCAATAGGGATATCTGACCACTCCATGGTAATGTTAAAGATGGAACTAGGACCTAAAGAGGCCTTTAGAGGTGGTTGGCATCTCCCCACATACCTACTGGTGAGGGAGGAATTCAGGAATCATTTAAAGGAGCAATGGGAACAGTATATTACACTAAACAAGGGGACAGTAGAAACACAGGGCACCATCTGGGAAGCTGGCAAAGCTTATCTGAGAGGAGCAATTATCAGCTATACAGCTAAAATCAAAAAGGAAAAAACAAGAAAACTGATGAACTAGAACAGCTGGTGAAAGATTTAGAAAGAATGGTGTTGGAAAAAGGGGGAGAGGAGAAGAGACAACTAAAATTAGCCAGAGAATCTGTAAATGAATGTTTTACAGGGGCAGCTCAAACCAGATTATTCTTCGCTAAACAATGAATATATGAATGGGGTAATAAACTGAGACCACTTTTGGTGAAACTTATTAAGGGAAGGAGGGTCCCACAAAAGGTAGTAGCCAATAAGAACCAGCAGGGGAGGGTAGTGTCTGACACTCAGAGCATTCAGGAATGTTTCAAGAATTTTTATAGTGCGCTCTACCAGGCAGAATGTAAAGGCACGACAGAATTGGCACAGAATCTTCTCAGAAATATACACCTACCTAAACTAAATGAGGCACAGAAAGATATGCTAGAAGCAGAAATCACCACCCCAGAAGTCATAAAAGCAATAAGTAGCCTTAACCCAGGCAAGGCAGGGGGCCCTGATGGTTTTGGGATAGAGTATTATAAAGTTTTGAAGAGAACCCTTGTGGATCAGTTAAGGGCACTTATGGAGGAAGCCAGAGTGGGGAGAAGGAAGGCTTCCCAAAACATGCCTAGAAGCAAATATATGTGTGTTGCCCAAGCTGGTAAGGATGGTACAGAATGTTCGTCTTACAGACCCATCTCCCTGTTTAACTACAACTGTAAAATCATTGCCAAGGTCCTGGTGTTGTGACTGGAACAAGTGGTCGACTGGTCGTGCACCCTGACCAGACAGGGTTTGTAAAGGGTAGGCTTTCCTTTCATAATATGAGGAGACTGCTTAATGTAGTGTGGTGGGGTTCTCAACGACCAGGCCAGGCTTGTGTACTGACTATGGATGGCAAGAAAGCATTCGATAGAATCAAATGGGAATACTTATTTCAGGCTATGTGTGGTCTTGGGCTGGAGATGGGTTTGTAACTCTGGTCAAAATGTCCTCAGAGGAATTTGAATTATTCAGAGGTACTAGGCAGAGCTGTCCCCTCCACTCTCCTCTTCACTATTGTGATTGAACCGATGGCCATCAGAATAAGGGAGAGTAGGGAAAAATGGGGGGTCCCAGGGAGTAAGAGAGGACAACTCCGAATATCTCTTTATGCAAATGATCTGATGTTTTTTGTCATGTGCCCAAGGGACTCGGTACCAGCCCTTCTCCGAATTATCAAAGAATTCACCAGATTTTCAGGATATAAGCTCAATTTTCATAAATTGGAGATTTTGTTGTTAGGAGATGAAGGGGAGGGTATGCCCGATCATGTACGGGGCCTGAGAAAAGTAAAGGATAATTTCACGTACTTAGGGATCAAAGTGGGAGGCTCTTTAACTAAGTTATACAGTTGGAACTACACTCCACTGTTCGATACAATTATAACAGACCTTGTAAGATGGAGGGCTCTTCCAATTTCATGACTAGGTCTCTTTACTCTAATAAAAATGAACATACTACCTAAAATACAGTATGCCATGCAGATGGTACCAGTATGCCCCATGGCACGAGACATTCATAGGCTAGAAAAGGGGTTTGCAGAATTCATCTAGAGAGGGAAAAGATCCAGAATGATGAAAGTCAATAAAGAACAGGGAGGACTGGAATTTCTGGATATCAGGGGATACTTTTTAGCTGCCCTGTACAGATACCTGCATAATTGGGTAAATAGAGGGGAGGAGACTGCATGGTTGGAACTGGAAGAAGAGGAATGCCCAGGTTGGATAACAGCTTACTTGACCAAAATGGAACACAGAGCGTATGGACAGTTATCTAACCCGACCCCCTTGTATTACCAGTACTGGATGCATGGGAAGCAATCATAAGGTGGAGGGGAGCTGCAGGAGAGCACACATTATTAATGTCAATAGCTAGAAATCCAGAGTTTCTACTGGGCCTCGAAGACCCAGGGTTTGCAGATTGGGAGGAAAAGGGCATTCATTGTATAGGGGACCTATGTGGCAAAAATGGTATGTATTCCGTTGAGGTAGTAAAAGAGGCCCTTGAATTACCCAATGAACATATGTTTAGATACTTACAGGCCAAGAATTTTATAAACAATGTAAATAGGGCCACAGAATCCCTGATAGCAGCAGTAGAACAAGAAATGCTTAAAGCAAGGTCACAAGAAGGGATCTGATAGGGAGGGCAGCAAGCCTCGATAGAATATACTTTCCTGATCATCCTAAGAAAACTAGATCCCAGTGGGAGGTAAACCTGGGGACTCCTATAATGGATGAGAACTGGAACACAATAATAATATCCCATATGGGCCTGCTGTTATGTAAGAGGTGTAAGGAAACACAGTATAAATTCATACATAGGTTGTATTACCCACCGAGCGTGGTACACAACTTCTACCCAAGAATCTCAGACAGATGTGGAAGGTGCACAGTGGATAAGGGTACATACTTTCATTATTTCTGGTCGTGCCTAAAATGTTAGTCATACTGGAGGGAAATAGCACAGGAAGTATCCAAATCTGGAGCAGTGAAGTTGAATTTTCTCCCATATTAATCCTTTTTGGGCTGGAAGTAGGGATAGAGGGAGGATGGGATCTGTACCCCAGGTGGGCGAGGATTGCCCTTGTGATGGCTAGACAGATAATCTTAAACACATGGGTATCAGGCATATTACCAACAATTCAAATGTGGAAAAGTTTACTGGTGTCCACCGTTACCACTGATAGACTGATATATGCCTTAAAAGGCAAAGAAGATAGATTCCTAACAGAATGGGCAGGCTTTATGCATCCCTTTCTGTGGCGAAGCTCAGATACTCGAGGGGGCTGTGATGAAAGTTGTAATCTATAAGCAAATGGTGAACCAGGCCAACAAGCACCTTACAAGAGAAAATGTTTCTCTAAGGGACATGCCACAACTGTGTACCACACCCAGAACCATAATGGCAGAAATAAGGAAGCTAAACATAAATTTTGTAACGGCAGAATGAACTGTTTTCTTTTCTTTTACTCTTTCTCTATCACTTTCTATCTTTTTTTGCTCTCAAACTTTCATGGCAGTTAGCTACTTCTAAGGTGGATATCTCATTGTTCTGCTATTATTAATTTATGTACCAGAAAATACAAAAGGATGGTTTACATGAAACAGTTTTTGCTAAACAGGATAGCTACTGAATCAGCAAGGAAGATAAATGAACATTAATGAATGTTAGCTGAGTTATAAACCTGGATGTATGTATCCCTTACTGTTACCTGACTGTATTGACAAGATGGTGAGAAGAGTAACATATACACCTGTCTGTCTTATGCTGAAAATCAATACAAACATTAAGCAAAAAAAATCACTCTCCAAAAATGTCCTTCCTGGAAGTATACAGGAAAGACTGAATCTCTAAAGAAAGTTGCTCTAGATTTTATCAGCATGAGTCTGGAATCATTGAGTATTAAATCAATAAGTAGTGCCCTTCTAGACCTGGGGCCAGATATTCAAAACTGTGCAAAGTGGAGTGCAAATGTTTTCACTCTGTGTTGTAGTTGCCCAGGTGTCCAAAAATGCTATAGTCAGTGGAAAAGCACACAGGCACTATTCAACTGAATATGGGGCAGCTGCTGCCCAGTGCTAAGCCACTTATCATGATAAGATGACCACAGATCATGCCCATTATGGTCCCATTTGCTTGGGTAGCCCAGCAATTTAGTGCAACACTGCCTCCCCACTTGCCCAGTCCCAGAGAGCTATCCTTGGTGCTAGTGCCCCCTTCCCCTCTGACTGCCAGCCAGATAGTAGCAAGAAATCCATCCCTGCTGGTGCTAGTGGCCACCTGCTGATCACCATCCCGATGGTAAAAGAAATAATTTCCTCTTGGTGCCAATGGTGCTCCCCCCTGCAGATCGCCGGCCTGATGGTAAAAGAAATAGAAGCATAGAAACATAGAAATTGGTGGCAGATAAGGGCTGCCAGGCCCATCCAGTCCGCCTTAAAAAAGCTAACTGCTGCCCAGAGAGGGACCTGAAATCATTCCCTGATGGTGCTGGGGCCCACCCGACCCCAGCCAATTGCTGGCCCGATTATAACAACAATTCTTTCCCTGGTGCTAGTGGCCCCTCCCCCACTGATCACCAGCCTGTTGGTAACATAATATTCATTCCTGGTGGTTCTAGTGCCCCCCCCCCGCCGATCAGCAGCCTGAAGGTAACAAAAATCATTCCCTGGTGGTGCCAGTGGCCTCCCCACTGATCACTGGCTCAATGGCAAAAGAGATCAGTCCCGGTGCTAGTGGTCCCTACCTCACCCATGCCAAGGTGTAAAACTATATTTCCTAGTGTCTAGCAGCCCCCCACCCGCACCCATGCCTGGGGTGTACAACTGTATTCCCTGGTGTCTAGCAGTCCCTCCCCTCCCACTCCCATGCCTGAGATGTACAACAGTATTCCCTGGTGTCCAGTGGTCCCACCATCCCAATCCCAAGTATAATAAAATAAACTGATTCCCTGGTGTCTAGAGGATCCCACTCCCTATCCCTGATCCCATGTATAGCAAAGTAAAGCAATTTCCTGGTTTCCAGTGCCCCCCACCCAGATCCCCTGTATAGTAATGGGATTATGTTTCCAGGTATCTAGAGGTTCACTGGTGTCTAGCGGACCCCCCAACCCGGCTGGTAGTGTCCCACCTCCCTGCTCCCCCCAATCCCGACCGTAAGCCAGCGAACGGCACAGCCCTTTTCTCTCCACCATGGCGGGCTGCTGACTGAGCTGTCAATGACCGTGTACTGTTACAGTATGTGCTCACTGATTGACTGCTCACTGCCTAGTATTACGGCTGGATTTTAAAACTGTGATTCTTCTAACTTTAAGCCCTTTTTACATTAACTGACACTTTCCTGAGTTTAGCTTTCTTTACTCTGTTAAAATATGTGTTCAGCTGAACTGAGATATAATGGGGCATGCACGAGCCTCCTGATGCTTCAGTGCCATTTAGAAATGTGACCGTGCTTTGTCGGCCAGTGCAGCACATACAAGGAGACCGAGAAGGCTTCGCTTTGGGTTAAAAGTATTAAAAGTAACAACTTTTGGTGCTACGATATTGTTGCTATGACTACTGTATCACTAAAGGGACTGCTGCAGTGACTGCAGGCACTTTTACGGATACCTTCAGTAGAAGGTAGTAAACATCAGACAGTGTACCTTTAAATGATTTGAGGACCCACATCTAAAACACACCCTCAGTTGTCCAGGCTAAAAATTGATTGATTGATAGACTGATTACTTGTGATGCATGCTATCAATCAGCCAGAAGGGCTTCTGATGTACAATAACAATGAGTGAGGTCACATGCTGCTAATGTAGTGGAGGGAACAGAACTAGATATATCTGCTCCTTAGTTAAGCACTGCTTTTCACATCACATCCAAAATGATTAGGTAGAAAACCATCTAATAAACACAGAAAAAGGAAAATACTTCTAGAATAAAAAGTAATAAGGGACAATTTTTAAAAGTTACTAATATTTTTTGCTTGCTATTTTGGGGCACTACAGGCTCTTTAAAGTAGAAAATAGGTGTCACATAAAATATGTTAATTGTTTTCAAGGATGGGAACAGGTTCCTGAGTAGGAATGTCCCTAGGGGATGGGATTCTGAAGTGTGCCAGGACAACACTGTTCCTCAAGTTACAGGACTGCAAAGTTACACAGAAGTGTTGTCTCCCTCACACAGAAAAAGGAGACTAAACAAGCCTGAGTGCTGAGTGACTGTTTATGAGGCTGGGTTGCTACCGTGACTGCCGTGCATGAAAGTGTTATACTGCAGCTCAGCTTTCCAGAGTGGTGGTGTTTGCTTTCATGATTCTGCCCCACGAGCTGTGTGCCCTGGCGAGTAAATCTTTAGAGCTTTCTTGTTAATGAATCAGGATTTCTCCTGTATTATCTAGTTGAATTCAAAAGGGTTGGGTAATATTAAGCACCATGACTTCCAACAAAGAGGAGTCATGTCAGGTTAAAACTGGAATGACTAGCTCCCCCAACTCAAACAAACTGACAAATGTCAACATGCAGATAGATGCACACCAAAACACACACACATAAGGTACAGACTCAAACATATGTACATACAGCCTTCCCCCCAGCAAGCAAGTGCAAACCAAACAAAGACACCAATAAAATGCAAACACTCATCATCACAGACACACTCAGTAGTTCCAGCAGAGAAGACTGCCACATCCGGAAATGCTGATTTATTTATTTTTTTCATAAAATTCAACAATTTACTGACATGCCCCATTCCTCAATGCCTACTTGGGGCATCCTGGGCCAAACATGCCCGGCGATGTCTTTGGTGCATGGTGCACTGTTTACATGCTGGACTGGCCAGCATTACAGCAACCCCTTGGGTGGTGTAACGCCATTGGCCCCTGCAGTCCCTCAATGGCATGAAAATCCTTTCCTGGATCATGCAGACGCAAGTTCCCACCCCGTGTCTGCCCCCATCCCAGCTGCCCACGTAGCGGCATGGATGATTTAGGGTTGTGTGCAGAGGGGGTGCCTATCCCACTCTGTGGATGCCACAGAGTGCTCAACATGTGCGCATTATGCATGCTGGGGTCAATCCATGGCTTTTCTCCGCCCTTAACTCATGCAGAAGGGTCAGGAGCCCTTTGTGGATTGGGCCCTTACTCTCCCCAGCCAGCTCTAATGTTTAAGTTTAATGCCGTTATAAAGTTTATACCATTTCTTGATTTCTTATCACCAATGTAAGATAGATAGATAGATAGACAGATAGAGAGAGAGATAGATAGATAGATAGATAGATAGATAGATAGATAGATAGATAGATAGATATTTAAGTACACTGTTACATACATACTTACAAATATGCCAGCAGATAAAAGCCTTACAGTCTATCTAGTCTGCTTGAGTGTGCAGTGTGCAGATCCTCCCTGTGTTTACCGAGGGACCTGCCCCCTCCCCATATCCCCTTTTCCCCCTCAAGTACCCCTTCTCCCTCCTCCACCAGCAACTTTCCCCTTCACTCTGTCCCATCCTCTCTTGAAACTATCCACCATTTTTACGGAGACTACATCCTCTGGTAACTCATTCTACCTGGTCACCACTCTCTCAGTGAAAAAATGCCTCCCCATCTCTCTCCTGAATCTTCACCCTACCAGTTTTAGGCTATGCCCCATAGTGGACTTGTTCCCACTAAGTCTGAAGAGGCCCTCAGTGATCACCCTGTTAATACCCTTAAGGTACTTGAAGGTCTCGATCATGTACCCCCTCTCCCTTCTGTCCTCAAGAGAGTATATATTGAGGTTCTTGAGCCTCTCTTTATTGGTGTTGCCCTGTTGGCCTGAATCAGCTTGGTTGCCCTTCTCTGGACTACATCCAGCAAATTGACATCCTTCTTAAAATAAGGGCACCAATACTGCACACTGTAAACCAAGTGCAGTACATAACCAAACATATCATTAACAGATTCATAGATTCATATAAGTGTGATGGCAGAAAAGGACCGACAAGGCCCACCGAGTCTGCCCATTTGTCCAGCTATCTGCTTGGACATGCGCCCCCACCCTCAACACTCGCCTGTGGTTGTCCCATGCCCTTTTGAATCCCTCCACTGTTTCCTCTTCAATGACCACCTCCGGGAGTCTGTTCCACTTATCCACCACTCTCTCTGTGAAATAGTACTTTCTAATGTTATCCCTGAACTGCCCTCCTCCACCTGCAGGCCATGCCCCCTCATCCTCTGATTACCCTTCATCTGGAAGATGCATTCCACTGGCACTCTGTTTATACCCTTAAGGTACTTAAAGGTCTCGATCATATCCCCCCCTCCCTCCTCTGTTCCAGGGAGTACAAGTTCAGATCTCTCAACCTTTCTTCATAGGATAGGTGGCTCAACCCTTTTACCATCTTCGTTGCTTTCCTCTGAACTTGCTCCAGCCTCCCCACATCCTTTCTGAGGTATGACCTCCAGAACTGGACTCCGTATTCCAAATGTAGTCTAACCAGATGGGTGTACAAGAGTACTATGACCTCCCTGTTTCTACTGGTGATCCCCCTTCTGATGCATCCCAGCATTCCACTACCCCTAGCCACTGCTCTCCTGCACTGCCTTTCCACCTTCACATCCCCCGATATAGTGATGCCCAGGTCCCTTTCGTGTATCCGTTACCTCCAGATCTCTGGCCCCCATGCAGAACCCTACCCTCTGGTTCCTGTAGCCAAGATGCATGATTTTACACTTTTCTGTGTTGAATGAAAGCTGCCACCTCTTTGGCCATGCCTCAAGCCTCCCCAAATCTCTCTGCATTCTTTCTACCCCTTCCTGAGTGTCTACCCTATTGCAGATTTTAATATCATCCACAGAATCACACCCCCTTCAAGGCCGGCCACAATGTCTCCTACAAATATATTGAATAGTAGGGGCTCCAACACTGATCCCTGAGGGACCCCGCTTGTGATCTTGCCCTCTCCGGTTGTCACCCCATTTATTATGACTCTCTGCCTCCTGTTCCCCAGCCAGCTTCCCACCCATTTAACCACCCTCTGCCCCAGCCCCAGGCTTGACATTTTATACAGCAGTCTCCTGTGGTGCACGGAGTCAAAAGCCTTCTTGAAGGGCAGGCCCAGTGGCTCTGAAGGTTGAGGCGCTGGACGCCACACCTCGCACGCCGGTGACCTGAGTTCGGGAGCGAGCTCGGGTGACGGGGTTCGGCAGGAGTGGGAGGGGATTGAGCGCCCGCTAGGCTGCTCTCCTCTCCCGGGAGTGGGTTAGGGACTGTTTGGCATTCCAGCGGCCCCTGGTGGAGACCAGGGGTGCTGCAAAATGTGGACTGCACGTATAGCGTGGCTGATGTCGGCAGAGTTGCCATGTGCCAGACATCAGGCCATGTCCATGCAAGGAGGGAGGGTGTATGGAGCGAGCAACCAGTACAAGGGGAAAAAGACCCCTTCGGCCTGGATAGGTGATGGCTCCGCAGTGTCCTCCTGCCAGACACCCAATGCTGGACCTCTACCTCCTCCCCCTTCGATTGCCCATGCTCTGCGGAAGAGAGTAATGCCTTTGAGGTAGGTGGAGGTCACAGCGGACGGCAGAGTGGGGGACAAGTCAGGCCTGAGAGAGTTCCGGTGTCCAGAGGTGACAAACAGAAGTGAAAAAAAAAAAAAGCCTTCATGAAATCTAGATAAACCACATCTACCACTCTCCCCTGATCCAGTTCCTTGGTGACCATGTCAAAAAACTCTATCAAATTTGTTTGACAGGATCTTCCCCTTGTAAAACCATGTTGCCTTGGATCCATCAGGCCGCTTTCATCCAGGTAGCTGGTGATCCTGCCTTTTATTAGTTTCTCCACGAGCTTGCCTACCACTGATGTCAAGCTCACAGGCCTGTAATTTCCCACTTCCTCCCTCCCCCCTTATGCAGCGGGACCACATTTGTCTGCCTCCAGTCTTCTGGTACCACCCCAGTCTCCAGGGATTGATTGAAGAGTGCAGTCAATGGCACTGCCAATATCTCCTTTTGTTCCCTTAACACCCTTGGGTGCACCCCATCCGACCCCATTGCCTTGTCTACCTTAATGCAGCCTAGTTCTCCCAAACTTTCCTCTATGAGGAATGTCCTCATATCCACTTCCCTCTCCACTGCCATTTCTTTTCCTGCTCTGCTGCCCTCATCTTCTTCCTCCCTAGTGAACACTGAGCAAAAATAGTTGTTTAGCAGGTCCGCTTTCTCTCTGTCCCCTTGTAGCAACTCCCCCTCATATGTTTTTAACTGGAGTGTTCCCTGCCTAGTCTTCCTCTTTTCACTTACGTACCGAAAGAAAGTCTTATCCCCTTTTTTGACCCCATCTAGCTATGTGCTCCTCTGTCTGTGCCTTTGCCCTCCTTACCTCTACCCCGGCTTCTCTCTGGCTCACTTGGTATTTTCCCCAGTCTACTTCCACTTGCGTTTCCTTGAACTTCCTGAAGGCCTTCCTTTTTGCCTTTATCTATTTCACTACCTTCCTAGCGTACCACAGAGGTTTCCTCCTCCTCTTATTTTTACTTGCTCTCTTGGCACAGATGTCAGTAGCCTCTACAATAGCTTATTTTATCCTCCCCTACATTACCTCTACTTCTGTCAACTCCTCCACCCCTTCCAAGGCCCTCTCCACTATTTCCCCCATTTTCCTGAAGTTTGACCTCTTGAAATCCAGCACCCTCAACCTAGACTTGTGAACCTCTGCTGTGTTCCTAATTCTAAACCTGACCGTGTTGTGGTCAATTGTACCAAGATGTTCCCCCATCGATACATCTCCTACCCTATACCCATTTGTCAGGACTAGATCAAAAGTAGCTCCTGCCCTGGTTGGCTCCCTGACCAGTTGATTTAGGAGGGCCGGGGCAGGGAGTCCAATATCTGCCTAATGCTGGTTGAAGCAGCCGAAAGGGTGTCCCAGTCTACATCCGGTAGGTTCAAGTCCCCCATCAGCACCACTTCCCCCATGCTGCCATTCTCACAAACTCATCAGCCATGCTTCTATACTAAATAAGATTAACAAGACAAAATGTTTTACAAACAGTGAAATAATACATTATATAAATGATCATTAAGACATGACATATTATACATAAAAATTGGGTGGTGCAGCAAAGCAAGTTATTTCAGTCACCACTGAACGCCTGCCTAAAAAGTCACGTTTTTAGCTTGCATTAGAACATGGAGCCAAGCCTACCCTGAAGTTACCATTGTGCTGCCATTAAGGTTCACTGAGAAAGCATTAATAATACCTAATCTATTGCATCCCAGTACCTCTAACAGGATTTTTTCATAGTACCCAAATTACTCAAATAGGGCTGGGATTTACTGGCTTTACCTATTAGTATCTTAGCTTTATACAGTATACTGACCATGATGTTCCTGGGCTGTAAATCACAGCCTATCTTGACCTTTTTAAAACTAATCTGAATTATCTTGTTATCCTTCTGTTGATGTAATAAATGCCACAGTGTTGATCTTACCTATTATTGGGATGTTTCTTTTCCCATTATTTAGGCCACATGACATACTTGCTCCCTGGATGGAAACTGCATTGACCCATTGTAAAATGGACTAAATCTAAGTTTAAAAAAATGGTAAAATGAGTCCTGATTTTCTTGTGAAACACAGAAAGATAAAATTTGTCATCAGATAAGGACAGCTTGGCCCATCCAGTCTGTCCAAGTGTTCCCTGCATATTCTTCCTCCGCAGGCCACATCTGGTCTCCAGTGACCCTCACCACTCCCTGCTTCTTTTCTAATATACCTAAATGTTTATCCCGTTCATACCTGAAGTCCTGTACTATTCTAGCCTCAGCATTTCCACTGGCAGACTGTTCCCGTTGTCTACCATCCTTTCAGTGAAGAAATACTTCCTCACATCGCTCCTGATCTCCCCCTCCAGCATGCCCTTTGGTCCTGGTATCTCTTCTCACTTGAAAGAGACTCTCCTACCTGCACCCTGTTCACTCCTGTGAGGTATTTATAGCTGTCTATCATGTCTCCTCTCTCTGCTCTTTTCCAGGGTGTACAAGTTGAGATCCCTTAGTCTCTCCTTGTAGGGCTTCCAGTGCAAACCCTGCACCATCCTAGTTGCCCTCCGCTGGACTGCCTCCACCCTGTCTATGTCCTTACTGTTCTACCTGACTAATGGCTGCTGTGCTGGGTGTGCCAGTGAGATAGCAGCAGACTTGTCTCCAGTTTTGTTCCACGTTTTAGTACGCTTATAGACTTTTTAAGCCTTTTTAGGCTGTAATTTGTGTTAACTCTGTTTAGAATTTCATCAGTATCAGTGGCTCAGCAGGTAGCACACTCGCCTCTGAGGCCAGGAGATCAGAAGGCTGTGGGTTCTATCCCCACATCAGGCACTTGAGTTAATATCCCACTACTGACACTGTAGTACAGCATGAGGAGGTGCTGCACTCCTGAGGTGCCGTCTTTTGGATGAGATGTTAAACCGAGGTCCCGTCTGCCTGTTCTGGTGGTTGTTCAGGTGGACGTTAAAGATCCCATGGCACTTCCCGAAGAGAGTATGGGAAATTTCCCCAGTGTCCTGGCCAGATTTCCTCCATTCACTAGAAACACCACCAACAGCTTAATCAGGTTCAGTTTCAGTTGGTTACCATCTGTATCCCCACTCCCGGGTCGCCCCTGAAAAAGGGACTTCTAGTCTCAGTGGGCTTACTCAGTCAACAAAATTATATAAAAATAATAATAATAGAATTTGCCTATACTTAGATAGTCAGAGATTCATAGTGAAGAAGTTAGTGTGCAGAGTGTCCTTGGGAGAGAACTACACCTTGAGTGTACACTGGAGCCGTAGGGTCAGTTCCAATGTCGCCCAGACTGCTGGGCACTAGGGGAGCCGAAAGCTGTAGACCCTAAAATAGTAAAACAGCAAACATTTCAGGACAATATAAATTTAATTACTTATCGACGCTGCGTTGTCCTCTTGAACAATACACCATTTGAGTGGAGGAGGTGGAGTGGAGTGGTGTTGACGGAGCTTTTTGTGGAGCCAGAGAAGCATGGAACCGAACCAAATGCTGAAGGAGGATTCCTGGGCCATTACTGTGAGGAGGTGCCTGGGGAAACAGTAATACGGAACGGTGGTTTCTGGCTGGGGTATGAGATCAGCCGGACCAAATGAAAGGAAATATACCGAGAGCATTTTCAAGCTGTACCAACCAAAAGGAAGTATTTTTTGGAAAGTGAGTAAGAAGCGACCACAGCAATGAATGGCACCCGAGCGACCCTTTCTGAGACCTATAAAGAATTTGGACCCACGGCCCAGACAGAGGGATGGCCACGGCCACCACCAGAAGGCGGTAGAGAGGATCTCCTTCCCTCAGATGGAGTGAGGGACCCACCAGAGGGTGGGTTGGCCATGGTCCACTTAGGAGAAGGTCTGGGGGAGCTGGATTAACCTAAAGAAATGCCTCTATAATGTTGGAAGGGGTGCCCGTATATGCTGTGGAAGGAATGCTGAATGTGGATGTTCATCATGAAGAGAGATAGTGGTGAAGGCTCAAAGAAGTCCGTTTCTGCGAAAAATCTTTTGGTAAAGTACAATCTTTTCTCTTATTGAGGCTCTAGCAGTGGAGTTCTCTGTTACTGGACAGAACTACATGTAATTTATTAAGCTGCTAACACTGGAACGTACACAAATCAGTTCAGTGAGAGAGAGCTGCTGAGTATAAAGGTTCTGTCCTGCAGTGGTGGGAGCACTGCAGTGGGAAATAAAACTAAGACTACAACTGGAGAATACAGACTTCATTTACAAACAGTTTTTACATTTGTTGCTGTTGTGTGTGTGGGGATTTGGGAGTGGGGAAGAGGAGTAATGGAAGTCTTTGTTACACTGTTTAAAAGGAAAAGTTAGGAAGACTGAATAGGCAGGGATGTATGTGTGATACATAAGATACAGGGAGTAGACTGTTGTATTTAAGTAAGGAAAGATATTTGGTTTGGTGGGTGAGGGTTAGAGTGAGTGACTGGTGGATGAAACATGATTAGTGTTGTGTGTCTGTATGTGTGGGTGTATAAATGTTTAAGTGATGTGCCGGGGAGTTAGGAGCATGGTCAGGCAGTAATTCCCCCCGAAACTGAGGGATCTTCAACTTTTTGGTTTCTCCCCACTTCCTTTTGAGGTGTTTAGTAGATGTCGGACCTCCGGCATGCTAAGGAGACAGAGGGGTGGAGGATCCCGGAACTCTCAAGGGGATGGGAGAGAGTGGGCGGACTGAGACAGTGGGAATCAGGAGGCACCCTGGGGTGAAATGGGTACAGGAACGAGGTCCTCCTTGCCTTGTTCCCATAACCAAGGGTACTGAATTAGTCAGGCAGGAATTGGGGCCGTCGTTGGATTCTCGTCACTCTCGGGCGGTGTTATGCAATGCCAGGTCAATTAGGAATAAGGCTACACTGGTGGCTGATCATGTAGCCTCTGTTGACCTGGTTTGCATCACCAAGACCTGGCTGGATGAGAATGCAGGTCCTATTTTAGAATCTGCTGTTCCAGTTGGCTTCTCTGCGATACGCCACCCAAGAATGGACCGTAGGACAAGGAGGTTGTAGTCTGTTTTAAACAGGAACTGGAGGTCAGGGAGGTGCCAGTTGGAGCTTCCAACTCCTTTGAATGTATAGTGGGTGCGGGTGCAGGCTACAGGTTCCTTCTCATGTACTTTCCACCAGGCGATGGGAAGGTGTTCCTGAAGGAGGCTGCGGACTTCATCGTCGAGATGGTAATGGAGGCCCCCAGATGGTTGATTCTGGGGAACTTCAATGCCTGGGTTGACAATGAACTATTGCCTTTTGGACAGAACCTCCTACAACTGATGGAATCATTGGGCCTGACATGGGTTATTACCACCGCAACACATCGTGGGGGCACTCATTGGATTTGGTGTTCCACCTAGGGATGGAAATCTCTGATATGGAGGTGGAGCCTATCGGGTAGTCTGATCACCACGCCCTGAGAGTCAGTTTTGCAGCCCCCTGAAATAGGCCTGGCCCAAAGGAGTTTGTTTGGTATTGTCCATTGAGAGGAGTTACCTCAGAGGGCCTAATGACGGTACTGGACTTCTCAGGAATTCAAATGGATAGTACTGACCCAGGGCCCCTGGTATTATCCTATAACAGGGCCGTTGTTAGGGCCCTGAATGTCATTGCTCGCGTACATGTTCGCCCTCTTACACTTTGCCCGGGTGCCCGCTGGTTTGATGGGACACTCCAGGAGTTAAAGAGGAGATGATGAAGGTTGGAGAGACACTGGCAGAAACATCACCTGGAGGAGGACAGACTTAGATTGCTAGATCATTATAAGAACTACCAATCTGCGATTTCCCATAAGAAGGCAGAGTTCCTGTCTGGAGAAATTGCAGCAGTGAATAATTCGCCAGCCCAGCTCTTCCAGATCGTGGACAGACTGTGCAATACAGCCTGTCTACACTGTGGTCGAGCTTGGTTACAGGAAAAGTGTGAGGAGTTTGCGCAGTTTTTCTCTGATAAGGTGTCCTCCATCAGGGATGAGATCAGCCAGTGTCTCCCCAGTGAACCTAGCATTAATCAGTCGGTTTATACTGACGCCCAGTTGACCTGGTTCACCTTTAGCCAGCTGGTAGTCTTAGATATAGTGAGCATCATCCAGACTCTGTGGCCAATTTGCTGTAGTTTGGATCTAGGCCCAACCCACCTCCTAGTGGGGTGTGTTGAGATCATTGGCCTGGTCCTTGCTGGGATAGTGGGAGTTTCACTGGAGAAAGGGATCTTCCCAGATCCCCTAAAGGAGGCAATAGTGTGGCTTCTCCTAAGAAAGCTCTCCCTTGACCCTGACTGCCCAGCCAACTACAGACCAATCTAGAATTTACCCTTGATAGGGGAGGTTATCGAGAAGGTGGTCGCTCTGCAACTGGAAGATCATTTTAACAGTCCACAATATCTATGACCCTCTCCAGTCTGGCTTCAGGAAAAGGCATAGCACCGAGACTGCCCTGGTACGGGTGCTAAAAGATCTTCCAATTGTGAGGGATCAGAGAGCCTGTTCTATCTTGGTTCTCCTGGATCTTACAGCGGTGTTTGACACTGTGGACTATGGGGTGCTGCTGCTTGAGCACCTGCGGTTTCTCTATGGACTAGGGGGCAGTACTCAGCTGGTTTAAATCTTTCCTCATGGGCAGATCCCAGAGAGTGGTATCAGGAATACATTCCTCAGCCCCTCACTGGCTGCCCTGTGGGGTACCGCAGGGCTCGGTGCTGTCTCCCATGTTGTTTGCAGTGTATATACTGCCATTGGGGGAGGTTATAAGATGGTAAGGACTGAGTTTTCACTGCTATGCAGATGACTCTCAGCTGTACATGTCTTTTGCGCCCTAACAGGAATTAGATTCTGTCTCGATGTTTAACAACTGCCTGTTGGAAATACAGAACTGGATGAGTGCTAGTTTGCTGAGGTTGAACTTGGCGGGGGGGTGAGCTGAGGTGTTGGTAGTGGACCCTGATCATAGGATGATCGGGGCATGGGTGGGAAAACCCTCAGGTTTACATTTTGGAGGAGTCCCACTGAATGCCTCGGGCCGGGTTCGTAACCTTGGCGTGATATTTGATGAAGGCCTGACCCTGAGGGCACAGGCTTCAGCCGTGGTCAAATCTTCCTTCTATCATCTTAGGAATATAGCTAGGATGATGCACCTGATCCCGGCCGAAGATCTTCCTACCTTGGTCCACATCTTTGTCACCAGTTGTTTTGATTACACCAAAGCCCTTTACCTAGGGCTACCGGGGGTGGACATCCGTCGTTTGCAGCTAGTGCAGAACGCGATGGCCAGGTTGTTAACTGGAACACCTAGATCCAGTCATAAAACACCTGTGCTGCGTGAACTGCACTGGCTGCCAATACATTGGCGGATCACCTTCAAGGTCATTTTGCTGACTTATAAGGCCCTACATGACCAGGGACCCTTCTACCTAAAAGAACTCCTGTTTTCTTACTGCCCCACCCGCTCACTCTGATCCTCCAGTGAGGGATTGCTAGAGATTCTCAGGGTATCCCTAAAAACATCAGGAGGAAGACCTTTTGCCATTATGGCTCCTACCCAGTGGAACTCTCTACCATGCCGGATACGAGATAGCCTGACCGTGGAAGGTTTTAAAAAATCTTTGAAGGCTTATCTTTTTCAACAGGTCTTCGAAGGGACCTAGTAATCTATTGTAAATATGGTGGATTTTATTACTGTTTTAATGTATGACAGAGACTAGATGTTCTTATTTGGTTTTATATTGTTGTTAAGGCACCCTGAGCTTTGGAAGGGTGCCTCTTATAAATAAAGTCTTACTTGCTTACTTACTGCGCTGCAGTCTCCAAAACTGGACACAGTGCTCCAGGTGGGGGCACACCAGGGAGTGATGCAAAGGCAATACTACTCCCCTCTCCTACTGGAGATATCTCTCCCTATGCACCCCAACATCCATTAACCCTGCCCACTGCCTTACCACACTGCTCTGCCACCTTGCGGTCCTCTGATATGATAATCTCTAGGTCTCTTTCCTGTTTAATGACAGTCAGTACCCCCATACTGTACTCAGCATTGGGGTTTCTATTCCCTAGGTGCATACATTTTTACTTTTTGGCACTGAACCCCAACAACCAAGCCTTTGACCACTCTTGAAGTTTCCCCAAGATCCCTGTGCATTTATTCCACCTCCTCCTGAGTGTTCATGTTTACCCTATTACACATTTTGATGTTATCTGCAAATAATGCATACCTTCCCCTCTAGCTCTTCTGCAATGTCTCCTATGAAGACATTGAAGAGGACTGGTCCAAATACAGAGCCCTGTGGTATGCCACGGATCATTCTCTCATCTTTAAGGTAAGTGCCATTAATCACCACCCTCTGTCTCCTATCTGCTAAACCAGTTTCAAACTCAATTTACCACTTTGGTCCCACTCCTAGGCTGGTCAACATCCTAATCAGCCTCCTGTGTGGCACAGTGTTGAAGGCCATGCTTAAGTCCAGATAGGCCACAGCTATTGCCCTCCTCTGATCTATTTTCCTGGTCACCTAGTCAATGAAGTCCATCAGATTCATTTGGCGTAACCTTCCCCCTGTGAATCTATGCTGCCTGTGGTCCTGCAGCCCATCGGATCCTAGTTGCTCAATCATTCTTTCAGTATGGCTTCCATTAATTTCCCTACCACTGAAATAAGGCTGACTGGCCAACAGTTGCTAGCCTCCTCCCTGCTGCCACTCTTTTGTAAAGGGACCATGTCAGCTCTTCTCTAGTCGTCCAGAACCATGCCTGTTTCCAGTGAGATGTTGAGCAAGGCTGTCAGAAGGGCAGCTAGCACCTTCCTGAGTTCTTTTCGTACCTTTGGGTATATCCTGTCCGGTTCCATAGCCTTATCCACCTTCAGGACTGCAAGTCCTTTCAAAACTCTTTCCTCTGAAAAAGGAACTCCCCCTCTCCCCATTCCTGCTTCTCTTTGCCTCCCTGTAGTCTGTCCCTTCCTCTCTCTCTGCTATCAAGACAGAGCAGAAGTACCCATTTAAGATGTCCTGGTCTCTTTCTGCACAGCCTCCCTCTTCCACACTTCTAATCCTCACTATCCTGCCCCTTAGAACAAGCATTTGTCAGTGCTGAATGTTGCTTGCTTCTATGTGCTGTTTAGGAATTTGGAAGTCATTAGAGTGTAAATATTGAAAATTTGCAAACTTACGAGCGTGCGTAGGAACTGCGCAATGCAAGCTCGTAAAACAGTCAGTGTTAGGAATTTTTTCACCAAATTTTCAACATAGCCATTTTAAGACATCTGCTCATGAACAATGTCACTGTGATTTTCGTAATGTGTCCCATACATTGATTTTGCTTGCCGACTGCGCCATTGTATTGCTTCATAGGCAGAAACACATTTTGGTAAGATGTGAAAATGACAGCTGTACTGCTCATAGGAGGTGTGAGTAAAATGGCAATGTTGAAAATCTGGGTGAAAATATTGAAATTTTGCAAACTATGAAAGGCAAGGAACCGCGCAACGCACGCTCGTAAAACAGTCATTTTTAGGAATTTTTTCACCAAATTTTCAACATAGCCATTTTAAGACCTCTGCTCATGAACAGTGTCACTGTGATTTTCTTAATGTGTCCCGTACATTGATTTCACACACCGACTGCGCCATTGTATGCAACATGGGCGGAAACACATTTTGGGCGAGATGTGAAAAATGACAGCTGCACTGCTCATAAGAAGGCATGGTAAAATGGGAATGTTGAAAATCTGGAGTGAAAATATTGAAAATTCTGGCGAACTTACAGGCGATGCGTAGGAACTGCACTGTATGCAGCTAAATGATCATTTTTGAATGTTTTCCACCAAATTTCAAAATAGGCTTTTGAGAGCCCACCTTATGAGCACTGGCAGTGTCGTTTTGTTAATCATTCGGAAAGGTGATTTCACGCGGTAGCTGCGAAATCACCGCCGGACCAAGTAACGCCATGACAGTGCAAGAATTCATGAGGAGGGTCCCAAAAACCCATGTTAATTTGGTGCAAAATTCAAAAATGCCTGAGATATGCAACAAAGTTGAAAAACCCTATCTATCCCATTATACAGCTTACGGCATTTCCTCAGTTCAGCGGTCGGCTTTGAAGAGTGCAGGCGTGTCGCCGAGTCCACCAAAATCGTCGCGCCGAGGTCCGGAGGTAAATATGGGGTGAGGGGTGTGGGGAGGCGGGGTGCGCGGTGGGTGGGTGTGGGTTGTGAGGGGCAGGGAGACTGCGTGGGACCGTTTTTCTTTAGGTTTTTAATGATGACTCGGGGCGTTTCCACGCTGTGGTGGGCTCCCAGCGTGGCAGAAGGATGGCTGGGGGGCATGGAGCCGGCAGAGGTTGGGCACCCCACGTCGAAATACATAACATCTCTGTGCCACGTTGGGTGGGCTCCCAGCGTGGCACCTGTACTGGGGGACAGTGGAGCCGGCCAGATTGGGCACCCCATCAGCGACAGCATGGGGAGATGGAGTCGATGGGGACTGGGCACCCTGTCGGCCATAATGATGATTTTGCCACGCTGGGGTGGGCTCCCAGCGTGGCACCTGGATGCTTTGGGGGGCGGAGGCCGATTGAGATTGGCACCCCGTCCAGCACGTACAGTGAGGAAGGCGCATGAGCATGCAGTGTGCGTGCGTGCGCGCGCACGTGTGTGTGTGTGTGGGGGGGAGCTCTGCTCACTCAAGCGGAGCTCTCCCTTTCAACTGTATGCCACTGCATTTTCAGCTTGTCATAGACAGCTGCAGCAGTGATTGGGGAACTGGGGGCCGCACCTACAAACACACTGACTGCATTGGAAGACGGGCTGACACACCTCCGAAAACTCGGATGATGGCACTATGTTTCTTGCACATGCATGCAAGCAACAGAAAAATGTGGTAAAAATAATGGTGTCTAGTATGACTAAGTGAAACCCTATTATTTTCCACACATTATTTACTGTAGACATTTCACTCATTATTATTTACTGTACACACTGTATAACTCATCATTATTTACTGAGACACTGCACACACAATTATGTACGAAAGGATTTCTGTTTACTTAACTGCAGGATATTGAAAGTTTTCAGTTACATTTAAAAAACTGACCCCCATAAAACGTATCAAGGTTTACTCCAAGTGAACAGTAGCTGATAATGAATGCCTGTCTCATTTCAGTAAAAGAGTGTCACTACTGTAGTCCTTGAACAGATTAATATTCAGAGGAAGCAATGTGATACCTTTTATTGGTTCAACATGTAAGTTTCTGCACACAAGTTGTCTGGGCTATTTTCTTTAGTGTGTGTGTGTATATATATATCCTCAACAAATCTCTGTCTACATATGCAGTAAATCTGTATTTAATACATATAATTTCTGTACTTCTCCATGAGCTTAGCATTCATCTCATCCATTCCTCAAAATGTATGACTAATACTTTAAATCTTAAGATTACTAGCAAGCCAGGATGCATAACTGCTGGTATCACACTGTGTTATAAACCATGCCTAACTTCTTTTTTTAAAACAGTGCATTTCTGTCTTACCCATATAGGTCAACAGCGATTTCAGTGCCCAGCACGCACACGGTTTGGACCGGTCTGCCAAGCACCAGGTGCACAGTTCTTCGCTGAGACATGCTTAAACTCCTGCAGATTGCCTCAGATGAGTTGTCGTTCTCACTGCTCTCAAGAGATTGTGAGAGTCTTCACCTACAGCGTATATTTCATGAACACACACAGGCAGCCCTCTCATCAACGTCAACGTCCTCAGGCATTTTCAATTGGACAGAAAGAGGCATCAGTCAACAACTGTAATATTATAAAAGATTGAGAGGGCCAGGTGTTCTGCTGTAAAATCCATTATAGCACAATAGTCCCTGACCCTGAGTATGAGACAGGGGAGGATTTGAATGGACTTTGAATTCCTGGTGTAACGTGATCCCTCTCACAACAGTCTGGCTCATCTGGAACACCTGAGAAAACTGAATTAAGGATTTACATCTTGTTGCTGTGTGGATCAGCAGTGTGTTTGTTCTTGAACCTGGAGCTGGGATTCTACATTCTGGACATCAGTTTTCTACCAGTGTTTGTGTCTCTCGGAACAGATCAGCTGTCTGAGTGTGAGAGGGGGGATTTCAGGACTGCATCAGGGAAGGCCCTCAAATTATTAAATGCCATTATAAAATGGGGCAAGGAGAAATAGCAATGCAATTGGCTAAACAGTACCACATGACTGTACATTAATCTCTGTTAACCACACAGTTGCTGAGATGTGGCTGTGAGAGAGATCTTTCGGCAGACCTGGACTTCTTAGCTGCATAGCAAACTCAGTTGCAAAAGGCAGCCATTTAACTCCTGTGCAATACAGCCCTCTACTCTCCACCATGGCAGGCTGCTGACTGAGCTGTCAATGAACGGAGTACTGTTACAGTATGCACTCACTGATTTACAGCTCGCTGCCTAATATTATGGTTGAGTTTTCAGACCATGATTCTTCTAACTTTAAGCCCTTTTCACATTAACTGACACTTTAATGAGTTCAGCTTTCTTTACTCTGTTAAAATATGTGTTCAGCTGAACTCGGGTATAATGGGGCATGCACGAGCCTCCTGATGCTTCAGTGCCATTTAGAAATGTGACCGTGCTTTGTCGGCCGGTACAGTAAATACAAGCAGACCGAGAGGGTTTCGCTTTGGGTTAAAAGCATTAAAAGTAACAACTTTTGGTGCTACGATATTTCTGCTATGACTACTGTATCACTAAAGGGACTGCTGCAGTGACTGCAGGCACTTTTATCGATACCTTCAGTAGAAGGTAGTAAATGTCTGACAGTGTACCTTTAAATGGTTTGAAGACCCACATCTAAAACACACCCTCAGTTGTCCAGGCTAAAAATTAATTGATTGACTGATAGATTGATTACTTGTGATGCATGTTATCAGTCAGCCAGAAGGGCTTCTGATGTAACAATGAGCGAGGTCACATGCTGCTAATGTAGTGGGAGGAATAGAACTAGATATGTCTGCTCCTTGGTTAAGCACTGCTTTTCACATCACATTTTGTTTTATTTTTTTTATTTTAGCTTTTGTTGACTGGGTAAGTGCACTAGACAAATCCTGCCTATTTTCAGGCACGACCCAGGGGAAGGGGATACAGATGAATACCAACTGACCTTGAACCAGATTAAATTGTTGGTGGTACTTTTAGTGAATGAGGGAAATTTGGCCAGGACACCGGGGAAATTCCCCTACTCTTTTCGATAAGTGCCATGGGATCTTTAACATCCACCTGAACTACCACCAATCCAGGCAGATGGGACCTCGGTTTAACGTCTCATCCAATATGATTAGATAGAAAACCATCTAATGAACACAGAAAAAGGAAAACACTTCTAGGAAAAAAGTAATAAGGGACAACTTTTTAAAAGTTACTAATATTTTCTGCTTGCTATTTTTGGGGCACTACAGGCTCTTTAAATTAAAAAAATAGGTGTCATATAAAATATGTTAATTATTTTCAAGGGTGGGAACAGGTTCTGAGTAGGAATGTACCCTAGGGGATGTGATTCTGAAGCGTGTCAGGACAACACTGTTCCTCAAGTTACAGGACTGCAAAGTTATATAGAAGTGTTATTATCTTCCTCACACAAATGCGTGGAAAAAGGAGACTAAACAAGCCTTAGTGACTGTTGTCTTTGAGGCTGGGTTGCTACCGTGACTGCCGTGCATAAAAGTGTTATACTGCAGCTCAGCTTTCCAGAGCGGTATTGTTTGCTTTCATGATTCTGCCCCACGAGCTGTGTACCCTGGCGAGTAAATCTTTAGAGCTTTCTTGTTCATGAATCAGGATTTCTCCAGTATTACTCTGCAACTGGAGGATCATTTGTCCAACCACAATATATATGACCCTCTCCAATCCGGCTTCAGGAAAAGGCATAGTACAGAGACAGCTCTTGTTTGGGTATTGAATGATCTCCTGATGGCAAGAGATCGGAGGACCCGTTCCATCTTGGTTCTCCTGGATCTCTCAGCAGCATTTGACGCCGTAGATCATGGGGTATTGCTTGACCGCCTGTGGTTTTTCTGTGGTCTGAGGGGAGCAGTCCACAGCTGGTTTTGATCTTTTCTGGAGGGCAGATCTTAGAGAGTGGTGTCTGGAATTTACACCTCGGCCCCTCTTTGGCTGCCCTGTGAGGTACCGCAGGGGTCGGTGCTGTCCCCTATGTTATTCGTGGTGTATATGCTTCCATTGGGGGACATTATAAGATGGTATGGGCTGAGTTTTCATCGTTATGCTGATGATTCTCGGCTCTACCTGTCTTTTATGCCTGATCAGGAGTCTGATTCCATCACGAGGTTTAACAACTGCCTCCTGGAGATTCAGGATTGGATGAGTGCTAGTTGGCTTAGGTTGTATTCAGGGAAAACTGAGGTGTTGGTTGTGGACCCTGGAGGGAGGACAACAGGGGCTTGGACTGGGAAACCTTCGGGTTTATATCTTGGGGGGCCCCACTTCTTGCCTTTGGCCAAGTGCGTAACCTTGGCGTGATTTTTGATGAAAGCCTGACTATGGAGATGCAGGTGTCGACCGTAGTCAAATCTGCCTTTTTTTCTTCTTCTGGGGAACATTGCCTGGGTGAAACACTTGGTTCCACGGGAAGATCTGCCCATCTTGGTCCATGCTTTTGTCACCAACCGTTTTGATTACTGCAATGCCCTCTATCTAGGGCTGCCGGGGATGGATATCCGCCACTTGCAGCTTGTGCAGAACGCAACGGCCAGGTTGTTGATGGGCGTTTCAAGATCTAGCCATATGACACCTGTGCTGAGTGATCTGCACTGCCTGCCAGTACAGTGGCGGATGACCTTCAAGGTCGCATTATTGACCTTTAAGGCCCTACATGATTTGGAACCTCACTACCTGAAAGAGCTCTTGGTGCCTTACTGTCCTGCCCGTTCTCTTTGCTCCTGTGGCGAGGGATTGCTAGAGATTCCCAGGGTACGTCTAAAGATGTCTGGAGGTAGATCTTTTGTATATATGGCACCAACTATGTGGAATTCTCTACCTCATCAGATACGAGAATGCCTAACTGTTGAAAGTTTTAAAAAACAACTAAAGACTTTCCTTTTTGCCCTAGCATTTGCCGGAACATAATAAGTGAGTGTATTGTATGATTGTTTGATTTATTGTTCTGAAATGTGATTTTAAGTGATTTGAACTATTGTAAAAGCACTCTGAGCTTGGGAAGGGCGCTTGATATAAATAAAATTTTACTTACTTACTTACTTACTTATCTAGTTGAATTCAAAAGGGTTGGGTAATATTAAGCACCATGACTTCCAACAAAGAGGAGTCATGTCTGGATAAAACTGGAATGACTAGCTCCCCCAACTCAAACAAACTGACAAATGTCAACATGCAGATAGATGCACACCAAAACACACACACATAAGGTACAGACTCAAACATATGTACATGCAGCCTTCCCCCCAGCAAGCAAGTACAAACCAAACAAAGACACCAATAAAATGCAAACACTCATCATCACAGACATACTCAATAGTTCCAGCAGAGAAGACTGCCACTTCCGGAAATGCTGATTTTTTTTTCATAAAATTACATTTAAACAATTTACTGACATGCCCCATTCCTCCACGCCCACTTGGGGCATCCTGGGCCAAACATACCCGACGATGTCTTTGGTGCATGGTGCATCGTTTACATGCTGGACTGGCCAGCAATACAGCAACCCCTTGGGTGGTGTAATGCCGTTTGGCCCTGCAGTCCCTCTATGGCATGAAAATCCTTTCCTGGATCATGCAGATGCAAGTTCCCACCCCGTGCCTGCCCCCATCCCAGCTGCCCACGTACCGGCATGGATGATTTAGGGTTGTGTGCAGAGGGGGTGCCTATCCCACTTTGTGGATGCCACAGAGTTTTCAGCATGTGCACATTATGCATGCTGGGGTCAATCCATGGCTTTTCTCTGCCCTTAATTCATGCAGAAGGGTCAGGAGACCTTTGTGCATTGGGCCCTTACTCTCCCCAGCCAGCCCTAATGTTTAAGTTTAATGCCGTTATAAAGTTTATGCCATTTCTTGATTTCTTATCACCAATGTAAGATAGCACCATGGTGCACATGTGTCCAACCGGAAGAGGTGGATTTTACTTTCTTGAGCACCCTAGTAGGGGCTCTCCCCTGACCGTGGTCCTCGGTGGTCTTAAACTAAGGTACCTGCTGAGACCCTCTCATAAAGTCAGGCGCTATGACCGTAGGTCACTGAACAAGGAGAGAACCCCCCTTTAAGGCATCTACTCTGGCTCCTGCTGGTGACACTTGTGCTGGCAGGGGACATTGAATTAAACCCAGGACCGTCATCCCAGACCACACCCTCACAGGTGGGCTGGTCAGTGGTAAAAGGGCTGAAAGTGGCCCATCCAAATATCAGAAGCCTGCTCCCAAACCTAACGGAACTCCGTGTTTGGGTAACTCAATACAGTCCTAACATCCTTGGAATTACTGAAACCTGGCTGAAGCCAACCACGCCCAGCTCAGCATGTGCCTTCCCTGGTTATGGCCTTATCCAGCGTGATCGTCCAGGAAGTAAGAGAGGTGGTGGTATCCTGGTCTACTACAGGAACCACTTAAACCTGTCCACCCTCCCTGATCAACAGACCATATAGTTCCTCTGTGAGGCCCTGCATACGGTACTGTTACTAGGAACGACAAAAAAGATTCACATTGTATACGCATACAATCCACCAAAGGGAGGCGTAGAGGGACTGACTGGCCTCCTTGGCGTAGTAGGCACAGTAACACGGCAGAATGAGTTAATCATTCTGGGTGATCTCAACCTAAATTGGCTGGGTGGCAACACTAAGGCCTTCTCTCTGACTCAACTTGTCAAGGATCCTACCAGAAGCCCTAGCGGTGGTGGCAAGGGCTCACTCTTGGACTGGATCTTGACAAATAGACTGGATAGGATCGGCTCGTCGGGTATCCTTCCGGACTCTATCTCTGATCACTCCCCGGTGTACTGTGTCTGGAGGGTGCCACATCAAAAAATTCCCCATAAAATTATCCAGATCGGAGATTACTCCAAGCTTGATCTGACCTCCTTTCAAAATGACATCAAGTACACAGATTGGGCGGCAGTTTGGAATGCTAATGACCCTGCATCCTCTGTCAGTCACTTCCTTAGCACACTAAGGGCCCTGCAGGAGAAACATGCCCCCCTCATCAGAAGGAGGGTGAGGGGAATGGCTACTAAATGGCTTCATGGTAGCCTCCTGACACTCCTCAATACCTGAGATAAGTGCTGAGCCAAGTTCAAGGCCACGGCTGACCAAACTATCTTTCTGAGATATAGGCAACTCAGAAATGAATGCAAAAAGAACATTAGGATTGCCAAGAGTGAATTTTGCAAATCTGCTTTATTGAACTCGGCCAGGGATCCTAGAAGGTTCTGGAGGAACATTAAACAGGTTGCGAGTGGTACACAGAGCACTGAGTCCACTGATATGATAATTGATGGTTCCAGCTGTAATAACTTGGAAACCATTGCCAACTGCTTCAACCATTACTTTGCAGATCTGTCAGAGTACACCTCATTGTTCCCAAATGATGATGGTGGCAGTGGCAATCAGACCTCAGCACCCTCCTCACCCCGCCCGCCCTTTCGGTTCAGGGCAGTGGAGGTTCAAGAGGTGCAGAAACTGCTAGCGGGACTCTTCCCCTACTCAAGTGCCGGACAAGATGGCTTAGAACCTAAGCTCCTCAGTCTTGGTGCACCCTGGCTGGCACCACTGGTGGTACACATTATCAATCTGTCCCTGGCAACAGGAGTGGTTCCAGACATATGGAAGGTTGCCAGGGTAGTCACTATCTTAAAACAAGGGAACCTAAGCTGATAGAGAACTATCACCCCATATCCATCTTGTCGGCGGCTAGCAAACTTCTGGAGAAAATTGTTGCAGAACAACTCTCAGAGTACTTACAGGAGCATGACATAATGACTCCTGTACAGCATGGGTTCAGGAAGGGGCACGGTACCTCATCAGACCCAGTTACTGCTACATCATGGACTAGGGAGGCCATAGACCAGGGTAAACTCTCGAGGGCCCTCTTCATTGACCTCTTGAAGGCGTTTGACCTGGTCGACCATGCCTTGCTGTCGACTCAGCTTAGAGCAATTGGTCTTTCCACTACTGCTCTTAGCTGGTTCGACAACTAACTATATGGTAGAACGCAGCAGGTCAAATTTGGCAAAGAGCTTTCTGGTCCTATCCCAGTAACAATGGGGGTTCCCCAAGGCTCCATCCTTGGACCAATGCTCTTCTCCATTTTTATTAATAATCTCCCTGAAACCATTGCCCACTGTAAACCACTTCTCTACGCAGATGATCTGGTTATCCTATCTCACTTCCGTGAGGTGGGGGTCATTAAGCAACACCTGAGTGTAGACCTAACAAACATTCAGGCATGGATCCTGAACCACAAGCTTGTCCTTAACCTAAAAAAAACCCAGGCCATGCTCTTTGGGTCCCGGGCTAAGATTAAGGCCACCTGTATGCTGTTCTGTGTGTCCGGGAAGGGAGATGTCCCGATCCCTATATCGGACAACTTCAAATACCTAGAGATAGCAGCTGGACCCCACAGCAGCAACCTCGACGCCCAGCATCCAGAGGATATATAAAAACAGTCAACTGTAAACTGGGTCTGGCCTACAGGGGAAAAAACAACCTCACACCAGCCGTGCGTGTTGCCCTCACAAGAGGGATGCTTCTCCCCTCTTTGTGTTATGGGCTCCTGCTGTTTGCCTGCACCACTAAGGCCCATCTCTCCAGGTGGTCGATGGCTTATAATAATATCTGCCGCTTCGCCCTTTTGGCCCCCCGGCTCACTCATCACTGTGAGCTCTACAATAAGCTAAACTGGCTCTCGCCTACAAAGCACATTGACTTTGTACTTGGCTGCTTCACTGGTAAGGTCCTCAACACAGGTACCCACAGGGGTGGCAAGCTTGCTGGCCCAAACTGCCCCCTCGCCATATCACCTTAGGTCTCAGGGGTCTGCCACACTCAAGGTGCCTGTGACTAGGACCCAAATGGGTGAAAGGGACTTCGCAGCATGTGCCCCTAAACTCTGGAACACCTTCCTAACACAGGTCCGTGCTGCCCTCTCGCAGGGCAGCCTGCGCTCTTCCCTATGGAGCCATCTTAAAATGGCATTGGCCTGTGGTTGTCAAAAAAACCCTTGACACATGATAGCACTTGCACCCATATGAAACTACCGGCTTAAGATGTAGTATTCTGTACTGCTCCATAGTTGATGCTCCGCTCATCTTAAGGTGTGTAAACTTACCTGTAGTCTCACGGCGGGTAACCTGTGCCTAATCAAGTGTTGTGTAATCTTATCTTAGTCTTATGATGTGAAACCTGTTCCTAATTATTGTGATGTGTAATCTTACCTTGTAGTCTCATGATATGTAACCTGTTCATAATTATGTACCATGTTGTCCCAAGTGTTTAAGTATGTTATTTCCTGTACTCTCCTGGGTTGTACCTGAAAATAGGCAAATTGTCTTGTCTAGTGTACTTACCTGGTTAACAAAAGCTAAATAAATAAATAGATAGATAGATAGATAGATAGATAGATAATTTAAGTACGCTGTTACATACATACTTACAAATATGCCAGCAGATAAAAGCCTTACAGTCTATCTAGTCTGCTTGAGTGTGCAGATCCTCCTTGTGTTTACTGAGGGACCTGCCCCCTCCCCATTTCCCCTTTTCCCCCTCAAGTACCCCTTCTCCCTCCTCCACCAGCAACTTTCCCCTTCACTCTGTCCCATCCTCTCTTGAAACTATACACCATTTTTACAGAGACTACATCCTCTGGTAACTCATTCTACCTGGTTACCACCCTTTCAGTGAAAAAATGCCTCCCCATCTCTTTCCTGAATCTTCCCCCTACCAGTTTTAGGCTAACGCCCCATAGTGGACTTGTTCCCACTAAGTCTGAAGAGGCCCTCAGTGATCACCCTGTTAATACCCTTAAGGTACTTGAAGGTCTCAATCATGTACCCCCTCTCCCTTCTGTCCTCAAAAGAGTATATATTGAGGTTCTTGAGCCTCTCTTCATTGGTGTTGCCCTGTTGGCCTGAATCATCTTGGTTGCCCTTCTCTGGACTACATCCAGCTAATTGACATCCTTCTTAAAATAAGGGCACCAATACTGCACACTGTAAACCAAGTGCAGTACATAAATAAACATATCATTAACAGATTCATAGATTCATAGAAGTGTGATGGCAGAAAAGGACCGACAAGGCCCGCCGAGTCTGCCCATTTGTCCAGCTATCTGCTTGGACATGCGCCCCCACCCTCAACACTCGCCTGTGGTTGTCCCATGCCCTTTTCAATCCCTCCACTGTTTCCTCTCCATCGACCACCTCCGGGAGTCTGTTCCACTTATCCACCACTCTCTCTGTGAAATAGTACTTTCTAATGTTATCCCTGAACTGCCCTCCTCCACCTGCAGACCATGCCCCCTCACCCTCTGATTACCCTTCATCTGGAAGATGCTTTCCACTGGCACCCTGTTTATACCCTTAAGGTACTTGAAGGTCTCTATCATGTTCCCCCTCTCCCTCCTCTGTTCCAGGGAGTACAAGTTCAGATCTCTCAACCTTTCTTCATAGGATAGGTGGCTCAACCCTTTTACCATCTTCGTTGCTTTCCTCTGAACTTGCTCCAGCCTCCCCACGTCCTTTTAGAGGTATGGCCTCCAGAACTGGACTCTGTACTCCAAATGCGGTCTAACCAGATGGGTGTACAAGAGTACTATGACCTCCCTGTTTCTACTGGTGATCCCCCTTCCGATGCATCCCAGCATTCCACTATCCCTAGCCACTGCTCTCCTGCACTGCCTTTCCACCTTCACATCCCCCGATATAGTGATGCCTAGGTCCCTTTCGTGTATCCGTTACCTCCAGATCTCTGCCCCCCATGCAGTACCCTGCCCTCCGGTTCCTGTAGCCAAGATGCATGATTTTACACTTTTCTGTGTTGAATGAAAGCTGCCACCTCTTTGACCATGCCTCAAGCCTCCCCAAATCTCTCTGCATTCTTTCTACCCCTTCCTGAGTGTCTACCCTATTGCAGATTTTAATATCAACCGCAGACTCACACCCCCTTCAAGGCCCGCCACAATGTCCCCTACAAATATATTGAATAGTAGGGGCCCCAACACTGATCCCTGAGGGACCCCGCTTGTGACCTTGCCCTCTCCAGTTGCCACCCCATTTATTATGACCCTCTGCCTCCTGTTCCCCAGCCAGCTTCTCACCCATTTAACAACTCTCTGCCCCAGCCCCAGGCCTGACATTTTATACAGCAGTCTCCTGTGGGGCACGGAGTCAAAAGCCTTCTTGAAGGGCAGGCCCCGTGGCACTGAGGGTTGAGGCACTGGACGCCACACCTCGCACCACGCCGGTGACCCGAGTTCGGGAGTGAGCTCGGGTGCCAGGGGTCGGCAGGGCTGCTCTCCTCTCCCAGGGGGTGGGTTAGGGACTGTTCGGCATACCAGCGGCCCCTGGTGGAGACCAGGGGTGCTGCAAAATGCAGACTGCACTTATAGCGTGGCTGACGTCGGCAGAGTTGCCGTGTTTCAGACGTCAGGCCGTGCCCACGCAAGGAGGAAGGGTGGATGGAGCGAGTAACCAGTACAAGGGGAAAAAGACCCATTCGGCCTGGATAGGTGATGGCTCTGCAGTGTCCACCTGCCACACGTCCAATGCTGGACCTCTACCTCCGCCCTCTTCGATCGCCCATGGGGCTTGCCCCCCTCCGGCTCTGCGGGAGAGAGTAATGCCTTTGAGGTAGGTGGAGGTCACAGCGGGCCGTAGAGTGGGAAACAAGTCGGGCTTGAGAGAGTTCCAGTGTCCGGGGGTGATAAACAGAAGAGAAAAAAAAAAAAGCCTTCTTGAACTCTAGATAAACCACATCTACCACTCTCCCCTGATCCAGTTCCTTGGTGACCATGTCAAAAAACTCTATCAAATTTGTTTGACAGGATCTGCCCCTTGTAAAACCATGTTGCCTTGGATCCATCAGGCCGCTTTCCTCCAGGTAGCTGGTGATCCTGCCTTTTATTAGTTTCTCCACGAGCTTGCCTACCACCGATGTCAAGCTCACGGGCCTGTAATTTCCCACTTCCTCCCTCCCCCCTTATGCAGCGGGACCACATTTGCCTGCCTCCAGTCTTCCGGCACCATACCAGTCTCCAGGGATTGATTGAAGCGTGCAGTCAATGGCACTGCCAATATCTCCTTTAGTTCCCTTAACACCCTTGGGTGCACCCCATCCGGCCCCATTGCCTTGTCTACCTTAATGCAGCCTAGTTCTCCCAAACTTTCATCCATGAGGAATGTCCTCATATCCACTTCCCTCTCCACTGCCATTTCTTTTCCTGCTCTGCTGCCCTCATCTTCTTCCTCCCTAGTGAACACTGAGCAAAAATAGTTGTTTAGCAGGCCCGCTTTCTCTCTGTCCCTTTGTAGCAACTCCCCCTCATATGTTTTTAACTGGAGTGTTCCCTGCCTAGTCTTCCTCGTTTCACTTACGTACCGAAAGAAAGTCTTATCCCCTTTTTTGACCCCTCTAGCTATGTGCTCCTTTGTCTGTGTCTTTGCCCTCTTACTTCTATCCCGGCTTCTCTCTGGCTCACATGGTATTTTCCCCAGTCTACTTCCACTTGCGTTTCCTTGAACTTCCTGAAGGCCTTCCTTTTTGCCTTTACCTTTTTCACAACCTTCCTAGTGTACCACAGCGGTTTCCTCCTCCTCTTATTTTTACTTGCTCTCTTGGCACATATGTCAGTAGCCTCTACAATAGCTTATTTTATCCTCCCCTACATTACCTCCACTTCTGTCAACTCCTCCACCCCTTCCAAGGCCCTCTCCACTATTTCCCCCATTTTCCTGAAGTTTGACCTCTTGAAATCCAGCACCCTCAACCTAGACTGGTGAACCTCTGCTGTGTTCCTTATTCTAAACCTGACCGTGTTGTGGTCAATTGTACCAAGATGTTCCCCCATCGATACATCTCCTACCCTATACCCATTTGTCAGGACTAGATCAAGAGTAGCTCCTGCCCTTGTTGGCTCCCTGACCAGTTGATTTAGGAGGGCCATTTGCAGGGAGTCCAATATTTCCCTGCTGCTGGTTGAAGCAGCTGAAAGGGTGTCCCAGTCTACGTCCGGCAGGTTCAAGTCCCCCATCAGCACCACTTCCCTCCTTGCCGCCATTCTCACAAACTCATCAGCCATGCTTCTATACTAAATAAGATTAACAAGACAAAATGTTTTACAAACACTGAAATAATACATTATATAAATGATCATTAAAACAAGACATATTATACATAAAAATTGGGTGGTGCAGCAAAGCAAGTTATTTCAGTCACCACTGAACGCCTGCCTAAAAAAGTCACGTTTTTAGCTTGCATTAGAACATGGAGCCAAGCCTACCCTGAAGTTACCATTGTGCTGCCATTAATGTTCACTGAGAAAGCATTAATAATACCTAATCTATTGCATCCCAGTACCTTTAACAGGATTTTTTTCATGGCACCCCAATTACACAAATAGGGCTGGGATTTACTGGCTTTACCTATTGGTATCTTAGCTTTATATACTGACCATGATGTTCCTGGGCTGTAAATCACAGCCTATCTTGACCTTTTTAAAACTAATCTGAATTATCTTGTTATCCCTCTATTGATGTAATAAATGCCACAGTGTTTATCTTACCTATTATTGGGATGTTTCTTTTCCCATTATTTAGGGCCACATGACATACTTGCTCCCTGGATGGAAATTGCATTGACCCATTGTAAAGTGAACTAAATCTAAGTTTTAATAAAATGGTAAAATGAGTCCTGATTTTCTTGTGAAACACAGAAAGATAAAATTTGTCATCAGATAAGGACAGCTTGGCCCATCCAGTCTGTCCAAGTGTTCCCTTCATATTCTTCCTCCGCAGCCCACATCTGGTCTCCAGTAACCCTCACCACTCCCTGCCTCTTTTCTAATATACCTATATGTTTATCCCGTTAATACCTGAAGTCCTCCACCATTCTAGCCTCATCGTTTCCACTGGCAGACTGTTCCCGCTGTCTACCATCCTTTCAGTGAAGAAATATTTCCTCACATCGCTCCTGATCTCCTCCTCCAGCATGCCATTTGGTCCTGGTACTTCTTCTCACTTGAAAGAGACTCTCCCACCTGCACCCTGTTCACTCCTGTGAGGTATTTATAGCTCTCTATCATGTCTCCTCTCTCTGCTCTTTTCCAGGGTGTACAAGTTGAGATCCCTTAGTCTCTCCTTGTAGGACTTCCAGTGCAAACCCTGCAACATTCTAGTTGCCCTCCGCTGGACTGCCTCCACCCTGTCTATGTCCTTACTGTTTTACCTGACTAATGGCCACTGTGCTGGGTATGCCAGTGAGATAGCAGCAGACTTGTCTCCAGTTTTGTTCCATGTTTTAGTACGCTTATAGACTTTTTAAGCCTTTTTAGGCTGTAATTTGTGTTAACTCCATTTAGAATTTCATCAGTATCAGTGGCTCAGCAGGTAGCACACTCGCCTCTGAGGCCGGGAGATCAGAAGGCTGTGGGTTCTATCCCCACAAAAGGCACTTGAGTTAATATCCTAATACTGACACTGTAATGCAGCATGAGGGGGTGCTGCACTCCTGAGGTGCCGTCTTTCGGATGAGATGTTAAACCGAGGTCCCATCTGCCTGTTCTGGTGGTTGTTCAGGTGGACGTTAAAGATCCCATGGCACTTCTCGAAAAGAGTAGTGGAAATTTCCCCGGTGTCCTGGCCAGATTTCCTCCATTCACTAGAAACACCACCAACAGCTTAATCTGGTTCAGTTACAGTTGGTTACCATCTGTATCCCCAGTCCTGGGTTGCCCCTGAAAAAGGGACTTCTAGTCTCAGTGGGCTTACTCAGTCAACAAAATTATATAAAAATAATAATAATAGAATTTGCCTATACTTAGATAGTCAGAGATTCACAGTGAAGAAGTTAGTGTGAAGAGCGTCCTTGGGAGAGAACTACACCTTGAGTGTACACTGGAGCCGTAGAGTCGGTTCCAATGATGCCCAGACTGCCGGGCACTAGGGGAGCCGAAAGCTGTAGACCATAAAATAGTAAAACAGTAAACATTTCAGGACAATATAAATTTAATTACTTATCGACGCTGCATTGTCCTCTTGAACAATACACCATTTGAGTGGAGGAGGTGGAGTGGAGTGGTGTTGACGGAGCTTTTTGTGGAGCCGGAGGAGCTTGGAACCGAACAAATGCTGAAGGAGGATTCCTGGGCCATTACTGTGAGGAGGTGCCTGGGGGAACATCAATACCGAATGGTGGTTTCTGGCTGGGGTATGAGATCAGCCAGACCAAACGAAAGGAAATATACCCAGAGCATTTTCAAGCCGTACCAGCCAAAAGGAAGTGTTTTTTGGAAAGTGAGTAAGAAGTGACCACAGCAATGAATGGATCCCGAGTGACCCTTTCTGAGACCTATAAAGAATTTGGACCCATGGCCCAGACAGAGGGATGGCCACGACCACCACCGGAAGGTGGTGGAGAGGATCTCCTTCCCTCAGGTGGAGTGAGGGACCCACCGGAAGGTGAGTTGGCCTTGGGCCACTGAGGAGAAGGTCTGGGGGAGCTGGACTCACCTAAAGAAAGGCCTCTGTAATGTTGGAAGGGGTGCCAGTATATGCTGTGGAAGGAATGCTGAATGTGGATGTTCATCATGAAGAGAGGTAGTGGTGAAGGCTCAAAGAAGTCTGTTTCTGGGAAAAATCTTTTGGTAAAGTACAATCTTTTCTCTTATTGAGGCTCTTGCAGTGGAGTTCTCTGTTACTGGACAGAACTACATGTAATTTATTAAGCTGCTAACACTGGAACGTACACAACTCAGTTCAGTGAGAGAGAGCTGCTGAGTATAAAGGTTCTGTCCTGCAGTGGTGGGAGCACTGCAGTGGGAAACAAAACTAAGACTACAACTGGAGAATACAGATTTCATTTACAAACAGTTTTTACATTTGTTGCTGCTGTGTGTGTGGGGATTTGGGAGTGGGGAAGAGGAGTAATGGAAATCTTTGCTACACTGTTTAAAAGGAAACGTTAGAAAGATTGAATCGGCAGGGATGTATGTGTGATACATAGGATAAAGACAGCAGACTGTTGTATTTAAGTAAGGAAAGATATTTGGTTTGGTGGGTGAGGGCTAGAGTGAGTGACTGGTGGATGAAACTGATTAGTGTTGTGTGTCTGTATGTGTGGGTGTGTAAAGGTTTAAGTGATGTGCTGGGGAGATAGGAGCATGGTCAGGCAGTACTTCCCCTCGAAACTGAGGGCTCTTCGTCCTTTTGGTTTCTCCCCACTTCCTTTTGAGGTGTTTAGTAGATGTCGGACCTCCGGCATGCTAAGGAGACAGAGGGGTGGAGGATCCCGGAACTCTCAAGGGGGGATGGGAGAGGAGTGGGCGGACTGAGACAGTGGGAATCAGGAGGCACCCTGGGATGAAATGGGTACAGGAACAAGGTCCTCCTTGCCTTGTTCCCATACCCAAGGGTACTGAATTAGTCAGGCAGGAATTGGGGCCATCCTTGGATTCTCGTCACTCTCGGGCGGTGTTAAGCAATGCCAGGTCAATTAGGAATAAGGCCACACTGGTGGCTGATCATGTAGCCTCTGTTGACCTGGCTTGCATCACCAAGACCTGGCTGGATAAGAATGCGGGTCCTATTTTAGAATCTGCTGTTCCAGTTGGCTTCTCGGCGATACACCACCCCGAGAATGGACCGTAGGGCATGGGGGTTGTAGTCTGTTTTAAACAGGAGCTGGAGGTCAGGGAGGTGCCAGTTGGAGCTACCAACTCCTTTGAATGTATAGTGGGTGTGGGTGCAGGCTACAGGATCCTTCTCATGTACTCTCCACCAGGTGATGGGAAGGTGTTCCTGAAGGAGGCTGCAGACTTCATCATCAAGATGGTATTGGAGGCCCCCAGATGGTTGATTCTGGGGAACTTCAATGCCTCGGTTGACAATGAACTATCGCCTTTCGGACAGAACCTCCTACAACTGATGGAATCATTGGGCCTGACATGGGTTATTACCACCGCAGCACATCGGGGGTGGCACTCACTGGACTTGCTGTTCCACCTAGGTATGGAAATCTCCACTATGGAGGTGGAGCCTATCGGGTGGCCTGATCATCACGCCCTGAGAGTCAGTTTTGCAGCCCCCTGAAATAGACCTGCCCCAAAGGAGTTTGTTTGGTATCGTCCATTGAGAGGAGTTACCTCAGAGGGCCTAATGATGGTACTGGACTTCTCAGGAATTCAAATGGATAGTACTGACCCAGGGCCCCTGGTATTAGCCTATAACAGGGCTGTTGCTGGGGCCCTGAATGTCATTGCTCTGGTACATGTTCGCCCTCTTACCCTTTGCCCGGGTGCCCCCTGGTTTGATTGGACACTCTAGGAGTTAAAGAGGAGGGGGCGAAGGTTGGAGAGACACTGGCAGAAACCTCACCTGGAAGAGGACAGACTTAGATTGCTAGATCATTATAAGAACTACCAATCTGCAATTTCCCATAAGAAAGCAAAGTTCCTGTCCGGGGAAATTGCAGCAGCGAATAATAGGCCAGCCCAGCTCTTCCAGACAATGGACAGACTGTGCAATACAACCTGTTTATGCTTTGGTCGAGTTGGTCACAGGAAAAGTGTGAGGAGTTTGCACAGTTTTTCTCTGATAAGGTGTCCTCCATCAGGGATGAGATCAGCCAGTGCCTCTCCAGTGGACCTTGCATTAATCAGTCAGTTTATACTAATGCCCAGTTGACCTGGTTCACCTTTGGCCAGCTGGCAGTCTTAGATATAGTGAGGATCATCCAGACTCTGTGGCCAACTTGCTGTAGTTTGGATCTAGGCCCAATCCACCTCCTAGTGGGGGTGTGTTGTGATCATTGACCCGGTCCTTGCTGGGATAGTGGGAGTTTCACTGGAGAAAGGGATCCTCCCAGATTCCCTAAAGGAGGCGATAGTGTGGCTCCTCCTAAGAAAGTTCTCCCTTGACCCTGACTGCCTAGCCAACTACAGACCAGTCTAGAATTTACCCTTGATAGGGGAGGTTATCAAGAAGGTGGTCGCTCTGCAACTGGAAGATGATTTTAACAGTCCACAATATCTATGACCCTCTCTCCAGTCTGGCTTCAGGAAAAGGCATAGCACCGAGACTGCCCTGGTACGGGTGCTAAACGATCTTCCAATGGTGAAGGATCAGAGAGCCTGTTCCATCTTCGTTCTCCTGGATCTTTCAGTGGTGTTTGACACTGTGGACTATGGGGTGCTGCTTCTTGAGCACCTGCAGTTTCTCTATGGACTGGGGGGCAGTACTCAGCTGGTTTAAATCTTTCCTCAAGGGCAGATCCCAGAGAGTGGTATCAGGAATTCATTCCTCAGCCCCTCACTGGCTGCCCTGTGGGGTACCGCAGGGCTCGGTGCTGTCCCCCATGTTGTTTGCAGTGTATATACTGCCATTGGGGGAGGTTATAAGATGGTAAGGACTGAGTTTTCACTGCTATGCAGATGACTCTCAGCTGTACATGTCTTTTGTGCCCAAACAGGAATTAGATTCTGTCTCGATGTTTAATAACTGCCTGTTGGAAATACAGAACTGGATGAGTGCTAGTTGGCTGAGGTTGAACTTGGGGGCGGGGTGAGCTGAGGTATGGTAGTGGACCCTGATCGTAGGATGATTGGGGCATGGGTGGGACAACCCTCAGGTTTACATCTTGGAGGAGTCCCACTGAATGCCTCGGGCCGGGTGCGTAACCTTGGCATGATATTTGATGAAGGCCTGACCCAGAGGGCACAGGTTTCGGCTATGGTCAAATCTTCTTTCTATCATCTTAGGAATATAGCTAGGATGAAGCACCTGATCCCGCCCGAAGATCTTCCTACCTTGGTCCACACTTTTGTCACCAGTTGTTTTGATTACAGCAATGCCCTTTACCTAGGGCTACTGGGGTGGACATCCGCCATTTGCAGCTAGTGCAGAACGTGACAGCCAGGTTGTTAACTGGAACGCCTAGATCCAGTCATATAACACCTGTGCTGCATGAACTGCACTGGCTGCCAATACAATGGCGGATCACCTTCAAGGTCATTTTGCTGACCTATAAGGCCCTACATGACCAGGGACTCCTCTACCTAAAAGAACTCCTGTCTTCTTACTGCCCCACCCGCTCACTCCGATCCTCCAGTGAGGGATTACTACAGATTCCCAGGGTATCCCTAAAAACATCAGGAGGAGGATCTTTTGCCATTATGGCTCCTACCCTGTGGAACTCTCTACCATGCCGGATACGAGATAGCCTGACCGTGGAAGGTTTTAAAAAATCTTTGAAGGCTTATCTTTTTCAACAGGTCTTCGAAGGGACCTAGTAATCTATTGTAAATATGGTGGATTTTATTACTGTTTTAATGTAAGCAGTTTTGGAGACCTCATCTACACAAAGACATAGACAGGATGGAAGCAGTCCAGAGGAGGGCAACTAAAATGGTGTAGGGTCTGCATCCGAAACCATATGAAGAGAGACTGAGAGAGCTTAATATGTATACCCTTGATGAAAGGAGGGACGGGGGGACATGATAGAAACATTCAAGTACCTCAAGGGAATCAACAAAGTCCAGGAGGGTAGCATCTTTCAGAAAAAGAGATGTGTAAGAACAAGGGGGCACAATTTAAAGATAGAGGGGGGACGGTTCAGGGGTAATGTGAGGAAATTTTTTTTCACGGAGAGAGTGGTGGATGCATGGAACCACCTCACTGGAGAGGCTGCGGGGTCTAAAACAGTGGAGGAATTCAAACATCCATGGGACAGACATAAGGCAATTATAGTGGGGGGTGGCAGGAAGTAGGCTGTTGGTTAACTAAAATCTGCAGCTTATCCAGTAGGTAGGGAAATGGGCAGACTGGGTGGGCCAAGTGGTCCTTATCTGCTGTCAGAGTCTATGTTTCTATGTTACTATATGTTCTTATTTGGTTTTATATTGTTGTTAAGGCACCCTGAGCTTTGGAAGGGCGCCTCTTATAAATAAAGTCTTACTTGCTGCCCTGCAGTCTCCAAAACTGGACACAGTGCTCCAGGTGGGGGTGCACCAGAGAGTGATACAAAGGCAATACCACTCCCCTCCTCCTGCTGGAGATATCTCTCCCTATGCACCCCAACATCCATTAACCCTGCCCACTGCCTTACCACACTGCTCTACCACCTTGCGGTCCTCTGATATGATAATCTCTAGGTCTCTTTCCTGTTTAAGAACAGTCAGTACCCCCCCCCCCATCCTATACTCAGTATTGGGGGTTGTGTACCCTAGGTGCATAAATTTTCACTTTTTGGCATTGAACCCCAACAACCAAGCCTTTGACCACTCCTGAAGTTTCCCAAACATCCCTGTGCATTTATTCCACCTCCTCCTGAGTGTTCATGTTCACCCTATTACACATTGTGGTGTCATCTACAAAAAATGCATACCTTCCCCTCTAGCTCTTCTGCAATGTCTCCTATGAAGACATTGAAGAGGACTGGTCCAAATACAGAGCCCTGTGGTATGCCACAGGTCATTCTCTCATCTTTAAAGTAAGTGCCATTAACCCCCCACCCTCTGTCTCCTATCTGCTAAACCAGTTTCAAACTCAATTTACCACTTTGGTCCACTTTGGTCCCACTCCTAGGCTGGTCAACATCCTAATCAGCCTCCTGTGTGGCACAATGTTGAAGGCCATGCTTAAGTCCAGATAGGCCACATCTATTGCGCTCCTCTGATCTATTTTCCTGGTCACCTAGTCAATGAAGTCCATCAGATTCATTTGGCATAACCTTCCCCCGTGACTCTATGCTGCCTGTGGTCCTGCAGCCCACCGGATTCTATATGCTCAATCATTCTTTCAGTATGGTTTCCATTAAATTCCCTACCACTGAAATAAGGCTGACTGGCCGACAGTTGCTAGCCATCTCCCTGCTGCCACTCTTATGTAAAGGGACCATGTCAGCTCTTCTCTAGTCGTCCGGAACCATGCCTGTTTCTAGTGAGATGTTGAGCAAGACTGTCAGAAGGGCAGCTAGCACCTTCCTGAGTTCTTTTCGTACCTTTGAGTATATCCTGTCCGGTTCCATAGCCTTATCCACCTTCACGACTGCAAGTCCTTTCAGAAATCTTTCCTTTGAAAAAGGAGCTTGCGTCCACTCCCCCTCCCCCCGCTCCTGCTTCTCCGTGTAGTCTGTACCTTCCTCTCTCTGCTATGAGGACAGAGCAGAAGAACCCGTTTAAGATGTCAGGTTTCTCTTGGTCTATTTCTGCAAAGCCTCCCGCTTCCACATTTCTAATCCTCACTATCCCGCCCCTTATAAAAATGTGTCCTGTAAGACTAAGTGAAACCCTATTATTTTCCACACATTATTTACTGTAGACATTGCACTCACTATTTTTTTAGTGTACGCACTGTATAACTCATCATTATTTACCGAGACACTGCACACACAATTATGTATAAAAGGATTTCTGTATACTTAATTGCAGGAGACTGTAAGTTTTCAGTTACATTTAAAAAAACTGAGCCCCATAAAAAGTATCAAGGTTTACTCCAAGTGAACAGTAGCTGATAATGAATGCCTGTCTCATTTCAGTAAAAGAGTGTCACCACTGTAGTCCTTGAACAGATTAATATTCAGAGGAAGCAATGTGATACCTTTTATTGGTTCAACATGTAAGTTTCTGTACACAAGTTGCCTGGGCTATTTTCTTTAGTGTGTGTGTGTGTGTGTGTGTGTGTGTGTGTATCCTCAAAAAATATCTGTCTACATATGCAGTAAATCTATATTTAATACATGTAATTTCTGTACTTCTCCATGAGCTTAGCATTCATCTCATCCTTTCTTCAAAATGTATGACTAATACTTTAAATCTTAAGATTACTAGCAAGCCAGGATGCATAACTGCTGGTGTCACATTGTGTTATAAACCATGCCTAACTTCTTTTTTTAAAACAGTGCATTTCTGTCTTACCCGTATAGGTCAACAGCGATTTCAGTGCCCAGCACGCACACGGTTTGGACTGGTCTGCCAAGCACCAGGTGCACAGTTCTTCGCTGAGACATGCTTAAACTCCTGCAGATTGCCTCAGATGAGTTGTTGTTCTCACTGCTCTCAAGAGACAGTGAGAGTCTTCACCTACAGCGTATATTTCATGAACACACACAGGCAGCCCTCTCATCAACGTCAACGTCCTCAGGCATTTTCAATTGGACAGAAAGAGGCATCAGTCAACAACTGTAATATTATCAAAGCTCGAGAGGGCCAGGTGCTCTGCTGCAAAATCCATTATAGCACAATAGTCCCTGACCCTGAGTATGAGACAGGGGAGGATTTGAATGGACTTTGCATTTCTGGTGTAACGTGATCCCTCTCACAACAGCCTGGCTCATCTGGAGCACCTCAGAAAACTCAGTTAAGTGTAACCCCCCTGTTACCCGGGGTTACTAGAATCCCAGTAAGACCTAGCAGTAGACAGGGAAGGCAGCTTGTGAAACTCCAGTTAAATGGATTTCATACTGTCTCACTGTGTTCTCAGTCTCAGCTGAGGCTGAGGGATGACATCATTTTAGAACTGTCGCAGCTGCATAAGCCACACTGGAATGTTGCAGCTGGAGGTTAGAGTAGAACGTTGGGGAATTTGAAGCCAGTCTGTGTGCAGTCTTAGGGAGAGACTGTAGTGCAGCAGAGTGTGTGCAGGTTCTCAGAGCTTTAAGCTCTGTTTCAGAGCTACTGTTGTTTAAGGTGTGTGTTTCCACCTGAAGAGGAACACAGGAACTGGTAATTGAAGTGCTGGAGACCGCCTTCAATGGTCCAGAGACCTATCCCTGAGGGGCTGGGGGGAAGGTGTCTGCCTGGTTTCCAGGGGCAACCCTCCTGGGTCCAGCTAAGGGAAAGAAGCTGCCTGTTCAAGTTGTGCTGAGGCACCAGAAGCTCTGAGAGGAAGATTCCTTGATAAGGAAATGCCTGTGGGGCACCTGTAACCAAAGGGTGAGTTCGCTCTGAAAAAGGGCCAGGTGTTTTCACCTGAAACAGAAGGAAACTAAAGGGACTGTTACTGTGGGGTCAGGAAAAGACAGCCAAGTACAGTTGGAAGAATGTGGGGATTGGACTGCTTAACTCAGTGGGGGGTCTAGAGTAATGGACAATGCCACTTATAAGTATGTTCAAGTCATAGAAACATAGAAACATAGAAACATAGACTTTGACGGCAGATAAGGACTGCTTGGCCCACCTAGTCTGCCCATTTCCCTACCTACAGGATAGGCCAAAGATCCTAGTTAACCAACAGCCTATTTCTTCCTACCCCCCACAAGAATTGCCTTATGTCTGTCCCATGCATTCTTGAATTCTCCCACAGTTTTAGACCCCACAACCTCCTCAGGAAGGCTGTTCCATGCATCCACTACCCTCTCTGTGAAAAATACTTCCTCACATTGCCCCTGAACCGCCTCTATCTTTAAATTGTGTCCCCTTGTTCTTGCACGTCTCTTTTTCTGAAAGATGCTACCCTCTTGGACTTTGTTGATTCCACTGAGGTACTTAGAAGTTTCTATCATGTCCCCCTCTCCCTTCTTTCCTCAAGGGTATACATATTAAGCTCCTTTAGTCTCTCCTCGTATAGGTTCTCTTGCAGACCCTGCATCATTTTAGTTGCCCTCCTCTGGACTGCCTCCATCCTGTCTATGTCCTTGCAGAGATGGGGTCTCCAGAACTGGATGCAGTACTCCAGATGGGGTCTCACCAACTGTCTGTACAGAGGGATAACAACTTCCTGTTTTCTGCTGGTAATGCCTCTCCCTACGCATCCCAGTATACCACCAGCCCTCCCTACTGCCTTCTCACATTGCTTGCTAACCTTAAGGTCATCTGATATGATTACCCCCAGGTCCCTTTCCTTTTTTGTTGTTGTTACTACATCCCCCCATTGTGTAGTCTTCCCCTGGGTTCTTGTTTCAGGTGCATTATTTTGCATTTCTTTGCACTGAATCCTAGCTGCCATACTTCTGACCATTACTCCAACCTTGCTAAGTCCTTTCTCATCCTTTCCACGCCTCCTTGTGTATCAACCCTGTTGCAGATCTTTGTGTCATTTGCAAAGAGGCATACTTTTCCTTCCAGTCCCTCTGCAATGTCACTTATAAAGACATTAAAAAGTACTGGACCCAGTACTGAACCCTGCGGTACCCCACTAGCAAGCCAGCACAAACGGAAAGAAAGAATGTGGGGGTTGGACTGCTTAACCTGTGGGGGGTCTAGAGTAATGGACAATGCCACTTAATTTAAGTATGTTCAAGTCCAGCACAAATGGGAAGCAAGACAAGTAGATGGAATATGAAATACATTTAGCAGGAATCTACACAGCAAAAGTGTTAAAGGATGAGGCGTTTACAGTCCAGAGAAATGGCCGGGTATGACTCATGGGAGCGAGAGATGGGAGACCCCCCATCTGTAGTAACCAAATTCACGTCTATGGGTTTGCTCTGAGACACCTGTTGCTTTCTCTCAGGTACTTGGCCAGTGCCTGAGGAAAGTACCCAGACGTGGGATTAAGAGGAAGATTCCCTGATGGAGCCGAGGTGCTCTTAGGTGGTTTAGGGAGCCACCAGAAAATGTTTACATGAAGTATGGAAGGTGTCCATGTGACTGGCAAGGGAGCCAAGCCAGGGAAAACCCAGAACAGTGTACAAGTTCGGGCTGTGTAACCCAAAGCAGCGTACAAGTCCAGGCTGTGTGCCCAGTGTGTTGTAGAGCCTGAGGGCTAAAGTGATGAGGATGTGTTCTGGTCTCCTTTAATCTGCATTACCAGGAGTGTAGCCCCATGGGGGCTATCTATGCTTTGTTTATTCTGTTTGGATGTGAATAAAAGCCACACTTTAGAATCCCACTTCTGGTATTGCACATTGCAGTTATTGCTTCTTGTGTTCGGAGTTACTTGGGTGCCCCTGTGCAGAGTAGCCAAACCTAGCCTTTGTGCTGAGTGACCTATTCCTCCCCGAACTCAGCCCACCTGGTATTGCTGTCAGATGGCAACGGCAGACCGGGTAGGGGTTACAAAAATGGAGGCACCGCTGAGGATTTGGGTTTGGAATTTAGGGAGGAATGTAAGAAAGGTGCTTGGGCAAAGGGCTAGCATTTTGGTTATCTGGCAGTGGGTAGCCCAAAAAAGCTGAAGCAATGTTAACTAATGTGCCGCTGTTTGCTGTTGTCCATGTGCTGCTATTAAAATGCCAACTGTTTACCAGGGAGCAGTAAAGCCTGAGAGTGTATGCCCTTGTCCTGCATCAAAATTGCAGCATTTCCCAGCTTTTAAAACTGTTTGTGACAAAGAAAAGTATGGAAAACTGTGGGTAGCAAAAGGAAAATTGTGCCCTAGACATTGGAAATGCTTTCTTGTGAACTGAAAGACTTATTGTGTTAATGGCCATGAAAAATGGTTGAAATGGGCTCCCGGCGTGGAGTCAGTTGAGAAGAAAAAAAAAGTGTGGTTTTGCAGTTTAAATTTGCCTGCTCAACGATTGCCATGAGGAGAAGAGCACTCGAGAGGAAAGAGGCTCATTTGCATGGCATCGAGCGATTGGTGAGACTGCAATCAGTCCCCCCCCCAAGCCAGCTCTAGAGCGACTGCCCAGCATTCGAGAGGGAGAGTGAGTGGAGTGTGCATACTGGCTTACGGGAGGAGCATAGTGGTGACTGAAAGCGCTGTAAAAAGTTTAAAAACTGAATTTTCTGTTTGAATTTGGGCTCAACCCGCATCTCGATCGACTGGACTGTGAGTGTGGTGTTCAGAGAGACAATCGGCAGGACTGCCAACCTGCTTCTTTCCAGAGGCCTCCAAGACTGGCTGCAGGCCGTTTTCCATTGCAGAAAACAGCTACTGATAACAGTGAGTACTAACAGATATAATTGCTCAAACTAATGATTTTGCCAAAAGCCAGCTGAATCCGTGTGTTGCAGTGTAATCGCTTTGTAAACAAGGACTGTGTTAAGTTTTACCAGCAAAAGCAACCATTTTAAGCCATCGACTGTGGGGATAATTATAGGTTCAGCGTCAATATAAGTTTCAAAGCCATGAGAGAGACTGTGAGTTGTATCAGATATGCAGCAAGAGTTACAGGCAATCCTGTGCTTGAAATACTGAGGCTTTAAGGGACTGTAAGCTAGAACAATGTCTTCAGCAAGTGAAAAGTCCATGGTAAATCATATAAATGTGCTAGAATAAAGAACAGTGCAAGTTTGTGCAGTTTGTGCAAAGTTATCAGTAGAGTGTGTAAATCAGATGCGCAGTGGCTTGACCCAATTTCAGAATGTTGATGCGTAAGAGTGCTGCCGCCGCCATTACAGGGTGGGGTAGTAATGTAAACACAGCAGCAGAGGAGCCATTTTTAAGGAGAAAGAAAGTTTTCAGTGATGTGGGACTTGCAATAACAGTGAGCGTTTGTTTGTTTTTCTCTGCAGTCATGGACTCAGGACCAGCCTGCTACCTGGATCATGCCCGGGCTGTGGTAGCAGTAGAAGTTAACAAGTTAAGGGATATTGAGAGATGTTACTACGGAGGATGACTGCCTCCTCATGTGGCGATTCCTGGATATCCAGTGCAAGTATGTTTAATGTGCTTAAATGCTGGAAGGGATGTCTTGATGGTACCTCACTGTTCTGGGTGCTTAAAGAAATATGGTTTATTTAAAGTGCCCAAAATTCATTTGGCTCCCTCATGGACAAAAGTTCCAAGAATCTGCATTTGGCAGCACACAGCACCAGACGGAGCCTGTTGGAGAAGGTCCCTCAGGGGAGTGTGGCACAAAGCTAGAGGGTGCAGATTTACAGACAGAACAATGTGCTGATGTTTCGGATTCTGAGTCGCAGAGAGACATAGCAGGAAGAGCATCAGTGGACCTGTGGAGAGCTTGGGCCTGGCCCAAGTCTCATAGGTGAAGACAAGATGAGGGAGGCCTATGAATGGGAGGTTTTGACCTCCGCGCCCAGCAAGGAGTGGATAGCCTCAGGAGTGAGGATGACTGCTCACTCCTGGGCACAGATTCTCAGTGAGGAAGAAGAAGAGGGGGAACTTATGTGGCTTTGTGAAAAAGGAATTGGTACACAGCCTCAAGCTCTTGCCTGAGAGGAACGCATAGAAGAGAGTGGTGATTCCACTGCCCTGGCTGTGCAAGAAGAAATCAGGGATCCATTTTTTGTCTCGTTGAGAATGCGTAGCTGGCAGAACCAGGACTGGCCGCCCCCAAGCCAGGCCAGAGGTCTCAGGTTGACCAAAGCTAGAAAAGAAGAAAGACTGGTTCGTAGGAAGGCGAAGAAATCTATGAGATGTCCTTTACTACCTTTCCTCGGAGAGTCTGGGAGGAGATTGAACAAAGCAGGAAATCCTGGATTTGGGCAGAAACAATGAATTGTGTGCATCCTAGTGCAAACAATCATGTCAGGAACAGAATGTTTCACGAAAAATACAGCCAGTGGAAAAGAGGCAGGACACTGTTAATGGACACTCTTCGAATAGTGGATGGAGAGGGACGTGAAACCTTTCACAGTGTGACTTATGAGCGCCCAGATGGGGTAATAATTCAGGCACCTGACCCATTGTGCTATTGGCCACAATGCAAAGACCTTCCTGCGAATGTGCCCATGCCTACCAAATGGAAAGCAGAGCAGTGGTAGCCAGTGCTGCCACTCCAGCTGTTGCAGTGCCCATGTTGTTCTGCTAGTATGGACGTCCAGGACTCAGGTGCCCCATATTCATCAGTTCTACAGTGTACTGACTTTTCAGAATCCATTGACTGGCCCACTAGATGACTTCAGATCCAGAGAGGACACCAGCCCAGCTGTATCCTGATTCATCGCCTGGTAATCGAATGACTTCAGACCAGCTGTTTTCCTTTTTGTTCCTGTTCCAAGGTTCCATCTCCAGAGATGACATCAACCCAGCAGTTTCCAGATGTGCCCTCCTGTCGTTTCCGGAAGATGTCCACCCAGCTGTACCGGAAGAATGCTGCCAGGGAGAGTTTTCAGCTGAGGACCAGGTTTGGTGCCATTTTCATTCTACAAGGGACTGGTAAGTTCAGACTTTTCTATTCTTATGACATTGCAGTACACACCCTACACTAGCAGACTCCAGATGTTTGAACTGTCCTCAAAGACTTTCCCCTTCGGGACTTGGGCCTGCTAGAACTGTGATTCACCGGGCTCCGGCCCAGGAGAAACTCTTTAATGGATTTGCCTTCCGGCACTGTGGTCACTAGATGGGACTGTTAGGGCACTCCATCCCCCAAATATGGTGTATTGTAAATAATGTCATTGTTTTCTACTGTTTTCTAATGTTTATACTGTTTTTTCTACTTTTCTAAAAAAAATATTTTGGGGATTCTCCAGTGTTTTGATGGTAGGGGTTTAGATAGACTGTGTATGCAGATTAGGAGTGTGTGTTGTCTTTCTTTTTTTCTTGCAGGTGTTCCTGAAGAAGATAGAAGATAGAAGAGAAGACAAGAAGAGGAGGAGGGACTCAGTAGAGTTCCTCACTAGTACTTTACAGTGTAGTGTTTAAAGTACTATTGTTGTTGTTACCGTGTGTAACTTTTTCTTTCTTTCCACAGGTATGGTTGTGGGGGAGTGTGGGAGTAATGCATAGTGTATGGTATTAGCTCCTAGTGTGTGGTTACATGGTGTCCAGAGTCGAGGAGGTCCCCTGTTTGTTTTGTGTTGGGAAATTCGAGTTAGAGGCAGACAGGTTTTCTCTAGAGGGCTAGGCGGAATAGACAGGCTGTGGTCCTGAACAGCTGTAGGGGCCGCAGTGCTGATCTATTAGGGCTGTGCTCTGGACAGTTCCACCAGAGCCACTAGGTACCCATAGTTAGTGGGTAGAGTAGAGGCTGAGATGTCAGCCAAAGACCTCTAGGCCCTTAGTGTTACCTGCCTGTGCTAGCACATGGTAGGGGAGAAGGTAGCGCTACCTCCCCGTAGTCAACACATGGGGTGAGATGGCCTAAGCCGGGTGAATAATGACTGCGGACAGTCATTTTCCTGGCCCAGGGTGAGTGCAACCCCCCTGTTACCCGGGGTTACTAGAATCCCAGTAAGACCTAGTGGTAGGCAGGAAGGCAGCTTGTGAAACTCCAGTTAAATGGATTTCACACTGTCTCACTCTGTTCTCAGTCTCAACTGAGACTGAGGGATGACATCATTTTAGAACTGTCACAGCTGCATAAGTCACATTGGAATGTTGCAGTTGGAGGTTAGAGTAGAACGTTGGGGAATTTGTAGCCAGTCTGTGTGCAGTCTTAGGGAGAGACTGTAGTGCAGCAGAGTGTGTGCAGGCTCTCAGAGCTTTAAGCTCTGTTTCAGACCTACTTATGTTTAAGGTGTGTGTTTCCTCCTGAAGAGGAACACAGGAACTGGTAATTGAAGTGGTGGAGACCGCTTTCAATGGTCCAGAGCCCCTTCCCTGAGGGGATGGGGGGAAGGTGTCTGCCTGGTTTCCAGGGGTAACCCCCCTGGGTCTGGCTAAGTGGAAAGAAGCTGCTTGTTCAAATTGTGCTGAGGCACCAGAAGCTCTGAGAGGAAGATTCCTTGATAAGAAAATGCCTGTGGGGCACCTGCAACCAAAGGGTGAGTTCTCTCTGAAAAAGGGCCAGGTGTTTTCACCTGAAACAGAAGGAAACTAAAGGGACTGTTACTGTGGGGTCAGGAAAAGACAGCAAAGTACAGTTGGAGGAATGTGGGGATTGGACTGCTTAACTCAGTGGGTGGTCTAGAGTAATGGACAATGCCACTTATAAGTATGTTCAAGTTCAGCACAAATGGAAAGAAAGAATGTGGGGATTGGACTGCTTAACCTGTGGGGGTCTAGGGTAATGGACAATGCCACATAATTTAAGTATGTTCAAGTCCAGCACAAATGGGAAGCAAGACAAGTAGATGGAATGTGAAATACATTTAGCAAGAATCTACGCAGCAAAAATATTAAAGGATGAGGTGTTTACAACCCACAGAAATGGCCTGGTATGAATTGTGGGAGCGAGAGATGGGAGACCCCCCATCAGTAGTAACCAAATTCACCTCTACGGATTTGCTCTGAGACACCTGTTGCTTTCTCTCAGGTACTTGGCCAGTGCCTGAGGAAAGTACCCAGACGTGGGATTAAGAGGAGTTTTCCCTGATGGAGCCGAGGTGCTCTTAGGTGGTTTAGGGAGCCACCAGAAAATGTTTCCATGAAGTATGGAAGGTGTCCAAGTGGCTGGCAAGGGAGCCTAGCCAGGGAAAACCCGGAACAGTGTACAAGTTCTGGCTGTGTAACCCAAAGCAGCTTACAAGTCCGGGCTGTGTGCCCAGTGTGTTGTAGAGCATGAGGGCTAAAGTGATGAGGATGTGTTCTGGTCTTCTTCAATATGCATTACCAGGAGTGTAGCCCCGTAGGGGTCCATCTATGCTTTGTTTATTCTGTTTGGATGTGAATAAAAGCCACACTTTAGAATCCCACTTCTGGTATTGGACATTACAGTTATTGCTTCCTGTGTTCCGAGTTACTTGGGTGCCCCTGTGCAGAGTAGCCAAACCTAGCCTTTGTGCCGAGTGACCTATTCCTCCCCGAACCCAGCCCACCTGGTATTGCTGTCAGATGGCAACGGCAGACCGGGTAGGGGTTAAATACGGATTTGCATCTTGTTGCTGTGTGGATCAGCAGTGTGTTTGTTCTGAAACCTGGAGCTGGGATTCTACATTCTGTGACATCAGTTTTCTACCAGTGTTTGTGTCTCTCTGAACAGATCAGCTGTTCTGAGTGTGAGAGGGGAATTTAGGACTGCATCAGGGAAGGCCCTCAAATTATTAAATACCATTATAACATGGGGCAAGGAGAAATAGCAATGCAATTGGCCAAACAGCACCACATGACTGTACATTAATCTCTGTTAACCACACAGTTGCTGAGATATGGCTGTGAGAGAGATCCGTGGGCAGACCTGGACTTCTTAGCTGTGTAGCAAACTCAGTTGTAAAAGGCAGCCATTTAACTCCTGTACAATACAGCCTTCTACTCTCCACCATGGCAGGCTGCTGACTGAGCTGTCAATGAACGTGTACTGTTACAGTATGTACTCATTGATTGACAGCTCACTGCCTAGTATTATGGCTGAGTTTTCAGACCGTGATTCTTCTAACTTTAAGCCCTTTTCACATTAACTGACACTTTCCTGAGTTCAGTTTTCTTTACTCTGTTAAAATATGTGTTCAACTGAACTGAGATATAATGGGGCATGCACGAGCCTCCTGATGCTTCAGTGCCATTTAGAAATGTGAGCGTGCTTTGTTCGCCGGTACAGTAAATACAAGCAGACCGAGAGTGTTTCGCTTTGGGTTAAAAGTATTAAAAGTAACAACTTTTGGTGCTACGATATTTCTGCTATGACTACTGTATCACTAAAGGGACTGCTGCAGTGACTGCAGGCGCTTTTATTGATACCTTCAGTAGAAGGTAGTAAATGTCTGACAGTGTACCTTTAAATGGTTTGAAGACCCACATCTAAAACACACCCTCGGTTGTCCAGGCTAAAAACTAATTGATTGATTGATAGATTGATTACTTGTGATGCATGTTATCAGTCAGCCAGAAGGGCTTCTGGCGTAACAATGAGTGAGGTCACATGCTGCTAATGTAGTGGGAGGAGTAGAACTAGATACAGTATATCTGCTCCATGGTTAAGTATTGCTTTTCACATCGCATCCAATATGATTAGATAGAAAACCATCTAATGAACACAGAAAAAGGAAAACACTTCTAGAAAAAAAGTAATAAGGGACAACTTTTTAAAAGTTACTAATATTTTCTGCTTGCTATTTTGGGGCACTACAGGCTCTTTAAATTAAAAAATAGTTGTCATATGAAATATGTTGATTATTTTCAAGGGTGGGAACAGGTTCTGAGTAGGAATGTACCCTAGGGGATGTGATTCTGAAGCGTGTCAGGACAACACTGTTCCTCAAGTTACAGGACTGCAAAGTTATATAGAAGTGTTATTGTCTGCCTCGCACAAATGCATGGAAAAAGGAGACTAAACAAGCCTGAGTTACTGTTGCCTTTGAGGTTGGGTTGCTACTATGACTGCCGTGCATAAAAGTGTTATACTGCAGCTCAGCTTTCCAGAGTGGTATTGTTTGCTTTCATGATTCTGCCCCATGAGCTGTGTACCCTGGCGAGTAAATCTTTAGAGCTTTCTTGTTCATGAATCAGGATTTCTCCTGTATTATCTAGTTGAATTCAAAAGGGTTGGGTAATATTAAGCACCATGACTTCCAACAAAGAGGAGTCATGTCTGGATAAAACTGGAATGACTAGCTCCCCCAACTCAAACAAACTGACAAATGTCAACATGCAGATAGATGCACACCAAAACACACACACATAAGTTACAGACTCAAACATCTGTACATGCAGCCTTCCCCCCAGCAAGCAAGTACAAACCAAACAAAGACACCAATAAAATGCAAACACTCATCATCACAGACACACTCAATAGTTCCAGCAGAGAAGACTGCCACATCCAGAAATGCTGATTTTTTTTTTCAAAAAATTAAATTTAAACAATTTACTGACATGCCCCATTCCTCCACGCCCACTTGGGGCATCCTGGGCCTAACATGCCCGACGATGTCTTTGGTGCATGGTGCATCATTTACATGCTGGACTGGCCAGCAATTCAGCAACCCCTTGGGTGGTATAATGCCGTTTGGTCCCTGCAGTCCCTCCATGGCATGAAAATCCTTTCCTGGATCATGCAGATGCAAGTTCCCACCCCGTGCCTGCCCCCATCCCAGCTGCCCACGTACAGGCATGGATGATTTAGGGTTGTGTGCAGAGGGGGTGCCTATCCCACTTTGTGGATGCCACAGAGTGCTCAGCATATGCACATTATGCATGCTGGGGTCAATCCATGGCTTTTTTCTGCCCTTAACTCGTGCAGAAGGGTCAGGATCCCTTTGTGCATTGGGCCCTTACTCTCCCCAGCCAGCCCTAATGTTTAAGTTTAATGCCGTTATAAAGTTTATACTATTTCTTGATTTCTTATCACCAATGTAAGATAGATAGATAGATATTTAAGTATGCTGTTACGTACATACTTACAAATATGCCAGCAGATAAAAGCCTTACAGTCTAGCTAGTCTGCTTGAGTGTGCAAATCCTCCCTGTGTTTACTGAGGGACCTGCCCCTCTCCATTTCCCCTTTTCCCCCCTCGAGTACCCCTCCACCCTCCTCCACCAGCAACTTTCCCCTTCACTGTGTCCGATCCTTTCATAATGCTATCCACCATTTTTACGGAGACTACCTCCTCTGGTAACTCATTCTACCTGGTCACCACTGTCTCAGTGAAACAATGCCTCCCCATCTCTCTCCTGAATATTCTCCCTACCAGTTTTAGGCTATACCCCATAGTGGACTTGTTCCCATTAAGGCTGAAGAGGCATTCATTGATCACCCTATTAATACTCTTAAGGTATTTGAAGGTCTGATCATGTACTCCGTCTCCCTTTGTCCTCAAGAGAGTATATATTGAGGTCCTTGAGCCTCTCTTTATTGGTGTTGCCCAGTTGGCCTGAATCATCTTGGTTGCCCTTCTCTGGACTACATCCAGCAAATTGACATCCTTCTTAAGATAAGGGCACCAATACTGCACACTGTAAACCAGGTGCAGTACATAAACAAACATATCATAAGAATGCAATACAAAACAAGATTAACAAGACAAAATGTTTTACCAACACTGAAATAATACATTATATAAATGATCATTAAAATATGACATATTATACATAAAAATTGGGTGGTGCAGCAATGCAAGTTATTTCAGTCACCACTGAACGCCTGCTTAAAAAGTCAAGTATTTAGCTTGCATTAGAACATGGAGACCGAGGCTACCCTGAAGTTACCATTGTGCTGCCATTAATGTTCACTGAGAAAGCATTAATAATACCTAATCTATTGCATCCCAGTACCTTTAACAGGATTTTTTTCATAGTACCCAAATTATTCAAATAGGGCTGGGATTTACTGGCTTTACCTATTGGTATCTTAACTTTATATACTGACCATGATGTTCCTGGGCTGTAAATCACAGCATATCATGACCTTTTTAAAACTAATCTGAATTTTCTTGTTATCCCTCTATTGATGTAATAAATGCCACAGTGTTTATTTTACCTGTTATTGGGATGTTTCTTTTCCCATTATTTAGGCCACATGACATACTTGTTCCCTGGATGGAAATTGCATTGACCCATTGTAAAATGAACTAAATCTAAGTTTAAAAAAAAAATGGGAAAATGAGTCCTGATCTTGTGAAACATAGAAAGATTCAGTTTGCCGTCAGAGAAGGACAGCTTGTCCCATCCAGTCTTTCCAAGTGTTCCCTGCATATTCTTCCTCCGCAGACCATATCTGGTCTCCAGTGACCCTCACCACTCCCTGCCTCTTTTCTAATATACCTATATGTTTATCCCGTTCATACCTGAAGTCCTCCACCATTCTAGCTTCACCACACCGTGACACGGGTGCCTCTGCTGCTTCAAGCACTGGGCGGACCCCTTCTGTCCGCCGGCTGCCTTCCTCTCTGTACCGCCGATCACTAGATCAAGTTTCACCTCACATCGGTGCCTCTGTTAGCTCAGCAGCCGGGCTGGACCCTTCGTCCGCCGGGTTGCCTTCCTGTACTGCTCACCAATCACCAAACCGAAGGATCGCTGCAGAAACTGGATTGTCCAGAACCATCGACTCTGCCTGCTGACGGGCTGCTGCAGTTCTTTAATTCTTTGTTACTGCTGTTTCCTCTGGACCTTAAGCTAATGTTATATTCTGATTGTGGTACTTGTTAAGTCTCTCCAAATTGGCTTGTAAATCCTAACTTAAACATGAACCTAAGCCTGTTTACAGCAATTTTGCACTCCAAGGGTAGTTTGAAGTGCAAGTTCATTTAGGCTGCATTTTTGTAGATTGTAAAATATTACAGCTCTCTTTGTTTTAAGGTCCAGTGGTAAGCTACCCTGGATCAGAAACTAAGTTTAAAGTGATACAGTTTTTTCTGTTTAGACCAGATTCCATTTGGGTCACAGTTGTAAGCTTTGCCCTGCAAAAAATTCAATTTCTCTTTCATTTTCTGTCCTTCTGTCTCCTTGCTGCGTGAATTTTTGTCCTTATTTTCTATGTAGACCTGTTTCTTTTGTGCTTCAGTCCCCACTGGCCTCTAGGTACTCAACAATTCTTTCCTTCAGAAGTGATTCCATCATTTTCCCTACCACTGAGGTCAAACTAACTGGTTTGTAGTTTCCTGCCTCTGTCCTACTCACACTTTTGTGAAGAGGAATCACATCTGCCCTCCTCCAGTCCTCAGGAACCAACCCATCCTCCCATGATTTGTTAAAGAGATTAGTCAGCGGTGTCACTAGTTCTACCCTTAGTTCTTTTAGAATTCTTGGGTGAATCCCATCAGGCCCCATTGCTTTGTCCACCTTCAATTTTATTAGTTCTTTCAGAACCCTTTCTTCTATAAATGGACTGGTATTGACCCCCATCTTCAGAGTGTTTCTCTTGTTTGGTTTAGGTACCTCCCCCTCCTCTTCCTTTGTGAATACTGAGCAGAAATATTCGTTCAGTATCCCTGCTTTTTCACTGTCACCCTCTACCCACATTCCCTCCCTTTATTAAGCCTCAGTATCCCTCCTTTGGTCTTTCTTCACTCCCTAATATACCTATAAAAGGTCTTATCCCCCTTCTTAACAGAACTGGCTATCCTTTCCTCGATTTGGGCCTTTGCTATTATGACTGCCTTCCCAGTCTCTTTCTGCTTTAACTGATAAAGTTCTCTGTCCTGCTCCTTCTGTGTTTCCTTATATTTCCTGAATGCTATCCTTTTCTCCTTAACCTTCCCTGCCACCTCTTTTGAGAACCATAGTGGTTTTTTCCATCATTGTGTTTTGTTGATTTGCTTTACACAAAGGCTTGTTGCCTCTGTGATGGCTGTTTTGATTACTCCCCATTGTTCCTCCACCCCTCCTTCTTGCCTGTTTGCTAGTGCTTTTCTAAGGCATGCTCTCATTTTCCCAAAGTCAGCCCTCCTAAAGTTCAATACTCTTGCTTTTGTATGGCTTGATTGTATGGCTGTGTTTATCGTGAACCACACTGTTTGGTGGTCACTTGTTCCCAGATGGCTACCACCTCTAAATCTGAGATTCTTTTCGCCTCCATTTGAGAGTACCAGGTCTAAGATTGTTCTCTCCCGAGTGGGTTCCAATACTAGCTGTCTGAGGCATGCCCCTGTAGGCATCAAGAATGACCCTGCTTTTGGATGTGCCTGCAGCAAAGGTGCTCCAGTTAACATCTGGCATATTCAGGTCCCCATCAACAATACCTCCCCTTTTTCTGCCATTCTAAGGAAGCCTTCTATCATTTCATTATCCATTCCCTCTCCCTGAGATGGGGGTCTGCATACAACCCCCGTGCGGATTGTGGTGCCATTTCCTGTCTCCAGGGTGACCCAGAGTGCCTCATCTGCTCCCTGTTTACTCTTTAGTTCTGTTGCTTTGATCTCTTCCTTTGAGATCAGGAGATGAGGAGTGGGAGCAGTTGTGGAGAAGATTTTATTTGGGATACTGGAGCACTGACTTTGTTCTGTCCCTAATGACACTGTACTGCTTTATTGACCTGAGAGTCTTTTTGGTCACAGCGTGAAGGGCTGTGGAGACGAGAAAGACTGAAGGAGGTTTTATTAAACTTGGAATTGAAACTTTTGGATACTGAGTGCATCCAAGGAGTGAACCTTTTTCGGGTTTTGATTATTTTAACTGATGCATATGAATTGTGACACTGGGGACTGAAAAGGAGTGTGCCATTCGTTGTTTATTATGCCTGCTCCCTGTTTGGATACAGTGGACTGCAGGATTTAAAGCCGAACTCCTGGCTGGGGAATTTGGCTGTGGAATCGTGTTGGGGAAGGAAGAAAGAGGAAGAAAGATCTGAGTAATTAGCCCAATTGTTCCAGAGGTGGGTGCGGGGTGCTGGTGTCTGTACCTGGGAGGGCTGGGAGTACCTGCCGGTAGGTTGGTGTTCTCGGGGCCTCCGGGTGGTGCTGGAATAGCCTGGCAGAGGCCGGGCTGTGTCTGGCATCCCAAGTAGAGGGGACAGTCTGCATATCCGCGCCCTCCTGGGGTTCATTGGGTGAAGAGTGCTTCCTTCCAGGTGGAATTTTATGAATGATTGAATGCCAGGATTATGAAGAAAGTGTACTAACTCCGAGACTTTATGAACTTTTGTTATGTGGGGCTTATGATTAATTTTATTAAGCTTAAGGACTTTTTAGTTGGGGGTTTTTAATTGTGCGACAGCTTCAGACCCATGCTGTTTGTTTTATTTGTTTGTATGTGATTTTTATTTTTTCTTGCAGTGAGAGTGCTAAGATTGTTTTTCCCCCCTCACCTTTGCTGTGAGAGAGCTGAAGGGGGGGGAATTTTGTGTTGGGGTAGTGAGAGATTTTTATTTTATTTGTTTGTTTTGTTTTGTTTTGTTTATTATTTTTACTTTTATTTACTTATTTTTATGTGTTTTTTGTATGGGTTTTGATTTTTGATTTTATGATATTACATGATTCTTTTTATTTTTATAGGTTTTCCTTGGTTAATAATATTATTTGTTAATTAAGATAGGTTGTTAAGCTGAGAGTTATTGATATTTGCCATCAATGATGTGTTTGATAGGGGCTTAAGACGGTCAGGCGCTATTCTCTCACTCTGCTCCGGGACCTCCGTCCCTTCCACTGTCCTCGGTTGTCTGATGCCGTTTTTAATAACTGTCGTAAAGCAGGGATAGTGAGAGAGGCGTTTGGGGATGGATGGGCTGACAGAGTGGGAGAGTGGAGAGGGAGTAGGCAGATAGGGATGGTTAGGTCAAGGGAGATGCCCTGGGGTGAAGTGGGTTCAGGAGGGGTCCTCCTTGCCTGATTCCCATACCCAAGGGCTCCACAGATTGTGGGCAGGTACTGCGATCCTCTCTGAAAACCCATCCAACTCGGGCGGTGTTATGTAATGCCAGGTCGATTAGGAACAAGACTGCTATTATTGCAGATCTTGTTGTAACATCTGACCTGGCATGTATTACCGAGACCTGGCTGGATGAGAATGCAGGTCCTATTTTAGACTCTGCTGCTCCAGCTAGGTTCTCGGTAATGCACCGTCCGAGATTGGATCGTAGGGGCGGGGGAGTGGCCATCTTTTTTAGATCAGATCTGAGTCTTGTGGAGGTGCCAGTGGGTAACACCAGATCCTTTGAGTGTATCCTGGCAGCAGGTGCAGAGTTCAGGATTCTCCTCATCTACCGTCCACCCGGTGATGGCGGTGAATTCCTGAAGGAGTTCGCGGACTTCATCGTTGACATGGCATTGGAGTCGCCTAGATGGTTAATACTGGGTGACTTCAATGCCTGGGTCGACGATGAACTCTCGCACTTTGGAAAGAACTTCCTCCAACTTATGTCTATGTTGGGCCTGTCACAGGTAGTTAACTCTGCTACCCATATAGGTGGACACTCTTTGGACCTGGTGTTCCTACTGGATTTGGATGTTTCACATCTGGAGGCGGAACCAAATGTGTGGACAGACCATCACACCATAAGATTCAGTTTTGGGGCACTCCCTAATAGGTCTGCCCCTACGGAGATGGTCCAGTATCGCCCTTTAAGGGGAGTAAACCCAGAGGGCCTATTGACGGTACTGGACCTATCGGGTCTTTCGGATGAGATCATGGGTCCAGGGGACCTTGTTATTGCCTATAACAAGGCAGTGAGCAGGGCCCTGGACCAAATTGCTCCTGTTCGCTTTCGCCCACTCACTCAGCGCCCAAAGACTCCTTGGTTTGATGAGTCTTTGAAGGAACTGAGGAGAGTGGGGTGAAGGCTAGAGAGCGCCTGGCGGAAATCTTGCCTGGATGCTGACAAACTTAGATTGATGGATCATTATGTTATCTATCAATCGGCAATAACCCGTAAGAAGGCAGAATTCCTGTCCAGGGAGATTGTTGCTGCGCGAAACCGACTGGCTCAACTCTTTCGGACTGTTGACAGATTGTGCAATCCACTCTGTCTACAGTCTGGAAGAGATTTTTCATAAATAAAGTGTGATGAGCTTGCTCGATTTTTCGCTGATAAGATTGCCAGCATTAGGTCGGATATCAGCCAGGCTCACTCTTCAAGGGTTTGCAGTGATCGGCGAGGAGAAACAAACACCTGTGTCACCTGGTTTGACTTTGGTAGGCCGGAATTCATGGACATTGTGAGGATTGTCCAGACTGTACGTCCAACCAGTTGTAGTTTGGATCCGGGCCCTACGCCTCTATTATTGGGTTGTGTAGATATTATCTGTCCGACCATTGCTGGAATTGTCTGGAAATCTTTGGAGCAGGGGATCTTTCCTGAACCCTTAAAGGAGGCGGTCGTTCGACCACTCCTAAAAAAACCTTCATTGAATCTGGACTGTCAAGCTAACTACAGACCTGTCTCTAACCTGCCCTTTTGGGCAAGGTTATTGAAAAGGTGGTTGCACTGCAACTGGATGACCATCTTACAAATCACAATGTCTATGATACTCTTCAATCGGATTTAGGAAAAGACATAGTACTGAGACTGCTCTTGTCCGGTTCTAATGATCTCCTGATAGCGAGAGATCGAAAGGCTCGTACTATTCTAGTCCTTCTTGATCTCTCTGCAGCATTTGACACTGTGGACCATGGTGTGCTTTGGAGCACCCTGCGGTTTTATTGTGGACTGTCTGGTATGGTTCTGCAATGGTTTCAATTTTTTCTCCGGGGGCGGAGACAGAGGGTTATCACTGGAATTTATTCCTCTGACGTTGTCTCTTTGCCTTGTGGGTTCCTGAGGCTCCATTTGGCACCCATGTTGTTCAGCTGTCTATATGCTGCCATTGGGAGACATTATTAGCAATATGGCTTGGGTTTTCACTGCTATGCAGATGATACCAGCTATATTTGTCCTTTAGTCCCAGACAGGAAGATACAGTCTCTATACTTAACAACTGTCTATCCGAGATCAATGATTGGATGAGTGCCAGCTGGCTAAGTTAAACCGGATAAGACTGAGGTGTTGGTGGTGGACCCAGGTCGCCTTGAGGCAGGTTGTAGGCTGGTCTCCCTTGGGCGTATGGATCGATGGTGCCCAGCTCTCGACCTCAGACCGGTGCGTAACCTGGGCGTTATTATTGACGACAGTCTGACCCTTGAAATTTCAGGTGTCTTCGCTGTCAAATCTTCCTTTTACCATCTAAGGAATATTGCTCGGGTGAAACACCTTGTTCCTCCGGCCAACCTTCCGACATTGGTCCATGCCTTTGTTACCGCCTTGATTACTGCAATGCCCTGTACCTAGGGCTGCCGGGGGTTGATATCCGCCGCTTGCAGCTAGTGCAGAACGCAGCAGCCAGGCTTTTGACTGGGGCCTCATGAGGAGTCACATTACGCCTGTGCTGAGCGAACTGCACTGGCTGCCAGTTCAGTGGCGGATCACCTTTAGGTCGGGTTACTGACCTATAAAGCCCTCTACGAACAGGGACAGCGGATCTTCAAGATCTGCTTGTTCCTACTGTCCCTCTCGCAAGCTCTCCGCCCGGCGAGGATTGCTAGAGGTTCCCAGGGTTCGTTTAAAACGATCGAGACACGGGCATGCTTTCTTATGCTGCCCCTACCCTGTGGAATTCTCTACCTCATCGGATACGAAGTTGCCTGACCGTCGAGAGCTTTAAGTCAGAATTAAAAACTTATTTATTTCAAATGGCATATGGGGAGTGATTTACTGTATTTTATTGTAATTACATTGTTATTGTTGCTGTTTGTGTCATATGTATGTATTTTAATTGTTTTATTTGTACAGTGCTTTGATATTGAAAAGCGCTTAAAAATAAATTTTACTTACTTACTTACTTTACATAGAGAGCTACTCCTCCTCCTCTTTTACCCTCCCTGTCCCTCCTGTAGCTTGTGTATCCTGGTATGTTGACATCCCAGTCATGTTTCTCTGTGTACCATGTTTCTGTGACTGCCACAATATCCAGGCAACCCTCTTCCATCAAGGCCACTAGTTCAGGGAGCTTGTTACACAGACTACGGGCATTGGTACTCATCACCCTCCATTTTTTGATAGCCTTACCCCTTTTAGCCCCATTCCTGTCCTTACTGCCTTTGCCTCTTTTTACATTTACATCTGTCCTGCTCCCTAATAACTTCTCTGCCTTAGTGTTTACCTCACTAATTACCATGTTTTGTGGGGGGAGGCTGGGATTTCCCTGCTTTGTTTCAGTGCCTCCCCCTTGACTAGTTTAAATGCTTGTCAATGAAGCATTTAAACCTCTCACCTAGGATCCTGATCCTCCCCCCGGACAGATGCAGACCATCACACCAGTATAGGTCTGCATCCCTCCAGGTGGCTCCCCAGTCCCCAGTGAAGCCAAAACCATGAGCTCCACACCAGTTTTTCAACCACTCATTGAATTCCCTGGTGAGGAGTGCCCTAGGATCACCCTTGCCATAGATAGGCAGCACCTCTGAGAAGGTTACCGCATGCACTACTTGTCTAAGGCCCTCCCCAACTCTACAAACTCCTGTTGCACTGCTCTGATCCCATTCTAGCCAGGTCATTTGTCCATAGGTGGACAATGACATCCAGCTCCCTCCCTCCTCTTGCAGCTCCTCCCATGATCCTGAGGATTCAGCTCTGTCCCTCCAAGCTGTGGCGCCAGGAAGGCACCCTACTCTCCCTTCCTCCCCATTTCTACCCCTAATGATTGGGCCCCCACCAGGAGTTGCTTCCTTCCCTGTGGGGTCCCATGCCACCCTCCTGTGGGTCTTTCTTTGTGAAGGTTCCCAGCATCCTCCTTGGTCTCCACTACAGGTGCCTCCATAGAGGAACCACTATCCACCAGAAGAGCAAATAAATTGTGGAGAGGTACAGCTGGAGGGATGCAACTCTGTTCCACCACCCTCTCCCTCCCTGAGCCCACCCTGGTCCAGCCTCTCCTCTTTCTTGGCAACCGCTGAGGTAGTGGCATTAGCCCTGGTGGTCCCTGGGTGGGGGAGGAGGTTTCACGAATCCTAGCCAGGTCAGTCTGGAGACAGGCAATCTCCTCTCTCAGACCAGAGAGGTGCCTGCAAATAGGGCAGCATCGCAGCCTCCAGAATGTCTCCCGGAACACTGCCGCCCCACAGCCATTGCACTCCACCACTCCTATCATGTCTTATTTTGTGTCCCCTCTCCTGTTTCTCTGTATGCTTACTCTGTCCTCTCCTTACAACTCTCACCCTTCCGGTTCTGGGACAGCAACTTCCTATCTTTTTTAGTAGCCTCCTTCTTCCTTGCTCAATGTCAGACCACCAGCAGCTGGGGGGGAAAGTGAGCAACTTTTTTCCTTTAGGGTTGACAAAACCAATGTTTCTCTATGATCCTTCCCTTCCTACTGCCAAACAGGAAGTTCTGTTTACAGTCAGATCCAGTGGCTATAAAAGTAGAACTGGCTTAGGGTGGGATGGAGGGCAATTAGTAAGAAAAAAGGCTAGCAACAGGAAGTTGTAATTTGAGTCACCTGCTTTTATAGTGTCTAAGCCACACCCCCAATTAAGCTGTCTTTCCTCCTACTGGTTTAGCAAAGTCAGCTGATACAATACCCTTCCCAGCACAGAACGACACTGACTTTCTTTCTTTTCTTTCTTTTTTTAACCCTAAATAAGACCCCTTCTACTTCTAATAAAGTATCTGTCTACTTAATCTCAACAGACACTGACTCCTGCTGAGATATAAGTTTTAAATTAATAAGAAAATGTAGCTTTTTTAGTTAGCTGCTTTCTGCTCTACAAGCAAGGCTACCAACAGGAAGTTGTAATATGAGTCACCTGCTTTTATAGTGTCTAAGCCACACCCCCAATTAAGCTCTCTTTCCTCCTACTGGTTTAGCAAAGTCAGCTGATACAATACCCTTCCCAGCACAGAACACACACTGACTTTCTTTCTTTTCTTTCTTTTTTTTAACCCTAAATAAGTCCCCTTCTACTTCTAATAAAGTATATGTCTACTTAATCTCAACAGACCCTGACTCCTGCTGAGATATAAATTTTAAATTAATAAGAAAATGTAGCTTTTTAGTTAGCAGCTTTCTGCTCTACAAGCAAGGCAAGGTGAATAACTCCTCCCCCCCCGGCTGTAAACACTCCCTCTCTTACAACTTTATAACCTCTGGCTGTTTCTGATTTCTTCCCTTAGCTTCACCCTTGACATGGTTGCTCTGCTTAAGCCAGCAGCCGGGTGGAACCCTTCTGTCTGCCGGCTGCCTTCCTCGCTGTACTGCCCGACGATCACCAGACTGAAGGTACGCTGCAGAAACTGGACTGTCCAGAACCATCGACTCTGCCTGCTGACGGGCTGCTGCAGTTCTTTAATTCTTTGCTACTGCTGTTTCCTCTGGACCTTAAGCTAATGTTATATTCTGATTGTGGTACTTGTTAAGTCTCTCCAATTGTCTTGTAAATCCTAACTTAAACATGAACCTAAGCCTGTTTAACAAATTTTGCACTCCAAGGGTAGTTTGAAGTGCAAGTTCATTTAGGCTGCATTTTTGTAGATTGTAAATATTACAGCTCTCTTTGTTTTAAGGTCCAGTGGTAAGCTACACTGGATCAGAAACTAAGTTTAAAGTGATACAGTGTTTTCTGTTTAGACCAGATTCCATTTGGGTCACAGTTGTAAGCTTTGCCCTGCAAATAATTCAGTTTCTCTTTCACTTTCTGTCCTTCTGTCTCCTTGCTGCTTGAATTTTTACGCCCACTCTCCCATCCCCCACCTCCAGCCTTTATTAAATACTCTCCCTCCCCCCTCGGCACCACCCCTAGCAATGTTCATCCTCTCCTCTCACTAATATTGCAACTCCTCTTAAAGATACAGAGTGCAGCTATTAGGCCTAACACTTGTCCTGTCTTCCCTTTAAAGACATCTTCATATTTTTACCATCTGCTTGCCTATCAGCTTTGCTTAGTGCCTGCTCTGCAATCTACTGTGCAGTTCCATACCTGGGCTTCCTCTCTTGCTACACCGCATAATTTTCAAGTTGCCTTGGTACCCCCTGCCCTAGCTAATAACATCCTATCTTAACCTACATTTAATATCTTAAAATAGATCCACTGTGCCTGATCGTGCTCCCAGTGAGCGGCGTGGCTAATCCTGCCAGCTGCCTGTACCTCCATCCTCCTGATGAACAGGACACCTTCAAATCCGGTTAAGTGTCCAGGCTAGCACTGTGCGGGTTTGATAGGCGGCCACCTGCTGCCACCCTCCTCTAATTGGACTGCTGCTCTCTGCTCGGCCGCTGTTTGGCCCAGCCTTTTCTCTGTCGGATTATCAGTCTCTAGGCTTCGGCGCCCTCTGCTTTGCATTGACTTTTGCTGAACACTACTGCTATCTGTCTAGTCTCCCATTGGTTCCTTATAAAATTCCGCCACTAGGGATGCTGTCTAACATATCTTGAATAGGTCTTCATTTTCTGACTGTAATCTTTACCACAAGTAGAGCCTCTGGCTGGTCTGCTTTCCTAATTAACCTTTGTGGGGCTTTACTTTCTGCTTCTCTGATCCACTTCTTTTAAATAATTGCTACGCTAGCAGGAAACACTTCGTTGTTTTTGCTCTATCTCTAATTTTGGCCAAGGGTTAAAACGATGGAACATGGTCACCCTTGGCAGCCTTAATTTTACACACACTATCTCTTTATCCCTAAGAGCTAATCCTCTGTCTCAGTATACCACTAGCCTTCCTACTCAAGTCAAATAGTAACACTATGGTGAAGTATAGTCTGCTATGGGCACTCTTGTCATTTGCCCTTTTACTCAGCCTGGACACTGCCACATGGGCTCTCCCATGTAACCAAATGGCAAAAGACTCCTCAGAGGCTTACCGGAACTATAGTTTCTCTAATTTGATTGAAGAAACAAAGCCTGATCTGCAACCTAACCCTATCCTCCTTGTTAGAGACAACATCTATTACCCTCTACATGCCAGGAGGAAGCTGCCATGGAGATGTGCTTTCACCCTAACCTGCCACTGTGCAAGGCTTTGGTTCCTAGCCATGATCATTATTCTGCTATCTGGGGACGTCAAACTAAATCCAGGTCCACCTACCTGTTTCTTTTCCCCAAATGAGTTATCTGGCATGTCCAAGAAAGGATATTAATTGCCATATCAATATCAGAAGTCTTACCTGTCACCATGCGGAACTCAAGGCCTGGGTGAAACTCTACAGTCCTGATGTACTCTGTCTCACAGAAACTTGGCTAAAACCTGGAATACCTGATGACGTATGCTCCTTGCCTAACTATTCCCTGTTCCGGCGGGATAGAGCCTCATCCAAGCATGGAGGTGGAGTTGTCCTATTCTTCAAAAACCACCTCAACATCTCTATTGTCCTGGCATCTGCCTCTCCTGCAGTGTGTGAATTCATACAGACAACTATTGTATTGGGGGAAAAGAAGCTTCATATTATCTGTGCCTATAATCCACCTGCTGGGGGAATAGTAGGTCTTCAAGAACTCCTTGACATCACCTCCCAGACTGTAAATCATAATGAGGCTGTCATCCTAGGTGATCTTAACCTCAATTGGTTAGGGTCAGCTCAAATATCCTTGCAATCACTCATGCTTAGTTCTAATTTTCACCAGTTGATCTCTGAAGCAACTAGAGCTATGTCATCCCATCAAACGGGTACACTCCTAGACTGGGTGATGGTTAACCATATGGAACATGTGTCAAAAGCAGGAATCCTTGCAGATGCACTAACAGACCACTCACCCACTTTTTGTATCCTATCTATGGTTGCGCCTCCATCTCCTCCATCAAGACTAATCACATTTATAAATCTAGCTCATATTGACCAGGATGCATTTCTCTACGATGTCTCCAATATCGACTGGGCAGGTATCTATCAAACAAAGGATGTGGAGGTTGCTCTACAGATATTCATAAATGAATTTCTTACCATTCAATATAAACATGCCCCCAAGACTACTAGGAGGGTCAGAGGAAAACAGATGAGGTGGCTGCATAAAGACCTCCTTGCTAATCTGCGCCAGAGGGACAAGTTTTGGATTCGCTAGAAACAAACTGGCCAACAGTCAGATCTTATTGTCTATGTGAACTAAGGAACAGATGTCAGAGACTAGTTAGAGCTGCTAAAAGCAAATACTGCAAGGACCTTCTACAAAGCTCAGCCTGCGGCTTGAGGAAACTCTGAGCCCATGTCAAAACATTTCTCGGTACCTCACAGTTGGTCACTCCTGATGAAATGATCATAAATGGGACACATTGTAATGACCCTAGGACTATCTCAAACAGTTTTAACAATCTTTTCTCTGATCTGCCATACTATACCTTGGCTTTACAACCTAGTGGATCGCACTCCAATCTACCTACCACACTACCATCAGACAACCACACTGCCTTATCGTATGATGCTCCTCCAGTGCCACCATTCTATTTCAAGGCTATATCAAGAGCAGAAGTTCTGAAATTACTGAGATCTATATCTGGCAATACCAGCTCTGGTTCTGACTCACTGGAAACTCGTCTTCTTAAGCTAGCTGCTCCACTCATTGCCTCTCCTTTTGCCAGAATCTACACTTTATCCCTTATCCATAGCACTGTGCCGGACCTATGGAAATCTGCAAGAGTAACGCCTGTCTTTAAAAAAGGTGACCCAAAGGACATGGCCAATTACAGACCTATAGCAATTCTCTCTGTCCTTAACAAGATCCTAGAGAAAATAGACCATTGACTACCTTACACGCTACAATCTCCTCTCAGACACCCAGCATGGTTTCAGAAAAGGTCATAGCACCACCACGGCTCTTCTTCAACTAACTACTGATATTCTGTCCAACATGGACTCTGGAAAACTCACAGGTGACATCTTCATTGACCTCACTAAGGCTTTCAACCTTGTAGACCATCCCCTGCTTCTCTCCACTCTCCATCAATTCCATTTCTCTACCCCTGTTGTGGACTGGTTCTGTAGCTACCTGTCAAACAGGTCGAAAGCTGTCAAATTTAACTCCTCCCTGTCCAACACATCTACTATCAACCTTGGGGTCCCCCAGGGCTCTATCCTTGGGCCCCTTCTGTTCTCAATTTTTATCAACAATGCAGCTGAGGTCCTGGAATCCTGCTCAGCTATTCTCTATGCTGATGACCTGACAATCTAGACTAGTTCTTCTAGTATTGCCTGCATAAACACATCACTTACTTCAGACTTCAATAAGGTCTTAGACTGGCTACTAGACCGTAAGCTTGTACTAAATGAAAAGAAAACGAAAGCCATGCTCCTAGGTTCTGCACCGAAGATTAAGACCTGTTCTAGTTTGCTGGAAGTTCTTCACCCAGGAGGATTTCCACTTGAAAATGTTACTTCCTTCAAGTACCTTGGGATCCTGCTGGACCAGTCCTGGATTTTAATCCTCACATTCAGTCCTCGTAAAGCTGTAAACTCGAAACTAGGAGTAGCTTACAAAATGAGCTACGTGCTTACACCCTCGGCCAAATTAGCAATTGCCCAGGGTATTCTGCTCCCAACCCTTACTTATGGTGTCTCTATTCTTACCTCTGCCCATAAAACCTCCCTACTAAAATGGGACGTAACTTATAACAATATATGCCGATTTGCCTCTTTGTTGCCTTGACTCAAACATCACTGCCTTCTTTATAAGGATCTGAATTGGCTCTCACCCTCTGCCAGTAGACAATACTACCTTGGATCACTAATGGACTCAATCATCCGGGAAAAAAAAAAACATCCAAGCTGGCGGCGTTGCTGGTCCCTCAACCATCCTCCCATGGCCTGCGATCAGCTGACAAATCCTTGCTCTATGTTCCAAGATGTCAGACGACTAAAGGCACAGAGGCCTTCCAATTCTCTGCTCCCAGGCTATGGAATGCTCTTCCACTCAACCTCCAGCTGTCTCAGTCTCACTTTGGATTTAAAAGTGAATACCGTCGTCATCTATCCTTAGCTGATGCTTGTACATGCTTTGACCCAACCTGAAGCTCCTGAGACTTACCAGTATTGTCACCCCTGCTCTAATCCAGCTCCAAGACTGTCTCCTCTTCCCCTCCCCATATTTTTCCTTTTCTTTGTAAATAACTTCTTGACTACTAGCTCTCTTCCTTCTCGAACCTTGTTGCTGACCATCCACTGTTGTTTTGCCAACTACCACCCCTGACCTTCCTTCTGTCAGTCTTTCTTGTTATGTTTGAACATTCCTCACATTTCTCTCTATATAACCTTACTATCTTATTAATCCTTTCACTCCACAGGTTGGGTCCATGGTTTCTGCACTTATTATATATCTTACTGCCATTATCTGTATAATGCTTGCCATTATTTTTTGTTGTTTCTACCCATTGTATTTTTGTAGCACTGCTGTACTGTTCCTCTATTTATATTATTGTACTCATGTTGCTGTTGTTCAACTGTTCTCCTTTTGTTGACTCTCCCGGGTCGTGTCTGAAAATAGTCATTTTATGGCTAGTGCACCTACCCGGTTAACAAAAACTAAATAAATAAATAACATTTCCAGTGGCAGACTGTTCCCACTATCTACCATCCTTTCAGTGAAGAAATATTTCATCACATCGCTCCTGATCTCCCCCTCCAGCATGCCCTTTGGTCCTGGTACTTCTTCTCACTTGAAAGAGACTCTCCCACCTGCACCCTGTTCACTCCTGTGAGGTAGTTATAGCTGTCTATCATGTCTCCTCTCTCTGCTCTTTTTCAGGGTGTACAAGTGGATATCCCTTAGTCTCTCCTCATAGGGCTTCCAGTGCAAACCCTGCACCATTCTAGTTGCCCTCTGCTGGACCGTTTCCACCCTGTGTATGTCCTTACTGTTTTACCTGACTAATGGCCGCTGTGCTGGGTGTGCCAGTGAGATAGCAGCAGACTTGTCTCCAGTTTTGTTCCATGTTTTAGTATGCTTATAGACTTTTTAAGTCTTTTTAGGCTGTAATTTGTGTTAACTCTGTGTAGAATTTCATCAGTGCCAGTGGCTCAGCAGGTAGCACACTCGCCTCTGAGGCCGGGAGATCAGAAGGCTGTGGGTTCTATCCCTACACCAGGCACTTGGATTAATATCCCAATACTGACACTGTAGTGCAGCATGAGTGGGGTGATGCACTCCTGAGGTGCTGTCTTTCGGAAGAGATGTTAAACCAAGGTCCCATCTGCCTGTTCTGGTGGTTGTTCAGGTGGATGTTAAAGATCCCATGGCACTTCTTGGACAGAGTAGGGGAGGTGTCCTGGCAAAATTTCCTTATTCACTAGAAACACCAACAACACCTTAATCTAGTTCAGTTTCAGTTGGTTACCATCTGTATCCCCACCCTCGGGTTGCCCCTTAAAAAGGAACTTCTAGTCTCAGTGGGCTTACTCGGTCAACAAAATTCTATAAAAATAATAATAATAGAATCTGGCTGTAGTTAGATAGTCATGGACTCACAGTGAAGAAGTTAGTGTGCTGAGTGTCCACAGGAGAGAACTACACCTTGAGTGTACACTGGGGCTCTAGGATTGGTTCCAGTGACACCCAGACTGCCGGGCACTAGGGGAGCCGAAAGCTGTAGACCCTAAAACAGTAAAACAGCAAAAAATTCAGGACAATATAAATTTAATTACTTATCGATGCTGCGTTGTCCTCCTGAACAATACACCATTTGAGTGGAGGAGATGGAGTGGAGTGGTGTTGATGGAGCTTTCTGTGGAGCCGGCAGAGCTTGGAACCGAACCAAATACTGAAGGAGGATTCCTGGGCCAGTACTGTGAGGAGGTGCCTGGGGAAAGACCTATATGGAACAGTGGTTTCTGGCTGGGGTGACAGCTCAGCCAGACCAAATGAAAGGAAATATACTGAGGGCGTTTTCAAGCCATACCCGACAAAAGGAAGTATTTCTGGAAAGTGAGTAAGAAGCAACCACAGCAACGAGTGGCACCCGAGTGGTCCTTTCTGAGACCTAGAAAGAATTTAGACCTCTGGCCCAGACAGAGGGACGGCCATGGCCACCACTGGAGGGTGGAGGAGAGGATCCACTTCCCTCAGGTGGAACAAGGGACCCACCGGAGGGTGGGTCAGCCTTGGGCCACCGAGGAGAAGGTCTGGGGGAGCTGGATTCACCTAAAGAAAGGCCTCTGTAAGGTTGGAAGGAGTGTAAGTATGTGGATGTTCATCGTGAAGAGAGGTAGTGGTGAAGGCTCAAAGAACTCCGTTTTTGGGAAAAATCTTTTGGTGAAGTACAATCTTTTCTCTTATTGGGCTCTTGCAGTGGAGTTTTCTGTTACCGGACAGAACTACATGTAATTTATTAAGCTGCTAACACTGGAACATATACCAATCCGCTCAGTGAGAGAGAGCTGCTGAGTATAAAGATTCTGTCCTGTAGTGGTGGGAGCACTGTACGGGGAAACTAAACTAAGACTACAAGTGGAGAATATAGACTTCATTAACAAACAATTTTTACATATATTGCTGCTGTGTGTGTGGGGATTTGGGAGTGGGAAGAGGAGTAGTGGAAATCTTTTTTATACTGTTTAACAGGATAAGTTAAGAGGGATCTATGTGTGATAGATAAGATAAATGGAGTAGACTTGTATTTAAGTAAGGAAAGATATTTGGCTGGGTGGGTGAGGGTTAGAGTGAGTGACTGCGGGATGAAACATGATTAGTGTTGTGTGTCTGCATGTGTGGGTGTGTAAAGGTTTAAGTGATGTGCTGGGGATCTAGGAGCATGGTCAGGCAGTACTCCCTCTTGAGACTGAGGGATCTTTGTCCTTTTGATTTCCCCACTTCCTTTTTTTTGAGTTTAACAATTTTTATTATTTGATATGACACACACACATCACAGAGTGGTATACCAATGCCAGGCCAAACCACAACATTTGGAGAGGCCAGGAGATTACGGATATAGTACATTACAATACATTACAAACAAATATCTATTGGTATTGACCGAAAGTGTACATACCAGGACAAGACAGTTGTCTAGTTAGGCATAATTAACAAAGGATCTGCAGAGTCCCATGCGCCTCTAGGGCTTACAGTACTTGATTACATTAAGTAAAAAGCATAACAAAATTAGAGTAGATATTCCTGCCGGGTCAATTCCATACCAGATAGTAACCATGTGTGTGCCTGTCTTAAAGCCATGCGACCATATCAACTATATACAAATAGGCAATCTTTCACTAGATAAAGGACAATGTAAGGGAACGGGCTGGGGCCAAGAGGGGAGGAGGGCACCACCTCCAGCGAAGATTAGATACCTAACCCAAAGATAATAGCAAGCTATGGGGCAGTTCGACTGGGGAAATTATGACAAAATTTAGACTGCAGGAAGGGTTGCCAACATTTCTCAAATTGGGCCATAGAGCCAACCGTAAAGCTGGAGATTCTTGCAAATATAACCCCCTGGGCTAATGCCAATAAAAAATCTTGAAAGGATGGTGTCACTGAGGATTTCCAGTTTAGTAAAATGAGCTGTTTGGCCACTGCCCCTACTGCAGTAACCCACTTAGCCCCAGGGTTGCATTTGGACACATTAGGCTGTGCGCATCCAAGAAGCAAAAGGGGTGGATCTGGATTTATGTCTGGGAAAATTTGTTGACACATGCCCTGAATCGATGTTCGAAAGGAGTGCAGGTTAGGGCAGTCCCAAAGAACATGAAACAAGTGTGCCCCAGACTTGCCATATCTCCAACATGTGTCCTTTGAAAGAAGACCCATCTTCTGAAGCTAGGTTGGATCCCTATAGTATCTGTGACTGGTCTTATTCATAATAAGACAGGTGCGCCCATTCTGACAGGCCATATGTGCTCTGATCCAGCCACGTTGCCACTGTCGGTCAGAGATTAAGACCTGAAGGTCCCTTTCCCATTGTGCTTTAGCCCAGTGGGTAGGATGTACAGTGGCATCCCTAAGAGCCGAATAAATCACACTAGCCCTGCCCTTATTTTTCTTCCCCCAAACAACTAACGGGTGAGGTTGGTGCTGCCCCCCTATCTCGTGGGACATTAGGCATAAGTGAAGCACAGCATTCCTAATCTGAAGGTATCTCCAGAAGTGAGACTGGGGAAGACCATATCCGTCTTTCAATGATTCAAAAGTATCCAGTGTGACAGTATTGGGGAGTAACAAATCCTGGATCATGCCCCCACTTCCTTTTGAGGTGTTTAGTAGATGTTGGGCCTCCAGCATGCTAAGGAGATGGAGGGGTGGAGGATCCTGGAACTCTCAAGGGAGATGGGAGAGGAGTGGGTGGATTGAGACAGTGGGAATCAGGAGGTGCCCTGGGGTGAAATGTGTAAAGGAACGAGGTCCTCCTTGCCTTGTTCCCATACCCAAGGGTTCTGACTTAGTCAGGCAGGAATTGGGGCCATCCTTGGATTCTCGTCCCTCTCAGGTGGTGTTATGCAATGCCAGGTCAATTAGGAATAAGACCACACTGGTCACAGATCTTGTAGCCTCTGTTGACCTGGTTTGGATCACCAAGACCTGGTTGGATGAGAATCCGGATCCTATTTTAGAATCTGCTGTTCCAATTGTTTTCTCAGTGATACACTGCCCGAGAATGGATGGTAGGTGTGTGTGTGTGTGGGGGGGGGGGTTGCAGTCTGTTTTAGACAGAAACTGGAGATCAGGGAGGTGCCAGTTGGAGCTACCAACTCCTTTGAATGCATAGTGGGTACAGGTGCAGTCTACAGGATCCTTCTCATGTACCGTCCACCAGGTGATGGGAGGGTGTTCCTGAAGGAGGCTGCGGACTTCATCATCGAGATAACATTGGAGGCCCCCAGATGGTTGATTCTTGGGGACTTCAATGCCTTGGTTGATGATGAACTATCACCTTTTGGACAACACCTCCTCCAACTGATGGAATCATTGGGCCTGACATGGGTTATTACCACCGCAACACATCGGAGGAGGGGCACTCATTGGACTTGGTGTTCCACCAGGGGATGGAAATCTCCGCTATGGAGGTGGAGCCTATCGGGTGGTCTGACCATCACGTCCTGAGATTCAGTTTTGCAGCCCCCCAAAATAGGCCTACCCCAAAGGAGTTTGTTTGGAGTTACCTCAGAGGGCCTAATGATGGTACTAGACTTCTCGGGAATACAAATGGATAGCACTGACCCAGGGGCCCCTGGTTTTAGCCTATAATAGGGCTGTTGCTGGGGCCCTGAATGTCATTGTTCTGGTACATGTTCACCCTCTTACCCTTTGCCCGGGTGCCCCCTGGTTTGATGGGACACTCTTGCAGTTCAAGAGGAGAGGGCAAAGTTTGGAGAGGCACTGGCAAAAAACACACCTGAAGGAGGACAGACTTAGATTGCTAGGTCATCATAAGACCTACCAACCTACAATTTCCCATAAGAAGGCAGAGTTCCTGTCCAAGGAAATTACAGCAGTGAAGAATAGGCCAGCCCAGCTCTTCTAGACCGTGGACAGACTGTACAATCCAGCCTGTCTACGCTCTGGTCGAGCTTTGTCACAGGAAAAGTGTGAGGAGTTTGCACATTTTTTTGCTGATAAGGTGTCCTCCATCAGGGATGAGATCAGCCAGTGCCTCCCCAGTGGACCTTGCATTGATCAGTTGGGTGGTACTAATGCCCAGTTGACCTGGTCCACGTTTAGCCAACCGGTAGTCTTAGATACAGTGAGGATCATAACAGACTCTGCGGACAACTTGCTGTAGTTTGGATCCAGGCCCAACCCACCTCCTAGTGGGGTGTGTTGAGATCATTGGCCCTGTCCTTGCTGGGATAGTGGGAGTTTCATCTTCCCAGATCCCCTAAAGGAGGCTCTCCCTTGACCCTGACTGCCCAGCCAACTACAGATTGGTCTAGAACTTACCCTTCATAGGACAGGTTATCGAGAAGGTGGTCGCTCTGCAACCGGATGATTATTTAACAAACCACAATATCTATGACCCTCTCTGGTCTGGCTTCAGGAAGATGCATAGCACCGAGACTGTCTTGGTACGGGTACTAAATGATCTTCTAATGGCGAGGGATCAGACAGCCTGTTCCATCTTGGTTCTCCTGGATCTTTCAGCGGTGTTTGACACTGTGGACCATGGGGTGCTGTTGCTCGAGCGCCTGCAGTTTTTCTGTGGACTGGGGGGCAGTCCTCAGTTGGTTTAAATCTTTCCTCGAGGGTGGATCCCAGAGAGTGGTATCAGGAATTCATTCCTCAGCCCCTCACTGGCTGCCCTGCAGGGTACCGCAGGGCTCGGTGCTGTCCCCCATGTTGTTTGCAGTGCATATGCTGCCGTTGGGGGAGGTTATAAGATGGTACGGACTGAGTTTTCACTGCTATGCAGAAGACTCTCAGCTGTACATGTCTTTTGCACCCAGACTGGAATTAGATTCTCTCTCGATGTTTAACAATTGCTTATCGGAAACACACAACTGGATGAGTGCTAGTTGGCTGAGGTTGAACTCGAAGGGGGGGGGGACTGAGGTATTGGTAGTGGACCCTGATCATAGGATGATTGGGGCAGGGGTGGGTCAACCCTCAGGTTTACATCTTGGAAGAGTCCCACTGAATGCCTCAGGCCAGGAGCGAAACCATGAAATGATATTTGATGAAGGCCTTACTCTGAGGGCTCAAGTTTTGGCCGTGGTCAAATCTTCCTTCCATCATCTTAGGTATATAGCTATGGTGAAGCCTCTGATCCAGCCCGAAGAGCTTCCTACCTTGGTCCACACCTTTGTCACCAGTTGTTTTGATTACTGCAATGCTCTTTACCTAGGGCTTCTGGGGGTGGACATCTGCCGTTTGCAGCTAGAGCAGAATGCGATGGCCAGGTTGTTAACTGGAACCCCTAGATCCAGTCACATAACGCCTGTGCTGTGTGAACTGCACTGGCTGCCAATACAATGGTGGATCACCTTTAAGGTCATTTTGCTGATCTATAAGGCCCTACATGACCAGGGACCCCTCTACCTGAAAGAACGCCTGTCTTCCTACTGCCCCACCCGCTCACTACGACCCTCCGGTGAGGGATTGTTAGAGATTCCCAGGGTATCCCTAAAAACATCAGGAGGAAGATCTTTTGCCATTATGGCTCCTACCCTGTGGAACTCTCTACTGTGCCGGATATGAGACAGCCTGACCATGGAAGGTTTTAAAAAGTCTTTGAAGGCTTATCTTTTTCAACAGGCCTTCGAAGGGACCTAGTAATCTATTGTAAATATGGTTGCTTTTGTTACTGTTTTAATATATGTTGGAGACTATATGTTCTTATTTGGTTTTATATTGTTGTTAAGGCACCCTGAGCTTTGGAAGGGCGCCTCTTATAAATAAAGTCTTACTTGCTTACTTGCTGCCCTGCAGTCTCCACAACTGGACACAGTGGTTCAGGTGGGGGCACACCAGGGAGTGATACAAAGGCAATACCACTCCCCTCCTCCTGCTGGAGATATCTCTCCCTATGCACCCCAACATCCATTAACCCTGCCCACTGCCTTACCACACTGCTCTACCACCTTGCGGTCCTCTGATATGATAATCCCTAGGTCTCTTTCCTGTTTAATGACAGTCAGTACCCCCCCATCCTGTACTCAGCATTGGGGTTTCTATTCCCCAGGTGCATAAATGTTCACTTTTTGGCATTGAACCCCAACAACCAAGCCTTTGACCACTCCTGAAGTTTCCCAAAGATCCCTGTGCATTTATTCCACCTCCTCCTGAGTGTTCATGTTCACCTTATTACTTAGGGTTCTTCTGTGGTGCATTGTGATAAGTCTGTGATTGCATGTTTTAGGAAGAAGACATAAGTCAGAAGGGGAAAGATCCAGATTAATTTCAATGCTTTGCAGTAACTGCTCACTGCTATTTTTGTTTTAAACTTAGATCGTGGGCTTTTAGTAACACTGTTATTTCTTTGCTGTCTTTACTTAGAACTGTTTTTGGGCTGTTGAAAATTTGAAACCTAGTTTGGTGTGCTTGTAGTGGTTGTGTATTCTTTTGCTGTCTTTAATTGCTGCAAATTTTCGCCCCCTTCCTTCCCCGCCCCCACTCTTAATTATATGCCCTGCTAAATATGGCTGACAGGAGCTAAGCACAGGGAATAGTAGGGGTTGTGGAGTAGGAGGGGCAGAAGGGGGAAGAAGCCCACCCTCAGCACAAGTGTTTTGACTCATTTTTTATTTATTTATTTTTTTCTTCTTTAAGGAAAAGTATCTGAGGATCAGTGGCAGGATTTTTAGGACAGTATATTAATAAAGAGGGAACTATTTTTATTTATATTTTAGTCTTTGGTAACCGGGTAAGGCCCACTAGGCACAATTGTCTGATTTCAGGGGCGACCTGGGAGCACTGGGTAGTTAAGTGACTTGCTCAGAGTCATACAGTATGCAAGTGGAGGTTGTGAGAATCAAACTCAGGTCCGGCCTGCTGGATGTACCAATCTTGTTCACACCTCGTTCCTCTAAACTCTAGGCTATACTGCCAGCCCAGAACTAGGAGAGCTTCAGCAACAGACAAGTACTGGAACAGCAGCATAAGTGCAGGATCTGGGAACAAGTGACCACCAAACAGTGTGGTTCACGATAAACTCAGCTACAGAGTCAAGATATACAAAAGTGAGGGTACTGGACTTCAGGAGGGCTGACTTTGGCAAGATGGGAGAGTGCCTTAGAAAAGCACTAGCAAACAGGCTAGGAGGAGTGGTGGAGCAACAATGGGGAAACATCAAATCTGCCATCACAGAGGCAACAAGTCTTTGTGTGAAGCAAATAAATCAAAATGAAAGAAAAGGCCACTATGGTTCTCAAAAGAGGTGGTGGGGAAGGCCAGGGAGAAAAAGATAGCATTCAGGAAGTATAAGGAAACACAGAAAGAGCAGGACAGAGAGCTGTACCAGTTAAGGCAGAAGGAAGCAGGGAGGGAAGTCAGAATAGCAATGGCTCAAACTGAGGAAAAGATAGCCAACTCGATTAACAAGGGAGATAAAACTTTTATAGGGACATCAGGGAGTGTAGAAAGACAAAGGGAGGGATAGTGAGGCTGAATAGAATGGACAGTGGGTGGGCAGAGAGGGACAGTGAAAAAGCAGAGATACTGAACGAATATTTCTGCTCAGTATTCACAAAAGAGGAGGGGGGGAAGGGGAGATGCCTCATCCAATTAACAGAAGCACTCTGGATAGGGGCGTTGATCCCAGTCCTTTTACAGAAGAAAGGGTTCTGAAAGAACTCCTAAAACTGAAGGTGGACAAAGCAATGGGGTCTGATGGAATTCACCCCAGAATTCTAAAAGAATTATGCAGAGAACTAGTGAAACCACTGACTACCCTTTTTAACAAATCATGGGAGGATGGTGTGGTTCCTGAGGACAGGAGAAAGGCGGATGTGATTCCCCTTCACAAAAGTGGGACCAAGACAGAGGCAGGAAACTACAGAGCTATCAGTTTGACCTCTGTGGTAGGGAAAGTGATGGAATCACTTCTGAAGGAAAGAATTGTCGAGTACCTAGAGGCCAGTGGGGCACAGGACCCAAGGTAGCATGGGTTCACAGGAGGAAGGTCATGTTAGACGAATCTAATTGATTTCTTTGACTGGGTGACCAAAGTAGTAGACCAGGGAGGGGCTGTGGACATGGCCTACCTAGACTGTAGCTAGGCAGTTGACACAGTCCCACACAAAAGATTAATAGTCAAATTAACCAGCGTTGGAGTGGGTCCCAGGGTGGTAGCCTGGGTAAAACATTGGCTGAACAACAGAACACAGAAGGTAAATGGAGTCGACAGTGAAGAAAGGAGGGTTACTAGTCGGGTACCACAAGGTTCAGTATTGGGACTGGTCCTTTTAATGTCTTTATAAGTGACATTGCAGAGGAACTGAAGGAAAAGTATGCCTTTGCAGATGACACAAAGATCTGCAACAGGGTTAATGCACAAGGAGGTGTGGAAAGGATAAGAAGGGACTTGGCAAGGTTGGAGGAATGGTCAGAAGTATGGCAGCTTGGATTCAATGCAAAAAGTGCAAGTAATGCACCTGGGAAACAAAACCCAGGGAAGATTACACAATGGGGGTAGTAACAACAAAAAATGGAAAGGGACCTGGGGTAATCATATCAGATGACCTTAAGGTTGGCAAGCAATGTGGAGAAGGTGGTAGGGAGGGCTGGGGGATACTGGGATGTATAGGAGAGGCATCACCAGCAGAAAACAGGAAGTTGTTATCCTCTGTACAGACAGTTGGTGAGACCCCATCTGGAGTATCTGTCTGTTCTGGAGACCCCATCTCTGCAAGGACATAGACAGGATGGAGGTAGTACAGAGGAGGGCAACTAAATGGTGCAGGGTCTGCAAGAGAAGCCGTATGAGGACAGACTAAAGGAGCTTAATATGTATATCCTTGAGGAAAGAAGGAGAGGGGGACATGATAGAAACTTTTAAGTACCCCAATGGAATCAACAAAGTCCAAGAGGGTAGCATCTTTCAGAAAAGAGACGTTACAAGAACAAGGGACACAATTTGAAGATATAGGGGGACGACTCAGGGGCAATGTGAGGAAGTATTTTTCACAGAGAGGGTGGTGGACGCATGGAACAGCCTTCCTGAGAAGGTTGTGGGATCTAAAACTGTGGGAGAATTCAAGAATGCATAGGACAGACATAAGGCAATTTTTGTGGGGGGTAGGAGGAAATAGGCTGTTGGTTAAATAGGATCTGCAGCTTATCCTCTAGGTAGGGAAATGGGCAGACTAGGTGGTCCAAGCGGTCCTTATCTGCCATCAAAGTCTATGTTTCTATATTTTATGTTTCTATGTCCCCCACAATGGTCTGATGGAGAAACTGACGGGGTTGGGAGTAGGCCCTTTGATGGTCAGATGGATTGAAAACTGGCTAGCTGGATGCACCCAGAGAGTAGTGGTTGGTGGGGAGCTCTCAAACCCTAGAGAGGTCGGTAGTGGGGTACCGCAGGGCTCAGTCCTGGGGTCCAATCCTGTTTAATGCATACATATCAGACATCAGGGAGGGTATAAGGTGTGAAATGAGTCTCTCCACTGATGACTCCAAGATGGGAGCAGTAGTTGAGGGGGAAGAGGGGAGGTTGGCCCTGCAAGGGGACCTGGACACCCAGGAAAGCTGGGCTCACACGTGGAAATTAAATTTCAACATCACCAAGTGCAAGGTGTTACATCTTGGGCGGGAAACCCCTAAATACAGGTACACCCTGGGAGGGGAGGCGCTGGAGGCCTCAACAGGGGAAAAAGATATAGGGGTCATGGTGGATGCATGTATAAATAACTCTAAACAGTGCAGGAGAATGGCTATCAAGGCAAACAGGATGTTGGGATGCATCATAAGGGGGATCACCTCTAGGAGCAGGGAAGTGATTCTGCCGCTGTACAATGGACTGGTTAGACCACACCTTGAGTACTGTGTACAGTACTGGAGACCACACTTGAAGAGGGATATACAGCTCCTGGAGAGGGTACAGAGGAGGGCAACTAAGATGATACGAGGACTAGGGGATTTGACGTATGAGGACAGACTAGAGGAGCTCTACCTGTTTTCACTGGAGGAGAGGAGAGACGGGGGGGCATGATTGAGGTCTTCAAGTACCTCAAGGGAATAAATAGGGTAAACATGGAGGGGATCTTTAGACTAAAGCAGGGAGGTATCACCAGAGGGCATGATTTGAAGTCAGAAGGTGGAAGGGTGAGGGGGGAAAAGAGGAGGAGGTTTTTCACTGAGAGGGTGGTGGACCCTTGGAACATGCTGCCAGGCGAGATGGTTCAGAGATCCACAGTGGAGGGCTTCAAGAGAGGGTGGGACAGACACAGAAAGTGGATGTATCAGATGATGGCCTGGCCCAGGGGTGGTGGGAATGGATGATAGGGGCTTCTGAAACACAAGGGAGGGGGAGGGCCTCGGCACCCAACTAAGGATCTGAGGTTCAAGCAGACTCGATAGACCGTAAGGCCGAATCTGCTGGCAATTAGTATATTAGTATGTATGTATATATATATATATATATGTGTGTGTGTGTATATATATATATATATATATATATATATATATATATATATATACACATACACACATATATGCTGCTATGTTACCTTACTACCCCACATAAATCACACAGATCTGGAAAGGACCTGCTACCATTCATCATATGAGGTATTGGAATCCATAATATCCTACTTACTAAGCATCTAAATGAGTGTTACAGTTGGGCAAGTCACTCGTGTAGATAGTATTAGGTTTAATGTTTCACATATAAACTCAGCCATATCTATTTAACAGGAGATACTCTGAAGCACTGGTATCCCTGAGAATCCAAGCACTTCTATGTACTCACCAATGCTGAAATCTTAGATACATAGTAACAGACCTCGAAACCTTTCTCTGCACCAACTTGTTGCATCATAAGTTTAATTGGTTAATATCTATACAAATTTTCATACTAATGTTAGATATTGATTGATTCTTTCAGATTTGTGTACATAATAGATGCCTTTCTCTAAAAGTTGTATTCAGATTAACTGATGTTAAATCAGAGAGTTGGTAGAGCATTATGCATCTCCACTCTCTAATTTGTTTCTCATGCTTGGAGATGTTGAGGAAGGATCTTGGCTCATTCTTCTGAAGACGATCTATTTCTCTGCAGATTCAAAAAGAAACTCTTGCTAATAATGTTACCTTATTTGGTTAGGGTGTTTATAATTTACATATTGTTGGCTTGCTTCCTACTATATTTATATAAACCTGCTACAAGGGAAATCCAAGAAGAGAGCTGTGTAATCACCATAAAAAAGTTTTCTTTTTTCTTTTGCCTACAAGTTTGTATTCCTGGTTAATTCTGTCATTGTAACTGAGCATTTAGACCCTTTAACTAAATTGGTGCATTTATCCCTTCCATCCATTGTAGATCCACACAAACAAGTATGCACCTTCAAAATGCAACCAAGTTCTAAAACACTTACAAAGACATGAAGCTCAAAATGCATTTTTGCAAGCGACCAAGCTACTGGCTCAGGACAATGACAGACTTATCAAGGACTAGATTGGATAAGTATGTGCGTCCTCAGCGCCTTCAAAAAAATGTGGAGTAGCAATATTAGTGCATAAAAGCCTAGTATAGAACCCACTTCTTAACCGAGTTGGCTACTTTTCCCAGGTTTGGGCCTTTGCTATTCTAACTGCCCTCCCCACTTTCTTCTGCTATAACTGGTACAGTTCTCTGTCCTGCTCCTTCTGTTTCTTTATACTTCCTGAATCTATCTTTTTCTCCCTAACCTTCCCCTCCACTTCTTTTGAGAACCGTAGTGTTTTTTCTTTCGTTTTGATTTTTTTATTTGCTTCAGACAAAGACTTGTTGCCTCTGTGATGGCAGTTTTGATGTTTCCCCATTGTTGCTCCACCCCACCTTCTTGCCTGTTTGCTAGTGTTTTTCTGTGGCACTCTCCCATTTTGACAAAATCAGCCCTCCTGAAGTCCATTACCTTCACTTTTGTGTAAGCAGCTCTACAGCTAAGTTTATTGTGAACCACACTGTTTGGTGGTCACTTGTTCCCAGATGGCTACCAACTTCAAGATCAGAGATCCTCTCTCCCATCCCCATTTGAGAATACCAGGTCTAAGACTGCTCCCTTCCGAATGGGTTCCAAAACTAGCTGTCTGAGGCATGCCCCCTGTAGGGCATTGAGAATGGCCCTGCTCTTGGATGTGGCTGCAGCAAAGGTGCTCCAGATAACATCTGGCATATTCAAGTCCCCCATCAGCAATATCTCCCCTTTCTCTGCCACCCTAAGGATGCCTTCTATCATTTCCTTGTCCATTGCCTCCCCCTGAGACGGGGGTCTGTATTCAACCCCTGTGTGGATTGTGGTGCCATTTCCAGTCTCCAGGGTGACCCACAGTGCCTCCTATCCTCCCTGTTTACCCTTTAATTCTATTGCTTTGATCCCTTCCCTTACCTAGAGAGCTACTCTTCCTCCTCTTCTTCCCACCCTGTCCCTCCTGTAGATTGTGTACCCTGGTATGTTGACATCCCAGTCATGGTTCTCTGTGTACCATGTTTCTATGACTTCCACAATATCCAGTCATCCCTCTTCCATCAAGGCCACCATTTCGGGGAGTTTTTTACCCACACTACGGGCATTGGTACTCATTACCCTCCATTTTTTTATGGCTTTATTTCTTTTTGCCCCATCCCTGTCCTTACTGCCTTTGTCTTTTTCTCCATTTAGCCCTGCCATTCTCCCTATCGACTGCTCAATCTTGGTGTTTAACTCACTAACTACCCTGATTTTTTTGGAGGGGGGAACTAGGATTTCCCTTCTCCTTTTCAGTGCCTCCCCCCTTGGCTCATTTAAATGCTTGACAATGAAGCATTTAAACCTATTACCTAGGATCCTGGTTCCCCTCCTGGATAGATGCAGAACATCACACATGTATAGGCCTGCATCCCTCCAGGTGGAGCCCAGTCTCCAATGAAGCCAAATCCCGGAGCTCTGCATCAGTTTTTCAACCAGTCATTGAATCCCATGGTGCAGAGTACCCTAGCCTCATCCATGCCATAGACAAGTAGCACTTCTGAGAAAGTTACCGTGTGTGCTACTTGTCTAAGGCCCCTCTTCAACACCACAAACTCCTGTTGCACTGCTCTGATCCCATTCTCAGCCAGGTCATTTGTCCCTAGGTGGATAATGACATCCAGCTCACCCCCCCCCTTGCAGCTGCTCCCATGATCCTGAGGATTTGTTTCCTGTCCCTCTAAGCCATGGTGCTGGGCAGGCACCTTACCTCCCTTTCCCCTCCCCCAATTCTACCCCCTAACAATTGAGTCCCCCACCAGGAGTTGCTTCCTTCCCCCGTGGGGTCCTCTGCCACCCTCCTGTGGGTCTCCATTGTGGAGGATCCCAGCATCCTCCTTGGTCTCCACTGCAGGTACCTCCATAGAAGAATCATTTTCCACCAGAGTAGCGAATGAACTGTGGAGAGGCACAATGGGAGGGATACACCTCTGTTCCACCATCCTCACCCTCCCTGAGCCCACCGTGGTCCAACCACTCCTCTTTCTTGGCAACCTCTGAGGTAGTGGCGGTAGCCTGGGTGGTCCCTGGGTGGGGGAGTAGGTTTTCCGGATCCTTGCCAGGTCAGCATGGAGACGAACAACCTCCTCCCTCAGACCAGAGAGATGCCAGCAAATAGGGCAGCAACACAGTTTCCAGAATGTCTCCCAGAAGACTGCTGCTCCACACCCAGTGCATTGCACCACTCCACACATGTCTGTGTCCCTTCCTGTTACAGCTGCTTATTTTTTTTGGTTCTTGTTTTAGTGTGTACAAGCTTGTGAGTGTCTCTACCCCCTATTCAGTGTGCTGTGCCTTTAAGGATATGAACAGGTGCATGTTGTTAGCAGTTTTGGGGAAGTGATGTCAGAACCCCTGCTATAAAGGAAGTTATGCGCCTATAGATTAAAATCTCAACAAATGGAATGCTTCATAAAAAGTCTACAAGACTTTTTGGGCAATATTCACACAGATACTGTTTCAATAAATAACATCATGGCAAATTTTTACAAGAAACTGTACTCCCCCCCCCCAACATACAGTCTACCGAAATCAATAGATTCCTGGAAAAACTGGCCCTCCCAAAACTATCCGCTAAAATTACTGAAGCTTTAGATAAACCTTTTTCAATCAAAGAAATCAAAAAAGCACCCTCAGCGCTTATCTCTGGAAAGGCCCCTGGGAGTGATGGCTATCCTGTAGAGTTTTATAAAGCGCCTTCAGATCTTTTATGCCCAGTACTTTATAAGGTCTACTTAGAATCTACTCATTAAAAGAAAATTCCCCCAATGAGGCACTCTGAGTCCCTCTGCACCAGGTCCCAGTATCAGTGGCGACACTGCTCTCCCATCCTGACCACCCCTGTGCACTGCCTCAGTGAGGCAGCAATTGCCTGCCACACAGTCACCTCGGGCTGCTGCAGTGGTGCCTGCCCGAACAGCTGGGGTGCGTGGGGCTGGATGCAGGCCACGAGGTTGGCAAGCATTGACCTGCATCCAGTTGGCCGCTCGTCCATATCACTGCTGTGCCATGTCTGAGGTGTGAGCAACGGAGCAAAATTGCAGCGGCAGGTGCACATTGCCACTGCATGTGCCAGATGCGCGGGCCGAGGGGACATGCGCTGTGTCTGCCTATCACACACACATGACGATGTGTGGCACGGGCATGGCTAGGAGGGGGCCTTGGGTGCGGGGGTCAGCCAGGGACAGAGGTCACAGCAGGGGTCAGAGGTCGGCTGCTGCACAGTGTGCATGTGCACAATAGCAGGCATGGTGAACTGTGCACCATTGCCCCTATTGTGCAGTGTGCGTACAGTGCACAATACGTGACAGTACATCGTCTGGCACATGTGCACTCCGGTCCTGTGCACAGCGCATATGAGCGCATTGAGCTGTGACTTGCTCCAGAGCAAACTCATTGTGCATGGAGCAAATACATGATATTCAGCCACCACATGCAAATGAGCTCATCAGCCAATGTGTGGCGCATTGGGGGAATTAGCATGTCATTACCATTGCGCCAAAGCTCATTTGCATGCGATGCGCTATAGAAGTGCCACGGTTCGGCATAGACCATGGACTGATATTGCATCCTTTTGAGGTAAGTTGCACATGCTGCTGGAGCACACTGAGCACAGCCAGCACAGCGGGGGGGGGATGGAATAGGATGTTGCTGCCACTGACACACCGTCCTGTCCATGTCCACAGGAAGCGACATGTCGGAACGGGAGGTGGGAGCAGATTGAGGGCCTGCTCGCAAGCGCAGGCCCAACTTCATCAAGGCAGAATCAGAGGCCCTGTTCAATGCCTACCTTGACAGGGAGCCACTGTTGAGTGGTGCCATGGGCACACCACAGGCCAGGGCTGGGGCCTGGGAGGAGGTGGCGGAATGTGTGAACCAGCAGGGAAGCCACCAGCGGTCAGTGCAGGAGTGCCACAAGAAGGTGGGCATGGACAAGTGGCATATTAAGGAGAAGGTGGCTGCCATCCATGTGGCTCAGAATGCCACTGGAGGGTGGGCCTGCAGATGTGCCACAGCTCACGGTGCAGGAGGAGTTGGTGGCAGCCACCATGCACCACACCACCATGGAGGGTGTGACTGGTGGAGGATTCCAGACAGGTGGCAGCCCATCACTGCATGGTACATATGTTGGCCATGCACAGCATACAGTGGCTGTGTGTTGGGGGGCACTTGTGAGCATTGCATCACTGACACACCTGTGTTTATATTCAGCACCGGCACGCTTGCTTACGGAGGATCACTGGCAGTGGCCATGGAGATAGGACCAGCCCTGGACGACCATCCATCCACCTCCACAGGCATTCAGAAGCCTGATAGGCTGCAGCACACCACCACTGTCCAGCCAGATGTCCTGGGCATTGGGTCAGACGAGGCCCTGGACGTGTTTCTCCAGGATGCCAGTCTCAGCATCCTCTGCATGGAGATACAGATTGGGGTGGGGTCTGACATTGATGATGATTTCACCTTAATGCTGGACAGCAATGGCGGTGTAGTGGGGGAGACGCCCATACCAGACTCCAACACAGGCGGTGCACCTAGCGACCTGACAGTGGAGGAACATCTGCCAGCCACCACTGTGGGTGCAGCTATGTGCACTGCCACAGCTGTGCCATGTGATGGTGCACTCGCGCAGGCGCTGGGCAGCAGTCAGCAGCTGGACAGGCAACGGCAGCAGGTTGCAGGTGCCATAGGGCAGCTGGACACAGGGTCCGCAGGAACATGCCCCATGAGCACCCCACTGTTTAGCGTCCATCTGAGAGGGGGCCGTGCAGTGTGGCCGGTCACCACAGGAAGGTTGGCGTCCCACCCAGGACCCCGACCCTCTGGCAGAGCACATCTGTTTGCTGTGGGCCTCCATGGAGCAACAGGTGCTGCTTGCTGCTGAGGTGCATGCACTGCACACAGAGGTGTGCCAGGCAGCTGAGCAGTGTGAGACGGGCACTGCACAGCTCCTGGAGGTGATACGACACATGTAGAAGGCCATGACTGCATCCCAGGATTGCATTGCCAGTGTGATCACGAATAGCCTTGCACTGCTGACTGCCACAGGGCATGGTCAGCCACCATGGACCCCGCACAGTGCACTATCCACCCCACGATCCCGGCGTCAGGTGACACCCTCACAGTCGACACCAGGCTCTGTTGTTGGCAACCCAGGCAGGCCTGGGGCAAGCCTATTTAGGTGCCTACATACCCCTGCACGGACCCATTCATGGTCCTGCAATTCAATCACTAGGATACTGTTTCTGACACCCCTGTTGCTGATGAGCAGCCTGTGGCCATGGTTCCACATGGTGGTCCTGATGTGCGTACCACTCTGACCGCTGCCTGCAGCTGCTGCACAATGCGCGCATGGGTGGAGTGTATGTCTGCATACCACTGGTGTGGCACCTGTGTGTCATGCCTCTCGCTGCCTGTGTGCATGCCTAACCAGTCGCTGGCCATGTGGTGTAGGTGTGATGAGGGCAGTTCAGCACCGGTTGCGCCTGTGCACCGGTGCAATGCATTTGATTCCCACCACATGCCAGCGCCTGGGGGTGTTGGTGCATGTGTGTGTGTGTTGCTGTGTGATGCTGTGTGCACTTGTGTGTGGTTGTGTGCCACTGACTCCCCTCCCCCTGCACAATGCCACTGTGTGTGCATGCCCATTGCCATGCACGCCCCTGCCTGTGTGCTGTACCTCTGTGTGTGGCTCTTGCATGGGTTTCGTGCCACCCTACCTGCGATGGTGTCAGGATGCTGGCACGCCATCCATTGCAGCAGGGGATCCTTTTACTGGGGGGGGCTGTCCACCAACCTCCAGCCCATCGCCTCCATTGTCCCCACTACGGTCACCCTCATCAGACTCAACAGCTATCCCACGGTCAATGGCCATGCTGTGCAGTATGCAGCAGGCCAGGAATAGGCCACAGCCTTTCGAGGGGCTGTACTGTAGGGCACAGCCAAACCTGTCTAGGCAATGGAAACATGCCTTCAGCATGCTGAATACATGCTCAAAGATGTTGTGCATGCTGACGTGTGCCTCATTGCAGCATTCCTCTGCTGGGGATGCCGGGTGCCGATAGGGGGTGGGCAGCCAGGGCCTCAGTGGATAGGCACAGTCTCCTGTGTGGATAGTGACATGGTTAGCCCACTGACATCCTTTGCTGTGTCCCTTGCCTGTCTCTGGCACCCTCACCAGCATGCCCACCCTGACCCCCCATCCCATGGCCTGCTCTTCCCGTCACCCCTTGCCTGTCCTATACTCACACACTAGGTGGCCCATGGGGATGTCCCCATGCTCAAACCTGTAGCAAAGTGCAGAGCTGTGCCAGATGAATGCATCATGTGCACTCCCAGGGCGTGTGGCACAGACATTGGTGATGTGCCCTGTGGCATTGCACACCACCTGGCAGTTGACGCTTGGGAACCCCTTTCTATTGATGTAGGCCACACCCTCAGGGCCAGGTGGTGTGTGGATGCCCAAGTGGGTGCAGTCAATAGTCCCAAGCATGCCAGGCATACGTGCTACCCCGTGGAAGTCCTGCATGGTTACTGTACATTCTGCCAGTGTGCTGAGGAAATGGATGTATTCCGAAGCACGTGGCAGCAGAACATTGAGGAACTGTGTAAGGAGGCGGGACGTGGCCAACTGGGTTATGCCTGTGGTGTCCCCTGTCGGTCTCTGGAAGGTGCCAGTGGTGAGCAGGCCCATGGCTTCTGTCACTTTGGTCTCCACAGACATTGCATGGCTCTGTCTTGTGGGTGCCTGCATCTCCTCACTGCACAGCTCACAGAGCTGCCTCAGAATGGCCCTGTTCAGGCAGTACTGTCCCACGATCTCCATGTCACTGTACCGCTCAAAGGAGATGCAGGCGCGATACCAACTGTGTCGAGCATACAACCAACGGGCCCTTCCACGGCCATGTCACTGTTCCTCCTGCCCCCTCATACCCCTCATTATGGCCTCCATCATGAAGGGTGCACTATCCATGGCCCTTGCTGTCCAATATCCCCCTGGGCAGTTGGCTGCTGCTGGCTGTGTGCCACCCTGGTGCACTGCCTGGCAGTGTGTCTGTCTGTCTCCCTTTCTCTGCCCCAGTCTCCCTCTTCAATGCCACCTCTGTCCCTCTCCCTCTGTCTTTGCCTTGGTCTCTCTTTCTTTCTCTCTTTCTCTCTTTCTTTCTTTTTTTCTTTCTTTCTTTCTCTCTTTCTCTCTTTTTCTCTTTCTCTTTCTTTCGTTCCTTCCTTCCTTCCTTTTTTCTTTCTATCTCTCTCTCTGTCTCACTCCCTCTTGCCTGGTGCAAGTGCTGTCTGTGTGCTTGTGCCCTGTATTTATAGAAACAAGTCTGCTTGGCACATCTTTGATTTGCTCTGCACTTGCGCTGTGCAGTGAGGAGATGCAGGCACCCACCAGACAGAGCCACACCATGTCCGTGGAGATGAAGGTGACAGCCATCATGTGCCCGCTTGCCACGGGCACCTTCCAGAGATCAACAGGGGACACCATAGGCATAACCCAGTTGGCCACATCCCACCTCCTTACACAGTTCCTCAACACTCTGCTGCCACTTGCATCGCAAAACATCCATTTCCCCAGCAAGAGAGTAGAAGTGGGTAGCCATTTGGAAACAAGTGACCACCAAACAGTGTGGTTAATGATAAACTCAGCTACAGAGTCAAGCCATACAAAAGTGAGGGTACTGGACTTCAGGAGGGCTGACTTTGGCAAGATGGGCGAGTGCCTTAGAAAAGCACTAGCAAACAGGCTAGAAGGAGGGGTGGAGCAACAATGGGGAAATATCAAAACTGCCATCACAGAGGCAACAAGCCTTTGTGTGAAGCAAATAAACAAATCAAAATGAAACAAAATGCCACTATGGTTCTCAAAAGAAGTAGCGGTGAAGGTTAGGGAGAAAAAGATAGCATTTAAGAAGTATAAGGAAACACAGAAGGAGCAGGACAGAGAACTGTACCAGTTAAGGCAGAAGGAAGCAGGAAGGGTAGTCAGAATAGCAAAGGCACAAACTGAGGAAAAGATAGCCAACTCGGTTAAGAAGGGGAATAAAACCTTTTATAGGTACATCAGGGAGTATAGAAAGACAAAGGGAGGGATAGTGAGGCTGAATAGAATGGATGGTGGGTGGGCAGAGAGTGACACTGAAAAAGCAGGGATACTGAATGAATACTTCAGTATTCACAAAAGAGGAAGTGGGGGAGGTGCCTAATCAAATTAACAGAAGCACTCTGGAGAGGGGGGTCGATCCCAGTCCTTTCACAGAAGAAAGGGTTCTGAAAGAACTCCTAAAACTAAAGGTGGACAAAGAAATGGGGCCAGATGGAATTCACCCCAGAATTCTAAAAGAATTAAGCAGAGAACTAGTGACGTCACTGACTACCCTTTTTAACAAATCATGGGAGGATGGTGTGGTACCTGAGGACTGGAAGATGGCTGATGTGATTCCCCTTCACAAAAGTGGGAGCAAGACAGAGGCAGGAAACTACAGACCTGTCAGTTTGACCTCTGTGGTAGGGAAAGTGATGGAATCACTTCTGAAGGAAAGAATTGCTGAGTACCCAGAGGCCAGTGGGGCACAGGACCCAAGGCAGCATGGGTTCACAGCGGAAGGTCTTGTCAGACGAATCTAATTGATTTCTTTGACTGGGTGACCAAAGTAGTAGACCAGGGAGGGGCTGTGGACATGGCCTACCTAGACTGTAGCTAGGCAGTTGACACAGTCCCACACAAAAGATTAATAGTCAAATTAACCAGCGTTGGAGTGGGTCCCAGGGTGGTAGCCTGGGTAAAACATTGGCTGAACAACAGGACACAGAAGGTAAATGGAGTCGACTCTGAAGAAAGAGGGGTTACTAGTGGGGTACTGCAGGGTTCAGTATTGGGTGCAGTCCTTTTTAATGTCTTTATAAGTGACATTGCAGAGGGACTGGAAGGAAAAGTATGCCTCTTTGCAGATGACACAAAGATCTGCAACAGGGTTGATGCACAAGGAGGTGTGGAAAGGATAAGAAGGGACTTGGCAAGGTTGGAGGAATGGTCAGAAGTATGGCAGCTTGGATTCAATGCAAAGAAGTGCAAAGTAATGCACCTGGGAAACAAAACCCAGGGGAAGATTACACAATGGGGGGGTAGTAACAACAACAAAAATGGAAAGGGACCTGGGGGTAATCATATCAGATGACCTTAAGGTTGGCAAGCAATGTGAGAAGGTGGTAGGGAGGGCTGGGGGGATACTGGGATGTATAGGGAGAGGCATCACCAGCAGAAAACAGGAAGTTGTTATCCCTCTGTACAGACAGTTGGTGAGACCCCATCTGGAGTACTGCGTCCAGTTCTGGAGACCCCATCTCTGCAAGGACATAGACAGGATGGAGGTAGTACAGAGGAGGGCAACTAAAATGGTGCAGGGTCTGCAAGAGAAGCCGTACGAGGACAGACTAAAGGAGCTTAATATGTATATCCTTGAGGAAAGAAGGGAGAGGAGGGACATGATAGAAACTTTTAAGTACCTCAATGGAATCAACAAAGTCCAAGAGGGTAGCATCTTTCAGAAAAAGAGACGTGCAAGAACAAGGGGACACAATTTAAAGATAGAGGGGGCAGTTCTGGGGCAATGTGAGGAAGTATTTTTTCACAGAAAGGGTAGTGGATGCATGGAACAGCCTTCCTGAGAAGGTTGTGGGTTCTAAAACTGTGGGAGAATTCAAGAATGCATGGGACAGACATGAGGCAATTTTTGTGGGGGGTAGGAAGAAATGGGCAGTTGGGTAAATAGGATCTGCAGCTTATCCTCTAGGTAGGGAAATGGGCAGACTAGGTGGTCCAAGCGGTCCTTATCTGCCATCAAAGTCTATGTTTCTACACAGGTGGAGCATACAGCAACCATTCAGGACGTCCGCAGGGTAGCACGTATGCCTGGTGTGATTAGGGCCATTGACTGCACCCACGTGGACATTTGCATGCCACCTGGCCCCGAGGGTGTGCATACATCAACAGGAAGGGGAGCCCGAGTGTCAACTGCCAGGTGGTGTGCGATGCCATGGGGTGCATAACTAATGTCTGTGTCACACACCCTGGGAGCGCACATGATGCATTCATCTGGCACAGCTCTGCGCTGTGTCACATGCTTGAACATGGGGACATCCATGTGGGCCACCTAGTGGGTGAGTATGGCATGGGCAAGCGGCAATGGGCAGAGCATACCTTCTGATGGGGAGGGCAGGGTGTGCTTGTTGGCGTGGCTGCTATGGACAGGCAAGGGGAGCTGCATAGAATAGCAGAGAGCTAACCATGTCATTATCCACACAGAGGACAGTGCCTATTCACTGCGACCCTGGCTGCTCACCCCTACCGGTGCCCATCATCCACAGCAGAGGAACGCTACAACGAGGCACACGCCAGCACGTGCAACATCATCGAGTGAGTCTTTGGCATGCTGAAAGCATGGTTCCATTGCCTAGACAGGTCAGGTGGTGCCCTACAGTACAACTCCTCAAAAGCCTGTGGTCTATTCCTGGCCTGCTGCACATTGCACAACATGGCTACTGACCATGGGATAGCTGTTGAGGCTGATGAGGGTGAAAGTAGTGGGGACGATGGAGGCAATGGGCTGGAGAGAGAGGTGGACAGCCACCCCTGGGCAGAGGGACCCCCGGCTGCAACAGCAGGTGAGACGATACTGGGTCACCATTGCACAGGAGCACTATGGTGCACACAGGTAGGTGGTGCGATACACATGCATGGGCCACACAAACAGGTACAGCACACATGCAGGGGCATGCACACACAGAGGCATGAAGCAGGGGTAGGGGAGACAGGATCACACACCCACACACAACCACACACAGCACCTCTCACAGCCCCCCCCCCACACACACATGCACCCACACACACAGGCATGAGTATGTGGCGTGGATCAGATGCATCACACCAGTGCACAGGCGCAACCGGTGCAAGACTGCTGTCATCACACCCACACAACATGGTCCAGTGGCTGGACACACACACACACACATATGCACACACACACAGGCAGTGTGTGGTGTGACACACAGGCACCACACCAGTGGTAGGCACACACACATCACCCATGTGCGCACTGGGCAGTAGCTGCAGACCACAGGCGGGGCAGCCCGCACATCAGGTCTGCTGCACAGAACCATGGCCACCACGGCCACGGGGGCGGCCATGCCTGGGATGTTCAGCAGCCACAGGCTGCGCAGCAGCCATGGGGGGGTGTAACAGTCCCCAAGAGGTTGAACTGTGGGACCGCGATCGTGTCTGCGCGGGGGTGTCAAGGCACCCAAACAGGCCAGCCCTGGGTGTGCCTGAATGCCAACATCAGAGCCTGGTAGCAACTGCGATGGGGTCACCCAACGCCAGGTATGCAGGGTGGACAGCGCACTGTTGGGGATAATCTGTGCCCAGCCATGCCCTGTGGCAGCCAGCAGCACAAAGCTATCCAAGATCGCAGTGGCAATGTGATCCAGGCATGCAGTCATGGCCTCCTGCATGCACTGCATCCCCACCAGGATCTGCGCAGTGCCCCTCTCCTGCTGCTCAGCTAACTGGCACACCTCCATGCACAGTGCTGAGCAGCACCTGTTGCTGAATGGATGCCCGCAGCTAATGGGTGTGCTCAGCCAGCGGGTCGGCATCCTGGGGCTTTGGGTCGGACGCCGATCCCCATGTGGTGACCAGCCACACTGTACAGTTCCCCTCTCTGGTGGATTCTGCACAGTGGGGTCTGCAGGGGGATTGGGCATGGCAGGCGCACCAGTGGTAGACCCTGTGTCCGGCTGCCTGGTGGCACCCGCAGCCTGCTGCTGTTGCCCATCTGGCTGCTGCACGCCACCCAGTGCCTGCGCAGCCACACCACCTCCATCGCAGGGCACAGCCAGGGTAGCGCACACTGCTGCACCCGCAGTGGTGGCAGGCAGCTGTTCCACCACTGGCAGAGCACTGGGCATGCTGCCTATGTCAGTGGCCAGCAGGGGCGTCTTGCCCACAATGGTGGCCATGCTGTCCAGGATGAGTGTGACGTTGTCATCGATGTCAGACCCCACCCCAATCTGTGTCTTTGTGCAGAGGACACCAATAATAATAATAATAATCTTTATTTTGCATAAGCGCCTTTTAAAGTACCAAGGCACTTTACAAAAAGTTAAAACAACAGTAATAAAATCAATAAATACAATCCAAAACAGTAACAGAAATCTGACGAGGTTCATTATTGAGTGTCATCAAAGGCCTGGCACCATAAAAAAGTCTTAAATGCCTGTTTAAAGCCTCCCATCATTGTGCACTCCCACAGCCAATGGGGTAGAGAATTCCAGAGGATAGGGACCACGTACATAAATGCACGGGCCCCAGAAGACTTCAAAGACATCCTTGGAATCTCCAGCAACCCCTCGTCAGCTGAATGGAGCTGTCACTCAGGGCAAAAGGAACAAGAAGCTCTTTCAAGTAGTCAAGGCCGAGTCCATGTAGGGCTTTGTAAGTCAGTAAACCAACTTTAAATGTGATTCACCACTAAATTGGCAGCCAGTGCAGAGTGTGCAACACAGGGGTAATATGAGAACTTTGAGAAGTCCCCGTCAACAATCTTACTGCAGCATTCTGCACTGGCTGCAGGGGACGGATATCAACCCCAGAAAGCCCTAAGTAAAGGGAGTTACAGTAATCAAGGTGCGAGATCACAAAGGTATGCACCAGTGTAGGTAGATCACCAGATGGAACAAGATGCTCAATCTTGGCGATTTTGATAAGATAGTAAAAGGATGACTTGACGACTGCCGACACCTGAGATCGTAAAGTCAGCCCGTCATCAAGCACCACCCCCAGGTCCCATACCTGTTCAGAGGTAAGGATCTGGGAACCCCCTAGATAAATTCCAGAGGGTTGACCAGTCCTCATCCCTTCTATCTGGTGACCCGGGTCTACAACCATCACTTTCCAACTTTCCCAAGTTCAACTTTAGCCAGTTCAAATTCATCCAGTCCTGGATTTCAGCAAGGCAGTTTTAAATACCGAGAGTGCACTATCCTGATCAGGTGCAAAAGACAGTTAGAGCTGGGTATCATCAGCATAGCAGTGAAACCTCAGCTCATATCATCTTACAATGTCTCCGAGGGTCAGCATATACACTGCAAACAACATGGGGGACAGCACTGAGCCCTGAGGGACCCCACATGACAGAGGAAATGAATCGGAGGAAAAATCCAGATACCACTCTCTGAGTTCTGCCAGTAAGGAAAGATATATAAACCACCTGAGAACCTTACATGTCAGGCCACAGATGGACCTCAAACACCCAAGCAATACTCCATGGTCAACAGTATCAAAAGCTGAAGAGAGATCAAGGAGCACCAGAATGGAATGGCGTCTCTGATCTCTCGCCATCAGGAGATCATTGAGCACTTGAAGCAGCATGGTCTCAGTACTATGCCTCTTTCGAAAACTGAACTGGAGAGGTTCATAGATGTTATGGATGGTCAAGTGGTTCTCCAATTGTATTGCCACTATTTTCTCAATAACCTTCCCTATAAAGAGGAGGTGTGAGATTGGTCTGTAGTTGGCCAGAGAGAGTCCGGGTCCAAAGAAGCTTTCTTTAGGAGGGGTGTTACCACTGCCTCCTTCAGGGAGCTGGGAACTCACTCAAATCAATGGAGCACCGGACTATCTGTACCAGGATCAGGCCGATAATATCACAACATCCCATAATCAGGGAGGTTGAGCCCAGATCCAAACTACAGCTTTTAGGGCACATACTCTGGACAATCCGCTTAACATCCGGCAGGTCAAAGGAACTCCAGGAAGCATGAGGTGAAGAGACCAAGCACCGTTCACCAGCATCCCCCACAGGGTGAGTCAGGATGATCTCCAACCTGATGTCGGCCACCTTAGTCACAAAGAATCAAGCAAGCTCATCTAACTCCACTTGTGAAAAAAGTCTTCTGTTGCACAACCTGTCCACAGTTTGGAAGAGCTGAGCTGGTCGGTTCTGAATGACAGCAATCTCCCCGGACAGGAATTCTGCCTTCTTACAGGAGATCGCTGATTTGAAGGCCGAATAATGCTTTACCAATCTAAGGTGGTCGACCTCAGGGGCGGATTTCCACCAACGTTGCTCTAACCTATGTCCTAGTAGCTGTAACTCTCTCAGGGACCCATCAAACCAAGGGCCCAAGGGCGAAGGGAGAGAGGATGAACTTGGACAGGAGCAATCGAGTCCAGAGCCATGGAGATGGCCTTATTATAGGCCAAGACCAAGGTCTCTGGACTTGAGCTGGCTACAGGAAACTCCAAGAGATCAATCACTGCCATAAGGCCTTCAGGGCTCACCTACCGTGAAGGGTGGTAACTGACCATCTCCACAGGAGCAGGCCTACGAAAGGGGGCACAAAAGTTGAACCTCATGGTGTAATGATGGGACCAACTGACAGGTTCCACCCCCAAATTGGAGGCCTCAATCCCCAGGAGGAAAACCAAATCCAAAGAGTGACCGTGTTGATGGGTGGCAGAGGTAACAATCTGTGTAAGGCCCAGCGATGTCATCAGCTGGAGGAAGTGCTGTCCAAATTGAGAGAGCTTGTCCTCGACCCAGGCATTAAAGCCACCCAGAACCATCAGTCTGGGTGACTCCAGTGCCATGTCAACCATGAAGTCCTTTACTTCCTGTAGGAATCACTTCTCATCCTGGGTGGACGGTAGACAACAGCTATCCTAGAACATACACTTGCCACCACGGTACACTCAAAGGATTCAGCCTCCTCAACTGGTACACTCCTGAGGCCAAACCCAGTCTTAAAACAGACTTCCACTCCCCCCCCCCCATGGTCTAATCTCGAGCGGTGTATCGCTGAGTACCCGGATGGAATTGCAGCTTCCAATATAGAACCAGAATTTTAATCCAGCCAGTTCTCGGTGATGCATGCCAGATCAGTTGTTCCAATAAGATCTGCAATAATTGCCATCTTATTCTTAACAGATCTGGTATTGCATAACACCGCTCTAGCTAGACAGACTTCAAGGGCCACCCTGGCTACTTGCCCACCAGAAATGGTAGTGCCCTTGTGTATGGGAACTAAACATGGAGCACCACACTCCAAACTCCATTTCGCCACAGGGCGCCTTCTAGACCTAACTATCCCGATGTGAGAATCCGTTCATTCATCCTCTGATGCCCACCCCCCCCACCCCTCCTATGAGCAATACCAATGTTCAACAGGCGCTAAGAGTTGACAACATTAATGGGGGGAATGGTGGAGGGAGCAGAGGGCAGAGGACAAATAGCGCATGACTGGGGAGCTACCACATCCTAAAGGCCAACCAAACCCAGAAAGCACAACACCCAGGGAACTAACCCAAAGAGAAAACCCTGAACAGACAATTATAAAATCACCCCACCTAAACAAATAAAAATTAATAAATAAATAAATAAAATACCCACCCAAAACAAATAAAACCCAAGAAAATAAAGCCTTTCCCAATACAACAAGAACACTTCAGTCCAGCGCGTAACTCATGAAAAACATAAAAGAAAAGAAAAAGTAATATCAGTAAATAAAACCAGGTCAAAATAAAATCTTCTGCAGTCCCCTCTCACTGGACATGCAGAAGAATTATGAGTCTCCCCCCCCCCTCCAGGCCCTCTCACAGTCTAGGAGTTGAAGAAGTCAGAGCACTCTCACTGCCCTCAGTTAGAAATCCCAATTAGTTAACAACTGACCAGTAAGTTCAATTATGGAAACAGACTGGGGCCCCCACTCCCAATCAATGGTGAAAATAGGGCCACAGTTCACAATTTGGCCAAATCCATAGAAGTCGATGTCTGGGAGGTTCTCTCACAGCCTCCCACCTCGAATAAAACCAGAAAAAAGTTGACAAAACTAGGACTCTCACTCCCAGTCAATGGAAAATATGTCCAGAAAGTTAAAGGACAAACAAAATCAAATAAAAATCGGTGTCTGAGAGGTTCTCTTACAACCTCCCTCCACAAACAAAGCAGAAAATTAAAGTCAGTGTTAATACTGTTCCCATAAAGCAGTTTAAGCACTAGAAAAAATGCAGGGGAGGGACCTCAGGGGAAGAAACAACAAAAATCACTTAATGTCTTGTTTCATTTAAAATCTCGATTAATCCAGCACTTCCTAAATCTGTGCACCTTTGCAGCTCCTATTATCCATCAAATAGTTGTAGGTTTAAGCAGAAAATAAAAAGAAAGGTCTGACCAGGTGTCAATGGGGAAAGGAGGCAGACAGCAGTTCTCAGCAAGTAGTGAAGTCTGTTTATCTTCTAAGTAGATGTCCAGACTCCCAGCCTAGTAAAGGAGCCCACACCAGGTTCTTAATACGATCCACTTCACCCAACGGGGAAGCAGGTGGTGTTAGGAATAAACCCCCACACCCAAACCAGGAAATACTCCCCTCGGAGTAAGGGGGTCAGCACTTTGACAGCCTGATCTGAGTGGCTCTCCAGTCAACCCCCCAGACTACCTAGAGGGACCACCTCTGAGACCGTCCTTTAACAGTCACAAGGTAAGCTCCTCTGTGTGGCCACCAACAACCCTGGGGAACCACCACACCAGGTCAAGGAGAAACCCCCGGACCAACCTGCCTAACCCATCATTCACGCGGTGCATGACGGTTTCCACCAATTCCTCCTGTGCTGTGAGCAGTGGTGCATCTGCAGGCCCCCCCTCCTGTGGTATTCTGGGATGCATGGATGGCTGCCACCATCTCCTTGATGCACCTCTTGTCCATGCCCACCTTCTTCCGGCACTCCTGCGCTGACCACTGCTGGCTGCCATGCTGGTTAATGTATACCGCCACCTCCTCCCTGGCCCAAGCCCTGGCCTTTGGTGTGCCCGTGGCACCACTCAACGGGGATCCCTGTCAAGGTAGGCATTGAACAGGGCCTCTATCTCTGCCTTTGTGAAATTAGGGCTGTGCTTGCAAGCAGGCCCACGCTCCTCACCCGCCTCACGCTCCAACATGAAGCTTCCTGTGGACATGGACAGCACAGTGCGTCAGTGGCAGCATCACCCTGTTCCATCCCACCCTGCTGTGCTGGCTGCTCCTAGTGAGCTGCAGTGGCATGTGCAACTTACCCCAAAAGGATGCAGTGCCGGTCCATGGCCTGTGCTGTTCCGTAGAGCTTATATAGCGCAATGCATGCAAACGAGGTTTGGCGCAACAGTAATGACATGCTAATGCCCCCAGTGTGCCACGCATTGGTTGATGACCTCATTTGCATGTGGCATCTGAATATCATGATTTTGCTCCATGCACAATGAGACTGCTCTGGAGCAAGTCGTGGTACAATGCACATGCATACACAGTGCGCAGGCCCGCAGTGTGCATGCACCAAAAGGTATCATGGTGTCAGTCGTGCACTGTGCACCGACTGTGTGGTGGGGGGCATAGTGCATGATGCACCAGGCATGCTATTGTGCATGTGTGCACTGCATAGAGGTGGGTGATCCCTGACCCCTGTTGTGACCTCTGACCCCTGGGTCACTCCCCTCACCCAGTGACCCTGCCTATCCATGCCCATGCCACGCATTTCTGAGACTGTGCAATGGGCGGACACAGCGCATCGTACATCTGGTACATGTCGTGGCCACGTGCACTTACTGCCTCTATTTTGGTCACCGGCTTCATTTCGCAGCATGGTGCAGTGACGGGTACTGCGAGCACAGAACTGGACACAGATCAAGCTGGTCAACCTGGTTGCCTGTGTCCAGCGCCACACATCCCCAACATTTTGACCAGGTGCCCCTACAGCAGTCCAGAGTCATGGTGTGGCAGGGGATTGCTGACACACTGCAGCAGAGGACTGGGGTGGCCAGGACGGGGGAGCAGTGCTGCCACAGGTATGGGGACCTAGTGCGGAGGGACCCAGAGCACCTGAGGAGGCTTGAGTTGCATGTCAGGCATGGGGCTATGCCACAGCCAGGTGAATAGACCCATATTGCATTTGTGCCCTGGTGCTGTACTGTGGTATTGGCTAGGCTGCCTGGCATGCCCTGCAGAGCAGTGCACTTCCATCATGCGCATCGAGGGGTGGCAGTGCCAGCTGTTGCTTGCATTGCGATGTAGCGGTGCAGGATGTGTTGGGTAGGGGCTCACCCTGTGCACAGGGGTGGGGGTGGTTGGACAGCTGCTGTGGATGTTTACTGATGTGTACCTGTCTATGTTCCATTCCCAGGGCCTAAGAATTGCCAGCAGGCACAGGCGGCGGCAGCAGCAGTGGCAGGACAGCAGGCCACAGCAGGCCACGGAGGCAGTGCAGGAGTAGCTCTGGCAGCAGTGGGGCCATGGAGGGCAGGTAGGCACTGTCATGGTCCTTCGCACATTACTTGTGGGGTGGTGGGGGCATGGGTGCAGGCATGGCTGCCTGTGCCATGTGCCATGGCAGCTGTGTGTGGTGCTTGCCACTGTGGTGCATATATTGGATACATGTGCCAGCTGTTGGGGGATGGGTGTGTGCCCAGCTGCCACTGACATTGCTGTGGTGCTGCCGGTGCACTGTGCCAAGTGACTATCACTGCTCAGTCGGGTGGCTATTGTGCAGCGGGGACCACCTCTCTGTACTGTTGTAATGTGTCGTGTTGCTGGCAGGCATTGGCCCACCCCCCCCTGTGGGTGGCCTGTATGGGCCTTCCAGGGGTGTGTGTTCCCAGTGCCCATTTCATGCTGTGGGTGGGCATGGTTCCTTGGAACATTGCACTGATCACCTGTCCTGTCCCTTGTCATAGGTGTCCAGCGTAGACGACAGCATCCCATCTATTGCAGGCTGCTCCGGCAGCTTATCCTTACTACTTCAACCACAATGGAGGCTGTCCTGCAGATTCACCGCCTGCTCCTGGTGGAATGGAATTGGCGAGGGCACCAAGGTGAGGCAGGCCATGGCCACTGGTAGATGGGTCCCAGCATTCCCCTGTTTCCCCTGCTGTACCTCCCCCTACAGTCCCCATCCCACTGTACAGTCCCTGTTCCCTGTTCCCTTCCCTCACTTTTCTACCCCTTCCCAACCCCTTGTTGTACATAGTTTGGATTTGCAATATATATTTTTTGACTTACCTGCCTGTGTCAGTTTCTGCTTTGCAGGTGGCGTGATGAGCCATGCTGCAGTGGCCCAGTGCCTGTCTGTGTCGTGTGCATGTGATGGGGTGTATTGTGCTTCTGTGGTTCACTGTTGTGTGCTGTGGTGTGTCCCACTGTGGTGGTGTTCCTCCCCTCAATTGGTGGCTGTGCCTTGGGGTGCCCATGGGGCGGATGTCAGGGGTGTGTGGTGGGTGTCTGCATGGTGATGGCACATAGCCATAGTTTTTGGTCAGGTACTGGCTGCACACTGTGTTGAAGCCGCTGCTTGGCATTGTGTGGCCTGTCCCATGTGGTCTGCCATGCTACGTGCCTCCCGGCACATTCTGTGCCTACTGTGTGGGCCACCTGTGTGCCTGTGTGGCATGTGTGTGTGCTTGGCTGTGTGGTCCTGGGTGTGGCCTGCTCTAGTCTGGGTATGAGGGGGCCACAGCCTGCAGCCTGTGGGGGGACTTCCTTGGTGGCCCTCCATTTGCCATTGGCACCTCCTGTTGCCTACTATCTGTGCTACTGTTGTGTTCTGGGGGGGTGTCTGGGTACCTGTGTGCACCCTGCTGTGTCCTACTGGTGGTGGCCTCCTGTGGCCTGTCACTGTGCTTCCCTGGCTCTGTCCCTGGGTCTGTTCTCTGTGCCATGCCCCCTTCCCCATTACTCTGCTGCTCTGCTCCCACAGTTGCACTGGAGCATCTCTTTCTGCACCATTGTGCAACTGTGCCATATTCAGCCAGGTTGCGCTGACGCAGTGCGGCGGCGCAACTTCTGAATGTGGCTCTCCTGTTGCACCATGGTGCATCAGATTTGTGCTGCATCGGATTTGCACTGGTCTTTGGCACATTTCTGAATATCTGGGCCCCATATTACTGCTTGGATAGACAATCCAAAGGCACTAGCCAGTAGAATAAACAAATGTATAAGGGACACCCTACCAAACCAGTCCTTATCTGCCAAAGCCAAAGGGAGCACTGTGATGCATTACAATATTACTGATAAACAATGGAATGAATTTTTGGTCAATATGTCATAAAGTATTGAAAGATGTGCATAGTTCTCTCATTCAGTTCAAGATACTCCATTCATGGTATAGAACCCCGTCTAGTCTCTATCATGTAGGTCTTACTGAAAATGGCCAGTGCTGGCATTGTAACTCTACAGGTGGGGATCTACTTCTTATTTTATGGGCTTGCAGACCGATTAAGGATCTTTGGAAATCTGTACGTATCTTAATAACTAAAATAATTGGCCAAAATATCCCCTTTGACCCTAAATATTTTATCTTAGGCATAAAAGATCATTGCAAAAAACTTTCAAAATTTCTGCATAAATAAATGAACATATTTTTCATGCAAGTTAAACATCTCATCTTAATACACTGAAAATCCCAATCTATACCTACTATATCAGAAGTCCTTAACAATTTACTACAAACTGCATCTTTAGAAAGGATTTCATTTTTGTCTTTGGATCGACTTAAGGAATACAGACTTTGTTGGCAAAATTTCTTAAATTACTTAAAATCTACTTGATATATCTAAGGTAGTTGAATATATTTATACACCCATTTAAAACGGAACAGAGAACTATGTATATAGAATTTTAGGCTCTCCTTGGTACAGATATTTTGAATTTTGTTTAGGTAGTATTATTTTCTTTGTAATGCAGGTAATAGTAAATTAATAGGATTACCTATCCAGCATATCACTTTGTATCAATTTTAGTATAATATACATTATACCTGTAGTGGTGCCCCTCCCTCTTTGCATTTTTAAGAACCAGTTCAGGACGTGAAGTCTTTCTTTTTCTTCTATATCTCCTTATATACTTCTTTAAGTCTGTTGTGCAACAGCATTTATTTTAATTATTTCTTGTGCTTTACTTTCTTTTCTAAGACCTAAGTTACTTTAATTCTCTCTGAAATAGCGCATTGGCCACTCACTATTCAGGTTCTGCTTCAATTCTGCCTTCAGGATCTTTGGTACTGGATGTCTGCTAAAAAAATAAACCCAGAAAAGATATTTGTTAAAATACTAGCATGGACTGGCGGTCTGTTCTCAAAGAAATCATATACCTGGTGTTTTATTCCCCATTTAGAACTCTGCTAGCCAGTTAAAAAGTTCTATCAATTCCTGTGTCTCTGGGTCCCTACGATTATAGCAAAGTATTGCAAACTGCAGTTGCAACCAGGAAAAACCATCACTGTCGTTAAGCGGTAGGCGAGCCCTAATGCATCGTTCTTAATTAACTCCATAAGGTTATAAGCAGCAGTTCAGTTTTCTCTGTTTTTAATCTCAGTGGCTTAGGCTTGAATAGCCATATGCTAACCTCAGTGGTCAGGAAATCAAGCCAAATGCTGTTCAGAATCACTAGAAAGGTCAGCCACAGTACTCTCCATTCCTGAAAAAAGTGAGCGTCGAGTACCTCGTTGAACCTGACTCTGAACAGTGACTCTTTTCACTTGAACTGCACGGCGGTATTTCTGTGCAACTGTTCATTTTCTGTATATTAACTCTCCCCTTAAGCGTGCATTTTGCTGTATAAAGATAACACTGAGTATTTAAATACCTTGGTTCTGCCTGAGACAAGTCCTGGACAACATGCTATGCATTTGTGTAGCCACACAGAAACATGCTCGGTTAATAAGTCTGTATAGGGAATGGGCAGGCATAAGTGTACTCCTTCTATCCTGTTGGAAAAACTCCTCCCTTGCTCATTTGGGGCAGAGGTTCAGTAATGTAGCCCACATTATAAGTTTAAGGGCAAAAGTAAGTTTCTCTAAATGTTTCTGTGTTAAAAGAATAAGATGTTATTGACCATTCTTAAAGATGAATCAGGGTAATATAATTCTGAAATAAAATATTGATGTTGTTTGTATAAAATTGTTATCCTGAAATAATTGATGGGAGGGTTCATCAGCTTATAAAAGGAGCTACAAGCATATATAAGGCTTTAGTTGAGACTCCCAGATGAGATGTTCATGGGGAGAGGACCTGTGTGCTTCTCCCTGGGAGATCTCTGTCAGAGGTCAGGCACAGATAGATGTTGGCAGATAGCTATAGTATTCTAGCCAAGCTGTGCTTTATGGTTTTCTTTTGTTTTCTTTGAACCTGTTTGAACAAAAGTCATTTGTTTGCATTATTCCTGATTTGTTTATTTTTTTTTTATAAAAATCATACCTATAAGGTATGTTGTACCCAATGTGCTGTTTCTGGTGAAAGTCACTTCAACACCCCATGATAATACCTGGTACATGTTCATGTAGTTTCTATGAAACCATTGTATAGGGTAATTCAATCCCTGTATATGTATACCTTAGTATGTGTTAAGGGTAATAGAAGTGGAATAAAAAAATAAACAGCAAAAAAAAAAAAAAAGAAAAGGTGGGGCTTAAGGTGCCATGCCAGATCTGTGGAACTCACTGCTAGGCTATTTGAGAGAGGCACCCTCAGTGGAAACCTTAAAAAAGGGCCTGAAAACATTTTTATTTGCCCACGCATTTGAGCTGTATAATTATTGAATATGCCTGTATGTTTCCTGTCTGTCCTGATATGATAGATAGATGTCATATGTAATCTGATTTTAGAACTATTTGATTCTATTTAATAGTTTATTTTGATTTTATTTTAATTTTATTTTCCCTGCAAGTTGATTACTGTTATTCTTATATGTGATTTTCCTATTTGATGTTTTTATGAATTGTGCAGCACTTTGAGCCTCCAGGAAGGAGTGCTATAGAAATAAAATTATCTATCTATCTATCTATCTATCTATCTATCTATCTATCTATCTATCTATCTATCTATCATTGTCAAGCCTGCATAGCAATCTGACCAACTTAGTTTTAACTGAGCGAGAACTTCATTCCTTGTGAAAAGTCTAAAGTGAAAGTTCAGAGGACTGTCCGGGGAGGGAGTGGAGGATGAACTTGCTGTGGGTGCACAGAGACATTCCCTTTAGAGGGGTTTATGTGATAACGGCGAATGCCTAAAGGCGATCACCGTTATAGCTCAGTCAGAGTGCCGAAAACATTTTCGGCACTCTGACAACCTCGGTGCCTCAGGACAACAGTGCCAGGACAGTATTTTACTGCTTTCTGTGGGGGGGGGGCTGCGCCCACACACCCACTCCGCCGTGGGGTTTATCCCCACACACCCTACTTATGATTTCAGCTCCAGGGGAGTGCATGTTGGGGAGGTGAAGCAGAAAAATAAAGGTTCGGGGCCGGGCGCAAAAATCACACTGGCGCCCGGACCCGAACCCGGTACGTCCCTCACCGCAATGACTAGCCAACCCTTGACACCATGATGCAGCTCGGCCAGCCACCACAGCATCACCCCCTACAGCCTCTCTACCTCCTCCCAGCCCACGCTTGTCGTGCTCGCTCCTACCCCCCTGCGCGCGTACGCATAGCGACATCCTGTTGCCCAGTTCACCCACAGCTTCATCTGGTCGCCCTACCCTCCCCATCGCCGGGTGAGGACAGTAATCGGGAAGGAGGTGCCATAATGGATGGCACCCTTCCTCATGGGTTACCCCTTCAGAGGGGCCTTACATTTGTCTAGATCAGTGAAAAACTGACAGCATCTGTAGAAGATGCAGGATGACAAGTGTTTCCCACCCCAAATAACTATCTTTGTGGGGGACACCAGAGGGACCTTTTAGAAGTGTAGTTATTTGCATCCAGAAATGCTTAGGGTTAAAGAGGCTGTTTTTTTGGAGATGTTTCATGTAGGTTACTTCTGCCCTTTTGAGATTCGATTTACAGGTATTTCTAAGATCTCTACATTTATGCCAATCAGAGGACTTTGCGGTGGCTTTAAAGAGGACCCAGGCTTTGTCCCTAAATTTCACTGATTTGCCCAAATCACCATTCAGACCCTTCAGAAACTAAGAGGTAAATCCCCTCTGTCTGGCTCCATGAGTCTATGTGGCCAGAACATCAGTAAATCCACCCCACCGGATTGAAGAGCCAAAAAAAAAAGTAAAAAATAAAATGAAGGTTCTACTCCTATGCTTTTCCAGACCCTTCATTAATTTAATCTTAGAATGCCCAATATGTCATCGTTTTGTGGCCTGCCACCACGTCATTAGAATTCTAGTACTTAAACAAGGGTAACTATATAAAAAACAATATACATAAAAATGAATCAGACACTATGTAGACATGTACAGTATACTATATGTCAATAATGATACTGCAAACAATGCTATTAAGTTTTATAGCCAGATAACTCCATTTGCGATCCTTATTTATTTATTTTATTTATTTGCTTTTGTTAACCGGGTGAGTCACACTAGACAACCAAGTGCCTATTTTCAGGTGAGACCCGGGAGGGTTACAAAACTGGGTTACAGAGTGTTTTACATACAGTCATGAGCGAGGTTTACATTGAGATGCGGGACGAGCAGAAAAAAGGGTAAGGAAAGTTGAGTGAAACAAACAGTAACTACACTTAAGGATCACATTTCCGTGCAAATGCTATTTCACCAAAGCTGGCCAGGTAGCACTGAGGGTTGAGGTGCAGGAAACCACACCTCGCACAATGCCGGTGACCTGAGTTCGGGAACGAGCTTAGATGCCGGGAGTCGGCAGGGGAGGGAGTAGGATTGAGCATCTGATGGACTGCTCTCCTCTTCCTGGGAAGGGATCCAGGGTACCCCTGGTGCAGCAGTGTCCCCCAATGGAGATTGGGGGCATAGCTAGAGCTGGAGCAGTCAGGAGGGAGAGGAGCATGGCAGACGCCTATGGCACAGCTGTGCTGGTGTCATTGCATGTTGCGCTCCTCAGGGAAACACTCGAGCCTCCAAAAATCCCCCAATCCCAGACAGGTGATGGCTCTCCTCCATGCCACTTCACCACACACCCGACACCAGACCTTGTCTCTGCTCCTCTATTCCTCCACCACCCCGGGTGGCACACTTGATTCTAGCTAGAGTGCTGGAGTGGTGGCGTCCCTACCCCAGGGGGTTCAGAGCTGGGGAGTCCACCAGCTGGAGGGTGGTGGAGGACAGCATACTCTCTGAGGAGATGGGGACAAGGTGAGCGGTAGAGAGGCATCAGGCCAGTAGGAGTTGCCTGAGAGAGTTCCGGGTATGGGAGCATAAATAAATAATAAAAAAAAATGCTATTTCACCAACTTGATCATTATTGAACTCACTAGTTAAAAGACGGAACAAAATATGTTCCTTACAGCCATATAGGAAAAAATTGGTTACCTGTGATACTGAATGTAAATAACTGTATAATGAACTAACACACATGTAATACGTGTTTTTCAGAAAAGAGTCTCTTCAAGCTCAAGCTCATGTAGCAACAATAGGAGGTAACATTTAAATATATAATTGTGCCGAGGTGACATAATATAAAAAATGTACTTGATTTATAAGTAAGAAGGTTTAAATATTGTGCATTTAACCACTACTGAGTTTAACAGAGATCACACTGGTGACTCAACATTTGCATGCAAAACTGGTGCTTAAGTGAAAGAGAATTCCTCATGGAGTTACAAAAATGTTGAAAGGTATTCAAGTTACATAGGAGAATGTTAAATTATTGTATAAATCACTTTTCGCTGAGTTTTCACTAAGTTTAATAGTAATCAAGCTGGTGAAGTCACATTGATATCTATCCCTGTCAAAAGCACTAGACAGACTGATTTCTGACCAACTAGTCTTGCCTTAGCCAGCAAAACCTCCTTTGTACCCATTAGCATGGGTTTTGCAAGCTATACAGTGCCACCACACCCCTTGCTGAATATACTAACTTTCTTCTTGAGACCCTGGACAAAGGCCGCCTGGTTGGATCTATCTTTATACAGTAGACCTAACCAAAGCCTTTGACCTGGTAAACCACACACTTTTTCTCTCTAAACTTCACACAATAGAACTCTCAGCAGACACTGTCAAATGGGCTTATCAGCTACCTTACTGGTAGATCACAGTAAGTCAGGATCACTGGAGTATGCTCTAATTGAAAAGCACATTTTCTTGACCTGGAAGGAGACTACTATTTTATTCAGCTGTGAGCTGTGTGGGAGATTCTATATTGCACTTGATATCTGCAACAATGTGCACTTTTGCTCAATTCTTTGGGAGGTGAAACTAACTACCCTTGGTAATTGCTTTTTATTTACATATTTATTTAGTGTTTAACCAAGAAGGGGCTTGCAAACTCTGTTTATCTTGTGAGCAACTTCAGGAGGATTTAAATACCGCATTTGGGTTGACCCTTGGAGGTAGCTAGATTGTCTACTAGGATTTTCTGACAGTTAATCTATTTTTAAATAAATTACAGGTGGCTGAGGAGTTGAATAAGGAGCTTGCAAACTCTGCTTATCTTGGAAGTAACTTCATAAGGGTTTAAATACTGCATTTTGGTTGTCCCATGGGGGTAGCTGGATTGACTGCTAGGATTTTGGGACAAAAACTATTTTTAAATAATTTACTGGTGCGTAGGATTTTGTGATAGTTAAACTATTTTTGAATAAGTTACTAGAGGTTAAGGAGTTGTTATAGCAAAAGCTGCAGTGTGGATTGAAACAGACAGCCTCAGGTGCAGGAGACCGTGTTCCCCTGATGGGAGGTAAGGTGCCTGCCTGGGGCCACGGCTTGGTGGGTCAGGGAGTGAATCTTCAGGATCGTGGGAGCAGCTGCATGAGGGAGGGAGCTGGATATCATTGTCCACCTAGGGACAAAAGACCTGGCTACGAATGGGATCACAACAGCACAAGAGGAGTTTGAAGAGTTGGGGAGGGGCCTTAGACAGGTAGCACATACAGAAACCTTCTCAGAGGTGCTGCCTCTCTATGGCAAGGGTGATACTAGAGTACTCCACACCATGGGATTCAATGAATGGTTGAAAAACTGGTGCAGAGCTCAGAGTTTTGGCTTCATTGGGGACTGGGGGTCCACCTGGAGGGATACAGGCCTATACTGGCAAGATGGTCTGCATCTGTCCAGGAGGGGAACCAGAATCCTAGGTGACAGGTTTAAATGCATAATTGGCAAGCATTTAAACTAGCCAAGGGGGGAGGCATTGAAAATGAGAAGGGAAATCTCAGCCTCCCCCCACAAAACACAGTAGTTAGAGAGGTAAACACCAAGGTAGAGAAGTTAATGGGAAGCAGGACAGGGATAAATACAGAAAAAGGCAGCAAGGACAGGGATGGGGCTAAAAGGGGTAAGGCCATCAACAAATGGAGGGTGATGAGTACTGATGCCCGTAGTCTGTGTAACAAGCTCCCTGAACTAGTAGCCTTGACAGAAGAGGGACATCTGGATATTGTGGCAATCACAGAAACATGGTACACTAAGAACCATGACTGGGGTGTCAGCATACCAGGATACACAATGTACAGGAGGGACAGGGAAGGTAAATGAGGAGGAGGAGTAGCTCTCTATGTAAGGGAAGGGATCAAAGCAATGGAACTAAAGGAAAAACAGGGAGTAGAGGAGGCACTGTGGGTAACCCTGGAAACAGGATATGGCACCACAATTCACATGGGGTGGTATACAGACCCCCATCTCAGGGGGAGGCAATGGAAAAGGAAATGATAGAAGGCATCCTTAGAATGGCATAAAAAGGGGAGTTATTGTTGATGGGGGACCTGAATATGCCAGACATTAGCTGGAGCATCCTGGCTGCAGCCACATCAAAAAGCAGGATTATTCTTGATGCCCTGCAGGGGGCATGCCTCAGACAGCTAGTGGTGGAACCCACTAGGGAGGGAGCAATCTTAGACCTGGTACTGTCAAATGGGTATGGAGAAAGGATCTCAGATCTAGAAGTAGGTAGCCATCTGGGAACAAGTGACCACAAAACAGTGTGGTTCACAATAAACACAGCCATAGAGTCGAGCCATATAAAAGCAAGCATGTTGGACTTTAGGAGGGCTGACTTTGGGAAAATGGGAGAGTGCCTCAGAAAAGCACTAACAAACTGGCAAGAATGAGGGGTGGAGGCACAATGCGGAAAAATCAAAACAGCCATCACAGAGGCAACAAGCCTTTGTGTGAAGCAAATCAACAAAGCAAAATGAAGGAAAAAACCACTATGGTTCTCAAAAGAGGTGGCGGGGAAGGTTAAGGAGAAAAAGGTAGCATTCAGGAAGTATAAGGAAACACAGAAGGAGCAGGACAGAGAACTGTACCAGTTAAAGCAGAAGGAAGTGGGGAGGGCAGTCAGAATAGCAAAAGCCCAAACTGAGGAAAAGATAGCCAACTCAGTTAAGAAGGGGGATAAAATCTTTTATAGGTACATTAGGGAGCGAAGAAAGATGAAGGAAGGGATAGTGAGGCTTACTAAAGGGAAGGGAGGGTGGGCAGAGGATGACAGTGAAAAAGCAGGGATACTGAATGAATACTTCTGCTCAGTATTCACAAAAGAAGAGGAGGGGGAGGTACCTAAATCAAAGAATAGAAGCACTCTGGATAGGGAGGTCGATACCAGTCCATTCACAGAAGAAAGGGTTCTGAAAGAACTCTTAAAACTAAAGGTGGACAAAGCAATGGGGCCTGACAGGATTCACCCAAGAATTCTAAAAGACCTAAGGGTAGAATTAGTGACACCACTGACCTCCCTTTTTAACAAATCATGGGAGGATGGTGTAGTACCGGAGGATTGGAGGAGGGCAGACGTGATTCCCCTTCACAAAAGTGGGAGCAAGACAGAGGCAGGAAACTACAGACCAGTTAGTTTGACCTCAGTGGTAGGGAAAATGATGGAATCACTTCTAAAGGAAAGAATTGTTGAGTTCCTAGAGGGCAGTGGGGCACAGGACCCAAAGCAGCATGGATTCACAGCAGGAAGGTCATGTCAGACTAATCTAATAGATTTCTTTGACTGGGTGACCAATGTGGTAGACCAGGGAGGGGCAGTGGACATGGCCTACCTAGACTTTAGCAAGGCATTTGACACAGTCCAACACAAAAGATTAATATACAAGTTAGCCAGCCTTGGAGTGGGTCCCAAGGTGATAGCCTGGGTTAAAAATTGACTGGACAACAGGATACAGAGGGTAATAGTAAACGGAGTTCACCCTGAAGAAAGGGGGGTTACTAGTGTGGTACTGCAGGGTTCAGTACTGGGACCAGTCCTCTTTAATGTCTTTATAAGTGACATTGCAGAGGGACTGGAAGGAAAAGTATGTCTCTTTGCAGATGACACAAAGATCAGCAACAGGGTTGATACAGAAGGTGGGGTGGAGAGGATGCAAAGGGACTTGGTAAGGTTGGAGGAATGGTCAAATATATGACAGCTTAGGTTCAATGCGAAGAAGTGCAAAGTAATGCACCTAGGAAACAAAAATCCAGGGGAAGAGTACACAATAGGGGGTGAGATAATAACAACTACAGAAATGGAAAGGGACCTGGGGGTAGTCATATCAGATGACCTTAAGGTGGGCAAGCAATGTGAGAAGGCAGTAAGAAGAGCTGGTGGGATACTGGGATGCATAGGGAGAGGCATCACCGGTAGAAAACAGGATGTTGTTATCCCTTTGTACAGACAGTTCGTGAGGCCCCATCTGGAGTTCTGCGTCCAGTTCTGGAGACTCCATCTCTGCAAGGACATAGACAGGATGGAGGCTGTCCAGAGGAGGGCAACTAAAATGGTGCAGGGTCTGCACCAGAAGACATACGAACAGAGATTAAAGAAGCTTAATATGTATACACTCGAGGAGAGGAGGGAGAGGGGGGACATGATAGAAACTTTCAAGTACATCAAGGGAATCAACTGAGTCCAAGATGGTAGCAACTTTCAGAAAAAGAGATGTGCAAGAACAAGGGGCACAATTTTAAGATAATGGGGGGGACAGCTGAAAGGTAATGTGGGGAAGTATTTTTTCACAGTGAGGGTTGTGGATACATGGAACAGCCTTTCTGAGGAGGTAATGGACTCAAAAACAGTGGAGGAACTCAAGAATGCATGGGACATACATAAGGCAATTCTAGTGGGGGGTAGGAGGAATTAGGCTGTTGGTTAACTGGGATCTGCAGCCTATGCATTAGGTAGGGAAATGGGCAGACTAGGTGGGCCAAGCGGTCCTTATCTGCCGTCAAATTCTATGTTTCTATGATTCCAGACCTGTCAATATAGTCGTACCTCAAGGCTCCATATTGGGACCTCTCCTCTTCAGCCTGTTCATCAACACCATCCCCCTAGCTTGTCCTAACTCAAGGGTGTTTCTCTACGCAGATGATGTGGTCATCAGCACAAGTGGCCCCAGTAATGAGACTCTCACCCATGATCTGCAACTCATTTTTGCCTCATGTGAAGAATGGTTCCTGAAAAATAAACTAGTTCTAAACTACAAAAATATGAAGGCTGTGCCCTTCTCTAGCTTGCAGAAGAGAAACAAAATTGCCCCTCTCATCATCCTCAACTCAAATGGTGTTGCCATAGATCACGTTGAGACTTTTAAATACCTAGGTGTCACAATTGACCACTCCCTCACCTTCGCTCCCCACATCGATCAATTGGTATGCAACATCAACAGAAAACTAGAGGCTCTCTATAGACTGAGGCATAACCTTACCACTGTTTCCAAAAGAGTGATAGTCACCAGCTCCATCCTCCACATGATGGACTATTGCATCACAGTCTATGGGGCTTTCACAGATACAGTACTAAGTAGGGCAAAGCCTGTACTGAGTAAAGCCTGTCGCTTTATCACAGGGGCTGACAGAACCACCCACTCATGCACTCTTTATGCCCTTACAAATTGGCTCCCCCTACACAATAGAATAAAATATCAGACCTGCATGCTGGGAGCAAAAGTGCTGTTGGGCCTCACCTCCCCTGAAAGCGCTGTTGAGCCTCACTTCCCCTGGGGTTCAAACACTCCTAGTCCCCGTACATAGTCTTTATGCTACCAGGAGCTCAATCCATGGCAACCTGTCAGTTCTTTACTGCCGAACAAGTCTGGCCAAGCATTCATTTGTGACCAGAGCCCTGCAATGGTTAAATGAATTGGCTGTGCCACTCCTGGAGCCCTCCAAGACTGGTTGTTTCAAAAGGGAGCTTCCGAAGGCTCTCTCACCTGTCACCCCATATAGCTGCGCAAAGCAATTTCACCCCCCATCTCACCTGACAGCCGCACCTCCCTCACCCCAAACCAATTTACCTACTTAACGTATTCCACTGAAGCAGGCTGGAAGGTCTTTTGCTCCAACTATGCTGCAATCCACATGCTGATACTATGTTCCTACTGTTTTTGAATCCCTAATGCCTGACAATGCCTTAAAGGGCTGCTAATTCTGAATGTGCACAATGCCTTGCTCCATTGTCTTATCCTGGTTGCTGACAATACCTACACTGGTTGTCACTCCTGGTTTGCTTGTTACCTGTTGTATTCTTCTATTTTTTTATGTACCAAAGACTTATTGTAGAGATTTAGTTGATGACAAGGAACCTTTGCAAATGAGCATGTCTGCTCAAATGTATGTCTGATTGCTTAAATAAATAAAAATAATATTGTTGCTGAGCTATGCATTTCTACATATTGTGTGATTAATTTTCATGTATGCTGTTTTCATATTTACCCTGTAGTCATGCGTAAACAAACAACTTGATATGAGAGTGCCTTTTGAGGGGTGTGATACTGTCAGTCCAATGCAGAGTGGTCTGCAAGAGGTGTGTCAGTGCCACACCAATCATCAGCCAGGCTGATAATGACACAGTTTTGGCTTGCTGTGTGGAAATGCCTTGTACTTGAAAAGGAAAAGCTGACCCAGTCATGGGTTGGCTCTTTTCCTCTACACAGTCCAGCAAGCTGATCTGTCATGATCAGCCTGAAGAGGAATTTCAAACATCCAGGAAGAGCCCTGTAATCTTGTTTTCCACTGAGCTTGAGACATTTCTCTCAGCTGCATTAGAAGCCATTCTGGTACGCTCCCCTGAGACACCCAGGCATCACTCCTGCACATCAGTCCCATCAGTCCTATTTGGTCCTGTACTTGGACCCTCCATCTCTGATCATCCCACCTGCTCAGCTTGCTTTTTGTCGAGTGCATTGTTGCCCCCTTTCTCCTCTGCTGGTACCTCACTTGTAAAAGTTTTAGCCATACACATGCATTGAGCCCTCTTCAGTCTGTATTGGAGTTGGTAGCAAAGGATTTAACAGCTCGACTGGTGCTCTTGTTCCTTCTGCTGCTGCGGCCTCCCTCATCCACATCAGCACCTTTAATCTCAGCTGAGGTATCCCAAAGCCCACTTTGGTTCAAAGAAAAAGTTAATTTTTGGTGGACTGCCGTTTTTTTCTATTTATCTTGGCTGCTGTGGTTTTAGTAAAAATGGCCAACTGTGGCAGTTTAGTTACTGCATCATTGGTTATAGATTTATTCTGTTTAACTATGTCCTCAACTGATAATTGTAGAGCATCACATTCAAAAGAAGCAATTTTCAGTTTAAAAGAAAGATCAACTTTATTCTGAGTAGCAATTGTAAGCTGAGTCAAACCTTTTGTGCTGTGCTTACCAGTGCCAAAATTCTTGGCTGGTCTGAAATCTTTCTTCAGCATCATTCTGATTGTGAATCCAGCTAGCGTTTTTTTATTTTACCTTAAAAGGTTGAACTGCTCTGCCTCCTCGATAGCCAAATTCATTTAGAAAACCATCTTAGCTCTGATTTGTCATTGTATGAACTTCATACTGGGAGGTATTGACAGAGCCTCTCCCCTCAGCCTCTCACTGCAGTTGGGCACAAAAAACACCCTTAGTGTGAAGAACTATAACCTCTGGTTACTACTGACTTGCTCCATTGCCAATTGATAATAATGGCTTCTTGCACAGATGTTTGAGTAGGGTCTGCAGTGACAGTATGCAGGGAAAAACTGGGCAGACTGGGGGAGGCAAAAGCTCTTTATCTGCTGACTATTTCTATGTTTCTGTGTATCTTTCATAGGCACTGGGTGAGGCAGGCTTATGGTGCACACATTTCAAATAAGAGGGTAGGGGTGACTATCGTTATTGCTAAAGACTCACCCTTTCAGCTGCATTAAGAAACAGCAGGTGAGGAGTGAGGAGTGAAGATTCATAATTGTGTGAGGCACATTTGAGGTAAAAGTCCTGGCGTGCATCTGCAGCTTGAATGCTGACAATCCAATTTTCTTTATAGAGCTTCTAAACCACCTAGCAGCATGGCTGCAACTCCCAATGAAAACTGTAGGAGACTGGAATCTGGGACAAAGGTCATTCTTTGATAAATTGGGGCTAGCAGGAAGGGACTGTCCCGGGACAAACAGCAGCAACCTACAAATTTCCTACACCTGGTGGACCATTGGAGGACACTTCACCCCAGCATATAAGACTGCACATTTCACTCTACCCCTCATAACACACTTTTGGATAGATTATTTTTGGTAAGCCATAGCTGACTGTACAGTCTAGTGGTCTCAGATCATATCCCAGTACACTTCGCACATGTCATTCTTTATGGCACCATCAGGGATAAAATCTAGAGGCTGAGAAAGTAGCTTCTAAAGGACCTAGAAATGGTTATCCAACTAAAATTCATAACACACTTCTAAACAAGTATGGCATCAATAGTAAGCAGACAGTGTGGAATGTCTACCAGTGTGCCATCTGGAGGAGATCATCCAACTGGCCTTCAAGTGTAAAAAGAATAGGCAGACAAACGGGGACACTTCTCTCAAAGAACTCAGGGAACACAAGAGAGGGATCTCATCAGTTTCAACTTAAGAGGATTGATTGCAGCTAACCTTTGTAAGGGTGCATGTGTCTGGGTGGCTCCCTGTCATTGTTTTGTGGCTTTTAAAGAAAAGGCCAGGAGACATATTTTGTACTGTAATTGGCACTGCCATGGCAAGGCCTTCTCCAAGGCACTGGTTAAAGTGTATGAAACCTTGCTTCAGTAAAGATACCTAAAGCAGGTCACAGAAAAAAAAAAATAAAACACTTAAATCACCAGTATTTGTTAGCCAGCAAAAAATTCCAGTATATTGGTTTTGGCAACATTGCATTTCTGATATCTTAGATTGATGCTTAGTTTATTTTTAGTTTTCTCAGACATTGTTAAAACATCTTTTTACAATTAATTTCGTAATTAATGACTCACATGATTAAAGATGGCCACCACTCACAATTTTTACAAATCTCTTCCACTGAGGATACCTGTTGAATGTGAAACATAGAAACATAGAACTCGACAGCAAATAAAGACCATTTGGCCCACCTAGTCTGCCCATTTTCCTACCTGATGGATAAGCTGCAGATCCTAGTTAACCAACAGCCTACTTCTCCCTACCCCCCACTAGAACTGCCGTATGTATGTCCCATGCATTCTTGAATTCCCCCATTGTTCTTGACTCCACAACCTCCTCAGGAAGACTGTTCCATGCATCCACAACCCTCTCAGTGAAAAAATACTTCCTCACATTACCTCTGAGCTGTCCCCTCTCTATCTTCAAATTGTGTCCCCTTGTTCTTGCACATCTCTTTTTCTGAAAGATACTACCCTCTTGGACTCTGTTGATTCCCTTGCTGTATTTGAAAGTTTCTATCATGTCCCCCCTCTCCCTTCTTTCCTCGAGGGTATACATATTAAGCTCCTTTAGTCTCTCTTCGAATGTCTTCTGGTGCAGACCCTGCACCATATTGGTTGCTCTCCCTTGACAGCCTCCACTCTGTCTATGTCTTTGGGGAGATGGGGTCTCCAGAACTTCACACAGTACTCCAGATGGGGTCTCACCAACTGTCTGTACAAAGGGATAACAACTTCCTGTTTTCTACTGTTGATGCCTCTCCCTATGCATCCCAGTATCCCCCCAGCCCTCCTTACTGCCTTCTCACATTGCTTGCCCACCTTTAGGTCTTCTGATATAACTACCCCCAGGTCCCTTTCCATTTTTGTTGTTGTCATTATCTCACCCCCCACTGTGTACTCTTCCCCTAGGTTTTTGTTTCTCAGGTGCTTTACCTTGCACTTCTTTGTGTTGAATCTAAGCTGCCATACATTTGACCATTCCTCCAACCTTGCCAAGTTCCTTCTCATCTTTTCCACTCTATCCTGTGTATCAACCCTGTTGCAGATCTTTGTGTCATCTGCAAAGAGACATACTTTTCCTTCCAGTTCCTCTGCAATGTCACTTATAAAGACATTAAAAAGGAGTGGTCCCAGTACTGAACCCTGTGGTACCCCGCTAGTAACCCTCCTTTCTTCACTGTGGACTCCATTTACTATTACCCTTTGCATCCTGTTGTCTAGCCAATTTTTTATCTAGGCTACCACCTTGGGACCCACTCCAAGGCTGGTTAACTTGTGTATTAATCTTTTGTGTGAGACTCTATCAAATGCCTTGCTAAACTGTAGGTAGGCCATGTCCACAGCCCCTCCCTGGTCTACTACTTTGGTCACCCAGTCAAAGAAATCTATTAGATTCGTCTAACACGACCTTCCCACTGTCAATCCATGCTGCCTTGGGTCCTGTACCCCACTGGTCTCAAGGTACACAACAATTCTTTCCTTCAGAAGTGATTCCATCATTTTTCCTACCACTGAGGTCAAACTTACTGGTCTGTAGTTTCCTGCCTCTGCCCTGCTTCCACTGTTGTGAAGAGGAATCACATCCACCCTCCTACAGTCCTCAGGTACCACTCCATCTTCCCATGATTTGTTAAAGAGAGTAGTCAGTGATGTCACTACTTCTACCCTTAGTTCTTTCAGAATTCTTGGATGAATCCCATTAGGCCCCATTGCTTTGTCCACCTTCAGTTTTAAGAGTTCTTTCAGAACTCTTTCTTCTGTGAATGGACTGGTATCGACCACCCTATCCAGAGTGTTTCTCTTGTTTGGTTTAGGTACCTCCTCCTCCTCTTCCTTTGTGAATACTGAGCAGAAATATTCGTTCATTATCCCTGCTTTTTCATTGTCACACTCTGCCCACATTCCCTCCCCTTTAGTAAGCCTCAGTATCCCTCCCTTGGTCTTTCTTCGCTCCCTAATGTACCTATAAAAGGTCTTATCCCCCTTCTTAACAGAGCTGGCTATCCTTTCCTCGGTTTGGGCCTTTGCTATTCTGACTGCCTTCCCTGCCTTTTTCTGCTTCAGCTGATATAGTTCTCTGTCCTGCTCCTTCTGTGTTTCCTTATATTTCCTGAATGCTATCCTTTTCTCCTTAACCTTCCCTGCCACCTCTTTTGAGAACCATAGCATTTTTTTCCTTCATTGTGTTTTGTTGATTTGCTTCACATAAAGGCTTGTTGCCTCTGTGATGGCTGTTTTGATTACTCCCCATTGTTCCTCCCCCTTCCTTCTTACCTGTTTGCTAGTGGTTTTCTGAGGCATTCTCTCATTTTCCCAAAGTCTGCCCTCCTAAAGTCCAATACTCTTGCTTTTGTATGGCTTGACTCTATGGCTATGTTTATCGTGAACAACACTGTTTTATTTATTTATTTAGTTATTGAAGAGAATCAGAATTACAGTTCTTTGAGTCATAGACTCCTTTGCAAAGGTTCCATGTCAGTACAAGAAAGCACAAACATAACATTAAACAGTATTATACATAGGTCATACAGCATAGGGGTATATACATTGGCGAGTTACAGCATCTAGGATCTTAAAGAAGACCCTGGGTCATAGTTGTGAAATATGGCAGGCTACAGTTTCAGAGGGCCATTAACTGAGCCCTGAGTCAGAGTTTATATACAGTGAGTTTGTCGGCCCTGAGGATGTAGTCATGGGATAAAGCAAAAACATTTTGTCCCTTACTTCAACATGTTTTCTCACTGCACTAGAGCTAGAAACTGTTTACAGTATGCCTCCTTTTTTGATTCAGAGAGGGGGGAGGAGTATCAATTACAGCCACAAGCCGTGTTTTGTGGTCACTTGTTTCCAGATGGCTACCCACTTCTAGATCCAAGATTCTTTCTCCGTTCCCATTTGAGAGTACCTGGTCTAAGATTGCTCCCTTCCAAGTGGGTTTCAATACTAGCTGTCTGAGGCATGCCTCTTGTAGGGCATCAAGAATGACCCTGCTCTTGGATGTGCCTGCAGAAAAGGTGCTCCAGTTAACATCTGGCATATTCAGGTTTCCCATCAACAATATCTCCCCTTTTTCTGCCATTTTAATGATGCCTTCTATCATTTCCTTGTCCATTCCCTTCCCCTGAGATGGGGGTCTGTATACAACCCCCATGCGGATTGTGATGCCATTTCCTGTCTTCAAGGTGACCCAGAGTGCCTCATCTGCTGTTTACTCTTTAGTTCTGTTGCTTTGATCCTTTCCATTACATAGAGTGCTCCTCCTCCTCTTTCACCCTCCCTGTCCCTCTTGTACATTGTGTATCCTGGTATGTTGACATCCCAGTCATGGTTCTCCATGTACCATGTTTCTGTGACTGCCACAATATCCAGGCATCCCTCTTCCATCAAGGCCACTAGTTCAGGGAGCTTGTTACACAGACTACAGGCATTGGTACTCATCACCCTCCATTTTTTGATGGCCTTACCCGTTTTAGCCCCATCCCTGTCCTTACTGCCTTTGCCTTTTTTTGCATTTACCTCTGTCCTGCTCCCTAATGACTTCTCTACCTTGGTGTTTACCTCACTAATTATCGTGGTTTGTGGCAGGAGGCTGGGATTTCCCTGCTCCTTTTTACTGTCTCCCCCTTGACTAGTTTAAATGCTTGCCAATGTGGATGCTAGATTCATCAATTGGATATATTAGGATAGTGTTATCATATGCTTCTGATGGTAACCAGTGCAACACTGACCCAAAATATTTATTTTTCTCATGGCGGACATGGCACCAGGGTGGGAACTTTTCAAAAATTCCAAATCCTGTATCTTGGCTCAGGAATAAAAGAAAATGGGATTTCTTTTATATTTTTCCAGACAAACATTATTGCTAAAAAGAAAGATATGGTCACTAACAAATATTGCTGCTTTAAACACATCTTTATCTGTTTTACTGCATAGATTTTATCTTGTCTGTATTGCTTACTGTTTCTTTCATGAACTCATCACCCAGCAGAGCTCTGGTGTCTCTTCTGTCTGTCTTTCCTTGCTTTCCTTTCACCCCCTAGAACCACCAGCACTTTGGATTTAACATTAGCCTCTAATGAGTTCTAGAGCCCACAAATGTCCACCTCCCTCTAGGCCATGTTTTCTATCTTGCTGACATTTATGACCCCGAACATGATTTGACATGCCTCGGGAACCCCTGTTCCCGAACAAGAACTCTAATCCCTAAGCAGAGGTTAAGTTATAGAACCTTTTTCACTTTATTCAATATTCACTAGGAATATAAATGTCTTACATATTTATTTACTTATTTAAGAGTTTAACCAGGAGGGCATGCTGAGTGGGGTACCACTCGATTCCACGTTTGTAAATATTAGAAAGTTTTTAATATGATGTGTACTTGCATTTTATGTCTTACCTGCTGGGGACCCCCAAGTAAAGCCTCGTGGTTGTAGGCCTCTTGGTGGCAATGGACCCCAGGTTTGGAAACCCTGCTCTTGGCTACTGTGGCCATGAGATAATGTGGATATAACAATTAACAGCAGCAGTGCAAAACAAAATGTTTTTCAAATATATAAAATATATGTTTTCCAGCAATTTCTTTATTATTGGAACATTTAAATGAAGATATGATACTAAGGTTCATACTAAGGATCAGAAAGAGCAAGGAGGTGGTGAGGCCCATATATGCTTTTATATTTAACTATAATAAGTTAATCAGTGTCCTGATAATAAGAGTTTGTCAAGTTTGTTTTTAAATTCGTTTTTTGTTTTACTCATGATTAAGTCTAAAGGCAGGGTGTTCCAATGATTACAATGATGACTTCCAGGCTGTGTGTGGGTGATGATGTGCGATATGGCTGCCACCACACATTCAGTCACTTCACTACCAGTCTAGCATTTCTTGTAAAGCGCTTTGGATGTATGAAAAGCGCTATATAAATGCTGATTATTCTTCTTCTTCTTCTTCTTCTAATAGTTCGCAGTGTAAAGAAATATTTCCTGTTAAGATGACTGAACCTTCTGCCTATCAGTTGTAATGGGTGGCCTCGAGTACTGTGAATGGAATCCTTAAATTCCAGACCTAGTTCCACCATTAAATGTGGATCCTGGATAATGTCGAAGAGAAAAAGCGGATCGCCTCTCAATCTTCTTGCCTGGAGTGTCATAAGGTTAAGAGTGTTTAATCTATACTCATATGATTCATTTTTTTATACCAGCTGTGTGCTTGGTGAATCTACATTGTATGTTTTCTATTTTTACAGTCAATTTTTTGTATGGGCACCACAGTTGTGAGGCATGTTCAAGGTGTGGTCTTACACAGGCTCTAAACAGGGGCATTAGAACCTTGAATTAATGTTTTGCTTAATAGACCAAACTACTCTATTAGATTTCTTGACTGATTCCAGAATTTGTTTTGAGTTATTGAGATCATTAGTGATACTTACACCTAGGTCTTTCTCGTTTGATGTAGGGTTCAAGGTGGTATTCCCAATTGTGTAGCTGGCCATTCTATTTGCTCTCCCAAGATGCATAACCTTACACTTTGCAGCATTAAGTTTCATGCCCCATAAATTGATCTGTCTCCCTGTTTTCATCTCATCCTCCTAATTTTCCTTCATAATGCTCTGTTTGTGACATCATAATCATTTCCACAATAACAGAGAGCCATTTCGTAAGCAAAGCATTATGAGGGAAAAGCAGGATGAGAGATGAAAGCTCTAGAATACTCCTATCGTTTATTGCAAATGTAGCGTGGCAAAAAATTAGGAGATAAATGCAGAACATTAATTGAATATAAGCCTATTGTGCAGTTTGCTGTACATATGAACATAGGAAAATTGCCAGCAGATAAAGGCCCAAAAGTCTACCAAGTCTGCTCAATTTTTGCAGCAAGCCTCCCTACTCAGCAGCTGCCCCTGCTGCTGAGTAGGTATAGTATAGCTATACTGTTAGTAAAATATAATAGTATACTACATCTATATTGTTATTTTGTTTATGCCTGTATAAAATATTCTGCCATGTACCCTTCCACCAGGTCACACCTGGAAACTAGCCTTGACTCAGTGTGTCATTCCTTGTTGTCAATATCTAAATAAATGAATTACTAAATATATTTTTAAACATTTTCTTGCATATTGGAGCATAAATTCTGGTAGAGCTGGGAAATTGTACAAGCACATGTCTTTATTGTTCATTCATTCATTTGTTCCTCTTTTGTTGACCAGGTAAGTACAGTATGCAAAAGACATAGACAAAGTGATCATGTATTTTCTGGTACTACTTACATGCGAACATACAAACATATGAAGAAGACAGCAGAATAAGGCCATTCGGTCTATCTAGTCTGCTTGTATTGCAGGGCCCATAGCTAGAGCTACTGACCCTGCCCTCCTCCCCACTCCTCCCATCCTTTCCATCCTCACCACCCTTGACTCTTACCTTCTCCTTGTGTCTATCCCAGCCTCTCTTGAAGCTGCCCACTATCTTCAATAACACAACCTCATCTAGTAGCACATTCCAACAGGCCACCACCGTCTCGTAAAGAAGTGCTTCCTAATCTCCCTCCTCAGTAATGAAGTATGATTATATTGCATTGTATTATCTTGTATTGTTTCTGTATCGTATTGTATACTATATCTGTATTGAGACTGCATTGTACCTAACTCTAACACTAGTTTTTTGTTGTAATTGATGACAAACCCTTTGAAAATAGACTCTGTCTAAAGGGTTTTATGTGAAATAAAAACTAAAACTAAACGAAACTTTCCCCACTCCAGCTTAAGACTGTACCCCCTTGTGTTATGGCTGCCGCTTAGCCTAAAGAGACCCTCTTTATCCACCGTATTTATCCCTTTCAAGTACTTGAAGGTCACAGTCATGTCCCCTCTCTTTCTCCTTTCCTCCAGGGAGTACATGTTCAGTGCCCTCAACCTCTCCTCCTATGCTTTGCCCTGCTGACCTGTGGTAATCTCTGTTGCCCTATTCTGGACCATCTCCAGCAGTCTAATGTCCTTCTTGAGGAGTGGGCACCAGTACCATACTCCATACACTAGATGTTGCCTCACCAGCAAGCTGTACAAGGGCAGTATAACCTCTTCTTACCTACTGATGATTCCCCCTAGCTATGCATCCCAACATCTTATTTGCGTTTGCTGCTGCCTTCTTGCACTGCATGGAGTGCTTCAGGTCACTAGTGATCATCACTCCCAGATTCTTCCCTTCTTCCATTGCAGATATCTGGACCTCTCCCATCTAGTACCCCCTCCTGGGATTCTTGACTCCAATGTGCATACCTCTGCATTTCTTGGTATTGAAGCCAAGCTGCCAGATCACAGACCACCTCTAAAGCTTTTTCAAATTATCCTGTAGGTTCTGTATCCCTTCAGCTGTGTCTACCCTCCCACAGAGCTTGGTGCCATCCATGAAGAGGCACATTTTACCCTTAATGCCCTCCTCAGTGTCATTGATGAAGATATTGAACAACACAGATCCCAACACTGAGCTCTCTGGGACCCCACTGGTGACCTCCCTGGTGTTAGATAACTCCACCTTCACCACCACCCTCTGGGTCCTGTTCTTCAACCAGTTGTCTACCCATCTGGTCATCTTCTTCCCAACCCCAAGATCCACCAACTTCCTAATCAATGTCTTGTGGCTTACAGAGTCAAAGGCCTTGCTGAAGTCCAGATAAAGGATGTCCACTGCTTGGCCCCTGTCTACTATCTTAGTGGCCCAGTCAAAGAAGTCAATCAGATTCATTCAGCACAATCTTCTTTCCATAAAACCATGCTGCCTTGCATCCTGGAGACCATACTCCTCTAGATACTCTACCAATCTTTCATTAAGTATGGCCTCCATGAACTTGCACATGATTGATGTCAGACTGGCCTGTCTGTAATTCCCCCTGGTTATCGTTGGGACCACTCTTGTGGAGGGGCACCGCATGTGTCATTCTCCAGTCTTGTGGTACCATGCCCAGCTCCAGTAAACTATTGAACAGGCCCGCCAGTGGCCCAGCAACCTTCTCTGCCAGCTCCATCAATACCCTTGGCTGTATACCATCTGGGTCTGGTGATTTGGCCACCTTCAATGCTAGCAGCCCCTCACTCAGTCTATCCTCCTCTATCACTACATCCATGATCCACTTCCTCACACTCATTTTCTGTCCCCTGTAGGCACCAGTTCATCTTTCTTCGTGGTGTAGACGGAACAGAATTATTCATTCAGTACCTCTGCTTTTCCCCGGTTCTCCTCCACCCACTCTTCCCCATTCCAAAACCTATCAATCCCAACCTTCTTGTTTCTTTTCTTACTTATATAGTGAAAAGAAGCCTTCTCCTCCTTCTTAATTCCCTCAGCTATCTGTAGTTCTTTCTGTGCCTTAGCCTGCTGTACTACCCTACTTGCCTCACTATCTAACAGTGTCAGTGGCTCAGCAGGTAGCACACTTGCCTCTGAGGATGGGAGATCACAAGGCTGTGGGTTCTATCCCCACACCAGGCACTTGGGTTAAATCCCAATACTGACACTGTAGTGCAGCATGAGGGGGGTGCTGCACTCTGAGATTCCGTCTTTTGGATGAGACGTTAAAATGAGGTCCCATCTGCCTGTTCTGGTGGTAGTTCAGGTGGATGTTAAAGATCCCATGGCACTTCTTGAAAAGAGTAAGGGAATTTCTCCCGTGTTCTGGGCAAATTTCCTTCATTCACTGAAAAAATAACAACCAACAGCTTAAAAATCTTGTTCAAGATCAGTTGGCATTCATCTGTATCCCCCTTCCCCAGGTCGTGCCTGAAAATAGGCAGAATTTGTCTAGTGCACTTACATGGTCAACAAAAACTGAATAAAAAATAAATAAATCCAACCTTAGGTAATTCTCTATATCCACTTCTCTCTTGGTCTTTCTGAATTTCCTATAGGTTGTCCTCTTTTCCCTTACTGCCTAGGTGACTCCAATACTGAACCAACTAGGTATTTTGGCCCTTGAGTTCTTTCCTCCTAGCCTAACACACTCCTCTATGGCAACCCTTAGTCCCTCTTTAATGACAGACTACCATTGCTTCACCCCATATCTTCTCTGATTCCTGCCAGGTGCCTCCTTAGCACCTTGCCCATCCTCCCAAAGACCACACTCCTAAAATCCAGGATTTTGGCCTAAGTGGGGATGTTTTTCCTACCCATATCCAACCAGAACCGCATTGTGCTATGGTCACTTCCACCCACAGGCTCCTTGGCCATTATTTCTTGCACGTGCTCCTCATTTGTGAACACCAAATCAAGGATTGTCCCCTTCCTGGTGGGTTCTGCGATGCCCTGAGTCAGGAACTCACTCTTCAACAGCTGGTACATGTTGTGGCTGGTATACTCCAATCTACCTCGGGAAAGTTGAAGTCCCCCACTATTACCACCTCTCCTTACCCTGCAGCTTCCAGTATTTGCAAGATCAGCTCCCTGTCCCATTCATCATCCTGGTTGGATGGTCTGTAACTTGTCAGGACATCATAAAGTAGACAGAAGATGCATACAATAAACTTTTCAAACATATTACAGATATTTAAATCTTTAACATTTAAAAACGGCTGCATCAGAATTTTTTGCCATACTTTACTGCACTGCTACTATAATCCAATGTATCAAACTGCTCCAGTTAATCATTTCAACCTCTTGGTAAGAAGAATATGTGTTCATGTCCCATGTCAGGACATGGTCTCATACTCAGCATTGCCTCTTGCATGATTTGAGGTTACACAGTGAGCTGTTAAATAAAGGGCAGTGGCTTAGTGTATGATTGTCAACTATGCCTGAACACTCACTGCACAGAGAATGCAAATTCTTCTTTTTATGTTTGCTGTGCACTTGCTGTGCACTTGCGCAAAGTGAACATATTGTTATGAAAGTAATTTTTTAGAGTTGTGTCACTGCTGTGCAATGCAGAGCAGCCAGCAAGGGGCTCATCAGTGCCACACCAATCATCAGTCAGGCTGATCATGACACCGTTCTGGATTGCTGGGTGAAAACTTTTGTGTAGGTCAAAGGAAAGAGCTGACCCAATCAGCTCTTTCCTTTGATCTGCATGACACTGTCCAGCAAACAGCTTATCGGCATCCTGATCAGCCTGCCCCACATCTCCCACTTTCAGTTTGCTTGGTTTCCCAGCTGGCAAGAAGCGGCTCCTTGTCAATCCATCTGTGAGGAAGAGGAGGAGCAGAGAGAGCGAGACACCACCCTTTGTTTCATTCCACTGTAGCTTGAGCTCCTCCAGGTCCCCAGGAGCTCATGCTATTCCCCATTCCCTTGTTACACAGAAAATAAATAAAAAACGATTTAGTCAGTGTCAAATCAAATATATATTTGATGCATGAAAAAGGTGAGTTCGACATATGTCCCCAAATCATGAAAAAAGTGGATGAGGCCCAGCCTTCACCTTTCACTCCTTTTTAAGTATGACTTGTCCATTGCCTTATAGAGCATAACTCACCCTGAAGATTCATCATTGTGGAGAACTACTTCTTTGTTAACTTTGTCTTTGACGTCTAGTGGGAGAATAATCGGACTTTCAGCTGCTACTATTATCTTGAAAGTAACTTGGCAAACATCTCTAGAGACCATAACAAAATTTAAAATGGTTAGTTTTTTAAATGAGAAAATGATTTTGCGTGTCAATCCTGTTTCACAACATTACAATGTCTTTAAGTGAAATTCCACACCTCCACTGTGGCTGAGCCAGAGGCAGTATATCCTAGGGATTAAAACCCCAAGCTATGAATCAGGCACCCAAAGGACATGGGTCTGAATCCCACAGCTGCCTTTGGCATAATAAATATGTGACCCTGATCAAGGCACTTAACCTCCTTGTGCTCCTGTGGCACACCAGGAAAAGCTTTGGCAAATGGGATATTATTTTCAAAACACATATTGTAAAATTAAAATTAAAAAGTATTTCCTTGCCCTTTTTTTTAAACAATTATTGATTATTTTTGTCTGGTGCTGGCATATTTCAGTATTGCTGAAAAAAGGGTTTCTCTGCCTTCAACCAAATATCTTGTATTTGGTCAAACTGGTTTAACAGTTGGCTCTATAGATAAGAACATTGAGACCAATGAGATTTATGTCACTTTTTATGTTGCTTGCACACATGTGCAAGAAACATAGTGCTATCATTCGAGTTTTCGGAGGTGTGGCAGCCCTCTTCCAATTCAGGCAGTGTGTTTGCAGGCGCAGCCGCAGTTCTCCAATGCCTGCTGGAGCTGTCTATGACAGCTCCAAAATGCAGTGCCGTACAGTTGAAAGGGAGAGCTACGCTTCAGTGAGCAGCGATAAGATATCACTTGTGCTCAGGCGCGCCTCACACACACACACACACACACACACACACACACACACACACACACACACACACACACAAGCATACTGCACAAGAAGCAGGAAAAGGCCCGAGAACACACTGAGACAGACGTCAAGACTTCTTTCCCTCTGCTACCCACAGTGGTTAGTGGATTTTCAAATTACACTACCCTCACAATGTCAAAGGGCTCAATAAAAAAGTTAGGAACAGCACAACATGAGCAGACATTCATTTTAAAGAGGACAGAAAATAAAAAAAACATGATTGAGACTACTAAATGTGTCCTGTCTTTTTTATTAATATTGTATGCTTGTAAATACCATTTAAAATCCTCACTCTGTATAAACTAACATTCCCTTTCATTAAGACAAAGGATTTTATCAATACGGCTGTCAATGGTGCAGCTCTGTTTACCATTCCGGTTTTCTCCTTTGGAAAGCGAGTGAGGCTATTTGTCCATGACATACATGTCTGTGCTGAAGGCGTCATCTGATGCCTCATGACCACGTTATGGTTGGTGCTGCATATGCGCAGTGACACTCCCTAACAGCAAGAGAATGAGCAGGCACACTCTCGCAAGTGCCAGCTTTGTCAGAGGGAGTGTGAACGGAAAGCGGCTAATCTGTATCTTGCTTATTAGCAGTGCTGGAAAAAGCTTAGACTGGTAGACTGAAACAGCAGTTTTTTGTTTAACTTCCTTTATACACCATTGCTGAATATTTACTGATGCCATTTCTGTCATCGCTGACAGTAATAAAGACTTCCAATTGCTGATTACAGCAGCTCGCCTGTGTGAGTGTGATTCTAAAGAGCTGCTGTAACAGTTTCAAATGAGAAACTTCATGCTCATTTTGAAAGCCTCTGTGGCTAGGTGTGCACTGCAGGGGTCGTCCCTTTAGCAATTCCGAGACAGAGGTGTGGGGAACCATTAATTAAGAAATTATAGCCAGTGGACAGGGACCCTTCCATTCATGCCACCAGTATGCCACCTTACCCAGCTGGTCAGTCTGGCAGGCAGTTTGTTAACACTGCTGAACTGCCCAAGAGGGTAAATCCCAACCAAGATTGAACGGACCAGCCGGATAAGGTATGAGGCATACTGGTGGCATGAGTGGAAGGCGCTTGTGGGCAGTGTTAGTTCTACACTTTGATTAACTGACCCCTGGTATTTTGTTTTCTGTAAGCTGTTGGAGAAGGGTCATTGTGTGTAAAATTTTGTAGGTCATGCATTCATTTTCAATGGTTCAATCCTGCTCCTTCGTACCTGTGCGACTTGCAGTCATATAAAAAAAAGGAACCAGCCAAATCTGTATTGATACTGCCTTTCCTTGTTTTTTTTTGTTTTTTTTTTACAAAATGTTTACCCAATTTGAACAAGTTCCCATTTGAAGCCGATTCCATCAATGAAACAGCGCATCTTCAACCTCGCAGAATATGCGATTCCCCGCTGCACACTCTATCTTCTCTAATGAACGTTAAAGAATATTGCCATAAATAACACTGCCATTAATGAAAAATAACACTGCCATTAATGAAAAAATAAATAATCCAATCCCCCTCCAAAAACAAAACTGTCCATCTTCAAAGTAGTAATCATGGTAGTTCACTACTAATTAAACAGTGCCCTAATAAAAGGTGGAGGGTGCCTGCATTTCAGTGACATAACAACACTGGGGAAACATGTACAGATACATTCAAGAAAGCTGACATTTCTCCCCTTGGCACTGTCCCCTAAATATAGATGCCAACACTTGTAATCTGTAGCCGTCTCCACTCAGCCTATACACACACTTGTTGAATGTTTCTAGTTCAGAGTCCTTTCAGTATACTGCTCATACAGAACGGTGGCACTTGCTCAATGACATGTGACCCATTCTTCTCAGTCTCAAATGACTTCTTACTTCAGAAACAGATTGTCACATGCGATCTGTTCGAACAGTAATCTCATTAGTTTGGACAACTCTATGGATAATTGCAAGAGTGAGCATAATAAAACCCCAGCCATATTTTTTAAAATTATTGACAATATAGAATTTAAATGTAGGATGTTTCTCTGACTCTTTATTTTGTGGCTAAAGTCAGCGCCGTTTATTGTTCATTTCATTTTCTTCTATTCAGACATTGCTGAATTGACTGTTGACTAAGTAATGCCGACTGCTGCACTGATCAGAGAAAAATGAAAAAGCCTTGAACTAAAGAAGGGATGAGAGGAGGGTTGCAAGTAAGCCGTTCATTTTAATTTGGATTCCTGCATCCCCTCTCTCCCTCAGGACACTCAGTCTGCCCAACTAGCACTTTACTAAGCAACTGACCATGCTCCTGACTGCACTCAAAGCACCTGAGAGTGCTTGGTTGGTGACTTCTCTGTCCCCTTTCTGCATCAGATGGTTCTATTTGTGCCCCCCCCCCAATGAAGGACACTGTTACCTGCTCCCGTTATGGCCCCTTAAGTAAAAGGCATTCTGACATTAATGTGGCTCTTTATGAGCTTACTAGATCAGTGCCCTATTGAAGAGTAATATGGCTATATGTATGAGGGATGGCGAGGGAGGGGGCTCGCTCAGCATCACCAGAGAATATTCTCAGAATGCCTTTTACTTAAGGGGCCATAACTAAATGACTTTCCGCTTCTCTCCCAAACTTTTTTAATATGCTTATTGTACATGCCCACATTATTACAATTTTACACACTACTTTCCCTCTAGTCTGCCATGCTGTTTCTACTTGGCTAGTGTAACCCCAGCTGCATGCAGACTCTTGTTAGCTGGCCAGTCGCCAGCACCAGTCAACTGATGCCCGAGGATAAACGTTTGATTTGCTGTTTGTGATTTGATAGTGTTACAGCAGCTCTTTAGAATCACATACATGAGCTGTTGTTAACAGAAGTCAGCTGCGGTCAGAAATCTTTATTACTGTCAGTAGTGATGACAGAAACGGCATCGGTAAATATTCAGTAATGGTGTAAAAAGGAAGTAAAACAAAAACTGCCATTTCCAATCTAAACTCTGCTTTTGTATTCCAATACTGCTAATAAACTACATAAAAATTAGCTGCTTTCCATGCACACTTCCTCTGACAAAGCTGGCACTTTCGAGAGCGTGCCTGCTCATTTCCTTGTTGTTAGGAAGTGTCACTGCACATATTCTGCACAGTAAATGATGTCTTTCCGAGTTCAGTGAACACAATAACTCAGGGCACGAGAAGGATTAGAACGTTGTGTTTCGGCAAACAAGTGAAGGACTGGTAAAAATCACAATATACATAAAAATAAGGAAGAGGGATAAAAAAAGACTTTAAAATATGTTTATCAGTCAAAGTCAATTGTTTGTATCTATTAGTGATGTTATAAACTGGTTCCTGTCCCCTTTAAATAGGAACAGTATAAAATGGGTGCACAATGCTATTAACCGTAACAATGCATTTGATGATGACATATGATATTTGCCTGTACGAGATGTATATTTTCACACATAGCCACATTCCTCACTGGTTCACTGATTAGGATTATAGGAAAAAAAACACCTTATCAAACACAACTTTTTCCCCCCAAAAGAAAAACACACACACACACACACACACACAATAAAACAAATCCAAGTGCAGAACATCATTCAACGGCATAATAACATCGAAGTAAGACAGTGCAACATCAAATGGCATGTTATATTTCATGTCAACAGATGTTTGAGGCTGTCCATTATTTACTCTGAAGTTTCCTAATTTCAAAACAGAACTTTTATTACAGTTTTCTTCACATCTGCTGCTAAAGACCTATGCTTGCCAACGAAGTAAATAGCACATGATGATACAATACATTTAAAGTGTAAGAACAGAAATCTATACATAACACATGCCCACACTAAAATTAGACGCTTCCGTGACTCACAATGACATTCATAGATTTGAAGTATGTGACACTTGCAACTTCTTCTACGCAAAGCTGATAGGATTGTGGGGCATGTGGTGGTGGTGGGTTATTTGGAAATCACTGAATGCCCCTAACATGATTCAAACTGAAGCAAAGTGTGACTTGACAGGACTAGAGGGCAAGATGTCTGGGGACAAAGAGCGGAGATTAGCCACAGGTGGCAACATACAGAACGGAGGGTGTGGAGATTAGCACCCCGCCAAGCAATATGTCATTGTCCTTGAAATCCCTTTACAAGAAGGAAAGCTGTACATTTAATGCAACAAGACAGGGTGTGGCAGAGGTTACATCTGACATCACATGTGTGCCACCAGATGCAGAGCGACCAGAGAAAAGACTATGACTGAAACTGTACAGATGAATGATCCAAATGACATACATAATTCATGTAACCCTTCCAAAAATAATCGCTTTCATAAACTGCTTAAGTTAAAACAAAATTACTGTACAAGACATCCAGATATAATCCATTCATTTCAGTGAACAGTGACATGCATTGATAACTGCAGTTTAATTTTGTGGCTCCCGCTCTGTGCACATAGTGCCGAGTCCACTGTTAAAATGACGTAAGCGCTCTTGCTGGGTATTTGTGTGGATCAAAACAACTTGGGTGAATTTGACAGCAATGGAGCAGTCAGACAGGTACCACATACAAAAAAACTACAGCTCTGAATACTGCAATCATACTTTAAAAAATACCCCAAACACAACAAAGACCTGTAGAAATTAATTTATTTCATGGGGAAAAATGAGGTAAAACATTGCACATGATCTTTAAACATTTCCTTTAGTAATGGGGTAACTTCTTTTATGAATGTTTGATAGAGGTTAGTCGTGTATCCATCTGGCCCAGGTGTTTTATTTTTCTTTACAGCTATAATGGCATCCAAAATGTCCTCATCTGATATATCTTGCCCTCGTTTGGTTGCCTGCTCTGGTGACACCTCTGATAGAGTGAGTTCTTTACAAAATTCTGAGAGGGTTACATTATTTACTTATTTCCCTTCAGTATATATATTTTTGTAAACCTCATAGAATTCTTCATTTATTTTTTTGAATTCTGTTGTTATCTTGGTATTTTTGGGTGACCTAATCACTGTAATAGAAGTAGAAAGTGCATTTTGTTTTACTCTGATGGCTAATATTTTAGATACCCTAGGTCCAGTATCAATGTAGCTCAGCTTTGTCTTCTAATGGTGAGTTCTGCTTCCATTCTGCTTAAGTCATTATGTTCTGATTTAAGTTTAGACTAGCTGTCCCAAAGCTCCCTAGAATCAAAGGTAGCTAACTTTGTCTCCACATCTTTAATTTTCCTCAATATGCTACTCTGAGGTAAAAGTCTTTGTTTCTTCTGGTTTGTACAGATGCTGTTAGGGTTCCCCGCAGCCAGTATTTAAATGTATCCCACAGCATTCCTCTTTTGGTGTCCTCTAGCCTATTAAGATCCACAAATTCAGCTATTCTGGCTTTAATTAAAGTGACAGTTTCAGGGTTGCCTAGAACAGTATTATTTATTCTCCAGCTTTTGGACCTCTCAGTGCTCTGTAACAATAAAAAATTTAGTACTGCCGGTGAGTGGTCTGAGATAACCATTGGTTTCATTATGTTGCTTGCACACATGTGCAAGAAACATAGTGCCATCATCCGAGTTTTCGGAGGTGTGGGACCCGTCTTCCAATTCAGTCAGTGTGTTTATAGGTGCGGCCGCCGCTCGCCAAAGAACACTGCAGCTGTCTATGACAGCAGTTGAAAATGCAATGCCATATAGTTGAAAGGGAGAGCTACGCTTCAGTGAGCAGTGATAAGATATCACGTGCTCATGCATGCCTCCCACCCACACACACGCATATTGCGTGCTCATGCACCCCCCCTCATGCACACACTGTATAGCCAATGGGGGTGCCCAATCCCCCATCAGCTGTGCTGTGCTCCTCCCCAACAGAGTTCCAGGTGCCACGCTGGGAGCCCACCCCAGCTTGGTAGCAGTCTGTATGGCCGATAGGGGTGCCCAATCCCCCATCAGCTCCACTGCCCCCAACCCCAAACAGCCTTCCAGCTGCCATGCTGGCAGCCCACCCCAGCATGGCACAAGCCCGTGCCTAACAAAAAAAAAACCTGAAAGGCAAAACCTTCCCTCGCTGACTGTTCTGACCCTCCCTCCATCTGCACCCCACCCTCTGTGCATCCACCTCCCCACACTCCCACCTCACCCCATACTTACCTCTGGAGTCCAGCACAACAATATTTGATGGGTCTGGAATACGTCTGCACTCTTCAAAGCCGACCGTGAACTGAGGAAATGCCGGTAAAATGTATAATGGAATAAACATGTTTTTTTCCACTTTAGTGCATATCTCAGGCATTTTGGGGAATTTTTTCACCAAATTTTCTACATGGGGTTTTTGGGAGCCCACCTCATGAATTCTGTCACTGTCATGGCGTTAATCGACCCCAAAAGGTGATTTTGTGGGCACTGAGCAGAACCACCTTTGGGGACTGATTTACAAAATGACAGTGTCACATTTCATGAGGTAGGCCCCCAAAAACCCTATGTTAAAAATTTGGTGAAAAAATTCCCAAAAATGAATGTTTTACGAGCATGTGTTGCGCTGTTCCTATGCACGCTTGTAAGTTCGTGAATTTTCAATATGCAGTATTCACTCCAGATTTTCAACATTGCCATTTTACCATACCTCCTTATCAGCAGTACAGCTGTCATTTTTCACATCTCGCCCAAAATGTGTTTCCGCCCATGTAGCACACATTGGTGCAGTCAGTGTGCGAAATCAATGTATGGGACACATTAAGAAAATCACAGTGACACTGTTCATGAGCAGAGATCTTAAAATGGCTATGTTGAAAATTTGGTGAAAAGATTCCTAAAAATTACTGTTTTACGAGAGTGCATTGCTCAGTTCCTACGCACGCTTGTAAGTTTGCACATTTTTAATATTTGCACTCCAGAATTTCAACATTGCCATTTTACCACACCTCCTTATGAGCAGTACAGCTGTCATTTTTCACGTCTCCCAAAGTGTGTTTCTGTGCTTGTAGCACACAATGGCGCAGTTAGTGTGTGCAATCAATGTTTGGGACAGATTGAGAAAATCACAGTGACACTGTTCATGAGCAGAGGTCTTAAAATAGCTATGTTGAAAATTTGGGTGAAAAAATTCCCTTCAGCCGTTCTGCAATGTTACTCATGAACACATTGAACAGGACTGGCTGCAGGACCGATCCCTGCAGCACCCCACTGGTCACCCCCTCTCCCTAGACTGCACCCCATTTACCACCACTCTCTGCCTCCTGTCTGTTAGCCAGTTTCTAACCCAGTTTACCACCCTTTCCCCCATGCCCAGTCTACCCAGCTACTTTATCAGCCTCCTATGTGGGATGGTGTCAAAGGCTTTGCTGAAATCAAGGTAAGCGTTGTCTACTGCCTGACCCTGATTCACTTCCTTTGTCACCCAGTCAAAGAAATCAACCAGATTTGTCTGACATGATGTCCCCACTGTGAATCCATGTTGTCTATGGTCCTGGGCTCCCGATGACTTCTACATGCCCCACTATCCTTTCTTTAAGCAATGTCTCCATGATCTTCCCCACTACTGAGGTGAGGCTGAATGGCCTATTGTTCCCCGCCTCCTCCCTGCTGCCAGACTTGTGTAGAGATACCACATGTGCCCTCCTCCACTTCACTCATGTTGAATGACTCCGTGAACATGGCTGCCAGAGGTACTGCTATCTCCCTTCGCAGTTCTCTTAATATCCTTGGGTGTATGCCATCTGGTTCCATTGCTTTGTCCACCTTCAGTTTAGTGAACTCCTGCAGGACTCTTTTGCCCTTGAATGGACTATTGTCCACCTCTTCATCTCCTTGGCAACTGCTGTACTGCTGTGGCCCTTGCCCCTCCCACTCTTCTGTGAATACTGAACGGAAAGACACAGTGGATGTCTTGGGAAGAAGGCATGGAACTGTCACTTCCAAATATCTAAACAGCACATACAAGCAAGCAACATTCGGCATTGACAAATGCTTGTTATATGTGGTGCATCAATAGCAAAGGAAATACTGATTAAGTTCGGTAACTTTTCAATACATTGGAGATTGTCAGACAGCAACAGCCAATGGAGTTTTAAAACCGCTTGCAGAGGAACAGATGATTAGATTATTGATATCTGTTCACAGCAGTCCAGACCCTTTTGGAATATCTTGTACTTTACACCCACTGTACATATCATGCATAGTAACGCAGATGTCTCACAGCACAACACCATTATATTTTTTCCTTGGAGTCAGGTGTGGGGGGATACCTATTGCTTTATCTTCCATGTAAGCCTTAAAATGCACCACTGAGCATCAACGGGCCTGCACAAACATAACACTGACACTGGGTGTGACCAACCCCCAGTGTCCCACCCGAAACTCCCTCGTAGTTTTTTTGTAATACACCCTCAGCAAAAGAGAAATCATTCATCAATGTCTGTCACAGCTGCCGCTGTAACTGCCAACCCCCCAAGCCCAACCCATGTTAACCCTTGCTGTGACATCATAACTGCCACCCCCGGCCCCACCTCCCCAATCCCAACCCATGCCTTGCTGTGCCATGGACAGATATATGTGTCCAAAATTCCTATATGTTCTTATTCTGTTGGCAGTCTAATTCTGGCTTGGGGGTGCTTAATTCCCCCATACCAGCTGCTATTCCCCACCCTGCCCGTTTTACTTATGTAGCACCAGGAAGCCCATCACTTGTGCTGTCAGTCATAACACTGGGGGTGCCCAATCCCCCAGTGCCTCCATGAGAAATAAAGAAAACCCCTGCTCGTATTTTTTTTTTAAACACACGGTGTAACAAAGAAAAACTTTCATGAATGTCTGTTGCTGCCCTGCCATAACTGTAACCCCCCTCCAGAAAAAAAGTTCAGCTCATATTAGTCTTCTGGCACAGGGATCTGCACCTAGACCTGGTTCAGCAGCAATACCAGCTGTGAACATCCAGAATTGACAAATGCTTATTTAAACCTAGCTTTGGAATTGAAAGTACTTCTTTCAGGCAGAGACTGTGTCAGAGGGACAGAGCAAAGAAAGCAGTGATTACAGGAATCAGACAGTTATATGAGAACTCCCTTGAGTTTAAAGGGTGCTGTGTTGCCTAGCACCATCAGTAGCTCCACCTATGGAGTGTCCTTCAGGGATTCTGAGTCAGTACTCACATCAAGATATTTGATACAATTCTACCTTGCGACACAGGAGTATAAAACTCTGCCTTGAGTAATAACTGCTGACATTTCTTGGAAAACAGTAAAGCAAAGAGAGACAGTGAAAAGAGGGGATGAATAAAGTATTGCTACACAAATAAATCCCTAAATGTACGAAAGGTAATTTTTATTCACATACTATTAAATCATGGTTACACATTAACATATAACTGGGTAGAACCAGGACTCACTACACATGCATCTCAGCTGGGCTGTACTGGGTAAATAAGTCATAAAAAATAACTGTAAAAAGAACTAGACACTTTCAAAAAGATCTGGACCACCAATAATGCACTTGCAATATAGCCATAAAGCTGTTCCAAAGTCCTGACAAAAACTTACAGCATTTATTATAAAAGGAGTAAAACATCTTCTGCAAAGGGCTACACTCCCCAGTCCATGAAGAGAGGGGAGGGCAGTTACCATGAAATAATATCACCCCTGAGCGCCACACTGTATAAGCTGTAGGCAAGTGCCATGAAGCATGAAAGATGGGAATTATAATCAGTAACCTACCCCTGGGGTGCTTCACTGTGCTTATAAAATGTGGTGAGATATTTCTGTTCTATTTTAACATCTAATTTTTCTTTTTCATCTAACTGTTTGGCCCTTCAAGCCTTCTCTCCCTCCTCACTATCAGACCCCTGTCAGCCCCAGCCCCGTCTTCAGCTCCCCCCACCATCAAACTGGTGAGGATCTGCATGGTGCGGAGCCCAGGGAACTGACAGATGGCTCGAAGTGCATACTTTTCCTGAATCTTTCACCCTTTCCTTTAGCCCTCTCACCTCCCCTGACATCAGGTGATACCTGTAGTGGGCTTGGCCATAGCAGCGCACATTGGGCTGACACCACCCCCATGAGGGAGCAAGCTCCCCAGCTCACGGGGGGGGGGCTACACCTATTCTGAAAGCCAGATGTCTCCCTCCACGGGTTGGTTCAGTCTCACCTTAGGGGCACTCAGCCTTGGCCACATTGATCCTAGATCCCCAGGCTCAATCCCGAACCCGAGCCACCAGCACAGAAGTGCTACACACTTCCGCTGAGCCATCGAGTGGCCCACATTTTAAAATTTTTAGTTTAACATCTTTATTCCAGCCACACAGACACTATCCACTAAAGACTTGGTGTAGGTGAAGGACTAAGGACCCCCCTAAACAAACAGCATAGCTACGCAGCTGTCCCACTGTACCATGGAGCAGCTAATTATTCCAATCCACATGTGCTATGGTAAGCTGTACTGTGATAGCAGTCACGGATCATATCACATAGAAATGTACACACTATCTCGGAGGCAATATAGCACAGTGGTTTAAGGCCCTGAGCTGCAAACCTGGAGACCGGAGTTAGAATCCCACAACCCCTACGAGCGTATTGTGTGACTCTGAGCAAGTCACTTAACTTCTTTGTGCTCCCAGATTGCACCTGTAAACAAGCTTCAGCTTAATGTGTCTCTCCTGGCTTAAAAAAGTTAAAAATGATCTTCTAAACAAAAAAAGGGGGGGGGGGCACAGCCATGCATGTAACAAAAAAAGCTTATATTTAGATTTTTTGTTATATTTGGGGGTTCTGACCCCACACCACCACTTTGTTCAGTTTTTAGATTGGTACCATAAAACAGTGCAGTAACTGTGTGTGATAAGACATTTAGTATGCTGAAAAAACTAGTGTTCAGAATTCACGCACATCTTACAGTGGGGTGCTTAGTCCTTCACTTACACCAAAGATGACTCCTGGCACTAAATCAAAACAAAGCTTGTATTCCCTCTCCCTGCACATTGCAAGATCATTGTGAAAATGATTCTCCTGGCATTTGCCTATGGGAATATAATTTATAAATTAGGCCCCAAAATCTACCCTTACCAAACCGCACCTCCTCTTCCAGTCTTTCTGCAAGTTCACTGTTTTTTTATGTATAGGTTTTTATTCCTCCTGGTCAGACGGGCGGCTTACATCAGCCCTGTCCCTGTCATCAGTAGCTGTCTCCAGCCAGCCCCAGCATCCAGAGCTGTATCTAACTAGGGTTGTCCCCCACAGCAGGGCTGGAGGAGGGCTGTTGTTCCCCCAATCAACATATCCAGATTGCCCTGAACCCTGAGCAGCGGAGCAGGCCACAGTGCATCAGACAAGGCTTCATGAAGCTCATCATTCACCTTTTCCCTCCATCTTCTCCCCTGCTCCATGAATGTGCTGTGAGCACCTTGTGCAAGCTCCGTCCCAATGGAGATGCCCCCGGCACTCTGAACGTGAAGCCTCCCACATGGCATGACTTGCTCGTGCCTCTAGCTGGTGGTCAAGCAGTAAGTCACAAACACCCCTCCTGAGGGAGGAGAGCTGTCCTTTGGATGCTCAAACCTCCCTCCTCGGCATACCCCCAGCAACCAATGTCCGTTCCCAAACACAGGTCACCAGCATGGCAGGAAGTAAGGAACTTGCAGTGCATCAGACCTCCATGCCGCCAGGCCAGACTACCAGTTCACTCTTGCCTGTGCTCCCCGTACCCTTCATTGCTCCTAATACTTAATTCTCTCTCTTCCTCACACTCTCTCTTTTTTTTTATATTTAGTATGTTTTTCTATTCCAGATGGCCACTGAAGACTCAGCCCCTACCCCTCCGGTCCCCCACCTCGCCCCTGGGACTTACCTCATCCCAACGATCCTTCTGTCTGTCTCTCTCACTCCCTCCCAGAGGGTCAGTGCCTCTCCCACTGTGCTTTTGGCCCCCTGTCTCCTTAACTCTCTTCCTACCTGCCTTCTCTTATTCTCCAACTCTCTTACAAATTCTGACTCACTCTCCTCCACCCTCCCTTCCCCATTTCTTATACTGATTTCCTTGTCTCTGACTAGCTTTTCTCTCTCTGCTCCTCCTCTTCCTCTTATGTCCTGAAACTTCTCATAACCACTTTGGGCATGTCTATTCTTCTGTCTTATTATTATGTCTTCCTTTCTACTGTCACCCTTCAGTTTTCCCATTTCTTTTGAATTCAAAGTTTATTGAAGTTTAAAATTTAACATATGCCTCTTTACAGAGGTACTTAACAGAATACATGTGTATATGATATAAACAAAACCGTGCATCCTGGCTGGGTGAGTTACCCATGGATTATAGACTGGGACAGGAACATGAACAAAGGCCTCATTCAGATTAACAAATGTCTCAGGATATTAAACAAGAAAACTACTGCCACAGTTTAATAAAACATTTAGGTAGCTAATGTAAACAGATGCGCGCTACACATTGTTGTAACATAATTATCGGTAGGTAGTGGTACCAGGTCAGCATAGCGCTGCAATAATAGCATAGTATAAATTGTGCTGTAAAGAGGTAGAAAACAATGGCAGCAACAGGAGTAGAATAGCGTGTGTAAATAACTGTTACCCCTGTTGCTGTCTGTGAAGAGGAGGAAAGGCTGAAGTAGCTTTAGGTGTGGTGCCAGGTCAAGCTGCTCCTGTGGTTGAGTGGCTAAGGCTCTAGCACCTGGAGAAGTGGAGACCTGGTGACCAGGGTTAGGTTCCCCATCTCCCGATACTGGACATGTATTTTTTTGGGGAGGGAAACAAATTTTCCCCCCTTCTGAGTTTCTCCCCATCTCCAAGGTCCACATCCCCTCGGAGTTGATTATATTAATTTTTGGGGGGTGGGGGGTGCTGCGGGTGGAATCCATGCAAAAAATAGAATCTCTAATATTGTGCTATGTGGCTGTATTGTTGCCATGGCATTTTGGTATCGGTTGGTGTTTTCACCGACCTTATATTTGTTTTTGGCGTTTTGCCTGCGGGATTGTTGACCGCACTATTTTTGTTTGCAAGGTATTGACCCTGTGCCTTATTGATCAGATCAGATCAGATTTTATTTATAAAAGGCACCTTTTCACTGACCAAGGTGCTTGCATATAATTAATCAGACATTAAAAATTTAAAACTAGTACATAAAAATGGCATCTGAAACACAATACAAATCACAGTCAGATAAATTAATAAAACTACAGTTGAGACGACATTAGCATTTGTCAGAAAATGTCAGGCCAAACACGTGGGTCTTTAATGCTGTTTTAAAGCTTTGTACGGTCAGGCAATCCTTTACTCAATGAGGCAGAGAATTCCACAGGGTAGGGGCCACAAAAGCAAATGTGTGAGCCCCAGATGTTTTCTAACGCACCCTGGGAATCTCTAGCAATCCCTCGTCGGTGGATCGTAGTGGCCGGGAAGGACGGTAGGGAGAGAGGAGATCTTGCAGGTAGTGAGGTCCCTGGTCATGTAGGGCTTTGTAGGTCAGCAAGCTGACCTTGAAGATGATGTGCCACTGCACAAGCAGCCAGTGAAGTCCATGGAGCACAGGAGTAATATGACTGGTCCTAAACGTATCAGTCAAAGGCCTGGCAGCTGCATTCTGCACTAGCTGAAGGTGGGAGATATCAATCCCCGGTAACCATAGGTAAAGGGCATTGCAGTAGTCAAGGCAAGTGGTAATGAAGACATGGATCAGTGTTGGAAGATCCTTAGGAGGGACCAGGTGCTTCACCTGGGCGATATTCCTCAGGTGGTAAAAAGAGGTCTTGACAATGGCTGACACCTGTGATTTAAGGGTCAAGCAGTCATCAAAAATAACACTCAGGTTATGCACCCGGTCTGAAATGGTAAGCTGGACACCCTCGAGCCAAAGACCAGAAGGTTGTCCAGACGACACACTCCCCCCCCCCGATGATCTGGGTCCACCACCAGCACCTCAGTCTTATCCAGCTTCAGCGTCAGCCAGCTAGCACTCATCCAGTCCTGGATCTCAGATCAGCAATTGTTAAACACAGAGAGAATATCTCCCTTTTCAGGTACAAAGGAAAAGTACAGTTGAGTATCATCTGCATAGCAGTGAAAACTCAAACTGTACTGCCTAATAATGTGCCCTAATGGCAGCGTATAGACAGTGAACAACATGGGTGCCGGGATAGAGCCCTGCGGTACCCCACAGGATAGGGGAAGAGGGTCAGAGGAATACATTCCTGAGACCACTCTCTGCATCTTACCCTCAAGAAATGTTCAAAACCATCTGAGGACAGTACTCGATAATCCACAGATGAACTGCAAGTGCTCCAATAGCAAACCATGGTCGACCACGTCAAATGCAGCTGAGAGATCAAGGAGGACCAAGATGGAACAGGACCTCCAATCTCTTGCTATTAGCAGGTCATTTAGCACCCGAACAAGGGCCGTCTTGGGGTATCCCGTGAGAAGGGCGACCATTACTGAGCAGTTACAAAAAGGGTGACTCAATAGCGGCGCCTGTTCTCAGGGCTAGTGGACAGGGGGGGCGAATGTGGGTATAGCGACATCCTGTCGCTATATGTATATGTGCACTCGGGGGGTGGAGTGAGCACACTGTGCAACAGGTGGAAGGGTTTGTGAGATGTAGCGCGATGGTGGGTTGCCGAGCTGGCCATGTGGCGTGGTAAGTTTGTCGCAGGCTATGGTTGGGAGGGTGCCGGGTTCAGTGCTGGGCACGTTGGGATTTTTGCACCGGTCCAAGGATTTTGATTTTTGTTATTTTTCAGCCCCCCAACATGCACCCCCTGGAGTTGAGAATCTTTAGTAGGGGGTGCAGGGCTGTGTGAGGCACAGCCCCACAATCAAAAATTCAAGTTCCCTGCACCCTTTTGCTGTGCACCGGGTGTGTACGTTGGCAAAATGGATTTTTGCCGATGTACATTTGGACGAACGGCGATCGCCTTTCCACGATCACTGTTATCACATAGACCCCTGTCTCGGTGCTGTGCTTCTTCCTAAATCTAAACTGGAGAGAGTCATAGACATTATGGGTGGATAAATGAGCATCCATCTGCAGCGCAACCAACTTCTCAATAATCTTGCCTACAAAGAGCAAGTTAGAGACAGGTCTGTAGTTGGCAAGACAGTCTGGGTCAAGGGAGGTTTTTTTCAGGTGCGGTCATATGACCGCCTCCTTCAGGGTATCTGGAAAGACGCCCTCTCTAACGACTTCCAGGCTATCTTAGCCAGGACCAGACCAATCTCATCAACACACCCCATTAGGAGATGTGTTGGGCCCGGGTCCAAACTACAGCTGGTAGGCAGCAAGGTCTGAATAATCCTTATTATGATCATGATGTCCATCCAGCTGAAGTCGGACCAGACAGACCACGGGTTCACAGCCTCCCGCTGACCTCCACAATGTCCCATAGAGGGGGCTGGATGGAATCCAGACCTGATGGTGGCAACCTTATCCATGAAGAATCGAGCAAACTCATCACATCTTTCTTGTGACAATGCTCCACCAGACTGTAGACAGATTGGATTGTACAATCTGTCAACAGTCTGGAAGAGCTAAGCCAGTCAATTCTGTGTAATTGCAACCTCCCTGGACAGGAATTCTGCCTTCTTATGGATGATTGTTGATTGATAGACAGTATAATGGTCCATCAATCTAAGCCTGTCAGCCTCCAGGCCGGACTTCCGCCAAGCCCTCTCTAACCTATGCCCTACTCTTCTCAACTTCTTCAAGGTCCCATCAAACCATGGGGACCTTGGGTGAAGAGTGAGTGGTCAAACATGAATGGGAGCAATGGAATCCAGGGCATCCTTATTATAGGCAAGTATTAGATCCCTGGATCCATGCATTCACTCGACAAGCCCGATAGGTCTAGCACCTCCATCAAGCCTTCTGGGGTCACACCCCTCAAAGGGCAGTACCGAACCATCTCTGTAGGGGCAGACCCATTGGGGGAGCCGTGAAACTGAACCCTATGGTGTAATGGTCAGACCAACCAAATGGTTCCATCACCAAGTCAGAGACCTCCATTCCCAGGAAGAACACCAGATCTTATAAATGACCACCAATGTGAGTAGCAGAGGTAATAACCTGTGTAAAGCCCATTGAAGTCAGAAGCTGGAGAAGATCTCGATCAAACTGTGAGAGTTCATTGTCAACCCAGGCATTGAAATCCCCCAGAATCAACCATCTGGGGGATCCCAATACCACATCGACAATGAAGTCCACGACCTCCTGCAGGAAAACGTTCCCATCCCCGGGTGGACGGTAGATGAGCATCATCCTGCAACCCACACCCACACCCATGATACATTCAAAGGATCTGGTGGGCCCCACTGGTACATCCACAAGGTCCAGTTCCACTTTAAAACAAATGGCTACATCACTGCCCCTATCTGTCCTCGGGCAGTGTATCATTGAGTACCCAGCAGGACAGATAGGGGCAGTGATGTAGCCAGGAACAGGAACTGCTGAGGCCAATACTGGGCTGGCATTTTCATCCAGCCACGTCTCAGTGATGCACACCAGGACAGATGTACCAACAAGATCTGTGATTATAGCAGTCTTGTTAATAGACCTGGCGTTACATAACACCGCCCAAGTTGGATGAGCCATTGAGGAAGACTGCACCACCTACCTGCATGCAGCAGAGCCCTTGGATATGGGAATCAGACAGAGAGGACGCCTGTCTCAATCCCATTTCACCCCAGGGCGCCTCCTTCTTCCCACCACCCCAATCCGGCCACCCCTTTCCAATCCCCTGCCAGCTCTAGGGGCTTCCCCCTTCTTCTTGGTACAAAGGTAAGTAAGAGATACCCAAGCTTTCTAGGTTCCACATATGGTGATTGGAAATTTGACAGTCCTATCAGTTGTATCAGTGATCCATCCCTAAGGAAGGCCCACTGAAAGGTTGAAGCGCTTGGCTAAGGTTCTCACTTGGCACCCTGCCAGAATAAATACACTGCACTTGTGCATTTTTGAAATACAGAATTTGGGTGCTGAGGCTTTTTGTTCTTTTGTATTAGTACATACTGTGTTGTAAGTTCTGAGGGGTTCGCCCATTTGGATTGGACTCATCCTATTCCCATAGGTGGGGGTTCAGTCAATAGAAAATGCCCTGGAAGGATTCTGCAATATTTTGACTGCAAGAAAGTACCCCATATGTCATCAGATATCCCTAATTTGTCTTGGGAAATGTAGAAGACTCGTTCGTAGCTGGCTGCTCTACCCAGTTCCACCAGCCATTCCTGTATGGAGGGAGGGGTTGGGTTTCCTCCAATATCTCAAGAGGACTCTCTTGGCATCAATCAAAGCTTCCTGCAGCCAGGAACACCTATTGTGGTCAGGTGGTGGTCCTGTTTTTGGGGTAGTGTGGAGCCCAAGCATCACGATGGGTCCTGGAAGAGGAATATTCTGTAATAGGATAGTGTTGCATGCCTCTTGTACTGCGCCCCAATAGTTCTTTAAAGATTGACAGGTCCAAATGATTCACTTCAATGAAATTTTATTTATATGGTGCCTTTCAAATGCCAAGGTGCCTCACAAACAATAAAACAGCTACAGCCTAAAATTACATATGTTATCAATAGTATAAAATAGCAGTAGACAGTCAGGAATATATAGATTATTCCCCAAAAGCTCGGATCCATTAAGCAGTTTTAAGGGCCTGTTTAAATCCCTTCACGATCGGGCACTCACGTAGCTGAAGGGGTAGAGAATTCCAAAGGGCGGGGACTGCGAGCATGAATGCCTGGGCCCCAGAAGATTTTAAACAAACCCTTGTAATCTCTAGCAACCCCTCATCAGTTGAGCAGAATGATCGCCCAGGGCAGTAAGGGGCCAGAAACTCTTTCAGGTAGTCCGGGCCCTGTCCGCTTAGGGCTTTGTAAGTCAGAAGTCCGACTTTGAAAATGAGTCACCACTGTACCAGCAGCCAGTGCAGTTCATGCAGCACCGGAGAAATATGACAGGACTGGGGGGTTCCTGTCAATAACCGGGCCGCTGCATTCTGCACTATCTGCAAGCAGCGAATATCCACTCCCAGAAGCCCTAGGTAAAGGGCATTGCAATAATCCAGGTGAGAGGACACAAAGGCATGGACCATCATAGGAAGGTCACCGGACAGAACAAGATGCTTAACTCTGCAGATATTCCTCAGATGATAAAAAGAGGATTTGATGATGGCCGATACCTGCGAACGCAGTGTCAGACCCTCATCGAAGATTACCCCCAGGTTTCGCACATGTTCGGAGGTTGGGAGTGGGAGACCCCCGAGAAAAAGTCCTGAGGGTGACACCGCCCCCAACCCCTCTATCCGGCGACCTGGGGCAACCACCAACATCTCAGTCTTTTCTGAGTTCAACCTCAACCAGCTCAAATTCATCCATTCCTGGATTTCTGTGAGGCAGTTATTAAATGCTGAGAGAGCTCTATCCTGGTCAGGCGCAAAAGAATGGTAGAGCTGGGTATCATCGGTACAGCAATGAAACCTCAGCCCATACCTTCTTACAATGTCTCCGAGGGGTAGCATGTACACAGTGAATAACATGAGGGATAACACCGATCCTTAAGGAATCCCACGTGATAACAGAACTGGGTCAGAGGAATAAATCCCTGACACCGTCCTTTGAGTTCTTCCGGTGTGGAAAGATGAAAACCACTCGAGGACTGCACCTGACAGGCCACAGATGAACTTCAAGCAATTGAGCAGAACCCCATGGTCCACAGTGTCAAACGTTGAAGATAGATCAAGAAGAACCAAGATAGAAAGGTTCTTCCAATCTCTAGCCATCAGGAGATCATTGAGCACCTTAGCCAGCACTGTCTCAGTACTATGCCTCTTTTGAAAACCGGACTGGAGAGGCTCATAGACATCATGAATGGTCAAATGGTTCTCCAGTTGTATGGCAACTACTTTCTCGATCAACTTCCCCATAAAGGGGAGGTTTGAGATTGGTCTGTAGTTTGCATGGCAGTCTGGGTCCAAAGAAGCTTTCTTCAAGAGGGGTGTCACCACCGCCTCCTTCAGAGAGCTAGGAAACTCACCTGTTTCCAAGGAGCACCAGATTATCTGTGCTAGGACCTGGCCAAGGATGTCACTACAGCCCAAAATCAGGGTAGTTGGTCCTGGATCCAAACTACAGCATGTAGGGCGAATACCTTGCAAAATTTGCATAATATCTACAAGCTCCGGCCGGTTAAAGGTACTCCAGGAAAACCGAGGGGCAGTGACCAAACGCCAGTTCAGAGCAACGCCCATAGAGTGTGCCAGCTGGAGTTCTGCCCTGATGTCACCCACCTTAGCCACAAAGAAATGAGCATTGTCCTTGCACTTAAATTGGGAAAACGCTCTTTGAACCTGTAGACAGGCTGGGTTGTACAGTCTGTCCACAGTTCGAAAAAGCTGGGCTGGTTGGTTCTGAGTGGTCTCAATCTCCCGGACAGAAATTCTGCCTTCTTACAGGTGATTGCAGATTGATAGGCTTGATACTGGTCCATCAAACTAAGGTGATCAGTATCAAGGGGGGATCTCTGCCAGCAATGCTCTAACCTTCATCCTAGTCACCACATCTCCCTCAAAGACCCATCAAACCAAGAGGGTGGAAGCTGCAGGACTATTACATCTCTAGCAATTCCCATTAGGGAGTAAACTCCATTCGTGTCATTTTTGGGGGGGTTCTATGCCACCTTTGTAGTATCTTCAACTGCATTAACCTGTGTTTCATGTCTTTGGAAGCACTTTGAGTCTCTGACCAGCACCCCTCCCAAGGTTCTGTACTGAACTCATGTCCCAGCTCTGCAGACCATTGGTGTCTGGCCTTGATGGAGGGGTCAAGTTGCAGGTCTAGTAGGTGCTGGCATATGTCTCTGCTGCAGGGTGTTTTCCTGGACTCGGGCCACAGAAGTTTGTTTACAGGATTATACTTGGGTGCAGCCAACTCTGGACCCAGAATCAACCCCAAGGCATGCCTCAGTTGGAGGTATTGCCAGTGATTTTGTTGTGAGTAGGTCACAAGGGTGCTGGACGAGGGCCATGCAGTAGATGTAGTCTAACTGCATTTCAGCAAGGCCTTCGATTCAGTGCCACATGGAAGGTTGTCCTGCAAGTTGAGGAGTCTTGGAATAGGGTGGAAGCTAGCCCATGGGTAGAAAGCTGGCTGAGGGACAGGCAACAGAGGGTAGTTGTGGGGAGAGAAGCATCGGAGCCCAGGGCAGTGACAAGTGGTGTCCCACAGGGATCAGTATTGGGACTAGTCCTGTTTAACATTTTCATCGCAGACATAGCGGCTGGGATCAAGAATAAGATCAGCCTCTTTGCCGATGACACCAAGATCTGTGCTGAGGTGGATGAGGAGGAGGATGGCAGATTACTGCAGAAGGACTTGGCAAGACTCGAGGAGTGGTCACAGATCTGGCAGCTTGGGTTCAGTGCCAAACAGTGCAAGGTGATGCATTTCTGAGCCAAAAACCCAGGATGCAGCTCCTGGATGGATGGTATCAAACTGTCCACATCCAATGAGAAGAAGGATCTGGGGGTGCTGGTGACCGGGGAATTAAACCATTCGGCCCAGTGTAGGAAGGCAGCAGCTAAGGCTAACAGGATGCTAGGGTGCATAGCAAAGGGGATTACATCCAGATGTAGCGAAGTCATATTGCCCCTGTACAGGTTCCTGGTGAGGCCGCACTTGGAATACTGTGTGCAGTTCTGGCACCCATACTTGAAAAGGGATATCAAACTACTGGAGGCAGTGCAGCGAAGAGCAACAAAGATGATCCAGGGGTTGGGGGATAGAAATTATGAGGAAAGACTAAAACAGCTCAACATGTATACCCTGGAGGATAGATGAGAGAGAGAGGACATGATCGAGATCTTCAAGTACCTGAAGAGGATGAACAAAGTAGGCTTCTAGGATGGGTTCACTCTCCAGAATGCAAGAGATACCAGAGGGTACTCCCTGAAGTTAAAGGGGGGCAGATTCAGGAGGGAAAGGAGGAGGCACTACTTCATTGAAAGAGTGGTAACAGGGTGGAATACACTGCCTGAGCAACTCATATCGGTGCAGACTGTGGGGTGCTTCAAGAGGGAGTGGTACAAGTTCAAGGGGAAAGTATATACTGGAGGGGCAGTTGGGGGAGGGAAGAGTTAATGGGAGGGGGGCAGCTGCTGTCTAATGGGCTGAAGTGCTGCACACTCAAGCAGACTAGATAGACCATATGGCCTATATCTGTTGGCAATTTCATATGTTCGTATGTGAGATGCCATATTTTTGCCTGATTTGTGCAAATGTCATGAGGGTGTGTAGGGTGGGATGCATAATGATTTCAAGGGCTATGATCCCAGCCTCCTCCCACTCCTTAAACTTCACTGGGTGTCCCCCTATTTGTAGGGATTGATTGGCCCATAGAGGAAGGAGTCTGGATCTAGTGGGCATCCAGCCACTTAGCCTGCAGTACTTCGACCATAGTGTCTTAGAGCAGCAGCTCTTCATTTCCTGCCACAGACACCCTCCCTTGCTCTCCATCTAGCCCCACTCCTCCACAGCTCCTCCTCACTCATGATCTCTGCAATAAACTTTCAAACCAACTATAGTGTCTGCAGTCTTGGCTGCTGCCGGGCAACCCAACCACCCCCTAATGATGCCCAGTGGGGTGGGCTCCCTCTGCTCCGGGGGTATCAGCCTGCATGCTTCATCATGCACATCAATACCAGCACCTAATGTGCTGGGAAGGAGGGGCACCAAATCACCAGCTCCACTTACCTGCTCGGCTGCTCCCTCCGGCTTTCTCACTGTGTGTCCTATAACTGCAGATGCTGATCAGGGCGAGACAGTCCAGTTACAAACTGTTGTTGTCCTGGTTGTGATTTGTAGTATATCTCTCATGCACTTTCACTTTTTTCACTCAGCAGTGCCAGGAAAGAGCCAGCTTATCGCAATTGCCATGAGTATATCAGATCCAGAATGTTCCCTCCCGCTGCAACTAGCTATGTGTCACATGGTCAAACTTGACTCTTCAGTAAATAATAACTACAATCTGATCCTGCCAGGCAGTTCAAATAACCACAACTCCAATATAATGTGCCTCGACTGAAACACGTACCAAACATCTCACTAATCACACTGGCTAAAATCAGAAAAAGAGTAAAAGGCAACAACATGAAGACTGAAAGTGACACGAAGGGGAGATGGTGGAGAAGCAGTGTCATGAATAACAAGCATTTGTCAATGCCGAATGTTTGCTTGCTGGCATTGTCATTGGTAGTGCAGAAGTTACAGAGCTGCACAATAGGAATGGCAATGAAGTATTAAACTGAAGCCAACCCCACCACCACCCTGCAGAGAGTGACAGGCATTGGGGTGTGCCTTTGGGCAGTCAGGCATAACGGCCACGCCATTTCACCACACCCTACCCTGCAGACAGTGACAAGTGTCACGGTGTGCCTTGGGGTCTTTGGCCCTTATGCGCACCCCATTCCATCAGGAAATATGTTGAGATGGGTGCTGTATAGGAGAATGGGGTGAACTTTGGGTCCAAGGCATACCTCGATGCCTCTCACTGGCTGCAGGGTGTGGAATGGTATGAGCATTACAGGCAAGAATCCCAAGTCACACCCCTGATGCCTGTCATTCTCTACAGGGTGGGGCGTTATGGTTGGAAACCCTAACAGCTCAGGCATTCATTGGTATTTTCACTCCAAATTTTCAACATGTTTTTTTTGAGACCCCCACCTCATGAACAGTGGCAATATCAGTTTGTTAGCTGAAAGCTGCTTATGCACAGCGACTACAGCATTTAGCACCACAGGTGCAAAAACACATTCCGAACAGGATGTGAAAAATGACAGCTGTACTGTTCGTGGGGAGGTGGAAAAAATGGCAATGTTGCAAATCTGCAATAAAAATATTAAAAAAACTGGTGAAGTCACGAGCGTGCATAGAAACTGTGCAATGCACACCTGTAATGTAATTAGTGTGGGGAATTTTTACAGCAGATTGTCAACTCAGGCATTTTGGGACCTCCAATCATGAACAGTGTCACTGTGATTTTCTTTATCTGTCCCGAACAATGATTTCTCACAGCAACCCGCATCTCTGCTAGAAAGTGTGAAACACATTTCGCCATGTTGTGAAAAATGACAGCTGTACTGTTCATAAGGAAGTGTGGAAAAATGCCACTGGTGAAAATCTGGACTGAAAATATTACAAAGTCATGAACTTACGAGGGTGCGTGGAAACTGCGCAATGCTGACTCGTAACACAGTCATTTTATGGACTTTTGTCACCAAATTTTCAACATAGCCATTTTAAGACCTCTGCTCATGAACAGTGTCACTGTGATTTTCTTAATGTGTCCCATACATTGCTTTCGCACACCGACTGCGCCATTGTACGCTTCATGGGCGGAAACACATTTTGGGCAAGATGTGAAAAATGACAGCTGTACTGCTCATAAGGAAGTGTAATAAAATGGCAATGTTAAAATCTGGGTAAAAATGAAAATTCGCAAAACTTACGGTGCGTAGGAACTACCATAGCGCCTAAAAAAACAGTCATTTTAGGAATTTTTTCACCAAATTTTCAATATAGCCATTTTAAGACCTCTGCTCATTAAAAGCATCACTGTGATTTTCTTAATGTGTCCCATACATTGATTTCGCTCACCGACTGCGCCATTGTGCACTACATGGGCAGAAACACGTTTGGGCAAGATGTGAAAATGACAGCTGTACTGCTCATAAGGAGGTGTGAAAAATGGCAATATTTGAAAATCTGGGTGAAAATATTGAAAATTCGCGAACTTACAGCGTGCGTGAACTGCATAGCATGCGCTTCGTAAAACAGTCATTTTAGAATTTTCCACAAAATTTAAACATAGGCTTTTTGAGAGCCCACCTTATGAACAGTGGCAGTGTCGTTTCATTACTCAGTCAAAGGTGATTTCGTGCAGTGACTGTGAAATCACCCTTTGGGCCCGAATAACACCATGACAGTGCAATAATTCATGAGGAGGGGTCCCAAAAACCCCATGTTGAAAATTTGGGCCCAAAATTCCCAAAAATGCCTGAGATATGCAAAAAAGTTGAAAAAACCCTATCTATCCCATTATACAGCTTACCGGCGTTTCCTCAGTTCGCAGTTGGCTTTGAAGAGTGCAGACGTGTTCCCGGTCCACCGAAGATCGTCGCGCCGGAGTCTGGAGGTAAGTATGGGGTGAGGGGAGGAGGGGCACAGTAGGTGGGCGTGGGTGGGGGCAGACACAGCAAGGGACCATTTTTGATTTTCATTTTTTTTTTTTTTTTAATGAGATGACCGGGGCGTTTGCCATGCTGGGGTGGGCTCCCAGCATGGCAGAAGGACGGCTGGTTGGGGGCGTGGAGCCGATTTACGATTGGGCACCGTCGGCTATAATGTAGTGTAGCCATGCTGGGAGTGAGCACCCAGTGTAGCACATGGAACTATGTTTCAGGGCGCAGCACAACCGGCGGGGGATTGGACACCCCGTCGGCTATATACAGTGTCTGTGCGTGGGGGGCAGCAGCACGCAGCATGTGTGTGTGTGTGTGTGTAGGGGGAGCGCGCATGAGCAGGCGATATCTTATCACTGCTCACTGAAGCGTAGCTCCCCCTTTCAACTGTACTCCACTGCATTTTGGAGTTGTCAGACAGCTCCAGCAGGCATTGGAGAACTGCAGCCGCACCTGCAAACACACTGACTGAATTGGAAGAGGGCTGACACACCTCTGAAAACTCGGATGATGGCACTATCTTTCTTGCACATGCATGCAAGCAAACATAAAACCTACTTACCACATACCCAACTTTCTTCTTGCTAGGGGTGTACAAGTAAAGAATATTAAATTCTGAACACCATGAATAATACGCTATTCGGATACCAAATAGTGGCACTATTTGACCGTTATTCGGGTTGGCTTTCCCGCAGGATTTAAAGATCTCATAGGTCTTGTTGGCCAAATGCTGAGCACTTGCAAAGCCAAATCACGTGACTGCCACATTGCAGCAGAGAAAGACATGGTGGAGAGAGCTCTGAGATTGAGAGGGATTAAGCACTAGAAAATTATATTTTTACATCACAAAACCTTTGCTTTTTTGTTTTGTACTGTGTTTCTTAGTGCCTGATACTAGTGGGAGTTTTTTTTCCCCCCAGGGAAATTGTCTGATCTAGTGATTTATTTGCCGGGAGCTGTGCAGAGAGACTTGCAGTTTCATTACCTTTATGTCAGCCTCCTCTGTGCTGTACTCTGTAGAGGTGAAGGAGTGCGTACTGTGTTTCATAGTGCTTTGTAGTAGTGGCAGGCATCTTTTTCCCCCCAAAGAAATTGTCTGATCTAGTGATTTATTTGCCAGGAGCTGCAGAGAGAGACTTGCAGTTTTTTGTTTCTATTTTGCCTCCTTCGTCCCCCAGTCACTGACTCATCAGAGGCACCTGGGAGTCATCCCTCTGCCAATCACCCTTCCCACAAGCCACCCTGCACCCAACACAGCCGTGGCTATTTCCCCCGGGTGGGTAACGAGGTGGGGCCCGTACACCACGTATGCTTACTGTATCTTGTCGGGCAAGGTGGTCGGGGCAGGTGAAGGCATGTCGTGGGCACGCTCCTGGCACCCCGTCTTCCCGGAGATGGAGGGTTGTTATCCTCCTGGTTTTCTCCCCATGTGTGGTGTGCACCCTGACATCTGGGTGCAACATGTCGACATCCACCACACGCCCTGGCCAACCTTCCCTGCAATCAGGGCTTGCCATTCCTAAAGTCTCCACTCGGGGTCACACAAGTTGCGGGCTATGGCCCCCCCTCCCCCCGGAGAAGACGAGCTGTCATGGGATGCTCGAGTCTTCTCCCCCGGCCAGCCCTCCAGTGACCCGAGTCCACTCCCGAACCCGGTTGCTGGCGTCACAAGCGGAAATCCAACCGCTGTGCCGATGGGCTGGCTAGACTTGCAGTTTTACTACCTCCTTGATTTCACAGGCCTCTGTGCTCAGAGGTGAAGGAGAAGATACTGTTACTGAAACTATTTTATATCAATTAATTACAGAGGTTTTAATTTCTAGCTTGACTGCTGTACTTATTTTTTAAAAATCCATCTTTTATTTGGTAGTGTAAATAATAAGTATTCTTGGGGGGGGCTCAGGTTTCACAAAAGCCAGTAGCAGCCAGAAATCTCAGAGACGGTCATTGACTGCACTCCCTCACCAAACTTACAGCCAGGTAGAGACGCCGCACAGTTGCACTGCACGCACACCTTTGCCTGCCTTGCATACTGCTTGTAAGAATTTTTTTGTGCTAAAATAAATCAGTACTTATGTACATTTACAAATAAAAAGTATTAATTACAGTAGTTCTGCTGTAGAAATCTTGTCTTTAAAAACATTAGGTGGTATAATCAGAGATTGGGCTCAGGTTTCATGAAAATCAGTAGCAGCCAGCAGTATCAGAGGGCAGTTGGCTGATTGCACTCCTACCGCCCACGGTTTAGGGCCAGGTAGTGACGACACACAATTGCACTGTGCACACACCCTTGCCTGCCCTGCTTGCTGCATACAAGAATTTTGTTTGTGCTAAAATAAATCAGTACTTCTGTACATTTTCAAAATATTACAGTACCTGAAAGTGTTTAGAAATTGTTGGCATAGACAATGGCAGGTAGAGGTGGTAAAAAGGTACTTGGTCAGCCCATGCAAATCTACAATGGAGGAACAGGTTGGTGATGCTGAACCTGAATGTGAGCGATGGTCAGGCCATATTCAACACCTAAAATTATTCTTTATTCCTTCAAAGCCTATTTCTTCCAGCAACAGTAGTACTATGGCTGGCACAAGAAAGTGATACAAGAAGCACAAGCAGAAGGACACTGTTCTCGACTCCCACAACCACCAATGTGTCCCCATCTCTCACCAGTACCATCACATCTGTCATCCCCACCACCAGCACTGTAGAGACCCTGTCTTCCACAGCAACTGGCAGCATGACTACTACAGCCAGTCCTGCAATTGTGACTGTCACTCCAGCCACTACTGACACTATGAACCCAGCCACTACTGACACTATGAACCATGCCACTACTGCCACTACTGTAACACTATCACCACAGTCTGGTATCCCTGCCACGGTGACTATTACAAGTATAACCACTACAGTTGATTCAGTTATGCATCCTGCTTCTCAGCTTCTCAGTACTCCTGAAAAAGTTGTAGAGGGGAACCAGTCATCTGACTCTGAGAGTAATCCCTCTAAAAATTGGGGTTCCCAAAAAGTCTTCCTTGAGCTTGCCTAAATGCTCACTGCCAGGTTGGTGTCCTGCGTTTTAGCAGTTTAAATGTGATTGCCAGAGCCTGTGTGGCCTCTGTGTGCTGTCTCTTTAAGAGCTGCATGATTGCAGCATAAGTAATCTGAGATGGAGCTCTGTTGAAAGATGTAACTATTTGCTGAAAATCATTTAAAGTGATAATGATAATGTAGTTTGTCCAACCTGCTTTCTTTGTAGCAAGGACTGTTTTGTTTGTCTCCACTATCTTGGTCCTGGATTGCAAATTGGACCAATCAGTTCTGAGTGGGATCTAAAATGTAGCCGGACTACAGGAGTTGTCTGAATTCAAAATCTGTAGGAACTGTAGTTTGGGGGGTTGCGCCTTTTTTGCAACTGAAGGGGGAACTCTTGCTTTGTCTGACAGCCAAATCAGTCAACCAAACCTTTTGAATCTTGGTGAAATCCACACTGCTTGCAGTTTTCAGTTAGTTCTGAGCAGGGAAGTGAAATGAGAGGAGCTGAAGTGATTCTGAGCAGCAATCCTGAGTGGATTCACATGGAAGAACTGTGAAAAGGCTGTTTTTGGCTTACGTGTCTGCCTGCTGCTCCTGAGAGGGAGAGAAGATAATTATTTTGGACTAAATCCAAGTTTGTGTGACTAAAGTAAGCTACTGAACTGGGCCAGGCTCAACCTGAAGAAGACCGAAGATTTTGCTGAATGCGATCGGCCTGTCAGGAGTTACAGCTACCCCTAAGCTACCAGTGTGTGCAGAGAATTTGCGAGTGTGACCTGGGAGCGCCTTGCCTGGTACAGTAGAATTCCCCTACATGTAAATGTGGTATTTGCTGCTAGTGGGTCGTAAGTTAGTTCCCCACTGTGTGAACTGTGTTCTGCTTGCTGGAAGCTGTATCCAGCCCAAAAGGACTGCATCCAAATTTGTCTCCATGCGGTCTGGGTCTTGCCAGACTGACCCAGCCAGACAACCCACTGCACAGAGAAGCTATTGATGAAAAACCTGCCTGGGGATCAGCCGCTTGCTCCACGCTTGAAGAGGAACGATGCCTCTGTGACTCGTGTGGGCCCTCTTCTCCTGGCATTCCAGATCAACCACCTGCAGTCTCAATTTTCATCCAGCCTGTGTCCATAGAAACATAGAAACATAGACTTTGACGGCAGATAAGGACCACTTGGCCCACCTAGTCTGCCCATTTCCCTACCTACAGGATAAGCCGCAGATCCTAGTTAACCAACAGCTTACTTCTTCCTACCCCCCACAAGAATTGCCTTATGTCTGTCCCATGCATTCTTGAATTCCCCCACTGTTTTAGACCCCACAACCTCCTCAGGAAGGCTGTTCCATGCATCTACCACCCTCTCTGTGAAAAAATACTTCCTCACATTGCCGCTGAACCGCCCCCCCCATCTTTAAATTGTGTCCCCTTGTTCTTGCGTGTCTCTTTTTCTGAAAGATGCTACCCTCTTGGACTTTGTTGATTCCACTGAGGTACTTAAATGTTTCTATCATGTCCCCCCTCTCCCTCTTTTCCTCAAAGTTATACATATTAAGCTCTTTTAGTGTCTCCTCGTATGGCTTCTCTTGCAGACCCTGCACCATTCTAGTTGCCCTCCTCTGGACTGCCTCCATTCTGTCTATGTCCTTGCGGAGATGGGGTCTCCAGAACTGGACACAGTACTCCAGATGGGGTCTCACCAACTCTCTGTACAGAGGGATAACAACTTCCTGTTTTCTGCTGGTGATGCCTGTCCCTATGAATCCCAGTATACCCCCAGCTCTCCCTACTGCCTTCTCACATTGCTTGCTAACCTTAAGGTCATCTGATATGATTATCCCCAGGTCCCTTTCCTTTTTTTTTGTTACTACCTCCCCTCACCCATTGTGTAATCTTCCCCTGGGTTTTTGTTTCCCAGGTGCATTATTTGCACTTCTTTGCTTCGAATCCTAGCTGCCATACTTCTGACCATTCCTCCAACCTTGCCAAGTCCCTTCTCATCTTTCCACCCTCCTTGTGTATCAGCCTCTTGTTGCAGATCTTTGTGTCATCTGCAAAGGCATACTTTCCTTCCAGTCCCTCTGCAGTGTCACTGATAAAGACATTAAAAAGGACTGGACCCAGTACTGAACCCTGTGGTACCCCACTAGTAACCCCTCTTTCTTCAGAGTGGACTCCATTTACAATTACCTTCTGTGTCCTGTTGTCCAGCCAATGTTTTACCCAGGCTACCACCCTGGGACCCACTCCCAGGCTGATTAATCTGACTATTAATTTTTTGTGTGGGACTGTGTCAAATGCCTTGCTAAAGTCTAGGTAGGCCATGTCCACATCCCCTCCCTGGTCTACTACTTTGGTCACCCAGTCAAAGAAATCAATTAGATTTGTCTGACATGTCCTTCCACTGTAAACCCATGCTGCCTTGGGTCCTGTGCCCCACTGGCCTCTAGGTACTCAACAATTCTTTACTTCAGAAGTGATTCCATCACTTTCCCTACCACAGAGGTCAAACTGACAGGTCTGTAGTTTCCTGCCTCTGTCTTGGTCCCACTTTTGTGAAGGGGAATCACATCCGCCTTCCTCCAGTCCTCGGGTACCACACCATCCTCCCATGATTTATTAAAAAGAGTAGCCAGTGGTTTCACTAGTTCCTCCCTTAATTCTTTTAGAATTCTGGGGTGAATTCCATCAGGCCCCATTGCTTTGTCCACCTTCAGTTTTAGGAGTTCTTTCAGAACCCTTTCTTCTGTGAAAGGACTGGGATCGACCCCCTATCCAGAGTGCTTCTATTAATTGGATTAGGCACCTCCCCTCCTCTTTTGTGAATACTGAGCAGAAATATTCGTTCAGTATCCCTGCTTTCACTGTCCCCTCTACCCACCCACCGTTCATTCTATTCAGCCTCACTATCCCTCCTTTGTCTTTCTATGCTCCTGATGTACCTCTAAAGGTTTTATTCCCCTTCTTAACCGAGTTGGCTATCTTTTCCTCAGTTTGGGCCTTTGCTATTCTGACTTCCCTTCCTGCTTCCTTCTGCCTTAACTGGTACAGCGCTCTGTCCTGCTCCTTCTGTGTTTCCTTATACTTCCTGAATGCTATCTTTTTCTCCCAGACTTTCCCCGCCACCTCTTTTGAGAACCATAGTGGCTTTTTCTTTCATTTTGATTTGTTTATTTGCTTCACACAAAGGCTTGTTGCCTCTGTGATGGCAGTTTGATGATTCCCATTGTTGCTCCACCCTCCTTCTAGCCTGTTTGCTAGTGCTTTTCTGAATCACTCTCCCATCTTGCCAAAGTCAGCCCTCCTGAAGTCCAGTACCCTCACTTTTGTATGGCTTGACTCTGTAGCTGAGTTTAATGTGAACCACACTGTTTGATGGTCACTTGTTCCCAGATGGCAACCCACTTCTAGATCCAAGATCCTCTCATTGTCCCCATTTGAGAGTACCAGGTCTAAGATTGCTTCCTCACAAGTGGGTTCTGAAACTAGCTCTCTGAGATATGCCACCTGTAGGGCATTGAGAATGGCCCTGCTCTTGGATGTGGCTGCAGCAAAGGTGCTCCAGTTAATATCTGGCATATTCAGGTCTCCCATCAACAGTGTCTCCCCTTTCTCTGCCATCCTAAGAATGCCTTCTATCGTATCCTTGTCCATTCCCTCCCCCTGACCTGGAGGTCTGTATACAACCCCTGTGCGGATTGTGGTGCCACTTCCAGTCTCCAGAGTGACCCACAGTGCCTCCTCTCCTCCCTGTTTACTCTTTTGTTCAGTTGCTTTTATCCCTTCCTTTACCTAGAGAGCTGCTCCTCCCCCTCTTCTCCCCTCCCTGTCATTCCTGTAGGTTACGTACCCTGGTATGTTAACATCCCAGTCATGGTTCTCTGTGTACCATGTTTCTGTGACTGCTACGATATCCAGGCATCCCTCTTCCATCAAGGCCACCAGTTCAGGGAGCTTGTTGCCCAGGCTATGGGCATTGGTACTCATTATTCTCCATTTCCTGATGGCCTTACTCCTTTTTGCCCCATCACTGTCCTTCTTGCCTTTGTCACTTTCTCCATTTACCCCAGCCCTTCTCCCTGTCGACATCTCTATGTTGGTGTTTACTACACTTACTACTGTGACTTTTTTGGGGGTGCTAGGATTTCCCTGCTCCTTTCTGGTGCCTCCCCCCTTGGCTAGTTTAAATACTTGCCAATGAAGCATTTAAACCTATCACCCAGGATCCTGGTTCCCCTCCTGGACAGATGCAGCCCATCATGCCAGTATAGGCTTGCATTACTCCAGGTGGACCCCCAGTCCCCAATGAAGCCAAATCCCTGAGCTCTGCACCAGTTTTTCAACCACTGATTGAATCCCATAGTGTGGAGCACCCTGTCTCTGATGCTCCATAGACAGGCTAGCACCTCTGAGAAGGTTATCGGTGTACTACTTGTCTAAGGCCCTCCCAATTCCACAAACTCTTCCTGCACTGCTCTGATTCCTTTCTTAGCCAGGTCATTTGTCCCTAGGTGGACAATGACATCAACTCCCTCCTGTGCAGCTGCTCCAGCAATCCTGATTGGCTCCCTGTCCTCAAGCCTTGGCACCAGACAGGCACCTTACCTCTCTCTCCCCTTCCTCCCCCAGTTCTACCTTCCTAACAATGGAGTCCCCCACCAGGAGTTGTTTCCTTCCCCTGTGGGGTCCCATGCCACCCTCCTGTGGGTCTCCTTTGTGGAGGTTCCCAGCATCCTCCTTGGTCTCCACTGTGGGTGCCTCCATAGAGGAACCACACTTTGCCAGAATGGCATAAGAATTGTGGAGAGGTACAGCTGGAGGGATGTGCCTCTGTTCCACCACCCTCACCCTCCCTGAGCCCACTGTGGTCCAACCGCTCCTCTTTCTTGGCAACGGCATTGGCTCTGTTGGTCCCTGGATGGAAGAGGAGGTCCCACAAATCCTGGCCAACTCAGCCTGGAGATGAAAAACCTCCCCCCTCAGCCCAGAGAGGTGCCTGCAGATGGGACAACACCACATCCTCCAGAACATCTCCCAGAAGACTGCTGCTCCACAGCCACTGCATTGCACCACTCCCATCATGTCTTATTTCTGGCCCCTTCACTATTGTTTGGAATCCTTACTCTTTCCTCTGTTTTTTTTCCCTTCTCTCTCTACTTACATACTGCCTCTGTGCCCTTTAAGTGCCTGATTGTCCTGTTCTGAAACAAGAAGATCTTATATTTCTCAGTAGACCCCTTACTTGCTTAGAGACAGACCTCCAGCAGCTAGAGGGGGCCAGAGAGCTACTCTTGCCCTTCTAGGATGGTTCGTCTTTGGTGGCTCTGTGATCACTCACTTGCTGCTCCCAAACAGGAAGTTCCTGTTGTCAGTCAAATCCTGTGCCTACAAAAGTAGAACTAGCTTTGGGTGGAAGGGTGGAGGGGAGGGAAGGTGGGCAATACCGTTTTTTAGAAGAGTTCTACCTGTTTAGTCCTAGTAGAGAAGTCCAGTCACACAGCACTCCTTCCTTCTAGTGTCCTCTGCCAAGCCTCTGACAGAATCTTTCTAACAGTGTTTAAATCTAGTTTCCTTCTAGCTAAGCCACTCCCCCTAATTACTAGATCTTTCTACAAGTAATTTAAACTGCACAGCAATCAAGCCCCTTCAGTCATTTGATATTTACGCCTAGATAATTGTTCAGATAACCACTTTAGCTAACTGAGACACACTAATTTTTTTTTGTTTGTTTTTTTAACCTAAATTAAAGGTCCCAGTAGAAGAGTTCTACTTCTTTAGTCCCAGTAGAAAAGTCAAGTCACACAGCAATCCTTCCTTCTGGTGTCCTCTGCCAAGCCTCTGACAGAATCTTTCTAAGGCAGTGTTTAAATCTAGTTTGCTTCTAGCTAAGCCACTCCTCCTACTTATTAAAGCTTTCTACAAGTAATTTAAACTGCACATCAATCAAGCCCCTTCAGCCACCTGAGATTTAAACCTAGATAACTGTTCAGATAACCACTTTAGCTAACTGAGGCAAACACATTAATTTTTACGTTTGCTTGCACGCGTGTGCAAGAAATGTAGTGCCATCATCCGAGTTTTTCAGAGGTGTGTCAGCCTCTTCCAATTCAGTCAGTGTGTTTGCAGGTGCGGTTGCAGTGCAGTGAGCCCCCCCACACATGCGCGCGCCTACTGCACTGCATGCTCATACGCCTCCCCCGCACACTGTACGGGTTGATGGGGGTACCCAATCCCCCATCGGCTGCACGTCCCCCCCCCAAAGCATCCAGGTGCCATGCTGGGAGCCCACCCCAGCATGGCAAAATGATGTTATGGCCAACGGGGGTGCCCAATCTCCCGTCAGGTGCATGCCCCCCCAAGCATCCAGGTGCCACGCTGGGAGCCCACCCCAGCATGGCAAACATCCCTCGTCATCTTAGGAAACAAAAAAAAACTGTAAATACAAAAACTGTCCCTCGGCGCTTCTCCCTGCCCCCCTCCCACAACCTGCACCCACCCACTGTGCACCCTGCCTCCCCACACCCACACCCCATACTTACCTCCAGAGCTTGGTGCAACGATCTTTGGCGGACCGGGAACACATCTGCACGCTTCAAAGTCGACCGCGAACTGAGGAAATGCCAGTAAGCTGTATAATGGGATAGATAGGGTTTTTTCAACTTTATTGCACATCTCAGGCATTTTTTGGAATTTTTGCACCAAATTTTCAACATGGGGTTTTTGGGACCACTTCTCATGAATGCTGTCACTGTCGTGGCGTTACTCAGGCCCAAAGGGTAATCTCGTAGCCACTGCATGAAATCACCTTTCTGGAATGATTAATGAACCGACACTGCCAGTGTTCATAAGGTGGGCTCTCAAAAAGCCTATTTTGAAAATTTGGTAGAAAAATTCCTTAAAATGACTGTTTTACGAGCGTGCCTTGGGCAGTTCCTACGCACGCTCGTAAGTTCACGAATTTTCAATATTTTCACTCCAGATTTTCAATATTGCCATTTTACCACACCTTCTTATGAGCAGTACAGCTGTCATTTTTCACATCTCACCCAAAATGTGTTTCCGTCCATGTAGCACACAATGGCGCAGTCGGTGTGCAAAATCAATGTACAGGACACATTAAGAAAATCACAGTGACACTGTTCATGAGCAGAGGTCTTAAAATGGCTATGTTGAAAATTTGGTGGAAAAATTCCTAAAAATGACAGTTTTACGAGCATGCTTTGCACAGTTCCTATGCACACTCGTAAGTTTGCGAAATTTCAATATTTTCACTCCAGATTTTCAACATTGCCATTTTACCACACCTCCTTATGAGCAATACAGCTGTCATTTTTCACAACTTGCCCAAAACGTGTTTCCGCCCATGTAGCGCACAATGGCGCAGTCGGTGTGTGAACTCAATGTATGGGACACATTAAGAAAATCTCAGTGACACTGGTCATGAGCAGAGGTCTTAAAATGGCTATGTTGAAAATTTGGTGACAAAACTCCATAAAATGACTGTGTTACTGTGAGCATTGCGCGGTTTCCACGCACCCTCGTAAGTTCATGGAATTTGTAATATTTTCAGTCCAGATTTTCACCAGTGGCATTTTCCACCTCCTTATGAACAGTACAGCTGTCATTTTCCACAACATGGCCAAAATGTGTTTTCACACTTTCAGCACAGAAGCGTGGTCACTATGGGAAATCATTATTCGAGACAGATAAAGAAAATTACACTGACACTGTTCATGATCAGAGGTCCCAAAATGCCTGTGTTAACAATCTGCTGTAAAAAAATCCCAAAACTAGTTACATTACGGGTGTGCGTTGCACAGTTTCTACGCACGCTCGTGACTTCACCATTTTTTTTAAGATTTTCACAGCAGATTTTCAACATTGCCATTTTTTACACCTCCCCATGAACAGTACTGCTGTCATTTTTCACATCCTGTTCGGAATGTGTTTTTGCACCTGTGGTGCCAAATGCCATAGTTGCTATGCAAAAGCAGTTTCTGGCTACCAAACTGATATTGCCACTGTTCATGGGGTGGGGGTCACAAAAAAACCATGTTGAAAATTTGGAGTGAAAATACCAACGAATGCCTGAGGCGTTAGGGTTTCCGACCATAACGCTCCACCCTGTAGAGAATGACAGGCATCAGGGGTGTGACTTGGGATTCTTGCCTGTCATGCTTATACCATTCCACCCCCACCCACACCCTGCAGCCAGTGAGAGGCATCAAGGTGTGCATCGGACTCTTCAGGCCCAAACGTTACCCCATTCTCCTGTACCGCACCCATCTCACCGTATTTCCTGATGGAATGGGGTGCGCATAAGGGCCAAAGACCCCAAGGCACACCCTGACACTTGTCAGTGTCTGCAGGGTAGGGTGTGGTGAAATGGCGTGGTCGTTATGCCTGACGACCCAAAGGCACACCCCAATGCCTGTCACTCTCGTCAGGGTGGTGGTGGGGTTGGCTTCAGTTCAATACTTCGCTGCCATTCCTATTATGCAGCTCTCTAACTTCTACACTACCAATGCCAATGCCAGCAAGCAAACATTCGGCATTGACAAATGCTTGTTTTTTTTACCCTAATTAAAAGTCCCAGTAGAAGAGTTCTACTTCTTTAGTCCCAGTAGAGGAGTCCAGTCACACAGCACTCCTTCCTTCTGGTGTCCACTGCCAAGCCTCTGACAGAATCCAGTCTTGGGTATCATGAGTAAATACCAGTGTAGCTCCCTGCAACAACAGCTTAATCTGAGTGTGTCATCTGATTGTCTTGTTGTTTCGTTTCCTTTATGAACTGAGACCTCTGGCTCTAGATTACAAATACTGTGTACTGCGCATGTTGTGTTTTCCATCACAGGGCCCCAATCAGCTGCAACACCGGGCAACGGTCCTGGCTAGCCCATCTCTTCTCCACCTGGGTACCCAGAGGTGGACTGTGTGGGGGAACTCAAAGCGCATGCATAACTGTTTGATTGATATAACCTTTAAGCTAATTAACCTGATTTTGCCCCTCCCTTGTTCAAGTCCCCTGAATAAATCAGATCTAACTTTTTGTGCATGTAATCTGACTGTTGTTCCAGTTTGTGCCCAAAGTACTGTACTGTTGCTATTTGCTGTGCATAACCTTGTTTTACAGGGGGTTCCCGGGGTCGAGCCAGAGGAACCAGTCCTGGTGGTAAATGAAAACAGTGTGAGTACTTGTGTGGTGTACCAGGGGTATTGTGACAGTGATTGTTGTACAGTGTTCTGGCCACTAGAGGGGAAAGAGAGGGGGTTACACTGTCCTGGAGGGCTGTGCCCAGGTTAGCTTGACCACTACCAACCCTGACCTCCGGGTGGAGGCACCTGTTTCAGAACTCAGGCCCCTTAACCTGCTACTATCCAAGTAGGCAGGGATAGTAGCCCTTGGGATAGTGCCACCTGGGGGTTACATCTTGGAGGCTCACCGCTGGGATTTTGTGTCTTCTAGTGGCCGAAATTATGAGTTATTGTGGGAAACATAAATGGCTACCCCAACAGAAGTGGCTGTGCACCAGTTGGTGGGGTGGTATACAGGGCAGGAGATTGACCCTCACAATGCCCTGCTTGTATTGGATATTCCCCTGAACATTGGTAAAGACGCTGTAGAAGGAATACGTTCCAAAGTTGAATGTTTAACAAATGCTGTGGTGGTGGGTTGACAGGCTGATTTGACCGCCCAAACTTTCATGGCATTAGTAGAGTGTAGTAACCCAGTGGACAGTTCCAAAGTGTCATGGACTATTGCCCCAGAAGGGGCCCCAGCCGCCTGGAGAATGATAACTAGAGACAGTAAAGACCCCGGGAGGATGAGCTCCCCCTATTATCTGAGACATTTGAGGAGAAATTTGCTAAGTTGTCGCTGGAGGAAGAGAAAACAGAAGAGGACTTTAAGAAACTATTCCTGCCACCTGGGGGTGTTCCCTCCCCAACACCCCCCTCCCACTCCAGCACCTGTTACTGCCCCATCTTCTGTGCCCATGACAATGCTGGCCCCTATACCTGTACCTGCCATTAGTCACGACTCCTACTGAAGGATGAGAATCTTCTCGGGCACCCTCCCCACCCCCCAGAGGGAGGATGACTGGGAGACCTGGATAGACTATGTTGCTCCTCTAGTACTTGAATGGCAATGCTCAGAAGCAGAGAAACAAAAGAGGTTGAGTGAGAGCCTCCTGAGGTCCTGCCTTGGCTACCATCTGTGCCAAGCGGGCCAATAACCGCGAAGCAACTCTACAGGACTATCTTGATGCATTGGAGAATGCATATGGGAGCCTGGATTCAGATGAGGACCTGTGGTGGAGACTAAGAAATGCCCAGCAGTACTCAGGGGAGCCATTGTCTGTGGATGTACCTTGGCTTGAAAAACTGCTACAAGAGTGCCTCAGAAAGGGTAATTTGCCGTCCAGTGGATTGGATCAAACTAGGCTGGACCGGATTCTTAAGTCTGCTCCATTTTCAGAATTGTTACTGCTTCAGTTGCACCTCGCCAACCAACTGGAATCGCCCCCCTCTTATGATGAGCTAATGAAAGAAATTCAGGGGGTTGAGCAAAAGGCGACCCATGAGGATTTCACCAATATCTGCTGCACAAGTGACAGAGAGTGATCATCCAAGTGGGGTTCGGGGGAAACTTTGGCACCTAACAAGCACTCTGAGAATGCAAAGGACTTGCCGCCCTGGGACCAATTTTTGGAAAGATGAGCTACTAAAGGAAGTCTGACAGTTGAAGATGGATGCCTCTGCAAGGGTTTCCCCATGGAGCAAGATTCTGGTCCCTTTCAGAATGTGACTACCAAGGATAGCTCCCAGGCTGAAATCAAAGAATTGACTGCCACCCTAAAGGAACTATTGAGACACGTTGCACCCCTCTCACTGCTGCAAGTAGATATTGGACCCCTATCCGTTGCTACTACTTCAGTTCCTCATGCAATGTTCTCTCCAAGGATGACCCAGGAGTCTATCATTTATCACAATTGTGGAAAGGATGGCCATATGAAGAGGGAATGCTGGTCTCAGAGAGACCTAGAGAAAGTGGTGAACAGGCTACAAGGAGAGCTTTGGAAAATGAATCAGTGGTCAAGGGATGCACAAAATGACTGCAGTGAAGGCTTCAGACATCCTAACTCAAACCCCTTTGTGGCTAAATCGTCCATCCAGGCCCCTGCTGCTGTCCCTCCAGACTGGTCCAAAATAGTGGGCCCTTCAATGGAGACTACCATGGCTGTGAATGGTATTCCTACTCAGGCTATGCTGGACAGTGGGTCTGAAGTGACCATTGTATTTAGAGGACTGGTATGACAAACACTTATCTGCTGTGCCCTTACAATCCCTGGAAGGCCTACATGTGTGGCAGCTGAGCGACAAGTCTTATCCCTACCTAGGATATGTCCACTTCTGGTTGTCATTTCCTGCGGCTGTAACTGGTGTAGAGGAGCAAGTCAAAACACTGGCCTTATTGTGTCCCCCTACTGGACTGTATGATGGGGTTCCCCTGTTAATTGGGACCAACGCCCATATGTTTGGGAGACTGGCACAACTCTGTCATGAGAAACAAGTTCAACGGACTGGGAGGGCCCTAAGAATTCCTGCTCTGATCAAGAGGGCCTATGATTTGCAGCAAAACCCCAAGGGAGTGGACCAGGATGAACTGGTAGGGGTCGTGTGGAAGAAAGATCCTGATTCAATATTACTGGCCCCTAACATCCAGTGTATCGTTCAAGGGGAGGTCCGCCTCCGCAAAGATGTCAAGAACAAAATACTGATGTTGGACGCACCAGGCGATGGAAATTTGCCAGAAGGATTATTGGTTAAGCCCAGCATCTTGCCAGCTCATGCTCATGCCTATACGTGATGAGTGATGGTCCAGATTCATAATGTGTCAGATCGGGAGATCTGGGTAAACAGAGGATGCACCCTAGCTACGGTACTGCAGTGTTGCCCAGCAACAAGCACCTTGGCAAGACAGATAGAGTGACTCCCAACTTGTTTGATCTTGGTGACTCCCCATTACCAGCTGAATGGAAGACTAGAATTAGCCAGAAACTTGCCCAGAGACATCACGTTTTTTCATTGAAGGAATGGGATGCGGGATGTGCCCAGGGTGCCTGCACGATGAATGGCCATTTCAAGAGAGGTCTCGATGCCTAGTGCCTGCAGACATAGATGATGTGAGAAGACACTTGCAGGAAATGCTCACAGCTAGTGTGATACAAGAATCCAGGAGCCCATATGCTTCTCCCATTGTGGTTGTGAGTAAGAAGAATGGATCTGTGAGAATGTGTGTTGATTATCAAACTCTGAATCGGTGGACCATCCCCGATCAATACACCATGTCCCGTATACAAGATGCTCTGGATTGTTTGAATGGAAGCAAATGGTTTTCAGTGTTGCATCTTCACAGTGGATATTACCAGATTCCGATGGCTCCAGAGGACCATGAGAAGACAGCCTTCATCTGTCCTTTGGGGTTCTACAAATTCCTGAGAATGCCACAGGGGATATCAGGTGCCGCAGACACCTTCCAGTGACTAATGGAACGCACAGTGGGAGACATGAGTTTGCTAGAATATCTGGTGTACTCGGACAATTTCATTGTGTTTGGGAGCTCCCTAGAGGAACATGAGAGTTGACTGTTCAAAGTGCTAGACAAACTGGAAGATTTCGGCCTCAAGTTGTCCACTGACAAGTGCCAGTTTTTCCAAACCTCTGTGAAGTATGTGGGGCACATAGTGTCTACAGAGGGGATAGACACTGATCCTAGTAAAGTTGAAGCCTTGACTACTTGTCCCCAGCCCCACAATTTGAAAGAACTACAATGTTTCCTGGGATTCTGTGGTTACTACCGCTGGTTCATAAAGGACTATTCCAAAGTGATTCAGCCACTCTTGAATCTTACCCAGGGTTACCCTCCTACCAATCAGAAATACAAAAAAGGGTCCGTCAAAGAACCAGACAAAGCATATTTCCACCCAAGTGAACTTTTCAGATCCCGTTGGATGCCTGACTGTGAAGCAGCTTTCCATGAAGTCATATACCAGCTCACCCATGTCCCCATCCTCGCTTATGCTGATCCCACCAAACCCTATGTGCTGCATACTAACGCCAGTCTGCAGGGTCTAGGAGCTGTACTGTATCAAGACCATGAGGATGGTTTGAGACCAGTGGCATTTGCCAGTAGGAGCTTGACCCCGTCAGAGTGAAACTACATGTGTTGTTGTGAAATTTAAGATTGCATAGTAAACACAAGATTGCTGATCGATGGCACCATCTTCCCCATGACATAGTTGGAAAGTTGGATGATTTGCCAGTGTACAAAGTGTGCCCAAAGAATAACTCCAAAGCTGTCAAGATCATGCACCATAACCACTTGCTACCTATTGGTCAAGTTTTAATTGAGGCTGAGCCCACCGAGATTGATTCCCCAGGACCAGTGACTCGTGCTGCTGTAAGAAAGAACCAGAGACAGCCTGCCCTCGTGGTTACCAATTTAAGACTTTCCCTGCAGCAGGCCCAGAATGATAGTGACTGCCAGTCTAACTCGGATGTCAGTGAGTGTGATAATGCCTATTACCCCTCATATGAACTAAGACAGTTGTTTCGTGGAAATCCTGTGTTGAATTATGGGGATGAAGCTGGGCCTTCTGGACTGCCTGACCCCCGGCATCATCCTTGGAGCCAATGCTCCCTGAAAGTGAGGTGCAAAGTATCACGTCTGAGGATGATGAGTCTTTGTGTATTGAGGAACTGTATGATTTACCTGAAGGAGAGACTGATGGTATGAGTCTTTCTGGTGACATGCCAGAACTTGAGGAACACTATGAGAGTGCTGACAACCCCCCTTCAGTGCCAGAGTGTCTTCCAAATGAACCAAGTGTTGTAGAAACAGAGACTACAGAGCAAGGGGCTGACAGTGCTCCCAGCTTGGACATCCCCCTTCATACAGAGGCACCCCTTGCAAGTGATGAAAGCTCCACGACCATTGCTGAAAGTACAGAGACTGTGATTGCTCACCCCAGAAAGACTGGCCAAGCTTTCAAGCCAGTGGTGCACTTCAGTTACTATTCCCCCAGGAGACCAGTGGATTTGCCTCTCAATGTAGTCCACAAAGGTGTTTATGTCTCAGAGCTCACTACCCAAATTGAGCTTGATGGCCCATTCCAGGTTACTTGTTTTGCCCTCCCCACCATGGTGCCCATGCCACATCCAGCCCCAAGTTAGCTAATAGGGAAGGGCCCCCTCTTGCATTGTTTAGAGGTAAAAAGGGGAGCCATCTGGGCACAGGAGGACAGCATATGCATCTTAAGAATAGGCACTTGGCACTGCGGACCCAGCATAAGCTGGCAGCTAATACCACAGTGGGGAGTTCACCCTCATCACTGGCAATCATAGCGAGCATGTTATCCCCCTTCCATGACTGTTAAGTCCAGTAGTAAATTAAACGTGTGCAGTACTGAGGTGATAAGAGCAGAAGATTACTACAGGCATGATGAGGTGAAGGACCATAATGACTTTGAAATGTTGTCCAGTGCTTGTGAGAGTAGCAGTTTTGGAGGTGGTGGTGGTGGTGGTGGAATGCAGTATGTTTAGTGCAAGTGGTACATCAACCCTGGTTGGAAAATCTGGCAAAATAACTGCATTCCTGGGTTTGTCACCATCACCTGTGCAACCGTCTTCATCAAACGTCCACACTCCAGCCCCTGCCAATGCCATTCATCACAGAGCACAACCATTTGTGATCACACCCTGTGTAAAACGCTTATGTCAGTCCACGTTACAGTGTTTTTGCGCATAAGCTGAAGTACCGCCCCAATCATACAGTGTCACATGAATGTAATGCTGCTGTAGCGGAAATGCTGCCAATTGATTTTTTGTCCTTCTCCTTTGTGGAGAATTCTGGGTTCCGGCGGTTTGCTGCACATGCCTGTCCAAAACGGAAAGTCCCATCCAGGACATACTTTTCTACCCGTGCTGTCCCCAAGATGTTCCGCACTGTGTCTGACTCAGTAAGACATGCCAGACAAGATTATTCCTCTCCATTCATCCATTTAAGTATGGATATGTCAACAAGTGGCAAAACAGTGGTGAGTTCATATTTGTGCATACCTGCACACTGGGCTATGTGCCAGGGTTGTTTGTGATGTTGGCAGTGTGAATAATCAGTGCAGTAAGGTGGATTGTTGCGGTAGCAATCTTCCAGGAATTCAACAGCATGCAATGATTGCTGTGCGCAATGTGACCTGTTCACACACTGATGAGAACATGCACGTGGTACTGACTGAAATTAACAAATGGCTAAACCCTCTGTCCCTGAGAGCTGGGTTCATAGCAAGTGACAATGGGTCAAATGTGGTGAAATGCATCACGAATGGTGGTTTTTTTCATGTGCCATGCATGGCACACTGTTTAAATCTTGTGGTGCAGGAGTTTCTGCAGTACCCTGATGTAAAGGAAATGCTGACCATTGCACGATGTATCTGCTCTCACTTTTCAAGATCTGGAAAGGCCCGTGACCAGCTGTGGCAGTTGCAGATACAAAACAGTCTGCTTCAGCACCGCTTGAAGCTGGAAGTTGTCACCCGATGGAACTCCACTTTATACGTTGCAGAGAGGTTGTACGAACAATACAAAGCCATCTCAGAATATCTTGTGATGCACACTAGCCGTGACAGTTCCGGAGCCGTAATGTCTATGACAACTGAACAGTGGTGCCTCATGGACTCTGTAATAACAATTTTGCAACCTTTTGAACATGCCACACAGGCAGTGAGTGGCGAGTCTGCCTCCATTAGCCAATCAATTCCACTGCTGTGGGTGCTGAGGCAGACATTGGTGAATGTACAGCATGGCCTTGATGTTGCTGGAGACCGTGGTAGCAGTATGTTGCTGCAACACATGCTGACAGTATTCGACCAGAATTGTCACGCTAGAGCATTCAGCGTAGTGACAACTTTGCCATAGCAACAATGCTGGACCCCCGATACAAATGTGGAATTGCATCAGTACTGGAGGGAGGACCTGAACAGGTAAAAAATATCAGTGGTCAACTGGTGCGCTTGGTTCATGGGGCACAGAAGTCACGTGCCAAAGTCAGCAAACCTCAGCAGCATAATCCAGCTGAAGGTGTACCTGGAGGACTATCAAGCATATCCTGCAAGGGGAAGGGGACAGTAGTTCAAGGTGGTCTGTCATCCAAAGTGGCTGGCATCAACCTGCTTTGGGAGTCTTTGTCCCAAGTGGGTGTTTGTGAAATAAATGATTCAGGAGAACAGGAAGATGCATCAACAACTGGACTTAGTGCGGCTCAGAGAATGGTTGAGTCATATTTGTCTGAAAACAGGCATCTGACAGTAACTGAAGATCCTCTTTTGTACTGATGTGGAAAGGTCAGTGAATGTCCAGAGCTGACTGCAGTGGCACTGAAGTACCTCACATGCCCATCCTCCAGTATAAGTGTTGAGAGGGTATTCAGCTCAGCAGGTGCAATAGTCAGGGATCGTCGGACAAACCTGTCTCCTGCAAATGTAAGTTTGCTAACATTCATTAAAATGAATGAGAGGCACATACCAGCACAGACTGCAACCTAGGTATTCGTACCCCAGCCTAGTCATGGTGGTTTTGGTGATGTGGAAATGGACCATCCTGGTGGCACTGGCAGTGGCTGCCTGAAACGGCCCACCACTTATGTAGGTGATGGCACAATGGAGAAAGAATTTCCCAGTGGTCAGATTTCATACATAGATGACTGTGAGGGAAGCTTTCTTTATGAAGATGGTGATGTGGTTAATGTTGGCAGGTTTTAACTTTTAACTGAAGTTGTTAAAAGGCGGTGTGCCACCCCGGACCACCACCACCACCGGGACTGACGTTAGCCACTGCCACCACTGAGCATGAGTCTGTCTGACCCCCGGACCACCACCACTGGGACTGATGTTGTTAGCCACTGCCACCACTGAGCATGAGTCTGTCCGCCCCCGGACCACCACCACCAGGACTGATGTTGTTAGCCAATGCCACCACCACCAAATGCAGGAAGATATAATAACAGTGAATGTCATCATGTGCCACAGCTATCACCAGTTCACCAACACCCGCCACCAGTGTCATTCAGACAATATTTCCCCATTACATTTACCATGCTAAGGCAGAGGGAATCGAACAGGAGACCACATCCATCAGCCACAGGCACAAAGCTTCTTAATATTTAAACCATAAAGTGAGTATGTGTACTAATGTTTGTTATGCTATTTCACTTCCTTTAGTTGTATGTTTTGTTTTCTGTAGCTTTTCAGAGCTGCAGTGGTCAAACACATACGGCACACTTATTTTTTTTTTTTTAACAGGTTAACAAAAAATCTCTCCTTTGCTGAAACTCGGTGGGAATGGTACTGCAGCTGTAGCATACAGAGGAACCTATGGAACATCCATTCTGGTAAGTATGAAGATTTTATTTCATCCATTTCATTGTTTTGGTAAGACTGCAGCAAATGCGACTGAGTATGATTCATAAACTAGGTGATATGTGTACGTCACCAAAACTATTTCTGTAAGGTATCATTCATGCACTGTATTCTGAACTTGCAGCTGTGCAGCCCTGACCATGACAGTGTTGAAAAAGTTGCACACAGGTTGGGTTACTTGACAAGCTGTGGGTTTGAAATGTAACTCGACTTGAGGAGATGGAGAACCAGGGACAAATTACTACTAAGTAGTAAGAAGTCATTCATTTCTTTTTTTAAGAAACTTCCAGATGCTTTGTTGTTCTGTCAAAGTGGCCTTATCCAAACAAGTTCTTCAACATCTGCCCCCCAGCTGGGCACACATGCAACACGCAGAAGTTGTTTCATTAGATGACCATGACCATCATTTACAACCAGTCTCGAGAAGGATCGGATGAAATCTGTGAAGAAGTAACAAAATAAGAAACCATTACAGACAAACCTGCAAATATGTCCCCCCACCCCAAAAAAAAATTACTTACCTTCACGTGTTTGAGAGTTATCCATTTCAAATTTTGACACAAAAAGTTCTCATTGAGCACTGGACTGTGCACACCAACAGTATATGTGACCTGTGACACAGAACAACAATACCATGAGTACATGTCCATGTCAACCACCCTCACCTACAAAATACACAAATATATATCTATATATATAGATATATCAACTCACCAAAGCTACTATTAGTGTACAAAGGGCACCTTTCCATCCAGTTGAGATGATCACATTGCATTTCCTCAAATCGCAGCACACATTGGACTAGCAACACTTCGCTCATGGTCATTATTTTATTCTGGGGGACTTTGTATGTGCTGAAATGCTCCCATTTCACTTTGCTGCCACTTGTCAATTTTCTGCACACAAGGTGGATGCATTTTGGGCATGCAGAAAAAATCTGGGGACTCTGTGCCACCACTACGTACATGACTGAGTGAGCCATTAATTCTGGGGGACTTTGTATGTGGTGAAATGCTCCCATTTCACTTTGTTGCCACTTGTCAATTTTCTGCACACAAGATGGATGCATTTTGTGTGTTGTGTGATTGTCAGCTCATGATGTCATACTGACATTATCAATTAAAGCAGCATTGCAAGAAAGTCATGGCAATTTTGAGCTGTGCTTTTTTATGCTACTTTACATTCACACAGCCACTAGTTACCTCCGAGTCGTGACTTGAATGATACGCTTCTTTTCATAATTTCTGTCTGCTTTACTTAGTTGACTACTTTTTTCATGTATGAAAAAAAAATGAGCACACCTTTCAATATTGTTCCGACCAGGTTTGTATTTATTTCCTGCTGCTTTTCAATAAATATTGTTCTATGGTGTCATAAAACACTGCCTGCTGCATAACTGTTAATTTACAACAGAAGTGATATATAACAACTAACTGATGTGATGGAGAAAGCAGAGGAAAACAATGACAAAGACCTGGTCAGCACCAATTTAAAAGGAATGCTACTTTCATTATTTCACACATGAAAAAAGGCAGTACAGCAGACTCAACTACTGGAAATGCGCATATCATTCCAGTCAGGATGTAAGTAAAGGAAGTGGTAACATAGCATTAAAAAATATAGGTCAGAGTTCTCAACAGATTGTTGCGCTGCTGCTTTACAGAGATTCACCACATTACATAGTTATGGTGTTGAACATAACCTAGTATGTGTGTGCCTTACTTCCAGGGGTATATTTATTGCTCCACATAGTGCAATACATTTCTGTGAAAACCGCCCATAATTTTAGTACATTGTGTCACGTCATGGAGGAATTCCCGTTCAGAAAAGCCGCCCAAATTCTGCCCCTCCTTTCTCAGCAACGTTAGGACGTGATGCCAGGGGAGCACAGGTGTGTGTAAAACTTATTGGTTTCAACTTTAAACATTCTTCATATCTTTTGACATTTGTAAAGTTATGATACAAACTGTTATCTGGCTACTGAGTTATTTGGAGTCACACGTTTTTGGAGTCACCCGTCCTTAGAATGTTAAGAGTGTGTATGTGTGGGGTTGGGATGGCGGTAACATGTACTTTCCACTATTGTGATAATGATTGAAGCCTTAGACTTTCTACATGGCCGTAATCCTAAAGATCCAAGGAATATTGCAAACAATGAGATATTTTCTTAAAAACGAACCTGTGACTAGTTGGATCCATAATTACCCAGAACACACCACATTACTTCTAATTCCATTTGCCATACCTCAGTAATCTACTGGTTCTGAGCCTTGCCCTGAAATGGTTCATACAAAAAACAATGAAAGCAACAAGAGCGCCATAAAAAAGGCACGATAAAAAATGACCCACAGAAAGGTGACAGTCAAAAAAGACAAAAGTCACTGAATGTCACCACAAACCCGATACGTAAAGTGCAGCATGACATGCAATCCCTCACTGTCATTTTGTAGGGGGCTCTGCTCCCCGCATCCTCCATAAGATATATAAACAATACCCTGTCCCTAACAGTTTTTTCCTGACACCAATTGTGTGACCTAGAATGTACAGTGGACACAGATAGGACACAGTTATTAAAAAGCAACACACTTCTTTATGTAAGCTCTGCCCGACTACACAAAGAACACCTGAAACAACATGACACACACACACTCACCATGCACCACATGAACTCCACACACACACTCACACCACGTGCCACACGAACCAGCCAAAATGCAAGAATTACTGATGTGCACACATAGCGCGATTAACATCACACAAGAACACGCTGCAACAACACGCTCTTAATTCCACACGTTCTGACATCCACAGTGCTCCCATCACCCATGCCCTAAATCACATGACCATATCCCGATGCCCCAACTGAAGTGCTCTTTTGATCATATACCCCTGGAATGCCTATGCCATAGTTCTTCTGACTGACTATCATATAACACTACTGCATATGGTACAGTTACAGTAGCCAGTTTCATTTTATAAAATGCATTATATACTCTATGTTACACATAAATGTTTATGTGTGTGCCTGATAGGGAGTAATGCAGTCACACTTATTAGCTCCTGGCATATCATCTGTTCAACTACTTTAAGGAATATGATGACCTATACTGAAGTGCTATCAAGACTGAATCCCTTTACATATATTATAGGTAAATGGTATTTTTGAAATGTCTTTTGGCTAATCAGGAATTTCATCTCAAGACATCTTTGCATTCGAGAGCTGCAAAACATTTCTTTTAATTCCAATCCTTTTTCTTCCAGCTTGTTACTTGATTTCTGCTCCCTGGTATTATTGTGCTTAGATTTATGCAAATCCTCCTCATGTTCCTTAGTCCCAAAGGCTCTTCTGCCACCACTGCACTGCCACTCCAAGTGCAGTATTGTGTTTTGGCAAATCTCTTCTCTTGCAAGTGTGGGAACACAATTGAGATGCGGCCAAGATAGTGATCTTGTGGTTCTGGGGAAAAATATAAACACTTTTGAGCACTATGATTGTGTTGTTGAAATATTTAAAGAGGCTGTGATATTAGTAGTCACTGTGCGATTTTACTTAGTAGCTGGTTACGTTATCAGGTAGGCCAAATCTGAAATGACTGTGTTTCTATGGTAACTAAGTAGTTTATGCTTCAGTAACAAGACTTTCTAAAAGAACTTGGAAAGCAGCAGTGCATAGAGGCTACAGCGCATGATTGACCTCTTGGCTGTATGAGGTCTTCACATGCTGCAGCCTCTTACATTCATTCCAGCTGACGACCAAAAAAAATGCTTTATAATCTTCTAATAAAGTTACCCGTCACAGTCTGTCCAAATGATATTGTCCTGGAATAATAAATGGTAAGGATTATTTGTTGGTCATTTACTGTACATCAGGGAGAGTCACTAGGAGTTTGCAGTACTGTGCTTCCTGTGGTTTGTATGTGTAAACTGAGTACAGTAAGTAAAAAAAAACTGTCAAAAAATGCCTTCAGTAGGTGTCGGGTTTGTTGTTTGTGCAGGAATTGAAATGACATATGCACAAAGTGGAACACATATGATATGCTTTTATAGTTCATGATTTGGGCAGTCTGGCTGGACCAATAGTCTTTTTCTGCCACCATTGTCTATGTCTCTATGTTTCTAATTATGTGATTTCAAATGTTGCACTTAGATGCTGGAGGGTGGTACCACTGGTGGAGCTGCTGCCATTAATGCAAGTGCAGCTTTTTTTTTGTGTGTATTTATTTGTGTGCCTATCCCCAGGAGCCCCCATTGGCCCAACCGGCCCCCCCAGCTCCAACTCCTGGAATTACTGGGGCTTACCTTATGCCCGGCCCGAGAGCGGTGCCTGTGGGAGGTCGGGCTTCATCCAGCCGCCGGGGAATTTTTCTCTTCCATTTTTTCTCCCTTGTTAACCTGGGGCCCCAGGAGTAGAGACGCATGCACGTGAGGCGCATGCGCATTCACAACCCGTGACAGCCCCATCCGCCTGCACCCTATGGCCTACTGCCCGCGTGTCTCCCTCAGCTGTTCCACTCCCAGCCTCCACCAGGAGGCAGACCTGCACTGAGGGATGCACCAGATCCTCTCCGAGAAGAGATGCTCTTCGCTGCCTAGCCAGCCTGCATTCCCTCCCCCACCGCCCTTCTGATGGCTCGAGCTCATTCCTTAAACTCAGGTCGCCGGCATGGTACGAGGTAAGGCGTCCAGTGCCTTAGCCCTCTGCACCACTGGGCCAGCCCAAGTGCAGCTTTTGAGAGCGTACATTAACACAGAAAATGACAGTGCCTCTTTTGTCCAAAGCAGGGGCATTTATTTATTTATTTGTTTATTTGTTTATTTATTTATGTACTGGAAATAGTGTCACTGTTCCTAGATTATCATATGCTCATATATTTGCACACTCTAGAAAACAGTCTTCCGGCATTAAGTGTGAAACTTATACAGTATGTGTGATACATTTATTAACTGCTGTAAATGGTTGTAATGTTTTATTATGTCGTGTTTGTATTGTTATCTGTTTCTGATCCCGGGTCAAGCCTGTAAAAGGGCCATGTGGCACTTTCCGGTTCACATGGGATAAGTGATTATTTGCTGAAGGAATGCCCTTCAGTGGAGTTGACTGGGCATTGAATACCTGCCAATGTGGGCTGTGACTGAATTTGGAGCAAGGAACTTGCTAAAGATTGAACTTTGCAGAGTTGGGAGAAAGGAGGCAAATCTGTTACTTCTCTGAAGAAATCTTGTTTGTGTCTATTTTTTGAACTGTGTCAGCTCGTTCGAACTGTGACTTGATTTGGTTCATCTGAGGTAACGTGAATATTGGGGTGAAACTACCGGGGGTGGTCGCTGTCGTTGGTGGGGGTTGGGGCAGGTGATGCCAGTCTTGGGTCCGCTGAAGGGCGGGCTTGAATTGCCGGTGTCTCCTAGGTCTACTGGGGAGATCTGATGTTGAGTGGATACTGGCCCGGGGGTCGTTGCTAGAGACCTGGCCGGGGGCAGTGACCGCCTGGAGAGGTGATTATTTTCCCTTCACGTTGCTGGCCTCTGACTTCATGATGTTCCTGGATTTGGATATCTGCAATTAATTTACAGGATTTTTAGGACGTCATGTTCATCTCGCTGCTTTGAACTTTCTCTTTTACTGTACTTTCCTCTCGGACTCTTAGTGAGAGCACAGCCTGAGAGAGAGATCTTTGGTCTGTTGGCTAAAGTGAAGTGAGAGTTTGCTTGACCTTTCACTAAACATTTAAAGTTTCTGAGGAGTGCTGGACTACTGGTATTGAACTGCAAGTGAACTAAACATTTTATAATTGGGAATTGTGAGAGGATTTATGTGGACTGAATATGATCTTGAAACTTATATAGGGTTTAAATTTGAATTTGTGTTTAAATAATTTGTTATTTAATTGGCTGTTGGGGTTATATTGAGGCTTGGGGGTTATTATTTTTATATTGTTTGTAAATGAGGATTGTAGTGAATGTATGTTTGATTGGACCTTTGGTGGGGTTGTGTGAGAGACACCTCGCTGTAGAGGAGTAATTGTGATTAGAATTTGTTTGGTTTTATTTATTAATTATTAATTTAAGATGTGTTGGGAAGGTGTTAAGATGGTCAGGTATTATTCTCCCATTATGCTCAGGGATCTATATCCCTTTGACTGCCCCCCATTACCAGATAAAGTTTATAAGAGATGTCGAGTTCTAGGGATAGTGAGGAGACGGTTGAGGGGGACGAGGTCTGGGTATGGTGGGGGAATGGAGAGGGGTGGGCAGATAGAGGTTGTGGGGACTAGGAGATGCCCTAGGGTGAAATGGGTTCAGGAAAGGGGTCTTCCCTGCTTGATTCCCATACACAAGGGCTCCACAAATAGTGGGCAGGTCCTGGGATCTTCCTTGATGACCCACCCAACTAGGGCGGTGTTGTGTAATGCCAGATCGATTAGGAACAAGACGGCTATTATAGCTGATCTTGTTGGAACATGTGATCTGACATGCATCACCAAGATCTGGCTCGATGAGAATGCAGGCCCTGCTTTGGCATCTGCTGTTCCAGCCAGGTTCTCGGTGATACACCAATCGAGATTGGATCATAGAGGTGGGGGTGTAGCCATTATGTTTAAAATGGAGCTGGGACTTGTGGATATGCCAATGGGGTGCACACGATCCTTTGAGTGTATCCTGGGAGCAGGTGTAGGGTTCAGGATACTCCTCATCTACCGTCCACCCGGTGATGGTGGAGAATTCCTGAAGGAGTTGGCGGACTTCATTGTCGACGTGGCCTTGGAGTCACCCAGATGGTTAATTCTGGGTGACTTCAATGCCTAGGTCGACGATGAACTCTCGTAATTTGGAAATAATCTCCTCCAGTTTATGACAATGCTGGGCCTTACACAGGTGGCTACCTCTGCAACCCATATAGGGGGTCACTCCTTGGATCTTGTGTTCTTCCTGGGGATGGAGGTCACGGAATTGGGAGTGGGACCAATTGGTTGGTCAGACCATCACACCATAAGATTCAGCTTTGGGGCACCCCCAAATAGGCCTGCCCCTACGGAGATGGTCCAGTGTCACCCTTTGAGGGGAGTTACCCCAGAGGGCCTTTCGGTGGTGCTGGATCTATCGGGTCTACCAAGTGAATGCATGAGTCCAGGGGGTCTTGTACTTGCCTATAATAAGGTGGTGGGTGAAGCCCTGGACTTAATTGCTCCTATTCATGTTCACCCACTCACTCTGCACCCAAGGACCCCCTGGTTTGATGGGTCCTTGAAGAAGATGAGGAGAGTGGGGCCAAGGCTAGAAAGAGCTTGGCGGAAATCTGACCTGGATGCTGACAGGCTTAGGTTGATGGACCATTATAAGGCCTATCAATTAGCAATCACCCGTAAGAAATCAACCAATTCTGTCTGTGAAGATTGCTGCTGCGCGGAATCGACCAGCTCAGCTTTTCCGGACCGTGGACAGACTGTGCAATCCAGTCTGTCTTCAGTCTGGAAGAGATTTTTCACAAATGAAGTGTGATAAGCTAGCTCGATTCTTCGCAGATTAGATTGCCAGCATCAGGCTGGGTATCGGCCCAACTCTTTCTATAAGGGATTGGCGGGAGGTTGCGAGCACCCGTGCTACCTGGTTTGACTTTAGCTGTCCGGAATTCACAGACATTGTGAGGATTGTCCAGACCTTGCGACCAACCAGCTGTAGTTTGGATCTGGGCCCTACACCACTATTGGTAGGTTGTGTAGATGTTATCTGCCCGATCCTTGCTGAAATTGTCTGGAGTTCCTTGGAGCAGGGGGTCTTTCCTGATCCCCTCAAGGAGGCGGTCATTCAACCACTCCTTAAAAAATCCTCCTTGGATCCAGACTGTCTAGCTAACTATAGACCTGTCTCTAACCTATCCTTTGTGGGTAAGGTTATTGAGAAGGTGGTTGCGTTGCAGATGGATGACCATCTTACAACCCACAATGTCTGTGATGCCCTCCAGTCTGGGCTCAGGAAAAGATATAGCACTGACACCACCCTGGTCCAGGTTTTAAATGATCTCCTAATTGTGAGAGATCAAAAGGCCTGTACTATCTTACTCCTTCTCGATCTCTCAGCAGCATTTGACACTGTGGACCATGGGGTGCTTTTGGAGTGCCTGCGGACTCTCTGTGGTCTGTCTGGTACAGTCCTACATTGGTTTCAAGCTTTCCTTATGGGCAGAACACAGAGGGTTGTCACTGGAATTTATTCTTCTGATACCCTCTCTTTGGCCTGTGGAGTGCTGCAGGGCTCCATATTGGCACCCCTGTTGTTCGCAGTGTATATGCTGCCATTAGGAGATATCATTAGGTGATACAGTTTGGGTTTTCACTGCTATGCAGATGATACCCAGCCGTATATGTCCTTTACTCCTGGATGGGATGATGTGTTCTCTATGCTTAACAACTGTCTAGCTGAAATCAGGGGTTGGATGAACACTAGCTGGCTGAGGTTAAACCCGGATAAGACTGAGGTGTTGGTTGTGGACCCAGGTTGCCATGAGGCGGGTCTTAGGGCTGGGCTTTCCTCAGGTCTATGGCTTGATGGTGTCCAGCTCAGGACCTCAGATCGAGTACGTAACCTGGGCGTTATTTTTGATGATGGTTTGACCCTGAAATCTCAGGTGTCTTCCTTTGTCAAATCTTCCTTTTATTATCTTAGGAATATCGCCCTAGTGAAACACCTGGTTCCTCTGGCTGATCTTCCTACATTGGTCCACGCTTTCGTAACCACCCACCTTGATTACTGCAATACCCTTTACCCAGGGCTTCCGGGGGTTGATATCTGCCACTTGCTGCTAGTGCAGAACGCTGCGGCCAGGCTTCTGACTGGAACATCTAGGACTAGTCATATTATGCCTGTGCTACGTGAACTGCACTGGCTGCCGTACAGTGGTGGATCACCTTTAAGGTCAGGTTACTGACCTATAAAGCCCTACATGAACAGGGACCCCAGTATCTACAAGATCTCTTTACTCCCTGCTACCCCTCCCACTCACTCCGATCCGCTGACGAGGGTTTGCTGGAGATTCCCAAGGTTCAGTTAAAAATATCTGGGGCACGTGCTTTTTCCTATGCTGCCCCTACCCTGTGGAATTCTCTACCTCGTCGGATAAGAGAATGCCTGACCATCGCCAGTTTTAAATCTGAGCTCAAGACCTATTTGTTTAAGAAGACTTTTTCTGAAGGTTTTTAAAAATTTGAATTGTATTTTAATTTGACTACTTATCTGGTTTTTATTGTACAGCGTCTTGGTATTTGAAATATCACCATTTTAAGATGTGCTACTGTCCTTCTCATTGCTCCTACTCTAAAGCTATTTGTAATGTCACAGAAGTTTTTAAAAGTGGTAGGAACTATTCTATGCTGTTAAATACCCTATTTTATTTCCATATCAGTCATACATACCAGATAGCGTGATATGTGATATTGCCACCTTTGGATGAGATGAAAACCGAATACTAAACCACACCCCCAAACTCCACCCCTAACCCCACCCCGTTTATGACTTATGAGGGCATCGCTTGGACTCTGATTCACTTGATTTATTCAGAATTGCTGTTGATATTGCATTGTGTACAACTTCTTTAAAGTACATCATAATTATTATTTTTTGTTTGATTAAAGTACATCATGAATATTATTTTTGGTTTGTTTGATTTAGATTTAAATATTTTAAATTTCAGTGTATGTTAACATTTGGTGGGGTTAGAGATGGGGTTCAGAGGACATTCCATCCTGTGTACACAGCTTAGCTGACACATCGAGTGACTACAAGGACACCTCTGACAACCGTAATAAACTACACCAGTAATGGAGGACAAGCTGTAATTACAAACAGCATCTGCCATTTTAAGATGTGCTACTGTCCTTCCAATTGCTCCTACTCTAAAGCTATTTGTAATGTCACAGAAGTTTTCAAAAGTGGTAAGAACTATTCTATGCTATTAAATACCCTATTTTATTTCCATATCAGTCATACATACCAGATAGCATGATATGTAGTGTGGAGGCACTATAGCGCAGTGGTTTAAGGCTCTGAGCTGCAATCCTGGAGACCAGGGTTTGAATCCCACAGCCCAGACTTACATACTGTGTGACCCTGCACAAATCATTTCGCTCCCAGGTTGCACCTGTAAACAAGCTTCAGCTTAGTGTGTCTCTTCTGGTAAAAAAAAAAATAATAATGTTTGATAAATTACCTAAATTTGCAGTACCATCAAATTTAGATTGTTTTGCTTTCTCCTCACCAGCTACTGCTGTCTCTCTTCCTTTTCTCATTTCTGTGGCTTAGCATGACATTAGCCACACTATTCTGTGCTGTTCATCTGAGATGCATGGAATGGTCTTGCTGGAATATCCAGGTAGTATGAAAATTGACAGCAATAACTACTGAGGATAGAGAGGTGTAGTACTGCTAGAAATGAAATAAAATATTAGATTATTAATTTAACAACAAATGGGTTAACAAATATTAAAATATAGAACAGACCTTAAAAGAAAAAATGGTGAGCATTTAAAGGTATAAAAGTATTCCTTATCACAGCAGTCAAAGACCATACACACAATGCAGCCTAGAAAGGATTAAGTTGATTTGCTGCTAATGGTCTTAATAGTCCTACTTTATACCTCTCAGACTGACTGGTATACAAACAAAGGTCTGTATGACATCAAAATTTGTTTGTAATATGAACATGCAAGTAAAATGGTGAAGGATTTAACAGAATCTGTTTTACAAGTATGTGAGCATTCAAAATGACTGAAAAAGTAGTACCTCTGAATAAAACTGGATTAGCAGGTAAAGTTTCTGAAACACATTGTACAGTCCACACTGGATAAGAGGCTACCCCAAGGGTTCTCAGACCTTGCCATGGTGAGCCTCCTCTACTGGACTTGGAAGACTTCCAGGCCTCCCCATGAGTCATGACCTCACTTGATACGGCGGTAATCGCATAACAATTGACTATTAGCGCACTGCACATAGACTAAATTGCGCTTCCGGTCACCTTTTGCATGATTACCTCTGTACCTTGCCAGATACCAGTAATGATGAATAACTCACAAAAGCACACACACCCACTGTTAAATAAGAAGTGTGTTTATTGTTGTGTAGTAAAATGTATTGTAAATTCTGCTGCCTGTTAATCAAATAATGCCAGTCTGTTAAGAGGGCAACCTGTGAGCCTGTTTTTGCGCAGTCAGCTGTAATATTTTTGGTTTTACATTTGAAAGGTAGAGGCGCAAGTCATCTTCAACTTTAAGACGGGCCCGATACTTTGTTTTTATTGCAGTCAGTGCTGAAAATCCAGATTCGCAAAGATATGTTAAGGCAAAAGGCATAAGTACAGCAAGAGCTCAATTTTTCAGTGCTGGAAATTCATGTCCAACTGACAGACAAAAGTTTGCAAGGGGCTGTTGAGCAAAAGAGACCTTCAGTGTTGGGTCTGTAGCCAGGTCAATGAGGCTTTCCTGTTCTTCTGGCGATAAGGAGTCTGCAGAGCTTGGCTTGAAAATGAAGGAATTCCTGACCCACTGGTCACTGTCCTCTCTGCTATGTTCAGGGAAGTAGTCTCGTAGCTTGCCTTGCAACCCACTTAAATGTTCTGTAATTACTGCTTTGACACAGTCAACTGAAAGTTCATGTTCCTGAAGAAAATCCTCCAAGGTTGTAAATGTGGCAACTGATCCTTGCTGCACTCGTGTGGACCAAAGTTCAAGCTTGGAACCAAATGCCTTGATCTTGTCCCCGACTGTGAAAACACTAGCATCCCGTCCTTGAAGTGACAGATTAAGAGAGTTTAGTCTGTCAAAGATATCTGCCAAGTATGCAAGCAAAGCAAGCCACTGTTGATTGTGGAAATGTTCCACAAGTGGAGAGTTACAGTCTGCAAGAAATATGCAGACTTCATCACGCAGTTCATAGAGGCGGGTCAGTACTTTCCCCTGGGACAACCAGCAGACCTCAGTGTGCAAGAGCAGCTGTGTGTGTTTCGCTCCCATCTCTTCACACAGTACCGAAAACAGTCTGGAATTCACTGGACGTGCCTTGATGAAGTTCACGGCTTTCACTGCATCAGTCAACACTTTGTTGAGTTCACCTGGCATCCTCTTGGTTGCCAGAGCTTCCCTGTGAATCATGCAGTGGTTCCAGAGAGCATTGGGAGCCACTGATTGTACCCTGGTCACCATCCCGCTGTGTCTTCCAGTCATTGCACGAGCTCCATCACTGCAGATACCAACACAACGACTCCAATCAAGACCTTCATTCTCAATGAAAGCATTCAGCAGACGAAACAGCTCTTCCCCAATTGCTCTCGTAGGAAGTGCATGGCAGAATAGAAACTCCTCCCGAAGATCTGTGTCCATGGCATACCAAGCATATACCAGAAGCTGTGCAGCATCTGCTATATCAGTGGACTCATCTATCTGCAGAGAGAAGAATGGGCTCTGATGAATGGAATCTACAATCTGATGCTTCACATCTGCAGACTTGTCCTCAATACGACGGCAAACTGTGTCGTTTGAAAGAGGGATTGCTTCCAGCTGTGCAGCTGCTTTCTCTCCAAGCATCACTGAACACACTTCCTTTGCAGCAGGAATTAGCAGCTCTTCTCCAATGTTGTGTGGCTTCCCAGCTTTGGCAATTCTCAGAGATAGAAGATATGACGCTTCAACAGCTTTTGCAGGAACAGTCCCATGGTGCTCCACAACTTTTTTTTGGCCTCGCAATCCGCTCAGTTTTCTTTTGAAGAACTCCACTGGTTTTGAAAGTAAGCTGGGGTGCTTTGTTTCCAGATGAAGCCGTAGCTTGCAGGGCCACATACTGTCTTGTGCCAGAACCTCAACACACACCACACACTGGGGTCGTGGTGCATCACTGGTCCCGATCCAGGTGAATCCTAGTTTCAGATAGTTCTCATCATATCTTCTGGCCTTGCATTTTGCTTGAGGTTCTCTCTGCCCAACAGGTTCCATCTCCTCATGCACACATTTCCTTCCAATCAGAAAGCGATCCATTCTTGGTCTATAATGCAATGAAAAATTCATATTGATAAGAAGTTGACATCAATTAAGCCAATCTGCGGCCAGACCATCCTGGGCATGCCCAAATGTTCCGCCAGAACTGCTACAGTACAACTGCTACAGACACAATACCGAAGAAGAAGAAGAAGACGAAGAAGAAGAATATAGCACTTTGCATATGCAGTGTATCCCAAAGCACTGAACAAGCAATGGTAGACTGGTAGTGAAGTGACTGAATTTGAAGTGGCGACCATATCGCACATCAGCAACCAGACACAGCCTGGACAATTGCATGAACCTATTTTATGGTAAACAAGGGGAATACGGAACTGAACCCTACTTTTGCAAAGAATGCATTGATTTACTTTCACCTGGACACCCACCAGGAGGTTAGAAGAAGAGCTCAGTTTGACATCGCATCCGAAAGGCAGAACTTCCAGTAGTACTGCTCCCCAAAATACAGCACTTGGATGCCAGTGTTTTTGGCACTCGTCCAATCCTGGTGTGGGACAAGAACACACAACCCTCTGGTCCACAGGCAGATGTACCACCAACTGAGGCACTCCGACAAGAAGAACACCACTTATTAATTGAATCACATTTTGAAGAAAGAAGAAGCCATAAAAAAGCAATATCTGAAATATCAAGACTGGGCAGGCACATCCCTTTTTAATCAGGCAACTGCTAGTAGCAGCTCTGGCAGGATCAAGATTGTTGCTTTGAGTCACCTTGTAAATGTACCTCCCAACAGATCTCCAGTAGGACCGGATCATTAGTGCAGGACTGCAGCTACGCAGCAGCAGTACTTTGTAAGATGTAATCAGCCACCCCAACAAAGCTCTGGCAGGACCAGAACAGAATGAGCACTTTGTAATCATCCCCCCCCAGACAAAGTTCAGGCAGGACCACAGCAGAGTGACCACCTTGCAGCACTTTGAAACCCCAGACTGCCTTGAATTGCAAAACACAGGCATTCATACACACAGAGGCCCAGCATCACAAGCTGCAGTCTGCAGCCGTAGTCCCAAAACAGCACTCCATCCTTACCACTCAGACACGTGACCAGCCAGGAGGGATGCCTTCATTTTACTTCTCAAAACTGCTCTGCTACACCTCATCTGTCCTTCATGTCAAAGGTGCTACCCATGCAGATAAATGTACTGTGCATTCAGACTTTAGTGCAGGTCCTTTGTGTCCTCCAGAGTCCAGCAAACCCTTTTGCTCAGAGTCCAAGCCCACCATCCCAAAGGCCAGATCCATACGCCAGGTCTTTTTTAAACTAGCAAAAGCCACTGAGTACGCGAGGAGGATAAGAGAAATTCTGTCACTTACTATAATTTCCTTTTCTGTTAGCTCCAACATTGTCAATGGGGAGATATATGTGGGTAAGAGCCTAAGCAAAGCTAGCCTACCCCTCGCTTCAAAGCCCCCCACCCAAAAATGCTGGCTTCTCATTCACACCCAGCCCACATCAGAAAGGCAAAAAGAAAGTGTGTCATTTAAAACCATGCATTACAAGTCAGAAGCATCACATATGCACAACAGCACCATTTTAAATCTGCAGGAAACAAGTCTAATTCCACCACCCAGCCCAAATCAATAAAATAAATAAGCAAAAAACCATGCGCCATTTCAACCCCACACCCCCAAAATACATCCTATATGCTCCCCCAGATGCAGGCCCATTTGCAATCATTGACAATTGCATGGATCAGTTATGTGAAGGGGAATATTGGCCCACACACTGGGAATATCTTCTGCCTACTCTTTGCAAAGAATGCCATGGGTTCTATGACGTTTTCTTCCACCTGGACACCCACCAGGATGGGTAGAAGCCAAGGGACCGCGGTTTTAACGTCTCATCCTAAGGACAGCACTAGTGCAGCACAGCACCCCTTGAATACTGCAGTGGTGCCAGCGTTTGGTTACGATTCCAATCCCAGTGTGGGATCAGAACCCACGATCCTCTGGTCCAGAGGTGGATGTGCTACCAACTGAGCCACACTGATACTGACACTTAAATCTCTCAGCACAAGGACAACACTACTCTAGTAATGGACCAAGTCATACTGGGCCAGCAGCAGCAACAATTATAAATGAGACAAGGATGCCAAACAAAACAAATAAAAGCACTTCCTTCCTAAGGTAGGACGGTGCTTCAGTAGTTACCCAGTGGCACTGGTGCCACGCCAGCAGGTCCTTTGGTCAAAACACACCCAGCAAATCACTCCAAAAACTCGTCCAGCAGGTCCTTCACTCCCGCCCCACTCCCACCATACAGGCCAGATGTAGGTTTCTTTTCCTCAGACAGAACTGGGTGTCAGCGGGAGAACAGGAAAAATTATACTTACCACAATTTCCTTTTCTGTTAGCTCCAACGTTGTAAATTGGACTTACGTGGGTAGTAGGCAACAGCATCAGGTTATTCATTCCAAAACCCCTGCCCAAACACACGGGTTACCCCTATCCCAACGTCAGTTACAAAAACTAACATTTGAACCCCACACAAAAGCATCACATATAAACCACATGCCACCGTTTCAACACACCGCCACATAAACTGGTGGTTCAGTCAGATGCAGCTGCTTTGCAGTTGCATGCCATAGGTGTGAGTGGAGGATATGGGCAGTCCTTGAACAGACCTAGGGAAGGTCCTCCACACCCAAGCAAGACGAGCAGGCACTTCACTCCAATGTGTCCCACCCTAAAAGAGGAGTTCTTATTCAACAACCATATAAAAAGGATAGGGGCCATTTCAGGCTTGTACAGCATAGAAAGGCATCTTGTGTGACCCCCCGGCTCTGGGCCACTGCTGAAACAGCCCAACCAAGAATAAAATGGCACAACCCTGAGAGACATCATGCAGCTTAGCATTACCATCCTGAGCAAACCAGCTAAGGGGCATGCCCCCCCCCAGCACGGTTCCACCCATTCCCCCTGCTCAGGCTCATGCGTGATACCACCACCATCCACTCAGGCCAGACCAGCTGCGGGATATTACAGTCAACTCCTCCCCCACCTGCCACCACCATGACAAATCCCTGCTAAGAGGCAACAGAGTCCCCCCAGTCACCACATCAAACACCTGCTTGAGCTATCACTGAGGCAGCATCACCACTACCATGAGATGCATCCCCCCGCTCAGGCTCTGTTAGAGCAGCATTACCCCTGGGCAAAGCAGCCAAGAGGCATTTTGTGTAACTGCCCCCAAACCCCCACTCAGGCTGGACCAGCTGCGAGGCAGCATAGGCACCTCCCACATCCCCACCACTGCAAACTCTCGCTTGAGAACAGACCAACTGAGAGGCATCATTCCTCCTCCCCAACCACCACATCGAACACCTGCTCAAGCTACCAGACCCAACTGAGGCATCACACCCCACCACGAGAGGCATCACCCCATAAGAGGCATCAGTCCCCCACAAACTCCCACTCAGGCCAGATCAGCTGTGAGGCAATACAGTTCCTCCCCCACATAAGAGGCATGAGGCACATCAGGCAGCACCCCCAAAACTCCCACTCAGGCCAGATCAGCTGTGAGGCAATACAGTTCCTCCCCACATGAGAGGCATGAGGCACATCAGGCAGCACCCCCCAAAACTCCCACTCAGGCCAGATCAGCTGTGAGGCAATACAGTTCCTCCCACACATGAGAGGCATGAGGCACATCAGGCAGCACCCCCCAAACTCCCACTCAGGCCAGATCAGCTGTGAGGCAATACAGTTCCTCCCCACATGAGAGGCATGAGGCACACAGGCAGCACTCCCCCAAACCCCACTCAGGCCAGATCAGCTGTGAGGCAATACAGTTCCTCCCCCCACATGAGAGGCATGAGGCACATCAGGCAGGGCATCAGGCAGCACACACCCCCAAACTCCCACTCAGGCCAGATGAGCTGTGAGGCAATACAGTTCCTCCCCCCACATGAGAGGCATGAGGCACATCAGGCAGGGCATCAGGCAGCACCCCCCCACCTCCCAGTCAGGCCATCAGGCAGCGCTCCTCCCAACCTCCCAGTGAGGCCAGCCAGACCAAACCCCACTGGAGCTTCCAAAATGCAGAATGCATTTGACTGCAGAGTAGTATTCTTACTTGAAGTCTGGGGAAGGATCCGGTCTGCAAAAGGCTCTGCTAGGATGGTGGATGTCACGAGCAGTCTCAGGAGCTCTGTCTGCGGCGATCGGCGTTCCACGGTGGCGACTGTAGCAGCTGAAGGGCAGCAGTAGTTGACAGGCGGAGTCAGCAGGTGACGGCTTCAGGAGTCAGAAGACGAGTAGTGGAAAGCGACGGCAACTTGCAGGGGATCCAACAAAAAAAAGCGCAATAGAAATTCCCATTGGAGTCTCCGTTCCACCGCACGCATGGCATGGCATTTTATTTCCGGGATTGATGACGACATCGCACGTTACGATGCTGCTCATTGGTTGAGGAAGCCGGGTGATGATTGGCTGCAAATGCACAATACCAATTGGCTACAGCCACCTCTCTATGATTGGACACATATGCTGGGCTTCCTATTGGTCTGCCGAAGACCTTGTCTTGCACTGTCATTGGCTGGCTCAGAATCCCCCTGCCTACTACCTCTAGCTGCTAGCACATACAAAATCGGACTTGGTAGGGATCAGAGGTGCACAGTGTACAGCCGCGGTAGAACGCAAATCAGAATCACGTCTCCGCGCCTCCCCTGGAATGAGCTTGCGCCTCCCCAAGGAGGCGCGCCTCACCATTTGAGAACCCCTGCCTCAGACATTCAGACAGGCACCACATTAGGGTAAGGGTTTCAGAAAAATGAAGGTGTTAATTAAGGTGGTATTGTTTACCCTTCCCATGAATAATCTTCCAATTTGCTGGTGTGAAGTTAGAGGTGACAACTGAGCTTACAGGAACACATTTAGCTCCTTTATGTGCCCTGCACTTGAAGGCACTTCCTGATTAGCATGCACTGCAAGTGAGCAAGCACACTGAAATGTCAGACGCTTACAGTCAGATGAGAAGAAAATGAAACAGTTAATGGGGAATCTCACAGGTGCTGCTTGACCCACCATAAAAACCGAATTTGCAATGGTGAAAACAGGAGGTCCGAATCTGGACCTAGAAAACTGAATCATTCGGTCAAAAAACGAGTAGGTGGTAACCTTATTTGAAAGGCGCTTAAAAAAAAGTTTACTTACTGTTTATGAGTCTTATGGTGAAATGTGTGTGCATCAATCTTAAAACAAAACATTGTTGATAGAAAATGGTAAAACAACTAAAATGAATTGCTTTACATTGTGTATCAGAATATAGATTAATTAGTTATGGGACAGTGAATTATTTTATGGAAAAATTATGATTATATTAGAAGTTTTTAGACACCAAATGAAGACCAAATGTTTGTTAGGCACCAAAGGAAGCCTACTGTACTGTAGTTGGTGTAACTATTCTGGAAGACAGCAAATGGCACCAACGTACAACAGGATTGGGCAGTTCCCAGTGGGTTTCTAATTTTCCCAAATCTGTATAGAAGTGTTAATCACTGGATGCATCTTTTAAAGATTACACAAGATATAGCATGTGGAGGGTCAAACTGCAATCAGAGGTAGGCCCAAAGGCTGTTCTGTTCTTGATAGAAAAATGGGAGAGGTATAACTTAATTACATGTTTCCTATGGTCAATGCTAGAAAAAAAGGAAAAACTGTTTTTGAAAGGCTTACTCCTGTGGTTCAATGGCTGAAGCAATAGCCACACACACCCTTGCCTGATCTACTTTAAACTCTTTCTTCCTGCTTCATTCAGAAGCATTTTTTCTTTGCCCCACTATCCTCCCCATCAACCTCTAGCACCTAGCCTCGCTCTGGCCTTTTCCTAAGCTACCTTTTGCCTAACGGAATCCTTCCCGCGGCACCTCTAGGGGTGGAACCCTCCTCCAGGGTTCCTTGACTTCGGCATTCCTACAGGGAGGTAGTCCCGAGACACAGAGAGGTGAATGGTCACAACGAAGTTTATTCAGCAAGCTGCATAAGCACAACACTACACCAAGTTGCGTAAGCAATTTGACATTTTGGAGAAAATATGTAAAACGTGTGTGTGTAGGGGGTGAATCCTGCCCAAACTATGTATATTTATGTTAGGACTGGAGAAAGACAAAAGATAAAGACTGTTTCTTCTTCTTTGGAGTTAACATCTTTTTTGCTGTTGCCTTGCCTGCCAAGTGGTTTGTCGTCTTTGTCCGGTGGCCCATGGGCTGTGGTGGCACCTCTGTATGAGCACTGTTGGCTGCTTGCACTGCATATCAACCCACACTGGGGTATAAAATATAGTTGCACATGAAACTAGCCCCGTTGCTATGTGCTTGGAATACTGTCAGATGCTTTGACTGGAGGAGAGACAGAGAGACAGAGACAGAGCAATTGATGATCTGCACTGCACCACACTGCTACCTGCTACTAACATAAAGTTGTTTTTCAGACCTGGCCTGCTGCTACTTGCATGCCTCAGTCAATGAAGTGCATAAATTAGGAGATCTGTGTGGACTGGTAAGAAATACATCCCTTATTTTGGATCTAATTTTGGTATGATGCCTACAAACAATGCAAGTCTAAAAACTGTTAACTGAATTGCAAAATGTAAGTAACCACTAGTGTCAACAGATTGTAGTGCCCTGTACTTGTCGTTCCCCCTTTTGGTGTCTGCAGTCTCCTTAGAGTGACTAGGTCTCCATTTTGTCTTCTGTGGCTTGCAGCAACAGACCCTCCATTACCCCCAGTCATCACCCATCCCTCTTCAGGGAGGATCAGATGTGGAAGGAGTGCCTTTTTGAGGGCTCACTGTGCCATTATCCACTACTACGGGGTACTGCTGCTGACAGATAGACGTCCCTTGCCTCTGGTCACAACTGCCATGTGACAAAATGTCTAAAAGGTGCCAGCTGCATGGGCACTGGGCTGCTCAAAGCTAGCCACCCTCCCCAAGTTGACTTGAGAACCCCCTCAGTGGTTTGTTGGTCAGGCAGCAAAGGCAATATTAACAGGAACTGGTTGGTAGTTTAAAATCAAAGTATCAGGGTTCTGAAAGGCACCAAACTCAGTTTTGTGAAGTATTAGTTTATGGCATGAATGGGAGAAGGGAGGTTCCATTTCCATGATGTAGATAGCTGGCCAGTCACCAAGCACTGCCCCCACCATATGCTTCATTTACCACTGCACTGTTCCTCAGGCCTACCATAGCACTGTCCCTTATCCCCACCTCAACACTACCTCCACACCAGAGTCAGTTGGAGGTATTACAATTCAATGAATATTTATTCACATATTGTACACTGGGATAAAAGAAAACAATGGAGTTTTGATGCCCACGCATACCCCTTCACTCCACTCATTTCCCAGTTATGTGACTGACCCTGTGTGCTCGGGAATAGGTTACCTAGAAATGCATTCCTTTGTAGTACCCATGAGACCTACAGTCATTGCTGGGAAAAGAACAGAGTGAAGTGGTATGTATGGGCCGCAAATCTCCATTGGGTCCCTTTACCCAGGTATGCTGGATTTAGAATTCACTGAATTGTAGTGTCCCCATCTAACCCTGGGGGGGAGAAAGTGCTGTAGTTGGGATGAGGAACAGTCCAGGGAACAGTGCTGCTGTGTGGGACAGTGCTATTGTGAATGGCATCATACTGATTTTAGGTGGTTGTACTTTGAGGCTGACAGTTATCAACACTTTGGAAATAGTACCTCCTCCCATTCATGCCATCATTTAATATGTCACAGACTGAGTTTGGTGTCTTGGTATACCATTGGTACTTTGATATACTTTATTGTGGCACCTATGCAAACATAAATGAACAGCGAGTGATTACACTTCACTTCATTATGAGAATCATTCTGGTGAGGAACTGGAGCCATCTGATGCCTCAAAATGTGAGGGTTCTCAAATGGGGTAGAGTTACTGAAATAACTAAATAAACCCGGTGCCATCTGTAGCTCCTGTCAAAGGGCATCCTATTCACAAAGAGGAACACTTCAATGATTTTTAACTGCTTTGCTCATGTGTAACACTGTGGAATACATACCAGCTGTTTCCTCAGCAGTAAAATGTTCTCTTCCAGCAGCTTTTTCTTCTGGCTCACGTACAGCACTCCCTAAGATGCCACGATACCCTTGTGTCCCTCACCGACAGGTGGACTCACCCTAGAGGGGGCTCACAGGATACCCTGGACCAACAGCTTCTGCCTCCGGTTGTGTAGCTCCCCAAGACCAGCCAGCATCATGTTCTGACTCCCACCTGCCCCGGGTCTCCTGCTAGTCCAGATCCACCTCCAGCCTGTCTTAGATACACCGCCAGTCGAGATTTGCCACAACTCTGTCTCAGTTCCAGAACTCACCACGTGGTCTGTCCTGGCCCACCAAGATTTCCTTTGGTTTAGCCTGAATTAAAGCAGCCAGCTTCTGTTTCAGCATGCTCGTGAAAAACTGCTCCACTACGACACTGGCTAATGTTACAAACTACTGGAGAAACAGGATGCTAAATAAATGTAACTTTACAGTTTATTTACTGTTCATTTGCCGAGTTACGCAAGTTAGATGTAGTGTCTCATTCTCAGTGGGGTCCTGCTTCTACCCAGCATTCCAGTTTGGATGACTGAGCTTGTGACATGCAATGCAATTCAGATCTATGATCTTCAGGTTTACAAGTCAGTGCTCCAACCACAGGACTGCGCTGCCTTGCTTCCATATTACAACATTAACGAGCAGCTGACACCTTTGGGAAAACTTTGGAAAACATAATATTTAGACTCAGTTCAACATGTATTTCATATATCTTCCATAGATTTATTCTCTCCATTGCTTATTACTGAAGTCATTCCCACAAAAGCAAGATCTTATCCCTTAGAGTTCATCTTCCTCTATAGTTTATACCCTACATGAAACAATAATGCACTGTTGTGACATCACAGTCTGTTGCCATGGGAATAGCTGTGATGTCACTAGTAGAGTATTATGACATCAGGTTGGGAAGAAGTACTGGTGCTGATGAACCATCAAGGAACAACTATCTTGTTTTCATGTATATGACGTAAAAATAAATAATGGGGATAAGAAACACAGAGCTAATAGGAAATATAAGCTGCTTTATGTCCAATTATTATGGCGTTCAAAGTTCTTCTCACAGCATCAGTGGCTCTTTAAAACCTTAGATTTCAATGAAAGATAAAATGAAGAATAAAACCCTATTAAGACTGGATGACAGTTCATAATTCAAGGATTGTGCTCTTCACTGGGGATGGGAGAGCTGGCCAGACCTGGTTTGGATTTGGGGCTGTATCAGTGAATTTGTTTATTTTATTTTTGTTATTTTTCATGGGACCGTTACCTGGGCAGCCCCCTATGGAAGCTACTGCTCAGTTCACTACCCTGGCTTCTCTGGTGCTTACAGTACCATCCTCTTTGAGACCCCCCCTGCCGGCTTACCCCCTGAGGCAGACCCCTCAACTGGGGCTAGGTTGGGGAACCAATTGGTCCTTCTGTCTAAGGACCTCTAAGGTGGGGTGGTGGCCGGTCACCAGAGCCCAGGTCTGAGCATGCCATGTCATTCTGCAGGTCGGGAGTATTTGTCCCTTTGTTCCTTTGTTATTTGGTCCCCTCCACCACAGATGTAAGCACTCAGAGAGCATCAAGTGCACATGCACATGGCTGTACACTGCCACATGACACTTGGCTAGCATCCACCCCTCCCCCAAAAATATTCCCCACTGACCTGTCACCTAAGGTCACCCAGGTGGCAGTGTGGTAGTAGGGAATGCTGCCCTCCCTCCCTCCCTGAAGAAGGAGAGTGTCCTGTGGGACGCTTGATCCTCCCTCCCCCACTGGCTCTCTGATGACTTGGGCGCATTCCTGAACCTGGGTCATGGGCATCACAAGCAGTGATGCTACTATTGTGTCAATGAGCCCTTCAATGAGAATCTGACCAGCATGATCTCAGTCACAACCTAGTCAGTCTGCCTTGGGAGGGAGGCGAGCTCTAAATGCAAACTGAGTCACATGTTAAGGTACCCTTACGTTGTGCTGAGGCTCACTTTCCCAACACTGACCTGCCCAGGCAGTATTGCCTGAAAGGTTCAGTATCCAGACAGTGAGCATCCCGGCATAAGGAATCCCAAGGGACGTCGAGATGGGTAAGGTAGCGGATGTGACGGCTTGCTACCGTACTCCTGTTCCTGGGAATGAAATGCACAAGGAATCTGGAGGCTGGCCGAGCTGCCCCAGTAGTTTTGTGGACTACACTACGGCAACTCAGTCAGTGTGCTGTGGAATCGCAGGTTCTATCCGTGCTGTGTGTGAAAACAGTTTTACCCCCGTAACTGATTTATTTCTAAGTCTGAGGTCCGCTCCCCCTCGGAGTTAGATAGTTTAGTTATAGGGGATGTGGGGGGTGGAGCCCCCCACATGGAGGGTTCGGGGGTGAAACCTCCCTATCTGCTTTGTGGTTTTGCAATCAGATGCCCGAAATCGTATTTTCGAGCATCTGATTGATTCGGCAGGCTGGAGTTCAGGCCAGTGGGGTCGGTATCCCGAGACTCAGGATTCTGAGTTTAGGGATTTATTTATTTATTTATTTGAACAAGTCGGATTTACAACTTTGAGTCAGGGGCTTATTTACAAAGACACCTTGTCGCAGGGAGGGCAAGACAATAGAACACTGTGCAGATACAACATTGGACAATGTTACAGGTGCAGACATTGAACACAGAATACACTAAGTTACATGTTGGTATAAAATACAGATTTACAATTAAAGATGTACAATTTCTCTGGAGTTGCAGTGGAATACATCCTTGTATAAACCTAAGGGGGTAGGGGGAAGATGTCTCGGCAGTCCAGGGGACCTTGTCGAGATTGGGGGGCCAGGCAGGGAAAGGTCCTGCAGTAGGATTGGGGGAGGCAGGGTTAGTTGCACCTACAGCAGTGGACATTAAAGAGATGGTTCTGGAGAGCAGTTTTGAAGGGACCAAGTTTGGCAGTGTTGGTGATGCAGGTAGGGAAGGAGTTGAACCAGGTGGGAGCTCGATAAAAGAAGGACCTCTGGGCGAGGAAGGTCTTGGTTCTGGGCACTTTGAAGGTGGCTTTAACAGAGTTGTGGGTGGAAACAGATGAGGATGACCATGGTAGGGGGCAAAGACTCCTGCGTGGGACAGTCCAAGCAGGGATTTCTTGGGAAGAAGGCAGGTCTGATACTGCAGACATTCCTTGAAGTTGAACAGGCTGGCAGAGGAATAGAGCAGGCAGGTGTGGGTGCAGCTGGAGAATCCAGTCAGGAACCTACAGGTCTTATTGACAGACAGTTAGATTTTAGAGTGGGAGGTATTATCAGCTGCAGCATAGATGGGCAAGTCATAGTCCACTAGGAACAGGACGGAGGAGGTGATGGCCAGCCGGAGAGCAGCGAGGGGCAGGCAATCCCTATGGTGGTAAAGTAGGCCAATCTGAGAGTTTATATTAGAGGAAAGAGCGTTGATGTGGGTGTGGAAGGTGAGGGCAGTATCAAAAGTGATGTCTAGGTATTTGTAAGTGGGCACTTGCTCTAATGGGAGCTGAGAGTTGGGGTAATCAGGAGGGGGGCATGTCTAGCTTTATTTTGGTGGTGAGAGAGAAGAGCACTGATTTGGTTTTCTTAAGGTTTATGACTAGTCCGTGATCAAGAAACCACCTTTCTGTTTGGTTATAGGCGAGTTGATGGGATGATTGGAGAGTGGAGGGATCTGGGTGTGAGGCAAAGAGAACTGCATTGTCTGCATAGAGGAGCATCTTGCTATTGCAGGAGCTGGGGAGAGTGTTGAGGTAGAGGTAGCTGGAAATCCAGGCAAGGGGACCAGCAGAGAAACCAAGCTGGTGGAGAGAGTCGAGTAGTAGGGGGTGACAGACAGTGTCAAAGGCCTTGGAGAGGTCAATGAACACTGCACCAGCCAGGTTACCGGAGTCGAGAGCACAGTGCAGGTATTGGGAGAACTCCAGAAGAGCAGTGGTTGTACTATGTCCTGGGCGGAAACTGTGCTGCTCTGGACACATAATGTCATACTTAGCCAAGTACTTAGATAGTTGGATAGACACCACTTTTTCGAGGGCTTTGGAGAGTGACGGGAGGATGGAGATTGGCCAATAGTTGCTGGGGGAGGATCGCTCACCGCTCTTGTGTATTGGAGTGATTTCAGCAGTTTTCCACGTACTGGAGAAGTAGGGACTGGTTGAGTAGGTCCCTCAGGGGGACTAGGACAACGTCCAGGACCAGGCAGATGATTCTGGAGTCGAGGGGGTCGCTGCTGGGGTTATTACTACCAAGGGCTTTTAGCAGGTGTGGCCTGGCTTCATGGGGAGATAGGGTGTGCAGGTAGAAAGGGGGATGATGCAGGGCAGGGGGGAAATGAGGAGGGGATTGGATCAAAAAAGCTGCTGGGTAGGACATAGATTAGATCAGAGAAAGTGGTATTGAGGCAGTCAGCTATAGATAGTGGATCAGAGGAGGTAGCACCATCGATGGTGAGCTGAGAGGGTGGAGGGGAGCAGGTCTTCCCATTTAGTTCTTCATGCTATCCCAGGAGATCCAGGCCGAGCCCCAGGTGGAGGTGAGTGTGGCCTGGTAGTGCTCCGCCTTGGCCCGTCTGATGACCCAGGTGCACTTATTGTGCTCTGCATTGTAGGCTTGTCTGTCAGATGGATTGCCTGAATCTACAGTGATTTACCAGAGATTATCCCTATTCTTAAGTTTCTTGATGAGATAAGGGGTGATCCAAGGGGTGTTACATTTTTTTGTGTGGATCCTGGTGTGGGAGGGCGAAGAGGTCACAGGCTTTGCATAAGGCACTTGTGAAGAAGTCAAGAGCTGAGTTGATATCTGGGGCATGTTGGATAGGGGACCAGTAGTAATTTTATAACCAGACGGGTTAAAATACAACTAAAGTTGCTTGATTTCTGTGCTAGACACATAGGATTTGGAAGGATATTTGTGCAATATTTTAGAAGTGTCCTGCTGGCTGAACAGTGAGTTCATTTTTATCCCTGGACTCAGTAGAGTGGTTTGTGTAGGAGCAGTGGTCTAGTATATTGTGGTGTTGGTTGACTTACTATAAAGGGCAGTACTCACCAGGGTGGTAGAGCAGTGTTGTATTTGATTGTTTCAAGTCACCAGTGGTTGTGGCCTACCCACCCACCCTTCCCTCACCCCGCCCACCCCAGGTGTGGCATTTTCTTTATAGCCAAGGTTCTGACACCACTTCCTCAACAGGTCTTGGAGCAGAACTGTCATATTCTTAATTACCCAGCACAGTGCATACAGGGTAAGTACACACACACACAAAAAAAAAATCATATATTACTCATTGTATATGATAAGGAAGAGGGACATGTAGGGAGTGGTGCAATGCACTGGCTATGGGGCAGCAATTTTCCAGGAGACATTCTGGAATCTGCATTGCTGCCCTATTTGCAGGCAACTGTCAGCTCTGAGGGAGGAGGTTGCCCACCTCCAGGCTGAACTGGCAAGGACTAAGGAGGCCTCCCCCACCCAAAGAGCATCAGTTCCATAACCACTGCCTCAGAGGTTGCCCTGTGTGAAGAGCAGATGGACCACAGTAGGTTCGGAGAGGGTGAGGATGGTGGAACAGAGGCATAGCCCCTGAGTTGCACCTCTACACCAATCATATGTCAGCCTGGCAAATCAAGGTTCCTCTATGATGACACCCTCACTGGAGACCAAGAAAAATGCTGGGGACATCCACAAGGGAGACCCACAAAAGAGTGGCAAGGGACACCACAGGGGAAAGAAACAGCTTCTGATAGGGGACTCAGTTGTTAGGGGTGTAGACCTGGGGAAGGGAGAAGACAGGGAAGTAAGGTGCCTGCCTGGTGCCATGGCTTGGAGGGACAGGAAGCGAATCCTCAGGATTGCAGAAGCAGCATCACAGGAGAGGAAACTAGATATCATTGTCCACCTTGGGACAAATGACCTAGCTAGGCATAAGATCAGTGCAGTGCAGGATAAATTTGTGGAGTTGGGGAGGGGCCTCAGACAGGTAGCAAGCACGGAAACCTTCTCAGAGGTGCTGCCAGTCTATGGCAGGGGTGAGGCTAAGGTACTGCACACCATGCAGTTTAATGAATGGTTGCAAAACTGGTGCAGAGCACAGGGCTTTGGCTTCATTAGGGACTGGGGGTCCACCTGGAGAGATGAAGGTCTATACTAGCTTGATGGTCTGCATCTGTCCAGGAAGGGAAACACGCTCCTAGGAGACAGGTTTAAAGGCTTCCTTGGCAAGCTTTTAAACTAGCCAAGGGGGGAGGTGATGATAGGAAACAGGAAAGTTCAAGCCTCCCCCCACAAAACATGGCAGGTAGTAGGTAAACACTGAGGTACAGAACTTGACAGAGGGCAGGACAGGGGCAAATGGAAAATGGACAAGGGAAATAAGAGCAGAGATGGGTAAAAAGGATAAAGCAACATTAAATGGAGGCAATGAGTACCAAAGCCGTAGTCTGGGAAACAAGCTTCCAGAGCTAGTAGCCCTGATGGAAGAGGAACACTTGGATATTGTGGCAGTCACAGAAACATGGTACACAGAGAACCATGACTGGGATGTCAACATACCAGGTACACACAATCTACAGAAGGGACAGGAGGTAAAGAGGAGGTGGGTGGCGCTCTCACATGGGAAGGGATCAAAGCTACAGAACTAAAAAGTAAAGGGGAGGACAAGAGAAACTGGGTCACCTTGGAGACAGGGAATGGTATCACAATCTGCACAGGGATTGTATACAGACCCCTGTCTCAAGGGGAGGAAATGGACAAGAAAATGATAGAGGGCATTCTCAGTATGGCTGAAAAAGGGGAGATACTGTTGATGGGGGACCTGAATATGCCAGATGTTAACTGGGCAACATGGACTACAGCCACATCCAAGAGCAGGGTCATTCTTGATGCCCTACAGGGAGCATGCCTTAGACAGCTAGTGGTGGAACCCACTTGGGAGGGAGCAATATTAGACCTGGTACTCTCAAATGGAGAGAGGATCACAAACTTAGAAGTCAGTAGACATCTGGGAACAAGTGACCACTGCACAGTGTGCTTCACAATAAACACAACCATGGAGACAAGCCATACAAAGACAAGGATACTGGATTTTAGAAGGGCTGACTATGGCATAATGGGTGAATACCTGAGGAATGCATTAGCAAATGGCCAGAAAGGAGGGGTGGAAGAACAATGGAGAAAAATCAAAACTGCCATCATGGAGGCAACAAGCCTTTGTGTGAAACAAATAAAGAAAACAAAGCGGAATAAAAAACCACTATGGCTCTCAAAAGAGGTGTCAGGGAAGGTTAAGGAGAAAAAGGCTGCATTCAAAAAGAATAAGGAATCACAGACGGAGAACGACAGGGAACTGTATCAATTAAAGCAGAAAGAAGTGGGCAAGGCAGTCAGAAAAGCAAAGGCTCAAACCGAGGAAAAGATAGTCAACTCAGTTAAGAAGGGGAATAAAACCTTTTATAGGTACATTAGGGAGCATAAAAAGGTTAAGGGAAGGATAGTGAAGATTAATAAAGGAGAGGGGAGGTGGGCAGAGGGAGACAGTGAAAAGGCAGAGATACTGAATGAATACTTTTGCTCAGTATTCACAAAAGAAGAAGAGTTGGAGTTACCTAAACCAAACAGTAGAAGCACTCTGGATAGTGTGGTTGACACCAGTCCATTTACAGAAGAAAGAGTGCTGAAAGAACTCCTAAAACTCAAGGTGGACAAAGCAATGGGGCCTGATGGGATTCACCCTAGAATCCTAAAAGAGCTAAGGGAGGACCTAGTGACACCACTAACCACACTTTTTAACAAATCATGGGAAGATGGGGTGGTACCTGAGGACTGGAGGAGGGCAGATGTGATTCCTTCACAAAAGTGGGAGCAAGGCAAGCAGGAAACTACAGACCTGTTAGTTTGACCTCAGTGGTGGGGAAAATGATGGAATCACTTCGAAAGAAAGAATTGTTGAGTACCTAGAGGCCAGCAGGGCACAGGACCCAAACAGCATGGATTCAGCAGGAAGGTCATGTCAGACGAATCTAATCGATTTCTTTGACTGGGTGACCAAAGTAATAGACCAGGGAGGGGCTGTGGATATGGCCTACCTAGACTTTAGCAAGGCATTTCACAGTCCCGCACAAAGATTAATAATCAAGTTAGCCAGCCTGGGAGTGGGTCCCAGGGTGGTAGCCTGATTAGCAAACTGGCTGCACAATAGGACACAGAAGGTAATCGTGAATGGAACACATTCTGAAGAAAGGGGGATTACCAGTAGAGTACCTCAGGGCTCAGTACTGGGTCCAGTCCTCTTTAACGTCTTTATAGGTGACATTGCGGAGGGTCTGGAAGGAAAGGTATGCCTCTTTGCGGATGACACAATGATCTGTAACAGAGTTGATACACAAGGGGGGGTAGAAAGGATGAGAAAGGACTTGGCAAGGTTGGATGAATGGTCAGACATATGGCAACTTAGATTCAATGCAAAGAAGTGCAAAGTAATGCATCTGGGAAATAGAAATCCAGGAGAAGAGTACGCAATAGCAGGGGAGGTACTAACGACAACAGTAATGGAAAGGGATCTGGGTGTAGTCATATCAGATGACCTAAAGGTGGGTAAGCAATGTGAGAAGTCAGTAAGGAGAGCGAGGGGGATACTGGGATGCATAGGAAGGGGCACCACAAGTAGAAAAAGGGAAGTGGTTATCCCTCTGTACAGACAGTTGGTGAGACCCCATCTGGAGTACTGCGTGCAGTTTTGGAGATCTCATCTACACAAAGACATAGACAGGATGGAAGCAGTCCAGAGGAGGACAACTAAAATGGTGCAGAGTCTACATCAGAAACCATATGAAGAGACTGAGAGAGCTTAATATGTATACCCTTGATGAAAGGAGGGACAGAGGGGACATGATAGAAACTTTTAAGTACCTCAAGGGAATCAACAAAGTCCAGGAGGGTAGCATCTTTCAGAAAAGAGATGTGTAAGAACAAGGGGCACAATTTAAAGTTAGAGGGACGGTTCAGGGTAATGAGGAAATTCCTTTTTCACAGAGAGAGTGGTGGACACATGGAACCGCCTTCCTGGAGAGGTTGTGGGGTCTAAAACAGTGGGGGAATTCAAACATGCATGGGACAGACATAAGGCAATTGTAGTGGGGGGTTGAAGGAAGTAGGCTGTTGGTTAACTAGAATCTGCAACTTATCCAATAGGTAGGGAAATGGGCAGACTGGGTGGGCCAAATGGCCCTTATCTGCCGTCAAAATCTATGTTTCTACGTTTCAGTCTAGCTGGGCTAGGTGCTGTTTCAACTTTTTTAGGCCACCAGGGTGTAGCTGCCGGTGCAGTGTAGCATGGGACCCTGGTTTTGGAGAGGAGGTTGACCAGGTACGGATGACTGGGGAGTGATCACTAAGTGAGTCGGAGAGGACAGTGATGTCCCGGATTTTAAAGAGGCAGTTTGATAAGATAACGTCTAGGAGGGTGTTGGTTCCACTGGATTGGTTGAACCTGGTGGGCTGTGAGACTACTTGGGACATATCCAGGGCAGTGAAGGAGTCCCTGGTTTGGGAGGTGGCAGAAACAAGCCAGTTAACATTAAGATCACCAAGGATGACTTGCTCGACTTTCTACGGGAGGGATGTGAGGTAGTCGATGAGGGACTGGACTGCTGAGTTCTGGTTCCTTGGGGGTATGTAGGAGACAGTGAGGAAAAGAGGGCCTCTGGTGGGGTCAGGAATAACTTTTAGTGTGAGGGCTTGGGCACCATAGTCAAGTTTTGGAGCAGGGAGTGCATGACCTATTAGGGTGTCCCGCATGAATATAGCACACCCACCACCGCGTTTGCCTATGCGGTCTTCCCTGAATAAGATGTATCAAGGAAGGGAGATAGCGGAGTCAGTGGTGGACTTAGAGAGCCAAGTCTCTACCAGAGAAAGAATATCAGGTTGATGCTGGGTGACCCAGCACTGGAGAGCAGCAGTTTTCTTTAGGAGGCTACATATGTTAAGGGATGCAAGGCGGAGACTGATAGTGGTACAGGATTTGGGCGGGCTGGCAGATAAAGGTCCAGGATTGGGGTGTACATTCCCAGGCAGTAAGAGTAGCAATGTGATTATTCTGATTAGGGGATGGTGGCAGCAGGGACCCATAGTTCGGCGCCTGGGCGAGGACCTGGTGATAAGGGTGCAGGGGATAGGTAGAGCATGAAGGGCGGGTATGGCAGGGAACAGGTGGGTCCAGGATGGGCCCGGGAGGGCAGGGGCAGTGGAGCTGTAGGCAGAGCGTGGGTGCTGGGGAGTTAGGGATACGTTCATGGTGGGAGGGGGCTGGGTCACAGTGGGGTAACTTGGGGTGAGGTGCCTGATGTAGTGGACGGGAGCTCAGGTCGGGGAGAGGTTTGCAACAGGAGGGTAAGGGTGAGAAGACCTAGCAAGGGAGTGCAAGTGCCCATAGTTCTATGCTTATAATGAAAGATAAGGGTGATAGCTGAACTTCAGAGAGGGTGACTGCCACTGTAGAGCAGTGATAGTCTTACTGACTTTGGTGCAAGAGGTCCAGGTTCGAGTACACCAGTGAGAGGTGTCTTAGAGCTTTGTGGAGGAGATGTCGGAGGTTACCCAGGGGCTGGATAAGGCTGGGTTTGGAGAGGAAAAGGGAGGAAAAATAACAATTCAGGTTTGATCTCCTTAAGAAGGGAAGGTGTGGTTTCAGGGGATAGAAAACCAGCTGAATGTGGGATTCTGGTGGGAGGAGTTCCTGGACAGAGACTATATAATAAACTGTCAGAGAACAGGGAGCATAGGGTGGACGATAAATCGAGTGAGAGCAGGCTCTGGCACAAAGGTCCCTCAGTGCGCAACTAGCTTGGTTTAGAAAGCTGCTCACACAAAGATCCAAGAAATGGTGCCAGATTTAAAATTTACAGCTGCAGGGGGGCACTCTAACAGTTGAGCAGGCGTACCTGTTTTCAGCCCTTGAGAGGGCAGGGAGCAGCTCCTGTGGTTACGGCCAAGGGTCGAGGAATGCCCAGGGGACTTTGACACAGACTGTAAATAAAGGGAGAAGAGATTAGCAGGAGGAAGAGGAAGGACTGTCTGAGTAGGCAGGGCAGAGGGGGAGGAGAGTGATAGGATGGCTAAGGTAGGATTCCTTGAGAAAAGGGAGAGAGAAAGGGAGATGGGATGAAGAGAAGAGGAGCAGGTTAGTTAAAAATGCAGAAAAGAAAAGGTTGAAGTTCATGCAAGGTAGATGCAGATTTTTGAGTCAACAGGAGTAAGAAAAGTGAAATCAGGGGCTCAAGCAGAAGATTTCAAGCATCAATGTTCCATTTCAATACATGCAGACTTTGGTTAACTCACAAGCTGATGAAATTTTGTTGGGTAAGACCTTGCTAATTCGCTAGCTAAGGAGATGCAGTGCATAGAGGAATAAATGCAGAGTTTGGAAAATCCGCTTGCTGTAACAGAACTATGGAGGAAGGCCTTGCTAAACAAATTACAAGTACAGTGTAAAAAACTACATAAAGCTGCCTAGCAGGAACAGTCCGAGAAAACATACAGGTCTGCTAGAGACTTACTGGATTCCCAGTCATGAGCTGTTACAGTCACTTAGCTAACAGTACAGAAGAAACTGTTCTGTAAAAATCTTACTTGCTAGAGAAAAATCTTACAGATACAAGAAAATCTACTGGACTACTAGAAATTCAAACTGGTCTGAAGATCATGCAGCGTTACAGTCGTTAAACAGTACGTACTGAAAATGAAGTAGGCAGGCAAAAAATCGAGTGAGAGCAGGCTCTGGCACAAAGATCCCTCAGTGCGCAACTAGCTTGATTTAGAAAGCTGCTCACACAAAGATCCAAGAAATGGTGCCAAATTTAAAATTTACAGCTGCAGGGGGGCACTCTAACAGTTGAGCAGGCGTACCTGTTTTCAGCCCTTGAGAGGGCAGGGAGCAGCTCCTGTGGCTACAGCCACGGGTGGAGGAATGCCCAGGGGACTTTGGCACAGTCTGTAAATAAAGGGAGAAGAGATTAGCAGGAGGAAGGGGAAGGACAGTCTGAGTAGGCAGGGCAGAGGGTTAGGGTAGTGATAGGATGGTTAAGTTAGGATTCCTTGAGAAAAGAGAGAGAGAAATTACGTAAGGGCCACAGAGATCCAGGAGGAACAAAATGGGGGAGAAATACTGTGGGTTAAGCTGGAAAGGAAAATGGGGCCAGCCATCCGCATGGGTGTGGTCTACAGACCACCAGCCCAGGAGGAAGAAATAGATAGGGAGCTGATACTAGCCATCCAAAGGATGGCAGACAAGGGTGAGGTGGTGCTGGTTGGAGACCTCAATATTTCAGATGTGGATGGGAGCATCCCAGCAGGAGCATCAACTAGGAGCAGATTTATCCTGGACTCACTTCAGTGTGCCTTCCTCAAGCAACTGGTCATGGAACCAACTCGGCAGAAGGCAATACTGGACCTTGTGCTCACAAACAGGGTCAGTGTGATGGGGGTAACAGTGGGAGAGCACCTGGGGAACAGTGACCACCAGTCATTGTGGTTTGAAATCACAGAAGGAGCAGAACCAAACCACACAAAAACATGTATCCTGGATTTTAGGGGGACAGACTTTGGGAAAATGGGGAGATGCTTGAAAGAGGCATTAAGGGGAATGGGGCAGGAATCAGGGGTTGAGGAACAGTGGGCAGTATTTAAAATGGGGATTACAAGAACAACAGAATTATGCATTAAGTGGGTTAGCAAGGGGAAAAGGAAGAGGAGGCCATTATGGTTTTCCAAGGAGGTAGCGGAGAAAGTGAAAGCCAAAAAGATTGCATTCAGGCAATACAAAAAGACACAGGCAGAAGAGGATAGGGAGAAGTACCAGGAGAAGCAAAGGGAGGCAGGGAGGTCTGTAAGGGAAGCCAAAGCTCAGACAGAAGAGCACACTGCAAAATCAGTGGGTAGAGGGGACAAAAGCTTTACAGGTACTTAAGTGAAAAAGAAGACAAAGAGAGAGAATAGTGAGACTGAAGGAGGAGGATGGGGTCATGGAGGATGACAAAGTAAAGCTGACATATTGAACAGGTATTTCTGCTCAGTCTTTACTGAGGAAGAGAGGGTAATGGGTCTGAAGGGAGTACAAGGGGTGGAATGGTGCAGAATGAACACAAGTCCCTTTACATGAGAAAGGGTCCTGAAGGAACTGGAAGTAATAAGAGTTGATAAAGCAATGGGGCCGATGGAGGGCACCCCAGGGTCCTTAAAGAACTAAGAGAGGTGGTGGCTGAACCTCTGGCTATCCTGTTTAGCCGATCACTGGAAACAGGGGAGGTACCCAAAGACTGGAGGACAGCAGATGTAGTCCCCTTATACAAAGGTGGGAATAAAGAGGAAGCGGGGAACTACAGACCAGTCAGCCTCACCTCGGTAGTGGGGAAGATCATGGAAGCACTACTGAAGGAGAGATTAGTGGAACATCTGGTTGTCAGTGGACTACAGGAACCAAGGTCATATGGTTTCACCAGGGGGAGGTCATGTCAGACCAACCTCGTTGAATTTTTTGACTGGGTGACTAGGGAGGTGGATCAGGGAGGGCAGTGGACATGGCCTATCTGACTTCAGCAAGGCCTTTGACACTGTGCCACATAGAAGACTATTACACAAACTGGGGAATATGGGTGTGGGCAGGACAGTAGTGTGGTGGGTAGGTAACTGGCTGGGCGGCAGGACACAGAGGGTGGTGGTAAATGGCTGTCACTCCACAGAGGGAAGAGTGATCAGTGGGTACCACAGGGATCAGTGCTGGGACCGGTCCTATTCAACATCTTCATCAGTGACATTACAGGACCTAGAAGGCAGAATTTCCCTGTTTGCTGATGACACAAAGCTCTGTAACAGAGTAGACACACCAGAGGTGTAGACGAATGAGAAGGACCTGCAGAAACCTGAGGAATGGTCAGGGGTTTGGCAGTTGAAATTAATGCAAGGAAGTGCAAGATAATGCATATGGGGCACAAAAACTCTGGCACAATATATCAGTTGGGGGGGGGGTGAGGATATAGCATGCACCAAGCAGGAAAGGGTTCTTGGGGTTCTCATCTCTGATGACCTTAAGGTAGGAAAACAGTGTGACAAGGCAGCAGGTAAAGCAAATAGGATGCTGGAATGCATAGTCAGGGGCATCACCAGCAGCACAAGGGAGGCTATAATGCCACTATACAAGATACTAGTGAGGCCTCACCTGGAGTATGGTGTACAGTTCTGGAGACCTTACTTACGCAAGGACATAGACAGGGTAGAGAAGGTTCAGAGAAGGGCAGCAAAGATGGTACTTGTGTAACCCCTAGGTGGCGCTATCCCAAGGGCTACTACCCCTGCCTGTTTGACTACGGACAGGTTGAGGGGCCTAGGTCTTATGGCGGGTGCCTCCACCCAGAGGTCAAGGTTTGTAGTGGTTAGACTAGCTTGGTCACAGCCCTCTGGGACACTGAGACCCCCTTTTATTCCCTCTAGTGGCTCACACAGTACCCCAGATTTACAGCCCCAATACCCCTCGTATACACACTGTTCATTCATATAGATACCACTTACCCTCGAGACTGATTCTGCAGCAGGTCTCTGAGGACCCCCCTGTAAAATAAGGTTAAACAACATACACAGCAAAACACAATACTGTTTCCATAAGTACCAACACCACAGACAGTATATAGTATAACAACAACAAATCTGATTTCTTTAGGGGGCAGTAACATGGGAGGGGGAAATCAGGTTAATTGGTGGCATTAAATCACAGTACTGTGCACACATACAGAGTCTGAAAAGTCACACTCTGGGTACCCAGGTTGGGGGCTAGCCAGGTCCGTTGCCTGGGGTTGGCTGGCAGGGGCAGGTGGATGGGGTCCTGTAGAAGAAAATATATGCACAACACCCAATTGTAATCTGGAGCCGGAGGGCTCAGTCCATGAAACAGTGAAACAACAAGAATTAGATGACACACTTGTGATTGAAAAACAAGCTGCAGGGGAATACCCTGATTTGTACTCACAACACCCAAGCTGAGGATCGGATGGAGAATGTCCCTCTGGATTGCCAGAAGAGCAGGACATGAGGACAAGGTCCTTGTGACTGGACCCCACTGCAGTTGATAGCAAACAGATGTAGTCCGAATTAAGCTGGGGTTTACTTCCAGCTTCAGCACACAATTCACTGTACAGGGGATTTGAAATAGCTATTCCCCACAAGCACTTTGCACATTTATATGTAAAAGAATGTACTATACCAGGCAGGCTGCTCCTTGATCCCGATCGCGATTACTGCAAAATACCTGGCAGCAAACACAGCAGCTTCAGTTCCAGACAGACCAAGCGCGATTCAGCAATTTCTCCAGTCTTCTACAGGGTGAACCTGGTTTCCACACTTCTAGTGCTTCTTTCTCCTCATAACTTGGATTCAGCCCAAACTGGCACTCACAAAGGCTGCAGACCGAAACTCAGGGCCTCACATGTGCTTCCCGCGTGAAACTATACACCGCAGAAGCACACAGCTCCTTCTCTATTCACTGCCACAACTGATCTGATCTTTCCAGTCACAGAGCAGGGCATTTCCTTTAGCTCCACACTATTCTGTTGGCTGATTCAGCTGTCCCTCACAGTAAGACTCCCTCTGTTGGTACAAAAAGATGCCAAGGTCAAAACTACATTTCCCAGAGTCACTGCCCATACAATCCCCTTGTGGCTGGCTCAAATTAAGAGTCCAAGTTCTGATTCATCCACAGGCTCCATTCTAGGGATCCCTTAACCCAATTGGCCCAGCACAGCAGTTTAGGTCCAAAATGGAGAGGTAACACACACACACACAGTCCCAGCTGCAATAAAGGCAGGTTAGACAAACTACAATTTTGCTAATGCTTTAAATGATTACAGGCAAACAGTTACAGCTTTCAGATGGGCTCCTTCAGCGACCGCAAAATGGAGTGATTACTCCACAGCTCAGGCGGGATTCGAGCATTAAATACACAGTCCCCCCATATAAACTAATTAAGTCTGCAAGCAGACAGCTCTTAAAGAGACACTACGTGGAGGCTCAAATAGCATTCACTTGCAACAACATTTAAACACCTTAGACGCCGAATAACACTCAGGCTTGGAGCATTCAGGCAAGCTCCTGGAAGACTTTTGGGAACCCTCATTTGCAGGGGGGTTACACATGGATTGCATCACAAGTCCTATTAGGACAGGTTGAAGGAATTGAATATGTACTCCCTGGAGGAGAGGAGAGAGAGAGGGGATATGATAGAGACATACAAGAATCTTACAGGGAGGAACAGGATGCAGGAATACACTATTTTTAAGCAAAAAAGATGTTCCAGGACTAGAGAGCATAGGATGAAGTTGGAGGGAGGACGATTCAGAGAAAACGTGAGGAAGAATTTCTTCACAGAACGGGTGGTGGACAAGTAGAACACCCTGTCAGAGGAAGTGGTGGGGGCTGAAACAATCACGGAATTTAAGAATGCATGGGATAGACATAAAGGAATTCTGGAGGTCAGGGTTAAGGGGCAACAGACTTCTAGGAAAACATAAAGTGAACTTACAAGCTCAAATGGGCAGACTGGGTGGGCTGTAGGCCCTAATCTGCCGACACTGTCTATGTTTCTATGTATCTATAAAGGGAGATGGGGTGAAGAGAAGAGAAGAGGAGAAGGTTAGTTAAAAATGCAGAAAAGAAAAGACTGACGTTCAGGCAAGGTAGATGCAGATTTTTGAGTTAACAGGAGTAAGAAAGGTGAAATCAGGGGCTCAAGCAGAAGATTTTAAGCATCAGTGTTCCATTTTAATACATGCAGACTTTGGTTAACTCCCAAGCTGAGGAAATTTTGTTTGGTAAGACCTTGCTAATTTGCTAGCTAAGGAGATGCAGTGCATAGAGGAATCAGGGCAGACTCTGGAAAACCCGCTTGCTGTAACAGAACTAAAACTACATAAAGCTGCCTAGCAGGAACAGTCCGAGAAAACATACAGGTCTGCTAGAGACTTACTGGATTGCAGGTCATGAGCTGTTACAATTTGTAACCCCCTTCCCCGCAAATGGGAGTTCCCAAAAGTCTTCCAGGAGCTTGCCTGAATGCTCCAGGCCTGGGTGGTGTTTGGCATCTGAGCTGCTTAACTGTGGTTGCAAGTGAATGCTATTTGAGCCTCCACGTACTGTCTCTTTAAGAGCTGTCTGCTTGCAGACTTAATTAGTTTGTATGGGGGGACTGTGTATTTAATGCTCGAATCCTGCGTGAGCTGCAGAGTAATCACTCCATTTTGAGGTCACTGAAGGTGCAAAAGGAGCTCCTTTCAAAGCTGTAACTGTTTGCCTGTAATAGTTTAAAGCATTAGCAAAATTGTAGTTTATCTAACCTGCCTTTATTGCAGCTGGGACTGTGTGTGTGTTACCTCTCCATTTTGGACCTAAACTGCTGTGCTGGGCCAATTGGGTTAAGGGAGCCCTAAAATGGATCATGTGGATGAATCAGAACTTGGACTCTTAATTTGAGCCAGCCACAAGGGGATTGTATGGGCAGTGACTCTGGGAAATGTAGTTTTGACCTTGGCATCTTTTTCTACCAACAGAGGGAGTCTTATTGTGAGTGACTGCTGAATCAGCCAACAGAATAGTGTGGAGCTAAAGAAAATGCCCTGCACTGACTGGAAAGATCAGATCAGTTGTGGCAGTGAAGAGAGAAGGAGCTGTGTGCTTCTGCGGTGTATAGTTTCGCACGGGAAGTGCATGTGAGGCCCTGAGTTTCAGTCTGCAGCCTTTGTGAGTGCCAGTTTGGACTGAACCCGAGTTGTGAGGAGAAAGAAGCACTAGAAGTGTGGAAACCAGGCTCACCCTGTAGAAGACAGGAGAAATTGCTGAATCTCGATCGGTCTGTCAGGAACTGAAGCTGCTGTGTGTGCTCCCGGGTATTTTGCAGTAATTGCGATGAGGATTGAGGAGCAGCCTGCCTGGTATAGTACTTTCCTTTTACATATTAATGTGCGTAGTGCTTGTGGGGAATCGCTATTTCAAATCCCCTGTACAGTGAATTGTGTGCTGAAGCTGGAAGTAAACCCCAGCTTAATTCGGACTACATCTGTTTGCTATCAACTGCAGTGGGGTCCAGTCACAAGGAACTTGTCCTCATGTCCTGCTCTTCTGGCAATCCAGAGGGACATTCTCCATCCGATCCTCAGCTTGAGTGTTGTGATTACAAATCAGGGTATTCCTCTGCAGCTTGTTTTTCAATCACAAATGTGTCATCTAATTCTTGTTGTTTCACTGTTTCATGGACTGAGCCCTCCGGCTCCAGATTACAATTGGGTGTTGTGCATATATTTTCTTCTACAGGGCCCCATCCATCTGCACCTGCCAGCCAACCCCGAGCAATGCACCTGGCTAGCCCCCCCCCCAACCTGGGTACCCAGAGGTGACTTTTCAGACCTGTGGCTGTGTGCACAGTACTGTGATTTAATGCCACCAATTAACCTGATTTCCCCCTCCAGTGTTACTGCCCCCTAAAGAAATCAGATTTGTTGTTGTTATACTATATACTGTCTGTGGTGTTGGTACTTATGGAAACAGTATTGTGTTTTGCTGTGTATGTTGTTTAACCTTATTTTACAGGGGGTCCTCAGAGACATGCTTCAGAATCAGTCTCTAGGGTAAGTGGTATCTATATGAGTGAACACTGTGTATATGTGGGGTATTGGGGCTGTAACTCCGGTGTACTGTGTGAGCCACTAGAGGGAATAAAAGGGTGTCTCAGTGTCCCAGAGGGCTGTGACCAAGCTAGTCTAACCACTACAAACCCTGACCTCTGGGTGGAGGCACCCGCCATAGGACCTAGGCCCCTCAACCTGTCCATAGTCAAACAGGCAGGGGTAGTAGGCCTTGGGATAGTGCCACCTAGGGGTTACACAGTCACTTAGCTAACAGTACAAAAGAAGCAGCTCTGCAAAAATCTCACTTGCTAGAAAAAAATCTTACAGATACAAGAAAATGTACTGTACTACTAGAAAATCAAACTGGTCTGAAGATCATGCAGAGTTACAGTCATTAACAAACAGTACATATTAAAAATGATGTAGTCAGGCGGAAAATCGAGTGAGCGCAGGCTCTGGCACAAAGGTCCCTCAGTGCACAACTAGCTTGATTTAGAAAGCTGCTCACACAAAGACCCGAGAAATGGTGCCAAATTTAAAATTTACAGCTGGAGGGAGGCACTCTATCAGTTGAGCAGGCGTACCTGTTTTCGGCCCTTTAGAGGGCAGGGAGCAGCTCTTGTGGCTACGGCCATGGGTGGAGGAATGCCCAGAGGACTTTGGCACAGTCTGTAAATAAAGGGAGAAGAAGTTAGCAGGAGGAAGGGGAAGGACTGTCTGAGTAGTCAGGGTTGGGGGGGAGGGGAGTGATAGGATGGCTAAGGTAGGATTCCTTGAGAAAAGGGAGAGAGAGAGAGAAAGGGGGATGGAGTGAAGAGAAGAGCAGAAGGTTAGTTAAAGGAAAACTACACCCAAAACTTGAAAAAATATATGTTGTGCAGAGTGTTTTAATTTGTATGTGAAGTTCTAGTGTTTCCTTCCCTCTGACTGGTATTAGGAGTTTTTCCCAAATTAGCTTGCTAGTTTTACGACCCCTGGGGATCTTCATACCTGATAGTGTAATTGTATTTCTTGTTCCCACAGTGCATCTTGTCTCACGTGATCACGATGTAAGAGAAACCAAACATTCAGCACACACATGCCAAACAAACTAAATATCTTGAAGCTTTACAAGCTGCACAAAAATTACCAGCAACAAAGTTTTTCAGGACAGTAAAACATTTAGGATAAGGGTGGTCACCAAGCTGAATTCTACAGATTTTAAAATATAGCCATCTCTATTGTTGTGAACTGATTGTAATGCAATGCTTTCTGCTGGATTTATGGTCTCTGCTACATCACCATTACATGAAACAAGGTGCATTGTAGGACAAAGAAATGCAATAAACCAATTTGATATGGAGATCTCCAGGGGTTGTAAAACTACCCTAAAGCTAGCAGGCTAATTTAGGAAAACTCCTAATACCAGACAGAGGGAAGGAAACACTAGAACTTCACATACAAATTAAAACACCCTGCACAGCATATATTTTTTCAAGTTTTGGGTGTAGTTTTCCTTTAAAAATGCAGAAAAGAAAGGCTGAAGTTCAGGCAAGGTAGATGCAGATTTCTGAGTTAACAGGAGTAAGAAAGGTGAAATCAGGGGCTCAAGCAGAAGATTTTAAGCATCAATGTTCCATTTCAATATATGCAGACTTTGGTTAACTCACAAGCTGAGGAAATTTTGTTCAGTAAGACCTTGCTAATAGTGAGCTAAGGAGATGCAGTGCATAGAGGAATAAATGCAGACTTTGGAAAACCCGATTGCTGTAACAGAACTGTGCAGGGAGGCCATGCTACACAAATTACAAGTACAGTGTAAAAAACTACATAAAGCTGCCTAGCACGAACAGTCCGAGAAAACATACAGGTATGCTACAGACTTACTGGATTGCAGGTCATGAGCTGTTACAGTCACTTAGCTAACAGTACAGAAGAAGCAGTTCTTCAAAAGTCTCATTTGCTAGAGAAAAATCTTACAGATACTGTACAAGAAAATCTATTAGACTACTAGAAAATCAAACTGGCCTGAAGATCATGCAGTGTTATAGTCATTAACAAACAGTACATATTGAAAATGATATAGGCAGCCAAAAAATCAAGTGAGAGCAGGCTCTGGCACAAAGGTCCCTCAGTGCGCAACTAGCTTGATTTAGAAAGCTGCACACACAAAGATCCGAGAAATGGTGCCAATTTTAAAATTTACAGCTGGAAGGGGGTCCTCTATCAGTTGAGCAGGCATACCTGTTTTCGGCCCTTGAGAGGGCAGGGAGCGGCTGCTGTGGATACGGCCACGGGTGGAGAAATGCCCAGGGGACTTTAGCACAGTCTGTAAATAAAGGGAGAAGAGATTAGCAGGAGTAAGGGGAAGGACTGTCTGGGTAGGCAGGGCAGAGGGGGAGGGGAGTGGCAGGAAAGCTAAGGTAGGATTCTTTGAGAAAAGGGAGAGAGAAAGGGGGATGGGGTGAAGAGAAGAGGAATTAGTTAAAAATGCAGAAAAGAAAATGCTGAAGTTCAGGGAAGGTAGATGCAGATTTTTGAGTTAACAGGGGTAAGAAAGGTGAAATCAGGGGCTCAAGCAGAAGATTTTAAGCATCAATGTTCCATTTCAATACATGCAGACTTTGGTTAACTCACAAGTTGAGGACATTTTTTTTCAGTAAGATTTTGCTAATTCGCTAGCTAAGGAGATGCAGTGCTAGAGGAGTAAATGCAGACTTTGGAAAACCCGCTTGCTGTAACAGAACTGTGGAGGGAGGCCTTGCTACACAAATTACAAGTACAGTGTAAAAAACTACATAAAGCTGCCTAGCAGGAACAGTCCGAGGAAACATACAGGTATGCTAGAGACTTGCTGGATCGCAGGTCATGAGCTGTTACAGACACTTAGATAACAGTACAGAAGAAGCAGTTCTGCAAAAATCTCACTTGCTAGAGAAAAATCTTACAGATACAAGAAAATCTACTGGACTACTAGAAAATCAAACTGGTCTGAAGATCATGCAGCATTACAGTTGTTAACAAACAGTACATATTGAAAATGTTGCAGGCAGGTGGAAAATCGAGTGAGAGCAGGCTCTCGCACCAAGGTCCCTCAGTGCTCAACTAGCTTGATTTAAAAAGCTGCTCACACAAAGATCCGAGAAATGGTGCCAAATTTTAAATTTACAGCTGGTGGGGGGCATTCTATCAGTTGAGCAGGCGTACTTATTTTCGGCCCTTGAGAGGGCAAGGAGCAGCTCCTGTGGCTACGGCCACAGGTGGAAGAATGCCCAGGGGACTTTGGCACAGTCTGTTTTCATCCCTTGAGAGGGCAGGGAGCAGCTCCTGTGGCTACGGCCACGGGTGGAGGAATGCCCAGGGGACTTTGGCACAGTCTGTTTTTGGCCCTTGAGGGGGCAGGAAGCAGCTTCTGTGGCTTTGGCCGCAGGTGAAGGAATGCCTGGGATACCATAACATTGCCCATGTTAAGGTATAAGCAAGCCCTTGATGGTTATTGCAATACATGTATCATGTGCTTTCTTTGAAGCTGTACTGTGAAAAACAAACATTAGTGACACCACATTTGTGATACTGTTATATGGCATAGGCTGGTGATCCACCTACGAAACTACACCACTTGAAATACCTCAGTGTGTGTGGGCCAATCAAAACCTATTTTTCACCCACATCCACGTAAAGCTTTCCTCCAACTAGGTGCATTGTATGGAAACCAATCCTGCCTTCCACTTTTGGGTCTGCTGCAAAACTATCCCTGAGATGATCCTGTAGGTCTTTGATTATACTATATGCTCACTCTGCTCATGGATGTAGGAACACAAATGCCAAGTAACCATTTCAGGTGGTGGCATTCTGGTCCCTGACCACTGATTTTGGTTACTCCTACTGCCTCCTATCCACCCCCTACTTTTGTTTTAATGTGAATGTTGTGCTCCGTTTGAATCAAACGTAATGCTAAATGCATAAACCTAAATTCTGCTGTATTTATTTGCTCTTATTATGCAGCTCCAGTAGGTAGTACAACATGGTGTGAAAAAAAAGAAGGTGGTCTGGGGTAACAAATATGGGTATGTCTGCCATGGGGGGGGGCAGCAAAGTGGCACCAAAGGGTTTTGGCTTACAGATGTTATTTTCCTAGCTACACAGCACATGGTGGCTCTAACTCAAGCTTGCTTAATTAGTCATACCAATACAAATCATGTCACACTTGTTTTTCAGACTCAAGATCGATTCATCATCTGTCAGTGCCACCCTGTGTCAGTCATTGCACTTCGTCTACTAAAACCAGAGGAATAAGGTCAATGAACAAACAGCACTTCAAATATTTATCCATGAGAGATTGAGTGACTCGTATTTATTGCTGAAATATTTTATTACATTTCAGACACAGTGCCAAAAAGACAACATAGAAAGATAGAAACATAGACTTTGACTGTAGATAAGGATCGTTTGGCCCACCTAGTCTGCTCGTTTCCCTACCTGTTGGATAAGCTGCAGATCCTAGTTAACCAACAGCCTACTTTTCCCTACCCCCACAAGAATTACCTTATGTCTGTCCCACGCATTCTTGAATTCACCCACTGTTTTTGACCCCACAACCTCCTTAGAAAGACCGTTCCTCCATCCACCACCCTTCTCTGTGAAAAAAATACTTCCTCACATTGCCCCTGAGCTGACCCTCCCCTTCAGATTGTGTCCCCTTGTTCATGCACGTCTCTTTTTCTGAAAGATGTTACCGTCTTAGACTTTGTTTATTCCACTGAGGTACTTAAAAGTTTCTATCATGTCCCCCCTCTCCCTCCTTTCCTCAAGGGTATACATATTAAACTCCTTTAGTCTCTCCTCATATGGCTTATCTTGCAGACCCTGCACCATTTTAGTTGCCCTCCTCTGGACTGCCTCCATCCTGTCTATGTCTTTGCAGAGATGGGGTCTCCAGAACTGGACGCAGTACTCCAGATGGGGTCTCACCAACTGTCTGTACAGAGGGATAACAACTTCATGTTTTCTGCTGGTGATGTCTCTCCCTATACATCCCAGTATCCCCCCAGCCCTCCCTACTGCCTTCTCACATTGCTTGCTAACTTTAAAGTCCTCTGATATGATTACCCCCCAAGTCGCTTTCCATTTTTGTTGTTGTTACTACCTCCCCCCCTTGTGTAATCTTCCTCTGGGTTTTTGTTTCCCAGGTGCATTATTTTGCACTTCTTTGCATTGAATCCAAGCTGCCATACTTCTGACCATTCCTCCAACCTTGCCAAGTCCCTCCTCATCCTTTCCAAGCCTCCTCGTGTATCAACCCTGTTGCAGATCTTTATGTCATCTGCAAAGAGGCATACTTTTCCTTCCAGTCCCTCTGCAATGTCACCCATAAAGACATTAAAAAGGACTGGCCCATCAGCCCACCGGCACAGCGGTTGGATTTCCGCTTGCAAGACCAGCGACCCAGGTTCGGGAATGAGCCCGGGGAGCTGGAGGGCTGGCCGGGGAGAAGGCTTGAGCGTCCCCAAATGAGGCTACATGGGGGTTCTCGGGGTGGCACAGCTAGGTGGCTGAAGTGGGGGCAGACTCTACTGGGGACTCCCAAAGAAGCAGAGCTTGGGGAGAGAGGGAGAGGGTTAAAAGAAAGTGAAAAAAAAAGAGTACTGGACCCAGTACTGAACCCTGTGGTACCCCACTAGTAATCCCTCTTTCTTCAGAGTGGACTCCATTTACAATTATCTTCTGTGTCCTGTTGTCCAGCCAGTGTTTTACCCAGGCTATCACCCTGGGAGTATCCCCAGCTTTGCACAACATTAAGCTAAAAATGCATATTTCTGTTGTCCTGCATTGAGCATCCTGTTCAACCAGCTCTCCCAGTAAAATTGCCCCGGAGGATAATCCTAAATCATTAACAGATATGTTATGCAAATGCTCCACTATACGTTGTTAATATGCTGACAACACCAGGCACAGTGCCAGCATATGCAGAAGGTGGACAAAACTACCTCTCTCAGCACTCTCCTGTACACTGATGACATGACCTAATCATTTTTCAAAGCTCAAAGTCCCTGACCAGTCTTTCTCCGAACTTGAATGACGACTTCTCCCTCATCCAAAGTTGGTTCCTGAGAAGCCAGTTACTACTCAATGTCAAAAAGACTAAATCCATGCTATTTGGCTCTAAACTGAAACTCTCCAACCAGTCCTCCCCCAAAATCTTACCTACTCTAATGGTCACATTGTGGAGCAGGTACACACACCTTTATACCCTCAGGGATTCTCATAACATTGATTTTATCCATCCATTCCTCCTCCATGATGTCTTCTCCCAGCCAGTCCTGCTACATTTGTAGCACCCTTTCCATAGATACTAAGGGCTGGAGTTTCAAAGATTTGCATCATGTTTTTAGCACGGTTGTGCTTCCTGTGACATAACTGTTACACCACATAAAATGGGGACCAATGTGTTTCTGCAAGTTGTGCACAAAAAATGATGCAGGCATAACTCTTTTCTGTGAAGTGCAGAAATCAGTGAAAATGTATCAAAATATTTCAAAAATATCCTACAAACATTTTGGTACATTTGACATTATGCAGGCTGTGCCCAAAATTGGATACGTTGCCTGCGGCATGTGTTTTGAAATTACAGCACTAATTCTCTACCAAGTAAGCAAGGGTTATTAGCTCCTGATTAGTACTTGTGCCATGTAGAATGGATAAGTTGTTATAGGTGATGGTTTCTGCACTTTAAGAGTGTGGGTCCACCTGAGCAGCAATAACATGTCATACCTGTAGATACTTAAATACTAATTTTGTAGTAAGCCATCTTTTGTGACCAGTTGTAAAAATTAGAGAAAATTTCCCCAATCATAAAGGTAATCTATGAAGTGACTCCCCTATCTTTTCATAGTTGAAACCCTCTGCCTTCTAGGGAATTGGGGTTAAGAGTATTTTGTCCCCTCATGCTGTAATACTGTGACTAGATAAGTGCTTGATCCCTTCATTCATCTCCCACATTTACTCTGCTTACTGGCCAAACAAACATCATTGGCAGGGAAGCCTTAGATGCCTTAGGTGAGCCACTGGGCCTCTTGGTCCACAGAGCAGTCTCCTTAAGGGACGCTGACCCAGACTCTCTCTCTCTCTCTCTCTCTCTCTCTCTACTCACTGCAGCTTCACTGTTCCTACAGCAGCTTCTGAGTCTTCCCTCTTGAGCTGTATTTCTCTCCCATACTGCTCTGGCCACACTAGCACTTCTGAATGCATATACCATTGTAACAGCAATGCTGTTACAGTGAATCCCCCACAGCGACACCAACCCATCAACATCAGCAGCATTGAATGGGTTGCTGGAGCGATGAACATTTCAACTCCCAAGTTTGGCCGCTCTCCTCCAATATCTGATCCCCCCCCCAACAGAGTTTGAATCCATAAGTCTGGAGGGTGCAGCCCCCCTGCATTAACACCGAACAGGTGTCGGTGTGATCCCTGGTCGCGGTCGAGACCTGGTGGTGTTGGGGATGTCGGCGACAATGTGTCGCTGTGGGGGAGGTCGTCGAAATTCTTGTCGCTGCGACTTGGTGGAACCTCCAGAATGCATCATCATGTGATCTGCAGTTTCTCTGTGAACCCCCTTACCTCTCCTGGTGGCTCTGCTTCCTCTGGTCTGCTGCTTATGCACTGCTGCATGCATCTCATCTGCTTAATGGAGGCCCTTTGGACACCACGACACATAGGCTCACCTGTGGTACATTCCAGACCACATCCAGGGCTGGCTGGCTCACCCTGGCACCATCTTTCCACAGGCCTGAAGGCTGCTGCAGCTCACTCTCTGTCCCAGACAAAACTTAGATCTTCTATACTGTCCCCAATGTCTCTTCTAGTTCCTCCCCAATTTCCTGTTTACTACAACCTTACCTGCATGAAATTCTAACTGAAACATCAGCTGACTGTTAAACCTTTACTTGCTGAAACACTGTGCTTGCCTGTCACAAATTAATAGAGGGAGGGCCACATTCAATAGTCTGTCTTAAAGCAATGGCATCAGAGGGGGGAGCCAAGCTACTCACAACACTTTACAGGTCCCTGGTTAGACCCCACTGGGAATGTTTTGCCCAGTTCTGGAGTATGTCTCTGAGGGAAGACAGAAACATAGAAACAGAATTTGACGGCAGATAAGGACCGCTTGGCCCACCCAGTCTGCCCATTTCCCTACCTACTGGATAATCTGCAGATCCTAGTTAACCAGCAGCCTACTTCTTCCAACCCCCAACCCCCAGAATTGCCTTATGACTATCCCATGCTTGCTTGAATTCCACCACTGATTTTGACTCCACAACCTCCTCCGGAAGGCTGTTCCATGCATCCACAACCCTCTCTGTGAAAAAATACTTCCTTAAATTACCTCTGAGCTGCCCCCCCCCCATCTTCAATTGTGCCCTCTTGTTCTTGCACACCTCTTTTTTTGAAAGATGCTACCCTCTTGGACTTTGTTCATTCCCTTGAGGTACTTGAAACAGGCTTAAGACAGTGCAACATGGGGTCCAGGGTCAGCAGTGAAGATCTTATGAGGAGTACACTCTGGAGGCCAAAAGGGAGAGGTGGGATATGATCAAGACCTAAAAACTCCTGAGGGAGATAAATAAGGTAGACAGTGGGAACCTATTCACCATGAATGACAACACGGTGATGAGAGGTCATGGGTGGAGACTGGTTGGGGGGAGATTTAAAAGGGCTATTAAGATGCTATTTACCAAGGTGGTGCTGGAACAGTGAAACAGATTACTAAAGGAGGGAGTGGAGGCGGGATCTATAATAGGCTTCAAGAAAGGCTGGAACAGATTCAGGACACTGATTGTCCTAAAAGCAGGGTCAGGGTGCAGGTGAGTGGGGTGCGGTGAGGAGGCAGCAGAAGGAAGGGGGGATTAAAACACAGGGTAACTACCCAATCTAGCTATTAGACAATAGGGAATAGGTAGATATTTCTGTGAAGACTTGCTGGATCTTGACTCTTTTTCTGCCATAATTTTTTTATTTTCCTACAGTTCCCACATGTGGACACTGGCACTGGCTATGGCTATAAACCTGCACTCCACGCACAGGAGCTGATTCACTGTCACAATACAACAGCTGTGCAATCACACCTTATGTCTGTGTTAGAATTTGTTTACTTCTGTGTCATGTTTCTGCCCAGTCATTGGCTAAGATTCCACGTGATGCCATTGATGACATCACATACTGATTATCAGGTTGAGGGTTAGGTCACACAATACAGGCATTTAGCTTTTCAGGTAGCAGATGGCTGTTATTTGAATGACTGCAGTTTCAGTGGACTTGAGTTAAATGTTCTAGGAAGAAAGCCACAGACTGAACCCACGCCACCATTGTAACCTTAAAGAGACACTTATGTCAGCCCTGCGGGTCACATCTTTTATTTTACATTCAGGTCATACATGCATCTTACTTACTGTAACAAGATGTAACAAGAACATAATTAATTACTGTATCTGCTGTCGAAGGTAAGTGGGCAGTACCCTTGGCACCAGTGATCACCACACAGTGTGGTTCAGTATAAATACAGGTGCACAGGCAAACCGCATGGGGATGAGGGTTCTGGACTTTAGGAGGTCTGATTTTATAGAAATGGGAGACCCTCACAAACTTCCTAAGGGGTGGTGGGGGAGGGGGATTGCCAGGGAGTGGTAGAGACATAGTGTAGAAAAGTAAGGGGAGGGCATTTATTTATTTTCAAAACATTTACCAGGAAAGACATACTGAGCTGAAATAGCTTGTTTGCAGATGCATCCTGGAGGAGAGGGAAATGACAAGAGTACATCAGAAACTTACCACAGTTGGTTACACAAATAAAAAATAAATGAGTTAAACAATTAAGTGGCAACAAAATGAATAAGATGAGCTGGGCAGAGCATCTGAAGAGCAACAAGCAGTATAAGTGCAAACTGGAACACAGCAGGCGTATGAACAAGGCTGCAGTTTGAAGGGTGAATGAAACGCTCTTGGCACTTCTTTCAGCCAGGAAGGATGGAGAAAACTAGGGGAGAAGGAGGAAATTAATTAGGGCAGGAGTAGAGGCAGGGGGAAGGGAGCTGTAGTGCCATCAATACAGCACAGGGAAGATAACTGCAGGAGTGAGTAATGAATTTATGGAGGAGAGATCTGAGTGAGTGGGAGGAAGGAGCAGTATGAGTGGTAATGGAAGGAGACCCATAGTTTCGGGAAATGGATGAAGAGGGCAGTTTGGGCAGCAGAGGATTTTACAAAAGGCAGCACAAGAGAGCAAGGCCATAGCTGTGAAGGGAGTAGGAGGTGTGCGGAGGGGGGGGGGCTAGAATTGAGGAGGGAAGGAGGGACCCATGCCAGAATTTGCAGATGAAAGTAGTGCAGTGAGCAAGGCACCTGACATCAAGGGAGGAAAGAAGAGGGAGGGGTAAAGGGAGCAGTGATTGACTTTAGGGGGACAATCAAGGGCAAAGCAGCAGAAGGAGCTAAATATTGGGTCCGGTCTGGGAGCAGCAGTGTAAACAATGTCACCATAGTCTAAGATAGGGAGACTCTTCTTCAAGATGATCTGTCTGTGGGCAGGAAGTGGGATACTCACTTTATTCCTGTAATGTGCACTCAGATTGGGGTGAAGCTTCAGGTGGATGGCATCCACACGAACAAGGAAATTAAGGGGGCAATCCAGCCAGACCCCTAGGTATTTAAAGGTGGAAACATCCTCAATTGCGACACCATCAAGAGTATGGAAAAAGGGGAGGGGCTTAGTCTAGCTAGTCTCTGCCTTGTGCCAAAAGTCATGGAGACTATTATCTTGGCATTGAGGGATAGCCAATTAGCCCAGAACCAGTGCTGGATGTTGTTAAAGTCCAGTTGAAGCCGGGACATGAGATCAGAGGCAGAGGATCCAGAGGCATAGAGGACCATGTAATCAGCATACATGTGAATGGATGCGGAGGAACAGGCAGACAGAAGGTTGTTCAGGAATATGGAGAATAGAATTGGGCCAATGATGAATCTTTGGGGTATATCAGAGCAGATAGGGAGAGGAAGGGATAAAGTATCGCCAATAAGAACAGCTTGAGACCTGCCCTCAAGGTAGGAGCAGAACCACTCAGCTAAGAAATCAGACAGCCCCACTGCCTTTAGCTTATCTAGAAGGATTGTATGGCCAACAGTGTTGAAGGCTTTGACCAGGTCAACAAAAATGGCTGAGGTGACCAGACCATTATCCATACCAGACTGTATGAGGTCAGTGAGATGCACAGGGAGATAGCAGTGGAGTGGGACTTCCTAAAAGTAGACAGTAGGGGGTGGAGAAAGAGGAGGAATCGAGAAAAGGGGAAACTTGGGAAAGAGCAAGGTGTTCCTTGAGTTTAGTCAGAGTAGAGAGGAAGGATATCGGGTGGTAGTTACCAGGGGAGGAAAGGTCACCTTCTTTGGGAATGTGGATGACCGTAGCCTGCTTCCTTGTATCAAGGACTGAGGAAAGAATGAAGGAGAGGTTTAAAGGTAGGTGACAGAGCAATGGCAGGAGTGGAGAAAGACAGGAGTGTGGGTCAAGACCATCAGGACTCCCACCTTTGTAAGGGTTCAGAGCCAAGAGGGATCTGAGGGAAGCAGAAGATATGGTGGGGGAGAAAGAGAGAGTTGGGAATGAAAGGGGTTGAGGCTGGAGGGGAAGGGGAGGGGGTGAAGGATGAGGGAGAGGAAAGGAGAAAAAAGGCATAGGCAGCAGAAGAGGAGGTAGACAGTAGAGTTTGAATTGGATACAAGAGGAAAGGTAGATGGCAACACCACCATCCTTCTTTGACCAATTATGTTCTGGTGATGGAAAAACCTATGATAGTAACAGTAGTAGAAGTAGCATAACTGAGGCAACGGTAATATATAAAGGTACAGAGGAAAATATTTTTCAGTAAAAAAGGTGCATAAGAACAAGGGGATGCTGGCTCTGTGGCACTGAGCGATGGGGCATCACTTTGATATGCTGGCAATTCAGGATCATGCCGTGATCTCATATGTCAGGAGTGAAGGCTAGCGGGGAGGGAGCTGAAAGCGTCCTTTGTATGCTTCCAAGCAGGGGGATGAGTTGCTGTGCACTTCTACACTAGCAGCTCCTGGTGGTGGCTTAGTGGAGGTATTTCTGGTGGCATGGGAGACCACATGCTGCTGAATGCCCCCACCCACAGGACAGCGCTGTGGCTGCATGGAAGAGGGAGGTGGGAGGAGTGGGGGAGCCTCAGAAAAAGTCAAAATGGTTGCCCAGAGCACGAGATGACAGCCTCAGGTAGGCTTCCTTAAGCCGCTGGATCATACAGCACCCCCATCTGATGAACTTGGGCCATCAGTAATTCAGTGGTGTGCCTGCCAGATCAGAGGCTCAGTGGCCCCTGATCGATGATATATGGCAGCAGGTCTCTTGGCGGGTACAGGAGGTCAGCATGAGAGCATGAAAGCACAAAGCAGTAGGGCTGCAGAAAGCCCTGGGAAGGAGCAAAAGCATGCTATTGTAACCCCTAGGTGGCACTATCCCAAGGGCTACTACCCCTGCCTACTTGGCTAGTAGCAGGTTAAGGGGCCCGAGTTCTGAAGCGGGTGCTTCCACCCAGAGATCAGGGTTGGTAGTGGTCAAGTTAACCTCCGGGACACTGTAACCCCCCTCTTTCCCCTCTAGTGGCCTGAGTACTGTACAATAATCACTTTCACAATACCCCTGGTACACCACACAAGTACCCACGCTGTTTGCACTTACCACCAGGGCTGGTTCCTCTGGCTCAGCCCTGGGAACCACCTGTAAAACAAGGTTATGCACAGCAAATAGCAACAGTACAGTACTTTGAGCACAAACTGGAACCACAGTCAGATTACATGCAGAAAAAGTTAGATCTGATTTATTCAGGGGACTGGAACAAGGGAGGGGAAAAATCAGGTTAATTAGCTTAAAGGTTATATCAATCAAGCAGTTTTGCATGCACTTTGAGTCCCCCCACACAGTCACACCTTTGGGTACCCAGGTGGAGAAGAGATGGGCTAGCCAGGACTGTTGCCTGGGGTTTACCAGCGTCGCAGCTGGTTGGGTCCCTATGATGGAAAACACAACATGCACAGTACACAATAATTGTAATCCGGAGGCAGAGGGCTCAGTTCGTAAAGGAAATGAAACAACAAGACAATCAGATGACACACTCAGATTAAGCTGTTGCTGCAGGGAGCTACCCTGGTATTTACTCACGATACCCAAGACTGGACACAGACTGGATGAAAATCGAGACTGCAGGTGGTTGATCTGGAATGCCAGGAGAAGCAGGGGCCACACAAGCTGCAGAGGCATCATTCCTGTTCAAGCGTGGAACAGGGGGCTGATCCCCAGGCAGGTCTCTCATCGATGGCTTCTCTGTGCAGTGGGTAGTCTGGCTGGGCCAGTCTGGCAAGGCCCAGACCGCATGGAGACAAATTCGGATACAGTCCTTTTTGGGCTGGATACAGCTTCCCGCAAGCAGAACACAGTTCACACAGTGGGGTACTAACTCACGACTCACTAGCAGCTCATAGCACATTTTTATGTAAGGGAATTCTACTGTACTAGGCAGAGCACTCCCCGGTCACAATCATGGTCTCTGCACACACCCGGAGCTTAGGGGTAGCTGGAACTCCTGACAGGCCGATCGCATTCAGCAAAATCTTCGATCTTCTTCAGGTTGAGCCTGGCCCACTTCAATAACATAGAAACATAGACTTTGATGGCAGATAAGGACCACTTGGCCCACCCAGTCTGCCCATTTCCCTACCTACTGGATAAACTGCAGATTCTAGTTAACCAACAGCCTACTTCCTGCCACCCTCCACTACAATTGCCTTGTGTCTGTCCCATGCATGTTTGAATTCCCCCACCGTTTTAGCCCCAACAGCCTCCCCAAGAAGGCAGTTCAATGCATCCACCACTCTCTCCGTGAAAAAAGATTTCCTCACATTACCCCGAGCCGTCCCTCCTTTATCTTTAAATTGTGTCCCCTTGTTCTTACACATCTCTTTTTCTGAAAGATGCTACCCTCCTGGACTTTGTTGATTCCCTTGAGGTACTCAAACGTTTCTATCATGTCCCCCCGTCCCTCCTTTCATCAAGGGTATACATATTAAGCTCTCTCAGTCTCTCTTCATATGATTTCTGATGCAGACCCTGCACCATTTTAGTTGCCCTCCTCTGGACTGCTTCCATTCTGTCTATGTCCTTGCGCAGATGAGGTCTCCAAAACTGCACACAGTACTCTAGATGGGGTCTCACCAACTGTCTGTACAGAGGGATAACCACTTCTCTTTTTCTACCTGTGATGCCTCTTCCTATGCATCCCAGTATCCCCCTGGCTCTCCTCACTGACTTCTCACATTGCGTACCCACCTTTAGATCATCTGATATGACTACCCCCAAGTCCCGTTCCACTTTTGTTGTTGTTAGTACCTCCCCTGCTATTGTGTACTCTTCTCCTGGGATTACTTTAGTCATACAAACTTGGATTTAGTCCAAAATAATTCTCTTCTCTTCCTCTCAGGAGCAGCACACCGATATGCAGGCCAAAAACTTAGCCTTTTCAGAGTTCTCCCATGCGAATCCACTCAGGATTGCTGCTCAGAATCCTTCAGCTCCTTCTTGTTCAGCTTCCAGCTTAGATCTAACTGAAAACTGCAAGCAGCCCAGGACTTCCCCAAGATCCAAAAGATTTGGTTGGCTGATTTGGCTGTCAGTCAAAGCAAGCCCCCCCCCTTCAGTTGCAAAAAAGGTGCAAAAAGTTCAAACTACAGTTCCTACAGATTTTTTATTCAGACGGCTCCTGTAGTCCGGCTACATTTTAGGTCCCACAAGTACTGTTTGGTCCAATTTGCAGTCCAGGACCAAGATAGTGGAGACAAACAAAACAGTCCTTGCTACAAAGGAAGCAGGTTAGACAAACTACATTATCATTATCACTCTAAATGATTTTCAGTAAATAGTTACATCTTTCAACAGAGCTCCCGCTCAGATTACTCAAGCTGCAATTAGGCAGCTCTTAAAAAGACAGTACACAGAGGCTATACATGCTCTCGTAATCACATTTAAACTGCTAAAACACAGGACACCAGCCTGGCAGTGAGCATTTAGGCAAGCTCAAGGAAGACTTTTTGGGAACCCCCATTTGTAGGGGGGTTACACCCTTCCCTGCCTGGGAAAACTTGGCCTCCGCATCAAGTCTATACCATCATAACATTGAAAATGCAACATATACAAGATATTTATACCATTAGCATGCTATACAAGTACTATCTGATTCATCAATTGGCATAACTTGTCACTTTACTATACATTTTAATGTACTCCACTGTATCATTTCCATTCTGACAATACATTATGCATATTTCACACAGGTAAATTGAACATTACTACTCAGAATCATGTAATAACTTCTTGTACTCTAAACAATGCAAGAGGGGGCCCTTCCCTATCAGCTAACTTGGGGCCAGATGGGGCAGAGGCACCATGGTGAGTGGGCAAAACAAGTAACCTAGAATGGGTCGTCAAGCTCAATTTAGGCAGTAAGCTCTGAGAGACATAAACATCTTTATGGACTACATTGAGCGGCAAATCCGCTGGCCTCCCGAGGGATTCGTAACTGAAGCGCACCACTAGCTTGACAGCCCGGCCAGTCTTTCTGGAGTGAACAACCACAGTCTCTCTACTTTCTGCAATGGTCTTGGAGCTTTCATCACTTGCAAGGGGTGCCTCTGCATGAAGGGGAATGTCCAAGCTGGAGCACTGTCAGCCTCTTGCTCTGTAGTCTCTGTTTCTACAACACTTGGCTCATTTTGAAGACACTCTGGCACTGAAGGGGGGTTGTCAGCACTTTCACAGTGTTCCTCAAGTTCTGGCATGTCACCAGAAAGACTCACACCATCAGCCTCTCTTTCAGGCAAATCATACAGTTCCACAATACACAAAGACTCAGTATCCTCAGACGTGATACTCTGCACTTCACTTTCAGGGAGCATTGGCCCCAAGGATGATGCCGGGGCATTAGACAGTCCAGAAGGCCCAGCTTCATCCCATAATTCAACATAGGATTTCCATGAAACAACTGACTCAGTTCATATGAGGGTAAAACCCCTCCTCCTCCCCACCCTCCTCCCCAGCCCCACCCCCATCCTCCATCACTCACCCTACTCCCTCCCACATCTCCCCATCCCTTGGCCTCCCACCTCTCACCCCTCCAGCCCGCTCCTGTATCTTATCACACTAGCATTCCCAGTATGTGCTACTCTGCCTACCCTTTATACAGCTCCATCCCACATCCCCTCCCCTAACCGGCGTAAACTTCCCCTCCGCCACCTCCTTTCTAGGGCAGCTCTCCTCCTCCTGCTCCTGTCTGGCAACATCCATCCCAACCCTGGCCCTGGCTCCAATGGCTCCCCTTTGAAATCGACTGGACTCCGTATTGCTTCTATAAATATTTGTAGCCTCCTCAAAAAACTGGACTCCTTACATTGCTGGGTGCCTGTTCATAATCCTGATGTGATTGCCTTAGTTGAAACCTGGCTATCTGGCTCCACCTCTAATGCCCAGGTCTCTCTCCCAGGCTACTCCCTCCACCGATTGGATCGGATCGGCAGGAGAGTGGAGGATGTCCATCTATGTTAAAGACCCACCATTGGGATTGCCCTTCCCCCATCCTTGATTATAATGCCCAGGCCTTAACACTAAAATTATCTCCTGACCTCCAGGGTACTATCTTCCTGACCACAGCTTACATACCCCCCAAAAACCAAGCCCTGGCACTGAGCCCCCTAATTGACTATATGACCTCCCTACCTAACTCCTCTGACCAAGTCCTGGTAGGTGATCTAAACATCAATTGGCTTTCTCCTAAAGCTTCTGCTTCCTGGGACGCGTTCACTGCCATTGATCTAACACAGTTAGTCTCCCAGCCTACCAGGTTAAATCCTAGTAGGGGCTCTTGCTCCCTTCTGGACGTGGTTCTCACCAACAGGCCCAGCCATGTCCACAATATTCAAATCCTCTCCGACTGCCTTAGTGACCACTCCCCAGTTCTCTTCTCATGGATAACCTCTCTGCCCAAGCCCACTGTTCAAATCACCTGTCGTCGTCGACTTAGACCTGGTGGTCTAAAAGACTTACAACTCCATCTGGCCAACACTGATTGGTCCACTCTATTAACCACCCCTGATATTGACAAGGCCCTTGCCTCCTTTGTTCACACCTTTAACTCTGCCTGTGACATCTACGCACCCCTAACCCCACATAGATCTAAAGCACGACACTCCCCCTGGATTACCCCTGCCCTACGCTCACACCTTAAGCAGCGGGATAACCTATGGCACATCGCTGTTGAAACAGGACACCCTGCTGACAGACAGGCCTATGCAGCAGCCCGGAATAAGTGTACATGGGCAGTCCGCAAAGCTAAGGCTGACTATTACCAAGCCTCTCTCACCTCCTCCTGGGTAACCCCAGGTCCTTCTGGGACAATATCAAGCAACTCAGTGGTGGAGCACTCTCCCCCCCTCTATCGCTGCTTGACATCAACGGGACTATCTCCACTGACCCCACCCTCATTGCATCACACCTCAATAACTCCTTCACTGACCTTAGTGCAGTGCTCCCTTGCAACTTCTTCAACCCTCCTCCCCCAATGTCTGCCCCTCCCATCTCCCGACCCCCTTTCCACCTTCGCTCTGTCACCTCCCACGAGGTCAGGCCCTACTTACTAAAAGCCCTAAAGTGCAACTCCATTGGCAATGACTCCCTCGATCCCGCTCTACTACGCCAGGTCCTGGAAAAAGTCATCTCTCCCATCACCTGCCTCTTTAATAAGTCCCTCTGCCTTGGGAAATTCCCCTCGACCTGGAGGGTCACCACTGTTACCCCATTTCACAGGGGTGGTGATAGGACGTCCCAGGCAACTACCATCCCATTCTATCCTCTCCCTTTCTAAAGCTTTAGAGAAAATTGTTGCTACCCAAATATCTGATTACCTCAGAAATCACGATGTCCTCTGTCCTGAACAACATGGATTCAGAGTCGGTCATAGCACCAATACTGCTCTCCTGGAGTTTGCAAACTTCCTCCATAACTCACTTGATGCAGGCTCCCTCGCTGGTGCAGTATTTATAGACCTATCAAAAGCCTTTGATACTGTCTCACACCCCCTCCTTCTGGCAACACTTACCAGTGTGGGCTTTGCCTCTGGCCCAGCCTTCTGGTGCGCCAGCTATCTGTCCAACCGCTCCCAATGTGTTAGGATTGGTGGCACTCTCTCTGATACCTGCCCAATCCGCTCGGGAGTTCCCCAGGGCTCCATACTCGGTCCTTTACTATTCTCTCTCTTCCTCAACTCCCTGCCCAATGCCTGTGCTGGAAATGTCCTACTCTACGCTGATGATGCAGTACTCTTTGCCTCCGACAGTAACCCCGTCGCTCTCCAGAACTCCCTCCAGCGTGCCTACACCTCGGCAGAAACCTGGTTCTCTGACCACCGTCTCGTCATCAACCTTAAGAAAACTAAATCCATGCTGTTTACACACCCTCAAAATAAGTCCAGAAACTTTCCTCTCTCTGTCCGCTCCGCCCTTAAGCACCCTATAGAACTTGTGAGCTCTTATAAATACCTTGGCATAATCTTCGACTCTGCTCTCTCCTTCCATAACCACATCGCTGCCCTGACCTCTGCCTCCAATGCACGGTTGGGCATCCTCTACCGGCACAAAAAATGCCTCCCCGCAAACGCCCTATGCCTGGCTGTTACCTCCTCGATACTATCCCTAATCGACTACGGCCTTCCTGTGTATGGCGCTGCTGGCCAGACGGCTCGCAGCAAGGTATGCCTTACGCTCAATAAAGCCTGCCGACTTATCACCGGTGCCCATAGACTCACCCATACCTGCCATCTATACTCCATGTCCTCTATACTCAACCTTGATGAGCGCCTCCTGTTCCAAACCTGTCAAATTGCCTATAAAGCTCTCCATGGTCTATCCCCGCCTGGCCTTGCTAACTCTATTCACCGATCTAACTCCTCAGCGTACTCGCACCTCCGGCAGAGCTGCCCTTGTTGTCCCAAGGGCTCGGACCACCCAGGGCCAAAGGGCTTTCGCCTATAGAGCCCCCTCCGGGTACAACTCCCTCCCGGCAAGCATCACAAACGCTCCCTCGCTGGCTAGCTTCAAATGCAGGCTGAAAACTCACCTGCTCACTTCTCACTCCTGCCATTGCCCCTGACCCCCTACCTCCACCCCCCCTAGACAAAGCTTGCTGAGCTGCATTCCTCCTTATTCCCAGCTCCCACCCGCCTGCTGGGCCTCCAACTCTTCTGCACTACCTCCTACCTAAAAAAAAAAAAAGGGGATTTCATATTGGCTGCCAAGAGCCAGGGAATCTCATATTGCTGAACTGTGTTGCTGACTGCTTTGCCTTACATGTACCTGCCTGTGCCTTTTGCTGTACTGTATTGCATTTGTCTATTATATGTATGTCTTTGTCTCCCTTCTTGACGAGGTACCTTTGTAAATGAGCCTCCGGCTCAAAGGTTGTTAAACTGATGTTAAAATAAATAAATAGATAAATAAAATAAATAATAGGCATTATCACACTCACTGTCAACCGAGTTAGACTGGCAGTCACTATCATTCTGGGCCTGCTGCAGGGGAAGTCTTAAATCGGCAACCACGGGGCAGGCTGACTCTGTTTCTTTTTTGCAGCAGCATGAGTCACTGGTCCAGGGGAGTCAAACTCAGTGGGTTCAGCCTCAATTATAACTTGACCAATAGGTAGCAAGTGCTTACGGTGCATGGTCTTGACAGCTTTGGAGTTATTCTCTGGGCGCACTTTGTACACTGGCAAATCATACAACTTTCCAACTATGACATTGGGAAGATGGTGCCATTGATCAGCAATTTTGTGTTTACCATGCAATCCTAAATTTCACAACAACACATGGTCTCCAGGTCTAAGCTCTTGAGCCTTTACTTTTCTATCATGTCTCTCTTTGTTGTCTAGATTTATTTTGGCTGCCATTGTCTGTGCCAGTTGATAGGCATGGTTCAATTGAGCTTTAAGTTTTTGAACATATTGCAGGTAATCTTCAGCTCGGACCCCATTGGGAGAAACCCCAAAACAGACATCAACAGGCAGCCAGGCCTCTCTCCCGAACATGAGGCGGTAGGGAGAGAACCCGGTAGCATCATTCTTTGTGCAATTGTATGCATGTACCAAGGTGCTAATCTGCTGGCTCCATTTATGCTTATCTTTTGGGTGGAGGGTGCCTAGCATGTCTAGCAGGGTACAGTAAAAGCATTCTGGCCGAGGATCCCCCTGCGGGTGATAAGGAGTGGTTCTTGACTTTCGCACCCCCCATAGAGAGCATTTCTTTGATTAGCCGACTCTCAAAGTCCCGGCCCTGATCAGAGTGAATTCGCTGTGGGGCACCATAGTGGACAAAGAAATTTTCCACTAGCACCTTGGCCACAGTAGATGCTTTTTGATCTTTGGTTGGAAAAGCTTGTGCATACCATGCGAAATGGTCTGTAACCACTAACACATTGCCAATGTTTCGCTGATCCGGCTCTAAACCCAAGAAGTCTATGCAGACTAGTTCCATTGGGGTGCTGGTAGTAATGTTGACAAGAGGGGCAGCCCTCTGAGGCAGAGCTTTTATCTGCAGGCAGTGACTACAAGTCCTTACATAGTGCTCAACATCGGCCCCCATCTTGAGCCAGTAGAATCAAGATCGTACTAGGTCAAGGGTCCGGTCAATATTGAGGTGGCCCATATGATTGTGGAGGGACCTCAGCACCAAATCTTTGAAGGCTGTGGGCAGGACCAATTGTTGCTTGTCTATTTGGCCACCTCAATCTACAGTCTCTCTATACAACAACTGATCAAGCAATTTCAACCTGGGGCCTTCTTTAAACAATGAAGCGGTTCGCAGATCAGGGGAACATAACTTGGGCACATCTTTTCCTGCACGAAAGGGCGTCAAGTGCTGGCTGAATCATAGGATCTCTGGATTGAGCACACTGAATGCTGTCATTGTCAAACTGAGGTAGTACACTAATATCTAGAGCAGAGAAGTGGCAATATGCAGCCGGTATGCAGGTGTCAGAGGGGCCCAAGCAATCTACTAAGCAGTCCATTGTGTCTGTAGACATCTGTTCATTTCTATCAAACTTTTGGCACAATGCTCGGATGTCAAGTTCAGACAGCCTAACCCAGTCGCTCTTGGAAATGGGCCTCCGGGATAGGGTGTCAGCATCAATATGATTCAGGCCTGGTCCGTATTCGACAGCATAATCATATGTTGACAATGCAGAAATCCACTGGTGCCCTGTGGCATCTAACTTAGCTGAAGTCTGTACATCGGTCAATGGGTTATTGTCAGTCCTCACCAATATTTTTGCCCCATAGAGGTAATCAAGAAACTGGTCGACAATGACCCATTTTAATGCAAGGAACTCCAACTTGTGCACAGGGTAGTTTCGCTCTGATGGGGTCAAGCTCCTACTGGCGAATGCCACTGGTCTCAAACCATCCTCATGGTCTTGATACAGTATAGCTTCCTAGACCCTGCAGACTGGCATCAGTATGCAGCACATAGGGTTTGGTGGGATCAGCATAAGCAAGGAGGGGGTATGGGTGAGCTGGTATATGACTGTGAAGCTGCTTCACAGTCAAGGCGTCCAACGGGACCTGAAAAGTTCACTGGGCTGAAATATGCTTTGTCTGGTTCTTTGGCGGCCCCTTTTGTATTTTCGATTGTAAGAGGGTAACCCTGGGCAAGATTCAAGAGTGGCTGAATCATTTTGGGATAGTCCTTATGAACTGGGCGGTAGAACAGAATCCCAGGAAAACGTTATAGTTCTTTCAAATTGTGGGCTGGTGCCAAGTAGTCAAGGCTTCAACTTTACTAGGATCAGTCTCTGTCCCCTCTGTAGACACTGTGTGCCCCACATACTTCACAGAGGTTTGGAAAAACTGGCACTTGTCAATGGACAGCTTGAGGCCGAAATCTTCCAGTCAGTCTAGTACTTTGAACAGTCAACTCTCATGTTCCTCTAGGGAGCTCCCAAACACAATGACGTCATCCAAGTACACCAGGCATTCCAGCAAATTCATGTCTCCCACCGCTTGTTCCATCAGTCGCTGGAAAGTGGCTGAGGCACCCGATATCCACTGTGGCATTCTCAGGAATTCATAGAACCCCAAGGACAGATGAGGTTGTCTTCATGGTCCTCTGGAGCCATCGAATCTGTTAATATCCACCAAGATCCACACCGAGAACCATTTGCTCCCATTCAAACAATCCAGAGCTTCTTGTATATGGGGCATGGTGTATTGATCAGGGATGGTCCGCCTGTTGAGGGTCCAATAATCCACATACATTCGTACTGCTCCATTCTTCTTACGCACAGCCACAATGGGAGAAGCATATGGACTCCTGGATTCTTGTATCACACCAGCTGCGAGCATTTCCTGCAAGTGTCTTCTCACATTGTCTATGTCTGCAGGGACTAGGCATCAAGACCTCTCTTGAATTGGCCATCGTGCAGAAGTATGTAATGCTCCACACCCTGGACACATCCCATGTCCCATTCCTTTAACAAAAACACTTGATCTCTCTGGGCAAGTTTCTGGCTAATTCTAGATTTCCATTCAGCTGGCAATGGGGAGTCACCAAAATCAAACAAGTCGGGAGTCACTCTATCTGTCTTGCCAGAGGGCTTGTTGCTGGGCAACACTGCAGTGTCTGCCCAGTGTACCGTAGCTAGGGTGCATCCTTTGTTCACTCGGATCTCCCGATCTGACACATTATGAATCTGGACCATCACTCATCATGCATAGGCATGAGCGCGAGCTGGCAAGATGCTGGGCTTAACCAATAATCCTTCTGGCAATTCCGCCGCCTAGACATCCAACATCAGTATTTCTCGCTCTTGATGGCGGAGGCGACCTCCCTTTGAATGGTACACTGGGTATTAGGGACCAGTACCACTGAATCGGGATCCTTCTTCCACATGACCCCTACCGGTTCATCCTGGTCCACTCCCTTGGGGTTCTGCTGCAAATCATAGGCCCTCTTCATCAAAGCAGGAATTCTTAGGGTCCTCCCAGTCCATTGCCCTTATTTCTCCTGACAGAGTTGTGCCAGTCTCTCAAATATATGGGCATTGGTCCCAATTAACAGGGGAACCCCATCATACAGTCCAGTAGGGGGACACACTAAGGCCAGTGTCTCGACTTGCTCCTCTACACCAGTTACAACTGCAGGAAATGACAACCAGAGGCGGACATATCCTAGGTAGGGATAAGACTTGTCGCTCACCCCCACACGTGTAGGCCTTCCAGGGATTGTAAGAGCACAGCAGATAAGTGTTTGTCATACCAGTCCTTAAATACTAACATACTAACATACTAAAATGCCAGCAGAATAGGCCTAACGGTCTTTCGTGTCTGCTCGTTTGGTCAGCCCCCACCCTGGTTGCTGACTTTGCTGCCCCCCTCGCCTTCTCTGGCTTCTCCCTTCCCAGTTCCGGATATTCTTGCTGCATTGGATTTTGCTTCCAGAACCCTTCCCCTGTACCTGTCCCACCCCCTCTTGAACCCCTCCACTGTCTCTGCCTCCACCAGCCCCCTAGGCAGCGCATTCCCATGGCTCCACCACCCCCCTCAGTGAAGTAGCACCTCCTCCTTTCTCCCTGAATCTTCCCTCCAGCTTCCACCCATGCCCTCTAGTGGCCCTCCTCCTTCCTTTGAAGCACCTGATCCACCTCCCTATTTACCCTCTTTCATGTACCTGACATCTCTATCATGTCCCCTGGTCCCTTCTGTCTTCCAATGTATATTTAGCTCTTCGAGCCTCTCCTCACAGGTCCTGTCCCCAAGCCCCAAATCATTTTGGTTGTCCTCCTCTGGACCCTCTCCAGGAGGTTAATGTCCTCTTAAGTGTGGCCTACAAAACTGCATGCAGTACTCAAGGTGCGGCCTCACTAAGAGCTACACAGAGGAGTATCACTTCCCTCCTTCTGGAGGTGATCCCCTAGCGATGCATCCCAGCATCCTGTTGGCCTTGGCTGCTGCCTCCCACAAGTCTCAGAGGTGTTCATCTTGACATCCACCACCACCCCAGGTCCTTCTCAGCCATCGAGACTGTAGCATCTCCCCCGGTGTGTACACTTTGGCCCGGGATTCTGCCCCAGGTGGAGTACCTTGCATTTCCCTGCATTGCACCTCAACTTCCACTCTAGACCATCTTTCCAGGCCTCAGGTCCCCCTGTAGGGCCACCTCCCATCCTCCTCCCATCCACCACGCCTCTAGCCTTAAGCCAGTCATCCTCAAAGAGAATCATTCCACTCCTGATTCCTGTCTCATGTTCAGAGACGTAGGCGGAACAGAAGGGGCCCAAGTGACTGATCCCTGTGGGACTCCACTAATGACCCTCCTTGGGATGAGACTATCCTACCTAACTACGACCCTCTGGATCCGGTCCTGGAGCCAATTGCCTATCCATCTGATCATCTGGTTCCCACCCCCATTCTCCCAGCTATCCAATAGGTCCACGTGAGGAACAGAGTCAAATGCCTTGCTGAAGTCTAGAAAGAGGACGCCCACTGGTCTACCCAGGTCCAAGGCACTCGTCACCCAGTGTCATAGAACTCCACCAGGTTTGTCTGACATTGCCCCCGGGATGAATCCATGCTGCTCATCGTCCAGGCACCCTGACTTATCCAGGTCCCCCATGCCTTCCTCCTTGACAATGCCCTCCATCACCTTGCCCACCACCGATGTCAGGCTGACAGGCCTGTAGTTCCCTGCCACCTCCCTTGATCCCCTTGTAGATAGGCACTATATGTGGCACCTTCCAGTCCTGGGGCACCCACCCTGTCCTCAGAGAGGGTGAAAAGCTCCGCTAGGGTTTCGCCAGGACATCCTGTAAGTTCCTTCAGCACTCTGGGATGTAATTTACTCCGGCCCCGGTGCTTTCTCCGTTTTAAGGGAGCGAGGGCTTCCTCACTTTCTCTGCTGTGATTTCCACCTCCGCACCTCTTCCCTGCTAGCTCTCTCCTCCCAGTGATGCCTCCTCTCCCCAGACCCGTCGATTGGTAAGGGGTCCCCTCCTCAGTATCTCTGACTCTCCCATGGCTGATGCAGCACCCCATTTTCCTTGGTGAAAACTGAGTGAATACTTATTTAGTACCTCAGCCTGCTCCCCGGGTCTTGTGCCCATCCTCTCCCTGATTTATTCTGCTACATCTGCCCCTTCACCTTAGTTTTCCTCAATGTATCTAAAGAACCCCTTGTTTCCTCTCCTAATTTTCCTGGCCAGGTTCTGCTCCTTCCTTGCCTTTAGCCACCTCACCACCCTAGTGGCCCTTCTAGCCATCAGCCTGTGATCTTTGATCCCTTTCACTCCTTGAGCACTTGAATTGCTTATAGGCTGCCTTCTTTCCCCTCAAGACCACCTCCTGGACCTCCCTGGTCCACCAGCAGGGGCTTTTTGGCCCCACCCATTTTGTCTTATCTTGCACAGGTGCTGGTAGCATCCTGCACCCCTCTCCTGATGATTTCCCACCTACTATCAGCATCCATGTCTGACCCAATCCCATCCAAATGCTCCTTGAGGATCCTTCCCATTTCCTTAAAATCCACCCCTCAAGTCAGTTACTCCGCCTTTGTGCAGCCTTCTACCCTCCTAGGTCCAGGCAGAACCAGACCATGGCATGGTCACTCCTGCCAATGGGTCCCTTACCTCCAGGCCCCAATCTGGTCACTGTCTGCCAGGACCACATCCAGTACCTGCTACTTCCTTGGTCGGTTCCCTCACTCTGCTGAGTTAGGAACGCCGCCTTGAAAGACATCCAACAACCTCTGTTCTCTGGTCACAGAGGATGTCATAGTCTCCCCAGTCTGTTCCTGGTATGTTTAAGTCCCCCAACACCACCACTGTTCCTCTGCCCAGTCTGCAGTGTCTCCCAACATCTGCCACCAGACTGTCCTCCAGCTCCTCCACCAGTGGGGCAGGGGTCTATGGTTCACTCCTATTTCTTTACTTCCCTTGCCCCCTCTGTTATCAAGGTGACCCAAATCACCTCCACGGTTCCCTCCACCTCCTCTACTCCCCATGCCAATGTAGTTTTGACTATCATTGCTACCCCTCCTCCCTTCCCTCCCCTGTCCTTCCTGAACATAGTGTAACCTCCAGGTTCAGTTCTCAGTCATGTCCTGCAGTGGCCCAAGTCTCAGTGACCACTGCCACATCCACTGCTCCCTCAGTTAGCATCGCCTGGTTTCAGGCATTTATTGCTCCAAGCTCCTGGCATTTAGCAGGACTCACCTTCCACCCTTTCCTATAGTTCCATTTCCCCTGCTCGTGTTCCCATGGGATTCTGTTTTCCCTGGTCTGCACTTCTGCCAGTTGGCCTTTTCCACAATCCTCCAGCGCTCCCAGGGGTGGGAGACAGAGTCCCTCCTTTATTGGCACCCCTTGACAGCCTTTTTCTCCCATCCCTCCCCTTCACAAGTTTAAACCCCACTTTTCACCAATGAACCCTCTATTTTCAACTTAAGGATTCCTCCTCCAAATTGAGATGGAGTTCATTCTCTAGCATGCAGCCTCCTATCCTCCCAGGTCTCCCCAATCCCCCATCAACCCATACCCTCTGGCCTCACACCACCCCTGAGCCACTGGTTTATCTCCTAATTTTTCTTTTGTGTTCCCACCAGCCTTGGCACCAGCAGGATTTCTGAGATGAAACAATGCATCCTATGTCATGACAGACCCTGGCAAGCTCCCTGAATCTTGCCTGTATCTCTAGCTCGCTATTTCCTCAATGTCATTTGTACCCAGGTGGACCAGTATGTCCGGGAACCCCACAATCCTTTGCCAGCTGATATACCTCAGTGTTAGCCTCTTGTACACCGTTAGTCCAGGGAAGCATCTTGTTCTAACTGGCCAGGCTTCCCCTCCCTATCCCATTTGATACCCCTGATCATAGAACCCCAACAGGAGCACTCTCACTCTTTTCCTCCCTTTCCTTCCATGTCCCTCATCCTTCTACCAGCCCCCCACCCAGCCAGCTCCTTGTTCCTCTCTCATCTGGGTGCCACATGCCACCCCAATTATTTACTCATGGCCACCCCCCCAATCCTATGCCTCCTCCTCCTGAGTATCCTTCTGTACCTTGCACCCCTCACTGCTCACGCTGGTCCTCTACCCATCTGCTAAACTAGCCTTGGCTCATCCTCCTTCCTTCCTATCTCCCTTTAGTTCCTCTTTGCCTGCCGTGCTCCCCTGGCCTAAACCCTCAGCTCCCTTTACTGAATCCTCCTTGTACTTCTGGTCCTTCTCCTTACCTTCCTCCCAACTGGTCCTTCTCCTTGCACTTTCCTCCCTCTTCCCCTGCCTCCTGTGGTTCTGATTCACTGCTCCCCCATTTTCTCCATTCCAGGTCCTCTGTTCTTCCTGCTATTGGCCCCGCCTCCTGCCCCTACTCCCTTTCTGTCTCTAACCACCCCTGTCTGGCTACATAACCCCTCATCCTCGAGCAGAAGAAGAGATTTGAAGTAGTTACTGAGTGTAAGGTCTGATCCACTTCCTGCCTTGCTTCCTTCTGTCCAGCCCTGGCCATCTACCTACTTCCCTGAGGAATGTAGTCCCTCCGTCCCTCCTTTGTGAGGGTCCCCAGTTACCTGCCTGTTTCTTGGTAGGGTCCTTTTGACCCTCTGCCAGGGTCCCTATGTGACCCTGAGTATTCTCCTGCACCTTTTCCCTATGCCCCTGCCCCCAGTGCTTGGTGCAACCGCATGGGAGATCCCCGCCCCCTTCCCCAACCATACTGCCCCTCCCCAGCTGTCTCCCTAACTCGCAACCTCCTCCCTAAGCTGTGCCAGCTGGTAGCACACTGGGCAACCACCGAACTTCCAAGCCCAGTCCAGCACCCCACCACCCTCCCAAAGATGCCAGCCCTAATGACGTGTGGTTCCATCCCCTTCCAAATAGGTTTCCTTGGGTGAGCCACCAGGTTCCCCCTAGTCCAAGATACACCCTACTGCCTAATCAGGTCACCCACTAATCTTAGAGACAGTCCCACTGTACACCAGTAACCCTGCTACTAGGTGCAGCACAACACATTAAACTTATAAGGGAAATGAACAACTCTCAATCTCTCTCTCCCAGCCTTTAATCCAGTCCCCAGTGGCTAGAACTACATGAGCTGCATCTGCAGCCTTTCTAAATTGCAGGGCAGGTGTTCCCTATAAATTAGCAGACTTTGGGGAGGAGGGGTGGGAGGGTGGGTCTTGGGTGACACCTGACTCGAGAGAGAGTGTATCAGCCCTGTGTCTCCTCCAAGCCCAGCAGCCAAAGAACCAGGCCCAAGCAAATCCCACCAATTAGGTTTTAAATCAGAAGAAATAGGGCTCCACCAGCACAGCCTGTTAAGAGCAGTGAAACATCCACAAAATGAGCCCACTACAGCCACCAAACTAGTTTTCAAACTTCCAGCAGCCCCAAAACAATTTCTGCTAGCCCCTTAGAAGTAAGAAAGAAAGAATCAACCTTCTACCAAGTAAAATCCACAAGAACCCTGTGAAAACAAGGTGCTACTGTCCTGGAACGCAACTGATCCTGTCCTCTTCCAGTTCTTTCTGAGAAGACAAAGCAGCTAACACCTCAAACCTGATTCCGCTCTGCCCAGTCAATTGGCTGGAGTGAGTTCTGGCCAGACCATTAACACCTTCCCCCACTATGCACTAACTCTTGCAGCTAGTGAGTCAGCAAAAAATCAAATGCTTCAACCTAAAGTCTCCAAAATATGTTTGCTGCAAAGGAAACAGGTCTCCAATTAAATCAGTTTCACTAACAACACATCAAAATAGGCTTGAAATTCATTGATATAGGTCTCCAATTTAAATAACCATCTCCAAGCAAATACTACCAATTAGTTTTAAATCAGAAGAAATAGGCCTCCACCAGCGCAGCCTGTTACACAGTGAAACATCCACAAAATGAGCTCACTTACAGCCACCAAACTGGGTTTTCAAACTTCCAGCATCCCCCAAAACAATACCCTGCTAGCCCCTTAGAAGTAAGAAAGAAAAGAACTAACCTTCTACCAAGTAAAATCCACAAGAACCCTGTGAAAACAACAAGCAGCAGCTACTGTCCTGGAACACAACTGATCCTGTCCCCTTCCAGTTCTTTCTGAGAAATACAATGGTCACTTGCAACCCACTGTCCAGCACAGCCCAAGTTGGAATACCATTCACAGCCATGGTAGTCTCAATTGAAGGGCTCACTATTTTGGACCAGTCTGGAGGGACAGCAGCAGGGGCCTGGACCAAATGATTTAACTACGCTAGGTTTGAGTTACTACTTGAACCCTCACTGTGGTCTTTTGGGCACTCCTCGACTGCTGATTCATTCTCAAGCTCTCCTAGTTTCCTGTATACAACTTTATTTTTGTCTTTTGTGCACCGCATTCTCTCTTCATGTGCCCATCCTTCCCACAATTATGGCAAATATGTTTTCTAGGATTTGGGGTGTTAGGCATCACACTGGAAGTTGGGGGTGGTACTACCAACTGAAAACCTTGTGCGTATTTCTGTCTGCTGTGTGGTGAGCATTTGAGATGTCTCACTCTCTTTTACCTTCAAAGTCAAGACATCGAAGTTTCGAGCTGCTGTCAGCAGGAGATGCCTGGGTGACACCCTACCCCATAGCAGATGCAGTTGGATAAGGGTCGGTGCCTGTACTTGCAGGCGACCTTCATAAAGAGACTGTTTTTTGTTTCCCTGAACTCCCTCAACAGTTCATTCCATGGTGGCACACCCTCATTGGTCCCTACTTTGGAAGGGCCTTCCGATGCCAAGATCACTTGGGCTGCGCTCACCCTAGAATTGAAATCCCCCTATTCATCTTCAACCTCCCGGAGTTCTTTTATCAAGTCAAAATAGTCTGGTGGGTTACCCCTTCTATCTGGGAGCCTTAATTGAAGGAGCTGCAATTTAGAATGCTTTGCATGTTGCAGTATGTACCCCATCCTCACATGGTTTAAGTCACAAGCGGCTACCCCACCTTTTTGGTGAAGCTTTGCAGCTTCTTTCCAGATTCCAGTAACATATGCAGACAAACTTTCTCGGCCATTGTTTTGTACCTTGAAATTTCCACATCAAGTTCTCCTGACTCAATACTCCCAAAATTGCCTTTTGAGTGCAGATAGGTACTTGGGCAGATGCATCCGGTTTGTGGACCTCAGAAATGTACGTGGCTCTAGGGGAGGACCCCTCAAACTTATGATCCTTTTCCATTTCTCAGCCTCTGCATACTGCCATTCAGGTACCAAAGGGCATAATCTATCCAGGTCTCTGAGTCATCCTCCCTTTGGGGGTGGGAGGTGCTCGGAGCAGATTCTCAACCTTCGTAAGAGTCATGACTAATGGCAGGTACAGACATAGGAGCCAACATTGGCATGGGCACAGAAGGAGGGCAATAACAGGTGCTGGAGCAGGAGGGGTGTTGGGGAGGAACCATTTCAGGTGGTGAGTAGTTTTTATGTCCTCCACAGTTTTCCTTTCCCAGCAACAACTTAGCAAATTCTCCTTAAAGGTCTCAGATAGTGGGAGGGGGTCTCATTCTCCGGGGTCTTTACTGTCTTTAGTTATCATCTCCAGGCAGTGAGGGCTCCTTCTGGGTGATAGTCCGTGGCACTTTGGAACTGTCTGCTGGGCCTGCATCTACTAATGCTATGGGAAATTTGGGCGCACAGATTAGCCTGTCGACCCACCACCACAGGGTTTTGTAAACATTCAACCTTGAAAGCACTCTCTCACAGTGTCCTTATTGGTACCAGGGAATATCTAAGATAAGTATAGCATTTGGGGTCAATCTCCTGCCCAGTACACCACCCCACCAACTGGTGTACAGCCACTTCTTTGGGGTATCCATTTATTTTTAACAGCAATTCACAAATTTGGCCATTAGAAGACACAAAATCCCAACGGTGAGCCTCCAAGATGTAACCCCTAGGTGACGCTTGTCTCAAGGGCTACTACCCCGCTCGATTGGCTAGCAGCAGGTTATGCCTGAGTCTTAAATGGGTGCCCACCCAGAGATCAGGTTGCGGTCAAGCTAACCCGGGCACAGCCCCTGCGACACTGTAACCTGCCTCTTTCCCCTCTAGTGGCCTGAATACTGTTCGATAATCACTTTCACAATACCCCTGGTACACCACACAAGTACCCAAATTGTTTGCACTTACGACCAGGGCTGATTCCTCTGGCTTGACCCTGGGGACCCCCTGTAAAACAAGGTTATGCACAGCAAATAGCAACAGTACAGTATTTTGAGCACAAACTGGAACCACAGTCAGATTATATGCAGAAAAAGTTAGATCTGATTTATTTAGGGGACTTGAACAAGGGAGGGGCAAAATCAGGTTAATTAGCTTAAAGGTTACATCAATCAAGCAGTTATGCATGCACTTTGAGTCCCCCCACACAGTCACACCTTTGGGTACCCAAGTGGAGAAGAGATGGGCTAGCCAGGACTGTTGCCTGGGGTTGGCCGGCGTCGCAGCTGGTTGGGGCTCTATGATGGAAAACACAACATGCACAGTACACAATAATTGTAATCCGGAGGCAGAGGGCTCAGTTCGAAAAGGAAATGAAACAACAGGACAATCAGATGACACACTCAGATTAAGCTGTTGTTGCAGGGAGCTACCCTGGTATTTACTCACGATACCCAAGACTGGACACAGGCTGGATGAAATTCAAGACTGCAGGTGGTTGATCTGGAATGCCAGGAGAAGCAGGGTCCACATGAGTCACAGAGGCATCATTCATGTTCAGTCGTGGAGCAGGGGGCTGAACCCCAGGCAGGTCTTTCATCGATGACTTCTCTGTGCAGTGGGTAGTCTGGCTGGGTCAATCTGGCAAGGCCCAGACCACATGGAGACAGATTCGGATGCAGTCCATTTTGGGCTGGATACAGCTTCCAGCAAGCAGAACACAGTTCACACAGTGGGGTACTAACTCACAACCCACTAGCAGCTCATAGCACATTTACATGTAAGGGAATTCTACTGTACCAGGCAGAGCGCTCCCCAGTCACAATCGCAAAGTCTCTGCACACACCGGGAGCTTAGGGGTAGCTGGAACTCCTGACAGGCCGATCGCATTCAGCAAAATCTTCTATCTTCTTCAGGTTGAGCTTGGCCCACTTCAGTAGCTTACTTTAGTCACACAAACTTGGATTTAGTCCAAAATAATTCTCTTCTCTTCCTCTCAGGAGCAGCACACTGACATGCAGGCCAAAAACTTAGCCTTTTCAGAGTTCTCCCATGCGAATCCACTCAGGATTGCTGCTCAGAATCCTTCAGCTCCTTCTTGTTCAGCTTCCAGCTTAGATCTAACCGAAAACTGCAAGCAGCCCAGGACTTCCCCAAGATTCAAAAGATTTGGTTGGCTGATTTGGCTGTCAGTCAAAGCAAGACCTCCCCCCCTTCAGTTGCAAAAGGCACAAAAAGTTCAAACTACAGTTCCTACAGATTTTGAATTCAGACAGCTCCTGTAGTTCAGCTACATTTTAGGTCCCACCAGTACTGTTTGGTCCAATTTGCAGTCTGGGACCAAGATAGTGGAGACAAACAAAACAGTCCTTGCTACAAAGAAAGCAGGTTAGACAAACTACAATATCATTATCACTCTAAATGATTTTCAGTAAATAGTTACATCTTTCAACAGAGCTCCATCTCAGATTACTTAAGCTGCAATTAGGCAGCTCTTAAAGAGACAGTACACAGAGGCTATACAGGCTCTGGTAATCACATTTAAACTGCTAAAACACAGGACACCAGCCTGGCAGTGAGCATTTAGGCGAGCTCAAGGAAGACTTTTTGGGAATCCTCATTTGTAGGAGGGTTACACTATGAAGCTAGAGAGGGGTAGATTCATGAGAGATGTCAGAAATAGTCATGGATTCCTGGAACAGCCTTCCAGTGGAGGTGGTGGGGGTGAAAACAGTGGTGGGGTTCAAGAATTTATGGGACAGGCACAAGGGAATCATAGATGTATATCGGACATGGTCTGTGGTAATAATATAAGTAGGGAAAAATGGTCTGACTGGGTGGACCAAGCCGTCCTTATCTGCCATCAACTTCTGTGTTTCTATGTTAATCAACCTATGCATGAACAAAAGTCAGTAAAGCTAAAGGAAAAAGAGACAATTATAGTTCTCCAGGGAAGTGGCAATGGCAGTAAAAGAAAAAGGGTGGCATTCAAGAGGTATAAGGAAACACAGAGGGTGGAGGACAGGGAGGTGTACCTAGCAAAGCAAATGGAAGCAGACAAGGCAGTGAGGGAGCAAAGGTGCAGACAGAGGAAAGGATTGCCGAAGGGGTTGCTAAGTGGATAAGACTTTCTTCAGGTACATAAGTGAGATGGTGAAAGCAAGGGAAGAGACAGCAAGAATTGGAAGGGCAGGAGGGGGAGACTGCTGAGGGGGAGCAGGTAAAAGCTGACATGTTAAACAGGTACTTCTGCTCAGTGTTCACAGTAGAGGGTGGGGGGAGGACCAACAGAGAGAAGCAGGAATTGGGGAGGAAGAGGTAGATACATGTCAGTTTTCAGAGGAAATAGTCCTGAAAAGACTTGCAACCCTGAAAGTGTACAAGGCTATGGGATGGACGGGATTCACACAATGGTTCAATAGCTCACTGGAATCATACATCATTCTGGAGGACTGGAGAAGGGCTGATATGGTCCATTAACATAACAGTGGCAGCAGGATGAGGCTAGCAACTATAGGCCAGTCAGTCTCACTTTAGTGGTGGGTAAATTAATGGAAACCCTACTGAAAGAAAGAGTAGTAGAGTACTGCATCTTTTTTTTCCCACATTGGTATAACAGGCTGCTCTTTAGCCCTGTCCCCGTGTCCTGCAACTGATTCCCACCTCTCTCAGTATGGGCGAGTATTTATCCTCCATGGACTGCCCCGCCATGGTGGGGGCAGGAAGGAGAGGCTCATCTTCCCATTTCCAGAAAACAGATCCAGACACACACCCCGGACCTGAGCAATGGAGCACGCCATGTAGAGACGGGCAGGGCTTCACATAACCTGTCCTCCATTTTTCCATTTTCTGTCCCATACCCTTGCTGCGGTGCCAGAATGTGTGCATGGAGGCACAAACATCCTGCACAGCCACAGCCCCTCCCTTTGAGATGTTCGAGCCTGCACTGCCAGCGGGCTTCCAGCCAGTGGCAATCATGGGCTGAGACAGATGGCCCCCTCTCCCAGGGAGAAGAGAGCAGTTCCTGAGACACTCAGTCCTGTCCCACCCTGCCAACCCCCAACAACCTGTACTCATTCCAGAACATGGGTCACCGGCGTGGCAGGAGGTAAAGTGTTCAACACCTTAGCCCTCGACACCATGGGGATGGCTTTGTAGAGTATCTTGAATCCAATGGGCTGCAAGACCATAGAAAACACAGATTCATGGGGTGAGGGGGAGGTCATGCCAAATGAATCTAATAGATTCCTCTAACTGGGTGACCAGGAAAATCATACAGAGAGGGCAGTGGATGTGGCCTATCTGGACTTTAGCAAGGCCTTCAACACAGTGCTGCACAGGATGCTGATTAGGAAGCTGACCAGCCTAGGAATGGGACCCAATGATGTAAACTGGGTTAGAAATTGGTAAACACATAGGAGACAGAGGGTGGTGGTTAAAAACACTCATTCTAAGGATGGGAGAGTGACCAGCGGGGTACCACAGGGCTAGACACTGGGACCAGTCCTCTTCAATATTTTAATAGGGGACATTGCAGAAGAATTGGAAGGGACAGTTTGCCTTTTTGCAGATGGCACCAATATCTACAAAACTGTGGACACTCAGGATAGGCTGGAACAAATGTGCAAGGATATTGGGAAACCAAGGAATGGTCAAAAATATGGCAGTTGAAGTTCAGCTGCAAAAAGTGCAAAATCATGCACCTAGGGCATAAGAATCCCAGTGCTGAGTACAGGATGGGGGAGGGGAGGTACTAACAGTCATTAGACAGGAAAGTACCTTGGGGACATCATATCTGAGGATCTCAAGGTGGCAGGGCAGTGTGACAAAGCAATGGTAGACCAAGTGAGATGATTGGTTGCATAGGGAGGGGTATCTACAGCAGGAGGAGAGATCTGGTGTTACCATATCACTCAATACTACAACCACACCCAGAGTACTGTGTTCGATTTTGGAGACCACACCTCAGAAAGGACACTGACAGGGTGGAGGTGTTTCAGAGGAGGGCAACTAAAATGGTGCATGGGTTGCACGAGAAGCCCTAGGAGAAGAGACTGAGGGATCTCAACATGTACACCCTGGAAGAGGGGAGAGTTAGAGATGACATGATAAAGAACTACAAGTACCTCACAGGGGTGAAGAGGGTGCAGGAGGGGACTCTATAATGAGAACAAGCACCAGGATCAGGAGGCATAGAAAGAAGCTGGGGGGTGTTCAAGAGTGATAGGAGGAAATATTTCTTCACTGAAAGGGTGGTAGATACTTGGAATAGACTACGAGCAGAAGTGGTGGAGGCTGGAACAGAGGGGAGCTTCAAGCATGAATGGGATAGATATAGGGATATATTAGATAGGAGGCAGAGAGGCGGGAGGGGTGCCAGAGACCAGATAGTGTCTGCTGAGACAGAATAGGCTGGGAATATCTGGACAAACTGGCAGGCCAAATGGTCCTTTTCTGCCAACAAAATCTATGTTTCTATGTATGTCTCATTTGAAATTCACTTTGGGGCAAGCAGATATTGTTCAGTGTTGAGTAAGTGGTCAGGGCTGTTTAGGTGTCTTGAAGGCAGGTATTTATAACTTGATCAGCATGGAGCCAAGGTGTCACCACCATCTTAATGCACCTTGACCCCGTCCAACACTGCAGCTAGGGTCATGGGTGTTACGGGGCAATCAGGCTGTAGAGCCTTGAAGGGGAGCCACAGAAACTTCCTGAGACAGAAGATGACTGTCTGAATCCTGGTGTAAACTTATGGCCAATCACATACTGAGTGATAGACCTCTAGCACTGCCCAGCATGATTGACAGCTATATGGACAAATTAGAAGCTGACATTTCCAAGTGAAGGGGCTGTGTCAGAGTCCAGTTAGTCTGCTTGTGACTGTGTTGGAATGCAAATCTTGTCTGTGTGTGCCTGCAGTGAGGCGCAAACTAGTGCCTGAGTATGTGTGTGTGTGTGTGTGAGAGAGAGAGAGAGAGACAGCAGCAGCAGACCTCCTGCTGAATGCTGGAGGTAACTGCATGCTGGCTGATCATGAGTGTAGGCTGAAGGCTGCAGCAGTTGTTTGGCAGACTTTGCTGTGCTGCAGCCCAGCAACCAAACTGTGACCAAAGCTAGTCTGGGAGGCTAGTCAGCCAGTACCACAGCCCGGTACTGGTTACCGCGACACACGGTGGACTGAATGCTGGGACATTGTACGCTGATGGGGTAGAACCAGGTTTCATAGACTGAGCTGCCCTCCCCTTCACACCTGAATTAAATAGAACTCAATGCAAGGTGAGCCACAAAAGTGGAGCGTAGGTGTGAGATGATCATCTGCTGAATGCAGAGGTCAGGAGAGGCATGACTGGGACAGGAGACCATAGCTGTCTGCCAACCAACACCCATGACATGTGAAGGAGAAAGTGAAACCAGCCAGAGAGGGACTCACAGGAACTGTGTCATCACCCCTGGGAGAACTATGAGTAAATGAAGGCTTGTCTTGTACCAGTATCATTGTATCATAGTCGGGAAAGCATTTAATGGACTAGGCCATCTTGCCAGGATTTACAAATACCCATTTGGGTTAAAGAGACATCAGGTTTTGGTATTTTAATTACAAAGCATTGTTACTGCCACTGGCCAACTACATGCAGTACCATCACCCTATACCATTTCCTTGGGATGGGTACCTAGTTAAGCACAGGGAGCTCTCCAGTTAGAACAAAAGGGGTTTTACACTGGTACCAGTGGGGAGAGTGTAGCGCCTCCAGTACAGGTGGGTAGGAAGTGACCATACAGTGCATGTATGGTTTTGGGGTGGACTGTCATAATTTGCACTAAACCTGGAAGGGCACTGGAAGCACAGCCCTAGTCTAATTTTATTGTGTGGCTACACCTGGAAGGACATTGGAAGCACAGCTCCAGTGTAATTTTTTTGTGTGGATACACCTGGAAGGGTGACAGAATAGCAACCCTCATGCTTTAAGATGAAAAATCAGCCAGGCTTGTACTGCTGCTTCAAAGCGTAACCCCCTTTCCTTTCTCCCAGGACCTGTTCCAGCACCCAAATAAAGCCATTGTTCTTCTGCTCATAATCCCTGTCTGTGAGCATATCATTAATAGCCTCCTTCTGTGTCTAGGGTTACAGGTGTTACTTCTCATCTTTGGAAGGGGGCTCACACCAAGAAAACTGCAGTGCATCTGACCACCATGAGCCTGGAAAATGGGACCAGGGACAGCAGAAACAATAGTGCATCATTAACTGAGAGACCACTCACTAAATGAATATCCACACTTGGAACTGGAATCAAGCAAGTTGGCAGTTTATTCTTCTATCTACAGATGCTGTACTGGTCCCCTGAGGGGTCTGCTTTAGGTTCAGGCTATCATATTTCAATCTTTGCAAACCTTTTAACTCATTCCAGTTAGTACTCATTGTAACACCTAGGTGGCACTATCCTTTGGAATACTACCCCTGCCTGTATGGCTATGCACAGGTTGAGGGACATGTGTTCTGTGAACGGGTACCTCCCATGGAGGAATGGTATTGGGGTAGCTTAACTGCCTTGGTATAGCCCTCCGAGACGCTATAACCACCCACCAACCCTTTTAGTGGACCAAACAGTAACACAACAAGCATTTGTCAATGCCAAATGTTTGCTTGCTGGTATTGGCATTGGTAGTGTAGGAGTTACAGAGCTGCATAATAGGAATGGCAGTGAAGTGTTGAACTGAAGCCAACCCCATCACCACCCTGCAGAGAGTGACAGGCATTGGGGTGTGCCTTTGGGTTGTCAGGCATAATAGTCACGCCATTTCACCACACCCTACCCTGCAGACACTGACAAGTGTCACGGTGTGCCTTGGGGTCTTTGGCCCTTATGCGCACCCCCTTCCATCTGGAAACACAGTGAGATGGGTGCGGTATAGGAGAATGGGGAGAACTTTGGGGCTGAAGAGTCCAAGGCACACCTCGATGCCTCTCAGTGGCTGCAGGGTGTGGGTGGGGGTGGAATGGTATGAGCATTGCAGGCGACAATCCCAAGTCACAGCCCTGTTGCCTGTTATTCTCTACAGGGTGGGGCGTTATGGTCAGAAACTCTAAGGCCTCAGGCATTCATTGGTATCTTCACTCCAAATTTTCAACATGGTTTTTTTGTGACCCCCACCTCATGAACAGTGGCAATATCAGTTTGTTAGTCAAAAGCTGCTTTTGCACAGCGACTACGGCATTTGTCACCGCAGGTGCAAAAACACATTCCGAACAGGATGTGAAAAATGACAGCTGTACTGTTCATGGGGAGGTGTAAAAAATGGCAATGTTGAAAATCTGCAGTGAAAATATTTAAAAAACTGGCGAAGTCACAAGCATGTGTAGAAACCATGCAACGCACACCCGTAATGTTATTAGATTGGGGATTTTTTTTGCAGCAGATTGTCAACACTAGCATTTTGGGACCTCCGATCATGAACAGTGTCACTGTGATTTTCTTTATCTGACCCAAACAATGATTTCCCACAGCGACCATGCATTTCTGTGCTGAAAATGTGAAAACACATTTCAGCCATGTTCTGAAAAATGACAGCTGTACTGTTCATAAGGAAGCGTGGAAAAATGCCACTAGTGAAAATCTGGACTGAAAATATTACAAATTCATGAACTTACCAGGGTGCGTGGAAACTGTGCAATGCTCACTCATAACACAGTCATTTTATGGACTTTTGTCACCAAATTTTCAACATAGCCATTTTAAGACTTCTGCTCATGACCAGTGTCACTGTGATTTTCTTAATCTGTCCCAAACATTGTTTTCGCACACTGACTGCACCATCGTGCGCTCCATGTGTGGAAACACATTTTGGGTGAGATGTGAAAAATGCCAGCTGTACTGCTCATAAGGATGTGTGGTAAAATGGCAATGTTGAAAATCTGGCATGCAAATATTAAAATTCGCAAACTTCATGGAGCGCTTAGAACCCGCAACGTATGCTCCTAAAACAGTAATTTTGGGGAATTTTTCACCAAATTTTCAACATAGCCATTTTAAGACTGCTGCTCAAGAACAGTGCCACTGTGATTTTCTTAATCTGTCCCAAACATTGATTGAGCACATCGACTGCGCCATTGTGCGCTATATGCACGGAAACACATTTTGGGCGACATGTGAAAAATGACAGCTGTACTGCTCATAAGCAAGTGTGGTAAAATGGCAATGTTGAAAATCTGGAGTGCAAATATTAAAAATTTGTGAACTTATGAGAGTGCATAGGAATCGCGCAACGCACGCTCGTAAAACATTCATTTTTAGGAATTTTTTCACCAAATTTTCAACATAGCCATTTTAAGACCTTTGTTCATGAACAGTGTCACTGTGATTTTCTTAATGTGTCCCATACATTGATTTCGCACACCGACTGCGCCATTGTGTGCTACATGCGTGGAAACACATTTTGGGCGACATGTGAAAAATATACAGCTGTACTGCTCATAAGGAGGTGTGGTAAAATGGCAATGTTGAAAATCTGGAGTGCAAATATTAAACATTTGCAAACTTATATGCGTGTGTAGGAACTGTGCAACGTACGCTCGTTAAACAGTCATTTTTAGGAATTCGTTCACCAAATTTGCAACATAGGCTTTTTGAGAGCCCACCTTATGAACACTGGCACTGTCATTTCCTTAATTGGTCCCGAAAGGTGATTTAGCGCAGTGTCCGTGAAATCACCCTTCGGGCCCGATTAACGCCATGACAGTTCAAAAATTCATGAGGAGGGGTCTCAAAAACCCAATGTTGAAAATTTGGTACCAAAATTCAAAAAAATGCCTGAGATATGCATCAAAGTTGAAAAAACCTTATTTATTACATTATACAGCTTATCGGCATTTCCTCAGTTCGCGACCGGCTTTGAAGAGTGCAGACGTGTTCCCTGTCCAACAAAGATCGTTGTGCCAGACTCCGGAGGTAAGTATGGGGTCAGGTGGGGTGGGGAGGCAGAGTGCAGAGGATGGCGCGGGTGGGCAGGGAGACTGCCGAGGGAACTTTTATTGTTTACAGGTTTTTTTGTTTATTAGGAAGATGGCGCGGGACGTTTGGCATGCTGGGATGGGCTCCCAGCATGGCATCTGGAAGGCTGTTTGGGGGGGCCTGGAACTGACGGGGATTGGACACCCCGCGGCCATAACAATGTTTGCCACGCTGGGGTGGGCTCCCAGCATGGCACCTGGAAAGCATGTTTTTGGGGGTGAAGCCGATGGGGATTGGGCACCTCGCCGCCATACAGTGTGTGCGTGGTACATGAGCACGCAATATGCGTGCTATGCGCGTGCGTACGCGTGTGTGGGGAGCGCTCACTGAAGCGGAGCTCTCCCTTTCAACTGTACGGCACTGCATTTTGGATGATCTCACTATGTTTCTTGCACATGCGTGCAAGCAAATATAATAAAACATTCACATTCACCGAATAACAATAACAGTATGCTCACACCCCTTGCACTTACCACCAGGGTTGGAACTGCTGCAATTGCCCTGGAGACCCCCTGGAAAATCAGATCAGCAATACAACAATGCAAAATTACCACTGTGACCCAACTAACAATATGCACACTAGCCAGGTTAAACGTGAAACAGATGATCAGGTTTATTCAGGGGAAGTGAACAAGGGAAGGGCATGAATTTAATAGAATGACTGGCACTCTGATTAAATTCAGGCTGGTTTAGCATGTACTGAAAGTCTTTTTTAAGCAGTCCCACAACCCTGGGTACCCAGTATGTTACACAGGCTAGCCTGAAGCATTGCTGGATGTGGCTGGTGTTACAGCTGTTGTTGGGGCCCTTAGGAAGGAAACCAGTTAACATGCGCACAACCCAAATATTTGTAATCCTGAGCCAGATGGCTCAGTCCGTTTGCAATAACCCAGAACAAAAATAATCAGATGGCACACAATGATTTGCAGCTGTTGTTGCAGGGAGCTACCCTGATTTGTACTCACACTACCCAGACTAGGATGTAAGACAGGCAAGATGATGACCTCTTGGTGTTGGTCTGGAGGGCCAGGGGAAGCAGGCCTACACGACTCACCTCCTGGTGATCGCTATCCGTTTGATGGTGTTGAGCAGGAGGCCGAATCCCCAAGTAGGTTTTTCGCCAAGATGATCTCCGAAATGGGGGCAGTGGCTTAGGCAGAGATTTTATTTTTATTTATTTATTTATTCATTCTTGGATTACAATACCTCTGAGCACAGACAGCTCATTTACAAAGGTTCCACGTCACTGGGGAGGGGAGACAAAACATACAAAGGAGTAAAAGTACAATGTTTCCAAAACAGTAAAATAAAGTGAGCAAATATATATATATATATATATATATTGTTTTATTTATTTATTTATTGAAATGTTTCACCAGGAAGGCACACTGAGCAACAAGTTGCTCATGTCCCTGTGTGAACTGGGGGGAAGGGGTACAATATGAGTGAGACATTAAACATTCAAGTTACAAGATCAACATTAACGTACAGTTGTAAGGCAGGTGTTACAAACAGTGGTACAACAGTGTTGCGCATGTCATGTAGAGAGAGTGGACAATAATAAGTGCCGGGTTAATAAGTAAACAAGTGCTTACGTGAAAGAAAAGGGGAAAAGGGGAGGGAGGGGTCAGGATGCAAGGAACCCTGCAAGGGGACTGGTGGGACCAGAGAGAAGGGGATAAGGCAGTGTCCCAGAGAGTGACCCCTTTAGGATTTGGGGGGAAGGAGTAGATCAGAGATACAAGCTCATTGGGAGGAGTAGGAGAGGGATCTGTGGAGAGCATTCAGGGTCTTTTACATTCTGTGAGAGGTCAAGGGAGGCCAGTAAGGGGGAGTAATTTGGGGGAAGGAAGGCTAGTGATTTGGGGGGTTGGTGTGCACAGGTAAAATGAAGGTGCGGGTAGAGAAGTAAGGTTTGTCCAGGGTTCAGAGGAGGGAATTAGGGAGGGACATGGTAGGAGCAGCTAGGTACAAGGTAATTATTGAGAGCAGAGCTGATGTAGTAGGCAGAGGATGAGTGCTGGATTTGAGGGGGGAGGGAATTCCAAATTTTTGGGAGGTTGTGAGAATAAACGGATTGGCAGATTTGGGTGGATCTATGGGGAACAAGCAGGGTACTGGAGTCGGTTGATCTTAGGGAATGGGAGGGTGGGGGGTGGTATGAAGGAGGAGGAGGTGAGGTAGGAAGGAAGCTCACCCAACCAGTGCTTGGAGGTGAATTTAGCACAGTGGGAGAGTCACCAATTTGTAAGAGAGGGGAAGGATAAGGCACGATAAAGATCGCAGTGATGGGTGTGAGGGAGGGCATCCAGGGCAAAGCGACAGAAGGAATTGAAGAGGGTGTCCAGTCTGGCCAAGGATGACTTCATAGCAGCACCATAGACTATGTCACAGTAGTTGAAAATAGGCAGTATCATCTTCTGAACAAGTTCACACCTAGCCGTAGGAGGGAAGCAACTACGTTTCCTGAACAGGGCACCAAGCTTGGGGCGCAGTTATTTCTGGATGGCGTCAATATGTCCAAAGTTTAGGTGCTGGTCCAACCAAACACTTAAGTTCCTGAAGGAGGATGTGTCCTTAAGTAAAGTCCCATCAAGGGCATGGAAAGTGGGTAGGGAGGGAAGCCTAGAGAGTCTCTGCCTTGTGTCAAAGGTTATGGAGACAGTCTTATTGGCGTTGAGGAAAAGTTGATGGTTAGCAAACCAGAGCTGAACCTTATCGAAGTCTTGCTGTAAGCTGGTTGTAACCTTATCAGGACAGGAACCAGATACATACAGGACTGTATCATTGGCATACATATGTATAGTGGAGGATAGGGAGCAAACAGAGGGAAGGTCGTTTAAGAAGATAGAGAATAGGAGGAGCCCTAATACCAAGCCCTGGGGGACTCCAGTGCTAACCAGGAGGGGAAGGAAAGTGGCATCCAAGATCTTAACTGATTGGGTTCTGCCAATAAGGTAGACCTTGAACCGGTTTGTGGCACAGGGAGATAGGCCAGCTGCCATGAGTGAGTCGAGGGGAAGGGAGTGAGAGACAGTGTCGAAGGCTTTGGCCAGGTCGACAAATATGGCAGAGATAATTTGGCCATTGTCCATGCCAGTTAGGATGGAGTCTGTGAGCCGTAGGTGAGAGGTGCTTGTCGAGTGGTTTTTCCTGAAACCAGACTGGAAAGGGGTGAAAAAGGAGGTGTCAGATAGAAAAGAGGTGAGTTGGGAGAGGACAATGTGTTCTTGAAGCTTGGCATGGGTAAGGAGGAGAGAAATGGGTTGATAGTTGCCAGAGGATGAGGGGTCACCCCCTTTGGGTAGAGGGAGGACCACATCATGTTTCCATGAAGTGGGGACCGAGGCAGTAAAGAATGAAAGATTTAAGATTATTGAGAGGGAGGTAAGCAATGGCTGAAGTGGAGAGGGAGAGGAGTTTTGGGTCAAGGCCATCAGGGGAGGCACCATTATAGAGGTGGATGGTGAGGAGGACCCTTAGGGCATCATTTGGGGTTACAGTAGTGAAAGAGAAGGGAAGGTGGGTGGGTGGTGGAGGGGGCACACCGGTAGAAGGTGGAAAGGGGGAAGGGTAGGAGTGGAGGGATTTCAGAAGCTCAGTGGTGCAGGAGGTATAGTAGGAGTTAAATTCCATAGCTACAGCTGGCGGGTCAGACACTAGTGAGCTATTTACTTTAAGTACTGGGGGTGGTGGATGAGATGAGGGGGTAAATAGAGTGTGGACCACCTTCCAGAACTTTGAAAGGGAATTTATATTGGTGATGAAGAGATTTTAAATATTCAGACTTGGCTAACCTTGTAACCCTGGTGCAAGCATTTCTGAGCATGCTGTAATTTGCGAGGTCACTAGGATGCTGGCTAGCTTTATGACACTTCTGGTCTCAATATCTAGTGCTGAGGAAGGTCAGACGTTCAGGGGTTATCCAAAGTAAGTGGTTACCTCTGACTCTGGTTTGTTTGAGCGGGACAAAGGCGTTCCAGTTTACAAGACTTATGTGAAGTAGGCAAGGGCCTTATCAACTGAGGGGAAGGAGGTTAGGGGGACCAGTCAAAAGTGGCAAGGTTACTCAAGACAGGTTCAAGGTCAAGAGACTTGAAATATACAGTATGTATATGTATCTATACACAGTTTTATCGTTCTAATAGGAGGAAAGCGTAGATGAGAGGGGGAAGGATAACGATGGGAGAAAGAGAAGAAAGAAAGAAAGAAAGAAAGAAAGAAAGAAAGAAAGAAAGAAAGAAAGAAGAAAGAAAGAAGAAAGGAAGGTAGGTAGGTAGGTAGGTAGGTATGTGGGCAGCCATAGGCCTTGTCAAGCTGGTGTGGGGGGGTAGGGACAGTGGGTGCGGTGGGCAGGGAGATAAAAAAGGTAGGAGGTGGCAGCCACAGGCTTTCTCAAGCTGGTGTGGGAGGGGTAGGGGCAGGGGGTGAGGTGGACAGGGTGGTAAGAAAGGTAGGAAGTGGCAGCCATAGGCCTTGTCAAGTTGGTGTAGGAGGGGTAGTTGCAGGGGGAGTGAGGTGGACGGGGGGTAGCCAGGGGCCTTGTCAAAGTGCAAAAAGGGGGTAGCCTTGGAATTATAGAGGTAACAGCAGAGACACAGGGTTATCCAGTTGTGAGGAGAAGATTGATTGCTAGTAGATGGGAATCTCAGGTGAAGCAGTCACAAGAACTGTTGGCCATGAGATGTTGGCGTAACTTCAATTTGAATGGTCCCAATTTAGGTAGGGTAGTTATATCACTATGAAGAGTATTAAACCAGTGAGGTGTTCTGTAGGCAAATGTGCAATGCCCCTAGGATGTCCGGCATCTAGGAACATGGAGATGATGGCTGATTGAGCTTCGCTTATGCTGTGAACTACAATGGGGGCTTAGCAGGTTTGCAGTGCCTGGTGGCAGGAGGCCGAGAAGTGCTTTTTTGGCTAAAAGACAGGCTTGGTATTGGATCCTCCCAGAGAGTTGTAGCCAACCAGTCTCAGTGTAAAAATCACAGGTGTGGGTGAAACATGTGGACCCCATGAGTAGTCTGCATGCCTTGTTCAGAGCAATGGATATCCTGCACAACGAAGACTTGGGGGCTGCTCCATAGATTACAAGACTATAGTCTACAATGGATATGATGGAACTATATATAGCAAGTCAGAGGGCTTCTGAAGTAAGGCAGTATTTATGTCTATGTGGGAGACCAGTCTTGATGTTGACAGCCCTGGCTACATTATCTATATGTTTAGCACAGGATAGACAGCTGTCTAAGGTGATCCCAGGTATTTGAAATGTTCAAGAGGACTCCAAGACAGTTTCTGATAAGTGTATGGGATTTGTGTTTGTTTTGGGTGCTGCCGAACATCACTTTGGTTTTCTTGTAGCTGAGGATCAGTTTATGTTTAGAGAACCAGTCCTCCACTTCCGCAAACCCACTCTCAAGGTGAAGTTCCAGTTGTTTAGGGTCGTGACTGCTGGAGTAGATGACCACATCGTCTGCATAGAGGAGGATCATTTGGTGGCAGACATGAGGAAGGTTTTTAAGGAAGATGCTGAATAGGAGTGGCCCCAGGATTGAGCCTTGTGGCATGCCAGAGCAGACGGGCTGTCAGTCAGATATGATGTTGGCTACTTTCACCCATTGAGAGTGGTCTTCAAGATAGCTTTTTGAACCAAAGTGTTGTGTCAGAGGAGAGGCAAGTAGCGGTAAACTATTGGAGGAGTAGTGAGTGATGGACAGTATCGAACGTCTTAGTGAGGTCTATGAAGGCATCTCCTACTAAGGTGCCCTGATCCAGAGATTGATGAATAAAGCCAGTGAATTCCATCAGAGCCGAGGTGGTGCTGTGCCCCTTCTGGAACCCGTGTTGCTGTGGGCATTGGATAGAGTATTTTTCAAGGTAGTCCACCAGTTGGTCTGCAGCAACGCACTCAAGTGCCTTGGATATTGGTGGGAGGATAGATATGGGTTTGTAATTTGCATGATGGGTCCTGTCTCCACTCTTGTGCACCGGGGTGACTAGTGCTGATTTCCAAACTTGAGGAAATTACAAGAGTTGTAGCGATAGATTGATGATCTTAGTGAGGGGCATCAGCACTTCCTCAAGAGTGAGAGCTATGAGCTTAAAATCCAGAGAGTCACCGCTATGCCGTGATTTACCTAACACTGTGGCACTGTTGGATAAGTTACTTTTAAAAAGTAATCAGTTACAGTTATTAGTTACTTTCAAATAAATGTAATCGGTTACAGTTACTTATTACTTTTATATAAAATGTAATTAGCAACTGTAATGCATATTACTTTTCATATTACTTTTGATAGCATGGTTGTATTTACTCACTGAACATAGCTATGTGCTCATGAAACCCCAAGAAGTGTATAAAAGAAATAAAACAGATTCTAAAGACAATGAATATGTAAGGAATAAGACACGATGAGGTGCGGTTTATGGGCTGATAAGAGCACGCCCCAGGTGCATAATGAGGCATGAGGCGCTTGCGCCAAGTGCCTTTCGCACCTGGGAAGTGCTCTTATCAGCCCATAAACTGCACCTAGGAGTGTCTTATTCTGCTTATAAAATGGGTCCCTCAAGTAAATATTTGAGAAAAAAAAAGCCAAAAAAAAATGTGAAAAAAGGTTTTATTGACTGAAATAATAAAAAAAAAATAGTCCTCTTATTAATTTAGTAAATGGTGTCTCCCACACAGGTACTGGTTAGGTTATCCCCCCCCCCACCACCACCACCCAGTGTATTTATCAACTCTGCTTTTATATACATTAGACACCCCCACATATATTTCTATAGAGGTGTCTTTGGTAGGAGGAAAGCTCAGAGGACCATTGGATTCAGAGGAGCAGCTGATTTCATCAGCAGTCACACACACACACATGGGTATGGTTATCCCCCCGACACTGTATTTAATCAGCTCTGCTTTTAGTTACATTAGACTCCGTTTCCACATACATTTCTATTGAGGGTGTCTTTGTTAGGGACGCAGGTAGGGATAAAAGCTCAGAGCAGCTGTTGGATTCTAAGTGAGCAGCTGATATCTTTGACAGCAAGCGTGTCCCTCACCAGCTGCTGTAGAAGCCGCCATAGACTCACAGTGGCAAAACCCTTTCAGAGTGTCTGTGACAGTGAGCGCATCTTTGGAAGGAATTTCTTATTCCTTTGAAGAGTAGTAGTTTTTCACTTTCTGTCATGGGGTCGGGGGAAGGCTTGAGGAGCAGTGCGATGCAGAGACTGTAGGGAGTGGGAGCGAAGGAATGCAGCGGTAACAGCTGCATCAGGGACAGTCTACTGAAGAGCCGTGGATCAGCAGTGTGTCATAAACTGTTTTTTATCACGTCTCCATTTGTTCTTCTCACGGAGTGGATCTCCACGATCTCCAGCTGCCAGCACCCACACATCCCCGGGCCCGGTCTGGCACCCCCACAGAGCCGGCCATTATCGCTCACGCGCTCTGTAGCAGGATCCTCTCATGAACCGGGGGGGGGTGCCAGGCATGGCCATCAGCCGCCAGATCATCGCTCCTCCATTTTCTGCCTACTTTTCACCCCTTTGCAGAGTACAGGCATGCAATGATGTCTGGGCACTATGTGTCGACGTCTGCCGCACTCAGCCCCCTTTTCTGCCACCGCTCTGGTAATGCCCCCGGTCTTCACCATGGGTCGCTACATAGTGGATCCCTCCCCAGGGATAGGACAGCAGTCCTAAGGATGCTCAATCCAATCCCTTCCCTGCCAGCCCCTGGTGGCCGGACTCACATCTGAACCCGGGTTGCCAGCGTGGCGTGAGGTGTGGCGTTCAGCGCCTCAACCCTCAGCGCCACTGGGCCAGCTGTGTCATAAACTTTTGAACTCAAATATAAATTAAAGTCAGGTTGTACTTTTAAAGTATAGAAAACCTGAAAATGGGGGGAAGGAGGCTCTGATGGAATGACTGCTGCATGTGTTGGTGGTAGCGCTCTCCCATGGCAGCTGTTGCAGTTCTCTGAGATGCTATGGAGTTACATCGGGAGAGTCCTCTCAAGCATTGATATTTCCCTGTGATGCATTTTGGTTGGGTTAAGTAGTACTAGTTGCCAGTATATGTCCTGGTTAGGACACGGCAAATGGTACCTCTTAGCCAATCAAAATGCAGGAAATTGTCAACCCATTTTATGAGTTAATTTTATAACACAGTACCCATCTGACATTACAAGCCACAACAATCCCTTTACATTTCCATAAATAAGAGCTGTATTAAAAAAAAACACTCAGACTCACACCCTGCATCTACTGCTGCCCTCCACAATCTTTTCCCCCCACAGCTGATTCCTGGCTTTGCCAGCCCTTCCTATCCCTGACCTTTTCATTTCCATAACACCCACACTCACCCTCCACACACACACACACACACACCTTGCACCTACTGCCAGTGCCCTTGGCGATCTTTCCCTCACAGCTGTATATCCTGACAATGCCAGCCACAACTACCCCTTTATATCCCACCCTTACCCCACTGCCACACACACCCTGTTGCATCTTCTGCACTTGGTGATCTTTCCCACAATTAGCCTGCATTCTCCTCCTGACTATGCAAGAGTGACAACTACCCCTTTAAAGTCCTATAATAAAATCCCACCCTCACATAGCTCCCCCTACACGCACACAAACATACCCTGCAGATCTACTGCCCTTCCTTGCCTTGGTGATATTTTATCATTTCCCCACAGCAGCCTGAATCCAAACTTTGCCATTGCCAGCCACAGATCCACCCCACATCACATACAATAAATTCCACCAACACACATCTGCTTACCACAACACACAATTTGAGCACTCTTTCCCACAGCTGAACCTTGATTTGCCACTGTGAGACAGTTGTAATTATAGCTGCCATGACAATTACACCACTGCCAGTATGCCACAACTGAAGTCAGACAGTATCACTTACAACTGAATTATCACACAACACAAAACAGTTGTTGCACTCTGCTACATACCCCTTAGACAAGGATTTCCTCTGAGATGGGGTGGGTGATGGTGATAGACCTGGCAGGTGGATGGACAGACAATCAAGTAGCCTGCTGTGGCAGTTTAGTACATATGGTGTTGATGGAAATGGGCCCTGAGCCCTGCTGGCAGATGAACTACTTGCCTTTTTCCATACAACAGCTATTCTGGCCCTGATTCCCTCAGGGTTTACAGTGGCTACTGTAGAGGGCCACGACTGATGAAAAGCATCGGTGTAGCAAGCTATCTATAAATTGTACATCAACTGGACAATCGTTGCCCCCTCAAACAAATGTTATCAATTTCTATAATGATTCTTAGCTGTATCAATGTAGTGGTTCATAAGTAGTATAATATGTATATCAAATGTTGCAAAAGGATATATTTAATAATAAACCAACAAATAAAATTATGTTTTCTGACTTTTATTTGCACAGCGCGTTACAGATATAGAACAAAATGGTGATATTAAATGCATGCTGAAAATAGAGTTAGAATCGATGTTTCACCATAGGTTTTCTTCAGGAATTATCTAAAAGAGAAAAAAAGCAGGTTAGAGAAATAAGAGAAATATATGTGAGGAAAGAAAATAGGGGGAGGCTGTAGGAGAAATACAGAATAATAGATGGGGTGGTGCACTCAACTCGATCCCTCTACAGGATATCTATAGAGCAACAGGAGTAGCGGTAATTCCCTGCCACTATTCTAACCCCTGTCGCTCTAAATCCTGTCGCGCTTTACACAGCATAGTTCTTTCAGCACTCTTCCTGGTGCACTGTTTTAACCCAGTGCTGGGAAAAACCATTATCCAGTTATTATAAAGTGCTAATAGTTAAGATAAGAATACAATGTGGAAAATGAAAAGGTGATGATAGGTATGAAAAGGAAGAGTAGAAGTGAATGGGCTGAGGAGTTCTTAAGTGGGGACTAATTAACAGGACCTATTAAGAAGGCTGAAAGGTGAAAGCTATGCGTGCACACTCATTTTCATTTTCTACAGATTAAAAAAATACTCAAACTGGAGGGGCCAGTGATTTACAACAGATCTGCAACAAAAGAGGAGGACTCGATGAGCCAGAGGGTCCTTTTCTGCCACCAGATTTCTATGATTCTATGACTTGGTACAAGGACACCCAGCACAAGGTCACCTCACCAGAGTCACTTAGCCTAGTAACATTTTCTGTAATGAAACAACTGGCAAAAACAACCCCAACACCCAAAGGCAGTGAGACTGTAACCATGTAGAAAGCAGCACTGTGGTAAATGAGTCTACCTTGTAGTCATAGCCACTGTGTTAGTGAAAAGATCTTGTAGGGCAAACCAGGATTAGGTCAAAATTCCTAGGCTAAATGTTACAAGGCTGCATGTCTTTGCTCCAGTTGTTGTGTCATGGGTTTATTTTAAAAGTAATCTATTACTAGTTACCTAGAAAAGTAATCAGATTACATTTACTAGTTACAAGTAACTAGTTACTACCCAGCACAGCACTTTGGTAAGGTATTTCCTCGCCATTCATGCTGAGACTATTTTGAAGTAAAAACAAGGTGGTTCAAGGGGGTTATAAGCAGGACAGTAGGTATTGGGCAAGTCATCATCCATGAAGAAGTCTGAAGGGAGGACACTGGTTAGGTCCATGAATGCGTTGTTGAATGTGTTTGCTATGGTTAGTGGGTCCAGGGTTGGAATTCCATCAATATTGAGCATGGAGGGTGAGACTTTAGAGTCTTTCCTGGTGACATCTTTTATGCTGCTCCAGAAGCTTTTGCTGTTTCCCCCAGGGATCGGCAAGCATTTCTCTTATGATATTTGGATTTCAAGGTACAGATTTCACATGTACAGGCATTTCTTGCCTTCTTGTATTCCTGAACATCTGCTCGTTTGCCTGACACCCTGGCACAGTGCCATAGGTGATCTCTGTGCTTCATCATAACAATGAGTTCCTGTGTAACCCAGGGGTTTACAGTGCCCAAAACTTTCATTTTCTTAATGGGAGCATGGGTATCACATGCACTGTTGAATTGTTTTATGAAATAATCCAGTGCCAGGTTGACATCATCAAAGGCATTGAGAGGGGACCAGTCAGTGTTGCTGAGGTCATATTTAGATGTTCCAGATGTCCACGTATTACAAAACTACTGTAGATAGTCAGAGATGGGGGCTTGCAGAATTTATTGGACCAACTGCAGGAAACAGGGTAGTGGTCACTCATAGAATCTGGATGTACTGCCATGCTAGAGATTCGTTGTGGGTGGCTGGAGAGTATCAGATCCAGAAAGGTACTTGTTCCCGTCTTATAGTTAGTCCTTGTTGGTGATCTAACAAGTTGGGCAAAGTGGAGCGATGAGATAGCATCTTTGTATGGAGAAGCACTAGCAGATAACCAGTTGACATTTAGGTCACCCAGTACTAAAGTTTTGGATTTGTGGTTGAGGCTACGAATGTAGTCCATTAAGCTGTGGAAGCCTGTCCTATTGTCTTTTGGAGGAACATAGGCAGAGATTACTGTCAAAGTTTTATTTTGGGCCCCAAGCAGTACTTTAATGGTTAGTGCCTGGGTCATGCAGCCCAGATTGGCCACAGGCAGGGCGTATCCTTTAAGTGTCTCTTTCAGGTAGATGGCACAGCCACTACCTCACTTGGTGAGCCTATCCAGCCATTAAAGGGTATACCCAGGTAGAGCAACTGCAGAGTCAGGAACCTTTGGGGAAAGCCACGTTTCCACCACTGACAGAATGTTAGGGCTATGTTACAAGATCCATACCTGGAGGTTATCCAGTTTAGTCCTTAAGCTGCAGATGTTGACAGTTGCCAGCTTAACAGATCCTTTTTTAAGGCGGCCATGTGTGGATGCAGGTCCAGCAGGGCCAGGGTTAGGTTGAATGTTGCCTGACATAAGCAGTAAAAGTAGGATGATTCTGAGCAAGCTTCCTTTAGTTGTTTGTAGAAACGTTTATTGGATCTTCTGGGGCTGAGGTGCCTTCTGTGTTTCAAGTGCAGTACCGTGAGCTTAAGTGGAGTAATTAGGATGGGGTATGAGGCAGGGACCCCAGCGGTAAGCAACCCCTGTGGAGGCAGCAGGAGCCAGTGGCAGGACCAGTGACCCTTGGTTAACAGTTTAAAATTACCTGTGATAAAGCCGGGATCATAATGGAGATTATGCTCGATAATGGTACGGGGTAGGGGAACCGGCATATCACTTTGTGAAGTGCCACTGTTTAGAATAAACAGCAGTATGAAAGAAAGTGATTGGAGGAGGTGGACATAGCCCATGTTCATAGGATGAAGAACTCACATATAGCCCTGGTTTCGAAAGAGGCAGAGAAAGCAGGCAAATGTACAATGAGTTGTGATGATGACAGCTGGGGAACAGAGTGTGTGATGTGCCAGATAGGATAGGAGCCCCTAGTGGCAGCGGCGTATAACCTGCTAATGATGGTGTGGACACTGTAAATTTCACTCCTACCAGAGATATAGCCCTCTAGTGGCTAGAAGATATAATCTGATGGCAAGAAATGGCAAGGCCCAAGCAGGATGAACAGTTCTGAAAGAGTTTGTGATCTTCTGCTGGAAAAGCCTCCAGTGGGCACAACAGAATTCACTGCGGAGAACCAAATCACGACCCACGAAACACATTCGGCACACTTAAATCAGTTATTTCACTAAACCACAGTTCGGATACAGCTTCACTCTGCAAACCTTCCTCGCTGAGGCTATTTTCTTTCATCAGGCAGGCCGATCGCTTCTGGAGCAAGTCTTCGGTCCAAAACCCAAATCGCCACAACAGTTCTCTTCTTTCTTCTGCTGCAGGTCTAAGCTGGCAATCGGAAAAGCCTGACTTCTGCACAAGGCAATTCCTTAGGCCAGAGAACGTGGCAAGCAGGCCAGCAGAGCCTTCCTGACAATTCTTCTATGCTCCTCCACGGAGCAGCTGCTCGACAGCTCAAGCTGTTCACTCTTCAACCTCCAACTCTTGACTGACTACTGCTTCAAGCAGTTCTGGGGATTTTCCCATAATCCAAAAGGTTCGGTTGGCTGAGGGAACTGTCTGTCACAGAAAGGGCTCCCCCTCCAGGTCCATTTAGGCACCAAGCACTTAAAACTACAAAAACTACAGAATTTCCATCCCACAAGACCCCTGGGGACAGTCTCCATTTTAGGTCCCCAGTGGTTCTATTGGTCCAACACTGGAAGTCCAGAACCAAAATGGTGGCTCCTATTCAAATGTTCATGCTGCAAATGAAAGCAGGTTAGACAAACTCTTCTATCTTCAATATAATAACATAAACAGTAAATAACCACATTTTTTAACAGGGCTCCCTCTGCGCATATAGCGACTGCAGAATGGAGGAGTATAATAGACTGTCTGGCTGGTTGCGAGCCTTAATTACTCGGACTCAGCCCAAACTGATTTCCAAACACAGAATAGGCACTCTCTTAAAGAGACAGGCTCGGAGACTCGCTAAGGCGCTCTCACACAGACAAACAGAACTACTGCAGACAGGACACCAGCCTGAGAGTGGGCATTATGGAGTCCAGGAAGACATTATATTAAACCCCAATTTGTTAGGGGGCTTACACTCATGGTTATGACTGCATGTATATTTATCAAACAGACTTGCATTAAAGCTCCAGTGTAGCTAGGGCATCCACGTAGGATCATCTCTATATTAAAGTTACTTAATTAATTGCCAGTCATTCAAGACTATTGCTATTTGCAGTTTCTTTTTTCTATGTAAATTTTGTAGTGTTTTTCCCATTTTCTCCCAGTAACCCATCCCCATACCTCGGATGTGCATGGGCATCTGGAGGCACACGCATCCCACGTCTCAAGGTGCCTTTCCACTACGTCACCCCTTCCACCTATGCTGATCACCAGACCTCCACCTGGTGGCAGTGGGACTGGGGGGGTGGCAATGACCCTGGGAGAGCTGCTTTCTGGCTGCTCAATCCTGCTCCCTCTCCCATGCTGGCTCCCTGACGACCTGAGTCCGTTCTCGAACCGGGTCACTGGTGTGGCGCAAGTTAAGACATCCAGCACCTCAGCCCTTTGCGCCACTAGGTTAGCTCACTATTTGCAGTTTCTAAATTCATGTTTATAATGACCATGGTAGGAATTGATAACTCCCATAAATCTGCACACAAGTGGCGTTTAGCCAGACAGGGTGAGCCATTATACTGGAGGGCTGCAATGCCTGTACTTAAAGTTCAGATGCCAGAACATGACACATATAAAGGGCCTAGAGACCAGTCTATGGCTTCCTTACAGTTATCAGACTAGTCTGTCCTGCCCTTGCATGTCACCTCACTTATGTCATCTGATCTTGGACCTCTAATTACCTCCCAAATGGACGTTCACTTCACCCAGCCCATCTGCTGTGGGATGTTGGCTGATTCCAACTCTAACTGTGCACACTGGTGTCGTGGCAATCGCCAAGTTATCTGCTGCTGAGTTACCGAACTACATGGAAGGTCTCTCTTGGTTCTGCTGTACCTAGGAGACCTTAATAGACACCTGCTTTACAAGATGTGGACTCCCCTACTACACTGCTACTTCTGGGGCAGGAGTGGGTCCGCAAGTGCCGCAGGTAACAGCCTTTGAGAACAGCCCCAACACTTCCCTCAACTGCTTCTAAGTTACTGGTTGGATGGGGATTTGGTGAAACTGCACCCTGCAGGGGAAAGGGGTCTGGGTCCTCTCCATGCTGGATATTGAGGCCTCCCCCCACCCCCAGAGGGGTGACTACAGGTGGTGCTTCTGTTGGAGATGCCGGTCTTCTCCAAAGGCACCATCTCTCCAAGACCAAAGCCTGAAGCTAATGGCCCCACCTGGCACTCCCCCTATATAGGCAAGAGAAAGAGGTGGAGCCATGAATATTCATGTATTAGCTCCCTGGTCAGCTGTGCCAGGAAGCAAAGAGCACCAACACCGAGGCACAACTGTTTCTAACTGAGGCCCAGCAGAAAACAGCTTTAAGGGGCCAAGTTAACCCTTCAGAGTGCTTCTCTTGTAACTGGTCTCAAACCTGAGAATGAGAGGCTGGTTACATATTTATTTATGTATGTATGTATTTATTTCAGTCTAGGATTACAATACCTTTGAGCGTGGGGTGCTCTTTTACAAAGGTTCCATGTCAGTAGGTAAGGGTTACAAACAGAAATAGGAAAACTAACAGAGATCATCTAAGGATAACAGAATAACCATAGAACAAATGTACAAATAGGCAAACACTGTAAATTAAACAAGTAATTCCAATAACTACAGTAATATTAAGAAGTGTAGGACATAGAAGAAAAGAGGGGGGGTTAGGGAAAAGTGAAGGGGTGCAGCAGTGAAGTAAGCAGCCTATGGCCTTGTCAAGCATAGAAGTAGGCAGGAGGGCTTATCATAGTGGATAGGGGAGGGAGGAAGGGAAGGGACAGAGGGGGAATGGGAAGTGGCGTGGAAAACTAGAGGGAGGGAGGGAAAGGAGGAGCAAGCTAGGGACCTCAGGAAAAAATAAGGGGAACAGGGGTTGAGGACTAGGAGCAACCAGGGCATAAAGAAGGGATTTGTCATCCATGGCAGATGCATGCGGGCGAATACCAGACAGATTACAATAGTCAGCAAATTATAGGAAGCAGACAACAGGAGCTGATTGACACAAGGTGCTGTCTGAGTAGGAACTTGAATTGACCAAGTTTTGACATATAGCATTAGGCTGCATGCTTAGCAGAAATTGTTAATCACACTGCAGTGGTTCACAGGTGGGCTAATCCTGTGGGGTGGTGCGGAGGTACTGCATCACAGGGGGTTGTACCATACTTACACAAGACCCAGTTAAACCTGTCTCCGGGTGGAGACACCATGCAGTTAAGCCAAACCTTGGATACAACTCACCCAATCAGGAGTTTATGGATCCTGGACCCTAAACTTTGAGCCCAAAAGGCAGTGGTAGTAATACACATTGATACTCAGTGTTACAAATTGCATGTTTTATTACAAAAGGGTAAAACATCAAATATAACATAAATGCTTGACCAAGAATGCAAATATTTTACATTATTCTTCGGCACCTATAGCTCAGAACATAAAATGAAAGTATTCGCTGAAAACAAGAAACACCACTCCATCAAATGATTGAGTAACTAATACAATAGTTTCCACCTTCCATACTTCCAATTATGTATCATTTTTAAATTTTAGAGTCTGATAATGTCAGATCTCATGTCAGTCTCAAAGCAAGTGGGATCTGCTGCCATGCTCAAGGCCCATTGAAAGACAAGGATTGTCTTCTATTACAGTTTTGAGATGCTGACCTTGAATTCTAACCCTGCAGCAGAATGCTAGTGTTGTTCATACAGTGCCGCTGTGGATCCGCCAGTGATCCAGCAGATGGTGGCACTATTCGAGTGGGATCCAGCCCAGGATCTGGCGGAATATGGAGGTTAGATCCCAGGTTGGATCTCACGTTATCCAGTGCCATATCCAGGGATCCAGCATCGGATCCCAGCACCAGATCAAGGAATCCGGTGTTGATCCCTGGATCTAGCCCTCGGATAACACGGGATCCGACCAGGGATCTGACATCTGGATCCACAGGCAGATAGGGGTGGTGTCTGGCGGATCCACTATACTGCTGCAAAGGGCAGCTATTTGGTGGATCCAGATTGGTGTGGATCTATTATGCACGCCCAATCATGTCTGTCCTTCTCTGAAAAGTTCAGTAATATAGGAAGGGATCTGAGTTTTTTTTGCACACCTAATCACAAACTGTATAAGATGCAGATGACATTTGTTACTGAGTGGTCTGTCCCTCCTACTATTGTGCACCAGATGAGTCTGCCTCCAGGCATAACAAGCATTTGTCAATGCTGAATGTTGTCTTGCTGGCATTGGCATTGGTAGTGCAGGAGCTAGAGAGATGCATAATAGGAAAGGCAGTGAAGTACTGAACTGACACCAACCCCAACCCCACCTTGCAGAAACTGACAGGCGTTGGGGTGTGCCTTTGGGTCATTGGCCATAACGCTCATGCCATTTCACCTCACCCTATCCTGCAGACACTGACAAGTGTCACGTTGTGCCTTGGGGTCTTTGGGCCTTATGCTCACCCCATTCCATAAGGAAATACGTTGAGATGGATGCATTATAGGAAAATGGGTAAATTTTGAGGCTGAAGAGTCCAAGGCACACCTCAAAGCCTGTCACTGGCTGCAGGGTGGGGGTGGGGGTGAAATGGCGTCAGCTTTATAGCCGACAGTCCCAAGTCACACCTGATGCCTGTCCGGTCTCTAAGGCAGGGGTGGTACAGATGGAAACCTAACATCCAGGTTTGTTGGTATTTTCACTCCAAATTTTCAATATGGGCTTTTTGTGGCCCCACCTCATGAACAGCAGCACTATCAGTTCATTAGCCAAAAGGATGATTTTGCGCAGTGACTGTGCCATTTGACGCCACAGGTGCACAAACACATTTTGGGCAGCATGTGAAAATGACAGCTGTACTGTTCATGAGGAGGTGTAAAAAAATGGCAATGCTGAAAATCTTGAGTAAAAATATGAAAAATTGGTGAAGTCACGAGTGTGCGTAGAAACTGAGCAACGTACGCCCATAATGCAATCCTTTTGGAGATTTTTTTAACCAGATTTTCAACATAGGCATTTTGGGACCTCCACTCATGAACAGTGTCACTGTGATTTTGTTAGTCTGTCCTGAACGTTGATTTCCCACAGCGACTGTGCCATTGTGTGCCACATGTGAGAAAACACATTTTGGGCAGGATATGAAAAATGACAGCCATACTGTTCATAAGGAGGTATAAAAAAATGGCAATGTTGAAAATCTGGAGTGAAAATATGAAAAATTGTCAAAGCTACAATCGTGCATGGAAACTGCGCAATGCGTGCTTGTAACAGTCATTTTTTGGAATTTTTTCACCAAATTTGCAGCGTAGGCTTTTTGGGACCCCACCTCATGATCAGTGGCACTGTTGTTTTGTTCCTCTGTCCCGAAAGATGATCCCATGCAGTGACCGCGAAATGACCTTTTGGGACTGAATAACGAGATGACAGTGCATATGTTCATGAGGTGGGGTCTCAAGAACCCCATGTTGAAAATTTGGAGCCAAAATTCTAAAAAACGGTCGAGATGTCCACCTAAGTTGAAACTCCCCATTTATGTCATTATACAGCACACTGGCATTTCTTCATTTTGCAGTTCAGCTTTGAAGAGTGCAGACGTGTTCCCACTCGGAGTGGGTCAGTCACTCTTCCGGGGTCCCCCAGACTAATAGTTTCAAAGATAAACTGCTTAAATTGCTGGCTGTGGAGGGGAGGACTACCCAGGAGTTGCTGCAAGCGTTGGACCTCTCTAGTGACACCACCCCCAGGTCTCCCCAGGTACCTCTCCCTGTCCCCCCAAGAGTTCTATTTTGGCTCCGCTGCCACTAGTGGTTCCCCCATACAGCTCGATTCTTACCGCAGGCTGAAACTCTTTTCTGGCACAGTACCAGTGCCTTCAGGGGAGGATGACTTGGAGGCGTGGATGGACTACGCAACCCCCTTAGTTCAGGAGTGGAAGTGCTCTGAGGGGCAGAAAAGAAAGCGATTGATGGAGAGTCTGCGGGGCCCCACTTTAGAAGCCATTAGATCCTGGTGGGCCACTAACCTGGAAGCCACCGCAGCAGAGTATCTTTCTGCTTTGGAGGGAGTGTTTGGGAGTACAGAGACTGGGGATGACTTATTATGGAAATTCAAGTCTGCCAAGCAATGGAGAAATGAGAAGATGTCCGCCTTTGTTACTAGGGTGGAGCGGGCCTTACAAAAGGCCTGTTGAAAAGGGGGGATCACAGCCACAGCCTTGAACCAGGTCAGGTTGGACCATGTTTTGAAGTCTGCTAGATTTTCTAGTGTGATACTGTTAAAACTTAAGTTACATGATAGACGGGCTGCCCCGCCTGAATACTGTCAATTGATGAGGGAGATTAGAAAGGTACAGACTGATGAGGAGGGGTGGGAACCCTATGTGGGAGCTGTGAACCCAAGCCGAACCCCTGAGTCTAGTGCACCCAAGGAGACCCACCTTTCAGGGAGGCCTGATGCGCCCCCAGAATTTCAGGGTGATGTGGGAGTGCATGCTATTTCCTCTGATCCCCAAGTTGAAAGTGAGTTGAGGGCTGAGGTCAGAAATTTACGAGAACTGGTGAGGGACTCGAAGCGATCCACTACCCACCCTGTTAGGTCTGGGGAACCTGAGTTATCTAGAGCCCAATGTCCTGGCCCAGGGAACCTCCTCGGCCCCCAGAGGGCCCCTCAGCAGATGACATTTCACCTCCCCCAATAGAGACCCTTGGGACCCCAAGTTCTGTTACCATTGTGGGAGGATGGACACTTTCAGACTGAATGCCAGTTGCCGGAGAATTTAAGGAAGGTCAACAGCAGACTGATCACTTGGCATCGCAGGGCCCACGTCCGACCCCCCAGGAAGGGCTTTGTGACCCGGGCCAACGCCAAAGTCACTGTTAATGCTGTGCCTCCTGAATGGTCTGATGTGGTCGGGCCCTCAATGGAGGCCCCAGTGCGAGTAAATGGGATTCCCACTCGAGGTGTATTAGATAGTGGCTCCCAGGTAACCATCATGTTTCAGGACTGGTATCAGACACACCTACCTGAGGTGCCACTTCAACCCTTGGATGGTCTACATGTATGGGGGCTAAGTAACAAGGCTTATCCGTATTTGGGGTATATAAGGATCTGGTTGTCATTTTCTACTTCTGTGGCTGGAGTGGACGAATAGGTGTAAACCTTGGCTTTAGTCTGCCCCCCCCCCCACTGGACTGTATGATGAGGTGTCCCTGTTGATTGGGACAAATGCTCATATGTTTGGTCAATTAGCCCAACTGTGTTCAGAAAAGCAAGCGTTTAGGACTGGGCGAGCCCTAAGAATCTGCGCTGTGATCCAAAAGGCCTATGAAACTCAGAGGAAAGTTAGCCAGGAGGAACCTGAAGGCCTGGTGGGTGTAGTATGGAAGAAGGATCCGGCACTGTTAATACTTGCCCCAAATGCCCAGTGTGTTTTGCAAGAGGAAGTCCGAATGAGAACCGATGTTAAGAATAAGTTATTGATGTTGGATGCACCTGGGGAAGGAAGATTGCCTGAGGGACTGCTGGTTAAACCCAGTATCTTGCCTGCTAGAGCCCATGCTTATGCCAGGAGGGTGATGGTTCAAGTTCATAATGTGTCTGACAAGGAGATTCGAATAAAAAAAGGGTGCACCCTGGCAAGTGTACATTGTGCAGATACTGCAGTGCTGCCCAATAGCAAGAGTTCGAGGAAGGATGACAGAGTAACTCCCAACTTGTCTGATTTCGGCGACTCCCTGTTGCCTGCTGAATGGAAAGTGAGGATCAGTGAGAAGCTTGCCAAAAGAGACCAGGTGTTCTCCCTGAAAGAATGGGACCCGGGATATGTACAAGGGGCTGAGCACCACATCTGGCTGCATGATGAAAGGCCTTTTCGGGAGAGATCTTTGGCGCCTGGCCCCGGCTGACATAGACGATGTGAGGCGGCATTTGCAAGAGATGCTTGCTGCTGTTGTGATACAAGAGTCCAGGAGCCCTTATGCCTCCCCCATTGTAGTAGTGAGAAAAAAGAATGGGGCAGTTTGGATGTGGTAACCGATTACACGTGACCTTGAATTGACGGACCATCCCAGACAGTATACCATACCACGCTACAGGGCTGTGGATTGTTTAAATGGCAGTAAGTGGTTCTCTGTGTTAGACCTCCGCAGTGGGTACTATCAGATCCCGATGGCCCCAGAGGACCGAGAGAAGACTGCATTCATTTGCCCCCTAGGTTTCTATGAGTTTATCCGGATGCCTCAAGGGATTTCAGGTGCCCCAGCTACCTTTCAGCTCCTGATGGAGCGTGCTGTGGGGGACATGAATTTGCTTGAGTGTTTGGTTTACTTAGATGATGTCATAGTGTTTGGCCGCTCGTTGGAAGGACATGAACATCGGTTGTTCAAGGTCCTGGCTCGGCTGGAGGATTTCGGTCTCAAGCTATCTATAGACAAGTGCCAATTCTTCCAAACTTCTGTGAAGTATGTGGGCCACATAGTATCTACTGAAGGCATAGAGACTGACCCCAGCAAAGTGGAGGCTTTGACTACTTGGCCTCAGCCCAGGAATTTGAAAGAGCTGCAACGGTTCCTGGGTTTTGTGGATATTATAGGCGGTTTGTCAAAGATTATTCTTGAGTGATTCACCCCCTCCTCAACCTTACTCAGGGGTACCCTCCCACGCATAAAAAGTATAAGAAAGTTGTGCACTCTGAGACGGAGAAGTATTTTCAGCCGAATTATGTATTTGGAAGCCGCTGGAATACTGAGTGTGAGGAAGCTTTCTATGACATCATATATCAACTTAACCATGCCCCAGCACTGGCCTATGCTGACCCGGCCAGGCTGTACGTTCTCCATACTGATGCCAGTCTACAAGGATTGGGGGCTGTGTTATATCAGGAGCACTCAAACGGTCTGAGACCTGTAGCTTTTGCCAGCAGAAGTCTGACTCCTTCAGAAAAAAATTATCCAGTACACAAACTAGAGTTCCTGGCTCTGAAGTGGGCCATTGTTGATCAATTCCATGACTATTTGTCGGTGCCAAGATATTGTAAAGACTGATAACAATCCTCTGACCTATGTACAAACCTCAAGAAGTTGGATGCCACTGGCCATATGTGGCTCTCTCGTTGGACCCTCGACTATGCTGTTGAGTACAGAGCAGGTCTAAACCACATAGATGCGGATGCTCTCTCTTAGAGGCCTATGCCACAAACCAACTGGGTCAGGTTGTCAGAACCTGACATAAAAGCCCTTTGCCAAAAATTTGACAAGGAGGAACCGGTGTCTCCTGATGCTGTGGACTGCATGGTGGATTGCTTGGGGCCATCCGAGAACTGCATACCTGCTGCTTACTGTTATTTTTCTGCATTAGACACTAGTTCACTGCCCCAATTCGACAATGATAGTCTCCAACAGGCTCAATCCCAAGACCCCATGATAAAAGCTGCTGTGGAGGCTTTGCAGGCCGGGAGGGACATGTCCAAGTTGCGTTCCACTGACCTGAGAACTGCCTTGTTATACAAAGAAGGGTCAAAGTTAAAACTGATTAACCAACTACTATACAGAGAGACTGTGGATAAGGAAGGCTGGGTAGACAAACAACAACTAGTGCTGCCCACTGCTTTTAGAGAACTGGTCTTGAGGTCCCTGCATAATCACATGGGGCATTTTGGCATAGACCAAACTCTTGACCTGGTATGGACCCGATTCTACTGGCCAAAAATGAGTGTAGATGTAGAGCAGTATGTCAAGACCTGTGGCCACTGTTTGCAAAGAAAAGCCCTACCTCAGAGAGCTGCCCCCATGGTCAATATCACTACCAGTGCCCCTATGGAACTGGTCTGCATTGATTTCCTGAGTCTAGACCCAGATCTAAAAAACATCAGTAACATATTGGTAGTCACTGATCATTTTACCCGGTATGCACAGGCTTTTCCTACTAAAGATCAGAAAGCAACCACAGTGGCTAAAGTACTTGTTGAGAACTTCTTTGTCCACTATGGGGCCCCCCAGAGGACCATTCTGACCAGGGGAGGGACTTTGAGAGCCGCCTGATTAAAGAAATACTATCATTGTGGGGAGTACGAAAATCAAGAACCACCCCATACCATCCCCAAGGAGATCCCCAACCTGAAAGGTTTAACCGCACATTGCTTGATGTGTTGGGCACACTGCAACCCAAAGACAAGCCTAGATGGAGCCAGCAGATTAGCACCCTGGTTCATGCTTATAACTGCACCAAAAGTGATGCCACTGGATTTTCCCCGTACAGGCTGATGTTTGGGAGAGAGGCTAGACTGCCAGTGGATGTGTGTTTCAGGGTTTCCCCTGATGGGGTGCAAGCAGAAAATCATCTACAGTATGTACAGAAGTTGAAGGCCCAATTGAACCATGCCTACCAACTGGCCCAGACTATGGCTGCTAAACGAAACCTGGTCAACAAGGAGAGGTATGATAAGAAAGGGAAAACAATGGAACTGAGAGAAGGGGATAGAGTGCTATTGAGGAATTTGGGACTGCATGGCAAACATAAGATTGCTGACAGATGGCATCACCTCCCTTATATTGTTGTGGGAAAACTGGCAGATTTACTTGTATATAAAGTGTGGCCTGAAAACAATTAAAAAGATGTGAAAACTATACACAGAAATCATCTGCTGCCAATCGGGCAAATCTTGATTGAAGCTGAACCTCAACCCCCATGCAGGCCTATGACTAGATCTGCTGCCAAGAAAAACCCAGACCACTTGATTCTTCAGCAAGACAAATAAGAGGGCCTTGTCCAAACCCCTCTGATGAAGATGATCGCCAATCTGTGTCTGAAGACAATGAGAATAATATTGAATACTATCCCTCTTATGAACTGAGCCAACTGTTTCAGGGCAATCCCCTCGTTAACTCTGGAGATGAGGTTGGGCTTTCCGGACTGTCTGAGCCCCCAGCTTTGTCTCTGGAACCAATGCTTCCAGAGGATGAATCAGGTAGCAGCAAAGCCCAAGGGGTGGGGTCTTTGAGCCTGGCTGAACTGTCTGGCCTGGCTGAATTATCTGACTTTTCAGAAGAAGAGTGATGTAGGGGAACAAGCCAGTGATATGCCGGAACCTGAAGAATATTTTGAATGCCCTGATGGTTCCTTATTAGTGCTTGAACAGTCCTCAGCTGAGCCAAGTAGTGTGGGTCCTGATATAGAGGGTCATGCCCCCAAAAGTACTATGAGCATTGGGTCTTTTACCCCTGTAGAGGTTCCCCCAACTAATCTCAATTAGGCTGAAACCTGTAGCCGGGTTTTCTGAGACCCCTAGACGCTCCAGCCGAGAAGTACGGCCTGTAGTGAAGTTGAGTTATGAGTCTCTGGGTCAGCCTGTGGATCTGCCCTTAAATGTGGTCCATAAAGGGGTATATGTGTCCCCAAGCTCCTTGCCTAAGCTAGCCTTGGGGGATAACTCCAGCCTGTTAGTATTGCCCTTCGAGTGTGGTACCCCTGCTTTAGGTAGCCCACCAGTAGCTGATAGGGAGGGGTTCCCTTTTTCCAGGTGTCATGGGCAGGAAATAATGACCTGATTCAAAGAAGAAAAAGGTTATGTGTGTGTGCAATGTTGCATAAACCATAGTAAACTGTGAATACAGTCTCCATGCCTGTAATCTAAAGTGTGATATAATGTTAATTAAACTGTTGCCTTAAAGTGATTTAAGGGTAACTACTTGACACAGATGCCAAGTTCTTTCCAGGCCAGGAAGGGTGTAACCCCCACAAATGGGGGTTCCTAAAAGCCTTCCCAGAGCTTGCTAAAATGCTCCCTGCCTGGCTGGTGTTCAGCGTAAGGCCGCTCAATGTGGGAGTTGTGAGTGCTTTTAAAGCCTCCAGTACTGTTTCTTTAAGAGCTGCCTGTTCGCAGGCTTTAGTGGTTCAAATAGAGGACTGGGGTTTCTCTGCTCGAATCCCACCCTGAACTGCTGTCTGATCACTCTGTTTCTGCAGTCACTAGGAGCGCTAAGGGAGCCCATCTGAAAGATGTAGTTGTTCCCTTTAGAAACATGTGCAGTATTGGTTAAATTGCAGTTTGTCTAACCTCTCTTTATTGCAGCTGGGACTTTGTGTTGTGCCCCTCCATATTGAAACATAGAAACATAAAAACATAGAATTTGACAGCAGATAAGGACCGCTTGGCCCACCCAGTCTGCCCATTTCCCTACCTATGGATAAACTGCAGATCCTAGTTAACCAGCAGCCTACTTCTTCCTACCCCCACCCCCTAGAATTGCCTTATGACTGTCCCATACATGCTTGAATTTCACCACTGTTTTTGACTCCACAACCTCCTCCAGAAGGCCGTTCCATGCATCCACAACCCTCTCTGTGAAAAAATACTTCCTTAAATTACCTCTGAGCCGCCTCTCTATCTTCAAATTGTTCCCCCTTGTTCTTGCACACCTCTTTTTTGAAAGATGCTACCCTCTTGGACTTTGTTGATTTTCTTGAGGTACTTGAAAGTTTCTATCATGTCTCCCCTCTCCTTCCTTTCCTCGAGGCTATACATATTAAGCTCCTTAAGTCTCTCTCTTCATATGTCTTCAGGTGCAGACCCTGCACCATTTGATTGCTATCTCTGGACAGCTTCCATCCTGTCTATGTCTTATGGAGATTGGGTCTCCAGAACTACATGCAGTACTCCAGATGGGGTCTCACCAGCTGTCTGTACAGAGGATAATAACTTCCTGTTTTCTACTGGTGATGCCTCTCCTATGCATCCCAGTATCCCCAACCCTCCTTGCTGCCCTCTCACATTGCTTGCCCACCTTTAGGTCATCTGATATGACTACCCCCAGGTCCCTTTCCATTTTGTTGTTGTTAGTATCTCACCCCCATTGTGTACTCTTCCCTGGGTTTTTGTTTCCCAGGTGCATTACTGCACTTCTTAGCATTGAGTCTAAGCTGCCATACATTTGACCATTCCTCTAACACCACCAAGTCCCTTCTCATCCTTTCCACCCCACCTTGTGCATCAACTCTGTTGCAGATCTTTGTGTCATCTGCAAAGAGACATACTTTTCCTCACAGTCCCTCTGCAATGTAGCTTATAAAGACATTGAAGAGGACCGATCCTAATACTGAACCCTGCACTACCACTAAGCCCCCTTTCTTCAGCATGGACTCCATTTACTATTACTCTCTCTGTCCTATTCTCCAGCCAATTCTTTACCTAGGCTGTCATCTTGGGACCCACTCCCAGGCTGGCTAACTTGTATATTAATCTTTTGTGTGGGACTGTGTCAAATGCCTTGCTAAAGTCTAGGTAGGCCATGTCCACAGCCCCTCCCTGATCTACTACTTTGGTCACCCAGTCAAAGAAATCTATCAGATTTGTCTGGCATGACCTTCCCACTGTGAATCCATGCTGCCTTGGGTCCTGTGCCCCTCTGGCCTCTAGATACTCAACAATTCTTTCCTTCAGAAGAGATTCCATCATTTTCCCTACCACTGAGGTTAAACTAACAGGTCTGTAGTTTCCTGCTTCTGCCTTGCTCCCACTTTTGTGAAGGGGAATCACATCTGCCCTCCTCCAGTCCTCGGGTACCACCCCATCCTCCCATGATTTGTTAAAGAGGGTAGTCAGTGGTGTCACTAGTTCTACCCTTTAGTTTTTTTAGAATTCTGGGATGAATCCCATCAGGCCCCATTGCTTTGTCCACCTTCAGTTTTAAGAGTTCTTTCAGAACCTTTCTTCTGTAAATGGGCTGGTATCAACTTCTGTATCCAGAGTGTTTCTACTGTTTTGTTTTAGGTACCTCCCTGCTTTCCTTTGTAAATACTGAGCAAAAATATTTGTTTAGTATCTCTGCCTTTTCACAGTCACCTCTGCCCACCCTCCTCCCCTTTATTAAGCCTCACTATCCCTCCCTTGGTCTCCCTTCGCTCCTGATGTACCTATAAAGGTTTTATCCCCTTCTAAACTGAGTTGGCTATCTTTCCTTGGTTTGGGCCTTTGCTGTTCTGACTGCCTTCCCAGCTTCCTTTTGCTTAACTGATACAGTTCTCTGTCCTGCTCCTTCTGTGATTCCTTGTACTTCCTGAATGCTTTCTTTTCTCTTGAACCTTCACTGCCACTTCCTTTGAGAACCATAGTGGTTTCTTACATCGTTTCGTTTTGTTTATTTGCTTCCACACAAAGGCTTGTTACCTCTGTGATGGCAGTTTTATTATTCCCATTGTTCTTCCACCCTCCTTCCTGCCCATTTGCTAGTGTATTCCTTAGGCACTCACCCATTTTGGCAAAGTCAGCCCTCTTAAAGTCCAGTACTTTGCCTTTGTATGGCTTGACTCTATTGCTGTGTTTATTGTGAACCATACTGTTCGATGGTCGCTAGTTCCCAGATGGCTACCCACTTCTACATCTGTGATCCTCTCTTCATCTCCATTTGAGAGAACCAGGTCTAAGATTGCTCCTCTCGAGTGGGCTCCAATACTAGTTGTCTAAGGCATGCCCCCTGTAGGGCATCTAGAATAACCCCACTCTTCGAAGTGGCTGCTGCAACTGCACTCCAGTTAACATCTGGCATATTCAGATCACCCATCAGCAATATCTCCCTTTTACTGCCATTCTAAGTATACTTTATATAATTTCCTTGTCCATTTCCTCCCTGGAGAAGGTGGTTTGTACACCACCCTGTGCTTATTGTGCTTATTGCTAGTTCCAAATTTACCCACAGTGCTTCTTCTCCTCCTCCCTGTTTTCCCTTTTGTTCTGTTGCTTTGATTCCTTCCCTTATGTAAAGAGCTACTCCTCCTCCTCTTTTACCCTCCCTGTCCCTCCTGTAGATAGTGTATCCTGGTATGTTTCGTCCCAGTCATGGTTTTACGTGTACCATGTTTCTGTGACTGCCATGATATCCAGATGTTCCTCCTCCATCAAGGCCACTAATTCAGGAAGCTTGTTACTCAGACTACGGGCATTGGTACTCATTGCTCTCCATTTTTGATGGCTTTACCTTCTGTTGCAGCATCCCCCACTGACCTTTCTACCTTGGTCTTTTTCTCATTTAGTACCCTGTTTTGTAGGGAGAGGCTGGGATTTTCCTGATGCTTATCAGTGCCTCCCCCCTTGACTAGTTTAAAAGCTTGCCAATGAAGCATCTAAACCAATTGCTCAAAGACTTGTTCCCTTCCTGGACAGATGCAGACCATCCTGCCAGTATAGGCTGGTGTCCCTCCAGGTGGAACCCCAGTCCCCAATGAAGCCAAACTGCTGTGCTCCACACCATTTTTTCAACCATTCATTAAACTGCAAAGTACCTTCGCCTCACTCATGCCATTGACCGGCAGCACCTCTGAGAAGGATACTGTGTGTGCTACTTGTGTCTTAGGCCCCTCCTCAATTCTACAAAGTCCTTCTGCACTGCTCTAATCTCATGTTGAGCCAAGTCATTTGTCCCTAGGTGGACAATGACATCCAGCTCAGACTCCTGTGCACCTGTTCTCGTGATCCTGAGGATGCGCTTCCTGTCCCTCCAAGCCATGGCACCAGGCAGGCACCTTACTTCAGTTTTCCCTGCTCCCCCCAGTTCTATCCCCCTAATAATTGAGTCCCCCACCAGGAGCTGCTTCCTTTCCTTGTGGTGTCCTCTGCCTCCTTCCTGTGGGCCTCCCTTGTGACAGTTGTCCTCAGCCTCCTTTGTCTCCTCTCCGGGTGCATCCATAGGGGAGCTCTGCTCCTCCAGAATGGTGTATGGATTGAGGAGTGGAACAACTGACTGGGCATGCCTCTGTTCCACCATCCTCACCCTCCCTGACCCCACTGTGATCCAACTGCTGTGCTTTTTTCGCATCCTCTGAGGTAGTGGTGGTGGCTCAGGTGCTTTCTGGATGGGGAGGTTCCTTCCTACCGTCCAGTGTGGCCTGGGGGAAGGTTCCTCACTACTGTCCAGTTTGGCCTGAAGACGGGCAACATCCTCCCTCAGGGCAGAGAGTTGTCTGCAAATAGGGCAGCATCTCAGCCTCCAGAAAGACTCCCGGAAGACTGCTGCCCCACAGCCATTACATTGCACTACTCCCCACATGTTTATCTACTTTTTGTGTGTGTGTGTGTGTGTTTGTGTGTTTGTGTGTGTGATTGCTTTGTTATATAGAAATATATATATTATACAATGTGTATGCTTATATTGTCAGTGCAGTGTACTAGAGAGGATATGACAGTGATATGCACCTTGCACTCTTGAGGAAATGATGTCAGAACCTCAGGTATAAAGGAACTATTTCCAGGAGTGGGTTGGGTGAGGGGTGGTCAGGAGTTGGGCCTAAACTGTGCCCTCACAAAACAATCAGCTAAGAGCTCTGACCCACCACTGTGATGAGTGCCTTCCGGTCAGCAAGATGCCCTACACAACAATTTGACAGAGAAAATACCCTGCTAATCAAACAGAGAAAAATCCAGACATCCAAGTCAGACACAGGTAAACCTCCCCAGCCCCAAAACAGCCTGGTGGTTTGTGCTCTGAAAGCAGTCAGTCCCAAAATAAGTCAGCTGTGCTTTAAACTCTTCCTGCACTGAAAATCTTAAGAATTGTAACAAAACGTAAAGCTAGATCCACCTCCCTCTGTTGCTTGAAAGACTGTCTTTTCCTGATAATTCTAAGTTCCTTATTTCACCTTTCAGTTAGAAGTAGCCTCCACCTGTAGAATATCTGCTACAAACCAAAGACAATTGTACGGTTCACCTCCCTCTGTTGTGAGCACAATTCGCTTTCTTGCAAATCCTATGTTCAGTATTGCAGCTTCCAGAAAGAGGTAGTTTCAGTTGAAGACTATTAACTGTTCTGATGAGTTTGCTATAAAACACTTGCTTATAATACTATTGTTCTCATGTCTGTTACCAAAGCTATTGGCTGATAAGTAGCTATGATGTAAGCACTTCCTGACAAAGTCTGGTCTGGCCTTATAAGGCACACACAGATAAACACAAAAAAACAGTTTCCACCCCCTACGGCACTGTCTGGGTCAAATACACAACCTGTATCTGCAGTTATTTCGGGATTTATGACAAATTCTTAGCCCAGGGTTTAAACTCTTTCTGCACTGAAAATCTTAAGAATTGTTACAAACATAAAGCTAGATCCACCTCCCTCTGTTGCTTGAAAGACTGTCTTTTCCTGATAATTCTAAGTTCCTTATTTCACCTTTCAGTTAGAAGTAGCCTCCACCTGCAGAATATCTGCTACAAACCAAAGACAATTGTAAGGTTCACCTCCCTCTGTTGTGAGCACAACTCGCTTTCTTGCAAATCCTATGTTCAGTATTGTAGCTTCCAGAAAGAAGTAGTTTCAGTTGAAGAATATTAGCTGTTCTGATATTGGACCTGGATTATGTGGAAGGGGTCCAATAGTAGCTAAGGGGCACTGGAAATGGAGCAGAGGTGACCAACCCGGAATCAGGACTCTGCCTGGAACCAGATGACCAATGGGGACACCGCTTGTAGTTTTTGGAAGTGGCATTATGGGCCATGGCACCTTTTCACACCACTGAGGGCCAAGCTAAGTGACTGGCATGTGTAACCAGCCAATGGAATCTGGTAGCGCCCAAGCTGTAAGGATTGCCCCATGCTGTTAGGGGCAGATGTGTTATGACTGTGAAGGGGAAGGGAGCTCTGAGATCCTGCGCTGTTGAGTGTTCATGCGGGAAGCGCGTGAGAGGCCTGAGGTGGCCGTTTGTATTGCCAGTGCTCCATAGACTAAATCCGCAGGCTTGCGGTCAGAGGAGGCTGTGTACAAGCACAGCTACCTATCACGCTTCACCTGAAGAGGACTGGAGAATCTGCTGAATCGCACTCGGTCTGTCAGGACATTGAAGCTGCAGTGAAACGCCCGCAGAGCTTTGAGTTTGTTCGGGTCCTGGAAGCAGCTGCCTGGTATGGTACCCCTCTGTTGTTTCCATATACATGTGTGAGGAGGCTGTTGAAGCTCAGGCTCAGCCCTGCAAGTGGTGAAAGAGTGGATCTTTGCTGGAGTTGTGAGTACTGGATCAGGGTAGCTCCCTGTTAAAGCTTATAAACAAATGCAAAAATCATTCTGTTGTATTGCTGACTGCACTAATTGAGCTTTCTGGCTCCATCTGATCTGCTCAGCTCAGGAATTAAATGCTTGCTTGTGTCAGGGCCCCAACCAGCTGCATCGAGGAATTAGCCATTAGGGCTTGGGTACCCATAGACAGTAATTAATAGGTTAGACCTGTGTACAGAGCCATAGGTAGGTTTTCATATACTGCAGTGGTAAGCTAATCAACCTGATTTCCCCCGGTCCTTGTTACCTCCCCTCAAATATATCAGATTGCTTGTTTTACAAAAGTACTCTAGCTAGTCTGTGTATTAATGGTGAAATATTGCCTAGTGAAGGGGGTGTAACTGTACCTTGCTTTCCAGGGGGTCCCCAGAGTAAGCTGACTGGTTTGAGCCGGGGGTAAGTGTATAGGGTAAGGACCACTGAAATTGAACTGTGTGGGCCACTAGTGGGAAGAAGGGGGGGTTGCAGCAACCCAGAGGGCTGTGACCGAGTCAACCACGACTGTTCTAACCCCGACCTCTGGATGGAGGCACCCGCCAATGGATCTGGGCCCCTCACTCTGCTACAGTTAGGGCAGGCAGGGGTAGTAGCCCTTAGGATAGCGCCCCCTGGGGGTTACAGTTACAATCACTAGGGCTGCACTATCAGAACTTTGATAAGGAAATATCCTGTAAAATCACAAAAAGTATAGTTGGGTGAAGTTTTTTCTTAACAACACAGTCGTATGGTTATAAGCTGAGACAATATAAGTACTAACGTAGCTTGGAGAAATCGCCAGAGCGTAAAAGGTCAGCGGGCTTTACCTGCTCACTCCAGGAAGAGGGCTGACTGTGAAAGCATTCCAGATAGCTTTTCCTGGAACATATGCACGAGTTAACCTTTCTGCGGGAAGGCTATTCAAGCAAACAACCAATGATAAAGAAATTTGCTGTTATGGTAGGTGGCAAGCTGTTAAATAATCCCTTTATTGGCTTTAGATATTTGACCAACATAGGCCATGTTGTTTGGTATGTGCCAGCACTGGGTGGGGGCCAGAATGAATTACAAACCTGCCACTTTGGTAGCCCTCGGGATGAGCAATGCGGGAGGTTTCTGTCAAATATCGGGGATTATGTTTGCCCCACTCTTGAATTTTCACTGCACTGATATTTAGTTGTTGTGCCAGGAAAAGGTCCATTGAGTGATGCTCATTTACAAGGAGGTCCTGGTTAGAGCAGGGAAAAGTAAAAAGATTCTCAGTGAAGCATGTTACAGACCACACAATGGGTACTAGATGTGACATAGTGCTAAAGGATGGCAACAGAATCATAATACAGTAAAAAAAAAATGAAGGATGAACAGAAATTAGGCATGGGAAAACATAATGCAACTAGTACAATAAGGCAGGGGATATATAGCATGGTGGAGATACAGTAGACATGGGGTAATGTCGTGGTATAGCAGGAGGTGACAGGGGTTTCTCAACAGTTACAAACATCAAGGCAATGGACAGCAAGAAGCACGTAACAAGCATTTGGCTGGTCAAAATCAAGCCGTAACGTGTGTCGTAGCTCGCTCCAGAGGGTAGGGATGAACCAGTGGAGTGCATCTTTTCCTATAACGGTGAGTGATGGAGTTTCTTCTACAGAACAGTGCCATGATGTGAGATACGGTGGGTAGGCCATGATATAGGGCCTAGTAGGGTCACATATAGTATTACAAAAAAAAAACAATTTTAATTAAAGCACCAAATCATTCCTAATGGATGCTATTATGGAGCACAGCATTTCTGGCCTGAGCAGCTGGGGGTGCAGATTGGTTTATGAAATGTTTAAGTCTGATGAGTGGCATACTGTATACTTCTGACCTTTAGCTCCAGTCAGAGGGTGTGAGGAGCTTCACCCCCACTTCAGGATAATATTTGAGTGGTTGGGGGATAGTCAGCAAGGGGTGGTACAACAGCACCCTTAGTGGGGGATACAGGGAAATGGGTGGGACAACAGGGGGTGGGACGACCTGGTTATTGCAGGACTACCTAAGTGAAGGAAACAGTTTTGGCCTGGGTGAAGTTTTGCCATTACCCACTTGACCTTTGCTGTGGTGTCCCATGGGTTGGAGAAGTACTGTAAGCTTCCAACATGGCATCGCTGGGTCCCTGGTTTTGTTCTCAGGTCAGGGGGACAGGCCTCTACTGCCATTGGGGGACATAATATTATGGTACTGGGCAGCAGTACATTACTCAAAAACAACAAAAAATAAAAAAGGGTGATTTAGAGGCGATGGGACATGGGGGATAAAAATATTGGTGAAGAAATATTGAAGATGGATATTAGGGGCCAGGGTGCCACCGGCAGGGGAAAAAGGACAGAGGGCCGAGGCACAGTTAGGAATTTATGGGTTTAGTAATAGGTGCAGAAAAAGGTTGTGAGGCTCCATGGGCAGAAAGTGAATAAATAAAGGGTCTTTGAGGGCCAAAATAAATAAAAAGGGATGCTTCAGATGGTGCAGTGAGTTTTGGATCACTGGCACCTTGATAGCAAGGTTATAGGGCTGGGGCACGTGTTTACACGACCTCTAGCTCAAGCCATGGCAAGTGCGAAATGAGGCCACACCATGGGGTGGGTTTGAGTGTAGTGGCCAGGGAGGACATGAAGGTAAGGGAGGAAGAGTGCTTGAGAGTGTTTCAAGCTGTCAGAGCTCAGAGCAACATGGATGTAAGTGGGGCAATCAGGGATCAACAAGTAGCCAATGTCCTGATGCTGGTATAGAAAAGGATGGCCCATGCCATCATGGGGGGCCACCTGGGTGCCGCAGGTGACATAAGTATTGCAAAAGGTTGGAAGGTTCCAAGTCGGGGGGTTATCAGGAAGAGCATGATCATGGCGTAGCAGAAAAAGAGAGGGTTGGGATAAGGCCCATATCAGAACAGTTGCTCAGGGGGACTTTTGGAGGTGCTGCCACATGGTCTGCCAATATACCTTCGAGGTGGTTACACTCTGAGGGGGAGGGCGGGTTGTTCACTCACCTGAATGGATAAGGCGCAACAGGGAGTCAGGGTCAGGGTATGAAATGAAGGAAGCATGGCCCCAAGGGGGAGAACCCGGGTAGAAAAATATTGCATTTGGTAATATTGGAGTAGCCTCAGAGGCCGCAGCCCAACAGGGGTTGAAGGACGGCTTGAGAAATTTGAGCAGGGGAACACCTAGCTGCTATATAAAGGGCATCAGGAAAGGGAATCACTAAGGAAGGGTTTCATTTATCCACAGGAAACAAACTGAAATGAGCTGGGGGGAGGGCATTCTGCATATAAAATAAGTGGTTCACATTATTTGTTTATATGTTGTAGAGAACAGCTGCAGGAAAGAGGTATTGGAGCATGAGACATTCCCGAATATGGTGTGCTGAGAGATGGGACGAACAGAAGCCCGGGGGCGGGGGGAACAATTGTTTTGGCCCACAAAAGGTATGGATCTGATGGAAGGACGTGGAAGGGGTGCATCAGGGGCCCTGTTATGCCATTGATGGATGGGAGCGGCCAGACCAACCCAGAACCTAATGGCATTATTGTACATCGGGGGTGACAAGTGATTTAGGTGCATGTCTGTGGTTGCTTATCAATCAATCAATCAATCAATCAAATCTTTATTTATCCAGGTGAACATCATTGAGCACAGCTCATTTGCAAGATGGACTTGGTAAGGTCAAGGTTCAATTTACATGGATACATAAAAAATATTCAATATACACACACTCTAGGATACTACATAGAATATTCAGTGTACACACAGTCTAAGGATACATTCTAATCAGACTATACATTAAATTCGGGTGTAGTGGTAATAAGGAGTGAGGGGAAGGGGAGCGGGAAGTGGTGTGCCTGGCTGGTGGGGGAGGAGGAAGATGATGGGGGCCTATACTGTGGAACGGATAAACTGTGGGTCTTATGTAGAGGGCAGGAGGGTGGCACTGGGGGGTTTGTATAACAGGGGTATAGGACTGTGATATATGACAAGGGATTAAGGGGAGGCAGATGGAAAGGAGGGGTGCATGGAGTGTGAGGGGTGATGACTCTTAGTAAAGGTGGATACCTTCCGTGAGTTGGCTATCTGGGGAGGGAGATGGATAAGATTAGGAATACTCTACTGTTTGTGGAAACAATTACATTTTTCTTTGATAAGCCTTGAATACAGATATTTAAAGGATGTAAATGAGATGTATCTGTTCACTTTCAGGGTCTTCTGCATCGTATTCCATAAGGCAGATAAGACATAGCTGATAGCAGATCTACCATATCGAGAATTGAATTTGGGCACTTTAAGCATGATGAAGTTTAGACTTCTTAGGGCACATTTACTTGATGTGATTTGTGTGAAGCAGTCTGAGACGTAATTTGGTAGCATCTTTGATATCACTCTATAAGTCCATAGTGTAGCATTCCTGTCTCTTCTAAATTGGAGCGAGGTCCTTCCAACTGCAGCATAAAGCGAGCAGTGGTGAGTGCTGAGAGGAAGATCTGTAATAAATCTCAAGGCTCTATGGTAAAGTGTGTCCAGTTTGCTCAGATATGAGTTGGGTCAATGACCATATAGGAAATCTACATAATCTAATACTGATAGAAATGTGGCCTGGACCAGCTTCTTTTTAGAATCACTTGTGAGAAAGTGTTTTATTCTGTAATAGAGCCCAAGCCTCTGATGGAGTTTTTTTAGCAGATTTTCCAGATGATCTAAGTAGTCAAGTCTACTGTCTACCCAGACCCCCAGATATTTTAATTTTGTAACATATTCAAGATTTTCACCAAGGACAGTGGATATGTGGGGGAGATTGTTTGGGAAGGAGTGTCCGGCTTGTGTTTGGGGGGAGAAAAACATTGCCTTTGTTTTTTTTGCATTTAGCAGGAGTTTTTTTTCCAGTAGTTGGTGTTATAATAGGTTGAATTCTGCTTGTAGCTCTATGCATGCTGTTACAGGAGAGGGGTGACTGACATACAATACTGTATCATCTGCAAACAGGTGTACAGTGGCTTTGGTGAGGTTATTGTCAATGCTATTGATATAGATGGCAAATAGGATTGGGCTGAGGATGGATCCTTGGGGAACTCCACTTTGGAGAGATTTGAGTGGTGATAGGTCTCCTTCAACCTTCACCTGCTGGGTCCTTCCTGTGAGATAGTTATTAAACCATCTAATGGAGGTTGAGTCGAGTCCTACGGATTTCAGGGAGGAGAGGAGCAGTTCGTGGTCGACCGTATCGAATGCCTTACTCAGGTCCAAAAATACAGCACAGACACAATTTTTTTTTTGTCCAGTTCGAGTTGCCAATCATTGGTTACTTTAGCCAGGGCTGTGATGGTGCTGTGGTTGGTTCTAAACCCAGATTGCACTGGATTTAAAAGATTAGCATCTTCAAGATATCCTCTTAGTTGGGTGCTTACAATTTTTTCTAGCAGCTTGGATAGCACAGGGAGGATAGAGACTGGCCTGTAGTTGTTGAGGTCCATGGGGTCCCCTGCTTTTAGTAGCGGGATAACTTGGACTGTTTTCCAGATCGATGGAATAGATCCTAGTTGTAGTGAGAGGTTAAATAGGTGTGTTATTGGCACTGCTAATACTTGTATGGCAATTTTTTAAAAAATAGGGATCAAGGGAGTCTGCATCTGCACCTTTTTTGGTGTCCAGCTGTGATATTAATTCTTCCACCTGCTTCAGGGTGGCTGGTATGAAGGAGAAGGTGGACTCCGTTACCCGTGCTTCAGTGTTCTTGATACCTAACTGGGAATGCATTTGGTTAGCAGGAGAGGTGTCGAATGCTAGACCAGCAGTTGTAAAGTGATTGTTGAATGATTCCAGGACTTCCAGTCTATCAGAGATGGTTCCCTTGCCATTGTGTATTTTGGCTGGGAGTGTGTTACTTGGATCGTATCCTGTTATGTCTTTTATGGTGTTCCAGAACTTGGCAGGGTTGTGGCAGGAGGAGTCTAGTTCAAACATATAATAAGCAGCCTTAGCATCTTGTACTTTCCTGGTACAGATATTCCTGGCTTTTTTGAACAGCTCCCAATCAGTTGATATCTTAGTTTATCATGCCTTTTTCCATAACTTGTCTCTGTCAAGGAGGGTGGCTTTAAGGTCATGAGTGAACCAATGGTAGGTTTTATTTTTGATGTTTACCTTAGAAATTGGAGCATGGATCTTAAGGGCACCTGTAATAATGTCATTTAGCACCTCGTACGCTATCTCCACTGTGTTTGCTAAGTAAAACTCTTGCCATCGTGTGGAGTGGTTTATCTCTTCCAGATATGCCTCAATGTTGAATTTTTGCTTTGATCTCCTCATTGTGAAGTTGGTGGGGGATGACGGCTTGCATGCTGATCTTATTCCCAATAAGGCAGTGGTCACTGATGTCATTGAATAGTACTCCAACATGCGAGAAAGGTGAGGTTTATTCACTAGTATAACATCTAATAGTGTGCTGTTGCTTGTATTCTTTTGTTGATTCTGGTGGGTTCATTTATGAGCTGTGTAAACCCATGTGTATGCAGAATGATATTAGGGTGCAGCTGCCTTTGAGAGCCAGTTTAGGTTTAGGTCTCCTATGATTATAGTTTCTTCTGTTCCCTTTTTGATTAGGTCATCCAGGTGGGATAATAGCTTGAGGTCAGCTGAGGGGGGCCTATAGCAGCCGATTAGCTGCAGCGATGTGGTGTGGGAGAGGGCCACTTTGAGGGATAGGCATTCAAATTCCTTTACCATGGATAATGAGTCGAGGCAGGTTACAGATAGGCTGTCCTTCACATATATTGCTATGCCCCCACCCCTAGTTTGGCGGTTAGCTCTGAATACTTGATAATTAGGTAAGTTTATGTCTTTGTCGGCTGTGACAGGCCTGAGCCACGTCTCAGACACTACTAGTATATCTGGTAGGGTATGGTTAACCCAGACTTAGATCATCATGATCTTCTTTCAGATACTGGATGACCAGAGAAGCATGAGGGTTGGGGCCTAGAGTCATGAGGGGGAAGTAGAAGATGGCTGTAAGAAGGGTAGGGGACACGGTCAAAAACACAAGGCCATAGAGAAGGGCCAGAAAGAGGATGAACTGGAGAGGGAAAGAAACAGTTGGCAAGGTGTGGGGCGGAAGTGATGGCAGCAGGAGGATGTAAGGAAAATAATAGCCAGGTTGTATAGAACAGAGGGGCCCAGCTGGTGGAGAGGGGTAAACACATTGTCATCACAAAATGTCAGAGGGGCATAGATGCATGGTTGGGGACTTCGTCGGAAGGAAGGAGTCTTGGGGGGAAGCCCACCTTCCAAAGCTAGCTGGAGACGGGCTAGTGGAAGAATGAGAAAGAAAATATTTTCGGGAGGGAAGGGGGGGGAATTCTGGAGTTACACCAAGGTGGGGTGTAAGAGAAAAAGGGGTGTGGACACCCAGGAATAGAAAATAGAGGACAGGAATTGGACCTGGCCCAGATAAGAGGAAAGGGTGTGGACACCCAGGAATGAAAACGTGGGGCAGGAATTGGACCTGGCCCAGATATTAACAAATAAACACCTCAGGTTTACATCTGGGGCAAAAGAGAAAATGGACAAGAAAGAAAGACCCCTTCAGGTTTGCATCCGGGGGGGTGGGTGAAAGGAAAGTGTGATATAAATATGATATGAAATGTGATACAAAATGTGATCAAAATATGATATAAATTGTGGTATTTTAAATAAAGAGAATATGGAAATAAAGAACTGTTTTAAATATGGTATGTAAAGGAACTCAGTATTGTAGATGAAAAATCGGAAATGACAAAGTATTAATAAAAGGTATGCTGACTGAGCAACCAGAAGCAATACTGGGTGTGGTGTCCTTCTTTAGGTGAAAGGCTCTAGAACAAAAAGGTTTGTCTCTTAAAAGACAGGGCCCTTTGTTATAGGCCTGGAAGCCTAGAAGGAGGGACAGAGAGAATGGGGGAGGGGGGAACTGGGAGGGAAGGAAGGGGCGGGGTTTTGAAAAAGTGGTCAGAGGGGCAGTGCCAGACAAAGCAAAGGGGGCCATAGAGGATGACCTCACAAAAAGGGTGGAACATTAAGAAAAGGGAGCAGCGGATAGGTTGAAAGGAGAGAGAGAGAGAGAGACAGAAAGACAGCAAAGGGGTGGGTTTTGAAAGGGGGGATATAAGGGGCTGCACAAGGGTGCTCTCTCTCACTTTTGCTAGGCAAAATTTTGATTCCCTCTGTATCACAGGAAAAGGCGGTAAGTAAGGAGATGGCAGTAGTTGGGGTGGAAGAAAAGAAGTTCCCAGAGGGACCATTAATTGAGGGTTACATCCTCCTGCAGTTCTTTCCCTGAGTGCAGGGCACTCTGGACAGACTAGGTGGACCTTTGGTCTTTTTCTGCCTTTATTGTCTCTGTTCCTATTCACGTCCCCTTCAGTGCCAGGGCATGTGCTCACTCCTGTTATGTTGCCTGTGGAGTGCCAGTAAAGACAACCAGTGAAACTGATTCCCCTAGACCTCCATCAAGAAGGTGTTCTTTTTGCATAAGATAAATTTGAGCGGAATCGATTTGCTAAAGGCGATAAGAAAGTTTTTTACACTTCTAGATGCCCTCCTCTTGTCCCTTTATAGTGTCTATCCAACATCCTGATATGTTTTTGACCTTTTTTGTTAAATTAATAATCTGATTTTGCCACCTTTTAACTACTCTGAATCCCAGTCTCCTCAGCAGTTGATGCTCTCTCTCTTTCCGTACTGCCTGAACATGCTATGACAGCAATAACTCCATTCCGGGCCTTTCAGATGAATAGCATGGAATGGTGTTATTGATGTCATAGAATGTCTTAGAAATCTGAAAAGAAAGAGCAGCAGCTGGTGAGGGGAGTGTAGCTCTGAGGGCACCCCAAGGCTTGATTATTTATTGATCAAAAATTGGGCAAAGCATATCAGAATATGTAACTGGCAAGCCGGCCGAGTGGCGTAGAGGGCTGAGGCACTGGACTCCTTACCTCTTGTCATGCCAACGACCCGTGTTCTGGAATTAGCATGGGTTGCCGAGGGTCAGCTGGGGGCTGGGGGCTGGGAGAGGATAGAGCAGCCTCCAGGCAGCTCTCATCTCCCAAATTGGGGAGGCTGGCTTTCTCAGCCTTAGACCACCACCATGTGGAGGCATGATGGTGGTGCAGGCAGGTGAGGGAGCTAGACAGTAGGCCAGGGGTGGGCGGAGTGGAGTCGGCAGGGACAAGGCATCTGTGCACACCTCCACGTGCATGCCCGACCTTGTCTGGGGCTCTGGGGCTAACAAGGGGAGAACAGGTGAAAAAGTGGGAGTTGCGGCAGGATGATGCCCCCAGACCAGCTCAGGTGGTTCTGCCAAGGCTGAAGTGGGGGAGACCTCGAAAGACTGCAGAGACTAGTATGGATGGCTGACACAAAGACGACAGCCCACTGAGAGAGATAAACACTGATATAGAAAAAAAAAGATTACATAACTGGCATGGAAAGGAATATGGCGGGGCAGTTAACTATGTAAAAATCATATATTGACTGGGGAGCATTTTCTCCTGTAGAGAAACCCAGTTATAATTCACCATTATAACCTGCGGGTTATATCAGCGAACACACTCTGGGTTTCTCATGCAGTGAGCATGCGCAGCCGTCGCTCTTTCACTCCTTGCCTTGGTGCCAGGCTCCATTTCCCAACTCTATACAGTTCACGGCACTCGGAGTCAGTGGCAGTAAGTTATTTTTAAAACACTAAACAACTGGGCAACATTTTTTTTACATCAGCCGGCTAAAAAAAAAAAAAAACAGAAAAAAAGAAACAAGCAATTGTTTTTATCATAAGCCGTGGATCGCATTGAAACCCAACTGGTTCACGGTTCCATAGAAATGTCTTTATTTTATATAGTTGCTGTGGCCAGAAAACTCTCCCCATCAATTTTATAAAATAAAGGCTGGGTAGGAGCTGTAAAACTCGAATTTTACACACACCCTTGGTGTGGGATGCCTTTATAAACCCCTCGAACTTTGCTCTCAGGGTTTATTGGCATCCCACACCTCGGGGGTGTGTAAAATTCTTGTTATAACCCCTTACTCAGCCATTATTTTGTATTTCTTATCTTCTTTTAGGTCCCCTCTGGGTCCTGTCCATTGGAAATACATTGTATAGTGTGCCTGTTCTGCACCCAGGGGGCATAACAATATGGTACTATCCACTCGAATAAACAAAAAGCTGCCTCTCTCGAATGCTATTTGCAAATGATGTGTTATTCAGAAAGGAACTGCTGTGCTGGTGCCAGTGGTGTAGGAATGCAAGCACCATGAAAGCCATGGCTTACAAGGTAATTGGAGATGGGGTGGCATTCTGGTCCCTGACCATTAATTTTGGTTACTCCTACTGCCTGATATCCACCCCTACTGGTGTTATAATATGAATGTTCTATTGTCTTAGAATGAAACAATGTCGAACTGATGCTTTATACACAGAACAACTTTGTAAATAGGGCTTTCAGTTCTAACAGTTCTATCCTGTAGAAAAAGAAAGCATTTACCATTACTTTTACTACTACTACTTAAATGCCTTAAGCAAAGTTTGCCTGCATTTGCGACAGGAGGGACAAAAAAGGCTTGTGCTTTATGGAGAAAACATATGTGGTGTATGTTGTGGTGAAACTTCCCCCCACTTGCACCTGCTCCTAACCTTATCCCCTTTCCACCCCTTCTGTATCCCCTACCACTCTACATCCCCTCTATGTCACTCCCTCTAATCTCTTTCCCTTCATCTTTTGGCCACCCCTGACCTTATCCTTGCTCACACAGTTGGTACCTGTTACAATTTGCCGTTTTCCAGTCCACCAAGCCCTCTTCTTTCCCATTCCCACTTGATCCTACCTATGCTAGTCCATTCCTCTATATTTTTCAGCCACCCCAACAAAATTGCTCTTAACAATGTGTAACTCTGTAAATGAAATGTGAACGATCTGAGTTACTGTAACTATTTTGTCTATATTTGCTTAGCTGTCTTGTTGTTTTGACTGTAATAGCTTTGGTGAACTTCCTTCCCCTCTCCTCCAGTATGCAACTGAAAATGAGTGTAACTCCCACCTCCCTCCGGTTGTCTAGGGGTCCCGATGTTAAAATTACAGGAGGGGCGCAGAACAGAGACCTTCCAGAAGCATTTCTTGGCAACGATAGTAGATTGCAAGGCCATACCTGGTGGGTGGATTCAATCTCAAGCATAAACAGGTCTTCTCTTACCAGGACAATGCCAACTGGACCACCACTGCAATCTCTGCCAAGGTTCGAGTGGAAAGAGGAGATGGAAACCTTCTTTGAAGGGAGCAATCAAGTTAGCCCATTCAATTAATCCAGCACACATGATGTAGAAGAAAATATGAAAACATTTAATTTATATAAATATATATGTGGAGCAGCTCCATGCGGCTGAGAGATATGGGTTAGAGGGCATACATAAAGGTACAGCTACACCAGGCAGCCAGAATACCACACAGGCCTATACAGCTAGACCAGAACAGGTTCCATGCATCATTTCATGATTTCACAGGAGAACACAGATTCACACATCCCTACTGGGACTGAGTTGCAATTTACAGAAATTGGAAAAGGTGAAATGGCTCCCTCCTTCACTTACAGCTTTCCCTGCATTTCTTATGGGTTGAACACGAGTCCTGCCCCAGACATGGATACGGCAGGCCCGATAATGCAGACCACCCAACTTGTACTCGACAGTGTGCCACACCAGGAAAATTACCTCCTCAGAGCTGCCACTTCCAAGGGGCCCTGCCATGACCCTGCCACTACCACGACAGCCCCACTGTGATACCTTCCCATCAGATTGGTAGCAGGATTCCCAAGCCTCCAGATGTCACCAAGCTTTTTCCACCTTCTGCTCTCCTTACACTTTTGCCACCTGGATCCTGTCCTCAACATTCACCAACTCCTGCAGCCCTCCCCAACGGAGATGCCCCACATGAAGCCTCGCTGCTGCCCAGGCCGACACCTGCTGGGCCAGGGGGATTTGAGGCCAGCCACACTTGCCCTCACCAACCCTCCAGATCCCACTCTCACCTCCTCCTTAAATATGGGCAGAGAACACTGCCCCCAAGGGGCAGAACAAGGAAATGCCCAAGATGACCAAAATAAAAACAAAAGGGACAAAGGCAGGATATAAGCCTGCCCGGAGAGGGGTGGCTTACATGAGCAATGATGCTCAGTGTACTTTCCTGGTGAAACTTTTAAATAAATAAATAAACTTGTTTGAATTAGTGTATTTATTGAATAAATTTATTGAATGAAGGGTAAATTTGAGACCAGTCAGAGTAGCCCACATTTAGGGTCCTGGGGTCATATTATAAGAACTGTGTCTAGTCCTGTAGTTTGGGGGAAGGGTGCTAATAGTCTGGCCTGGCCCAGAGGGCCTCAGCTAGTTGATAATTGGCCTCCTACAGCCAACAGTGTGCCACCAGGAAGGAACCCGGTTCTGCATAAAAACAGCTACTGTCAACGTGTCCCACAAGTTCGTGTCCAGCGAGTGAGTGGAACAGCAAAGGAGTGGAACAGGTGACTGGTATTGTAGGCATTGACAGGTGCCAGCAGAATGAAATCGAGAAGCGGGAACTCTACCGGTCGACTAAGGCAAGGTACCTGTTCACTACTATATAATAGTCACTGCTGAAAAGGGAAGAAGGTCAAAAGTAGGCCAATGGGAATAAGAGCAACACCAGTCTAGAGTAGGAGCATAGAGTGATTTAAACAATGCACAGTGGAACACAAATAAAAACAGACATAAAAGGGTAAAACTAGGAACACCCTACGAGGGGTAAGGGTACAAAAGTATTTCCAGGTAACAAAGGGAGAATAGAAGTTGAGAATGCTGGGAGTGGAACAGTGCAGTAGCTATGGGGCAGCAGTTTTCAGAGAAACCTTCTAGAGACTACAGTGCTGCCCCATCTGCACACTCCTTTCTGTATTGAGGGAGGAGGCTGCTAAACTCCAGGCTGAGGTGGCTAGGATTTGGGGGACCTCTTCCCCCACTGAGGGACCAGCAAGTTTGACACTGTTACCTCAGAGGATGCAAGGGAGGAGGAGCGGCTGGACTATGGTGGGCTCTGAAAGGGTGGGGGTGATGGGAGAGAGGCACATTCCTCAACTGGTACCACTGTGTAATTTCTACACTGCTCTGGAAGGGCAGAACTGCTGGTAAGAGGCACCCATGGTAGTGACCAAGGAGGATGTGGGGGCTCTCCATAGTGAAGATCCCATAGAAGGTGGTAGAGGACCCCAGAGGAGGAGGGAGCAACTTCTGAGGGGGGGACTCAATTGTGAGGGGGATAGATTTGGGAATAGGAAAGGGGAGGAGAGGCAGGTTAGGTGCCTACCCGGCGCCATGGCCTGGAGGGATGGGAAGCAGATCCTGAGGATCACTAGGGCAGCAGGATGGGAGGGACAGCTGGATGACATTGGCTATCTGGGGACTAATGACCTGGCTGGGGTCTGGGCTGGGATAGTGCAGGGGGAGTTTTGGGGCATTGGGGACGGGCCTTAAGACAGGTAGCTTGTTCAGTGGCTTTTGCTGAGGTGCTGACTATCTATAACAGGGGACAGGAGAGAGATCTCCACACCAGGAACTTCAACTCATGGCTAAAGCAATGGTGCATAAAGGAAGGGTTTGGTTACATTGGGGACTAGGGACCCAACTGTGAAGATAAAGGCCTATACAGGGGTAATGAATTGCATCCATCAAGGAGGGGAACTGCATTCCTCAGTGGATGGTTTAAATGTTACTTTGATGAAGGGTGTGTGTGAAACAAATCGGGGCCCCCCTACTGGCTGAAGTAGAGGGTAAGGAGAACCTGAGAGGAGAGGAATCCCCCAGGGTGAAAACTAATAAAGGAAGTAGGGTGGTAGAGATAAAGGGGGAAGGGAACCAGAGCATTAAAAAGAGAGGAGGAAGAAGGAGGGGAAAAGGGGAAAAAGGGGAAAAAGGGGCACAACAAACAGAGTGGAAACAAAATCTGAAAGACCATGTGTGCAAATGTTAGAAGTCTAGGAAATAAGTCTCTGGACCTAGAGGCCATCATGGCAGAGGTCAACCTGGATATTGTGGCCATTGCCAAGTCATGGTGCACTGAAACTCATGACTGAGACATGGCCATACCAGGTTATACTTTGTTCAGGAAGGACCGGGTGGGAAGGAAAGGAGGGGATGTTGTGCTTTATGTGAGGGAAAACATAAAAACAATGGAGATACAGGGAATACACGGTGAGGCAGAGGTACTGTGGGTCACCTTGGAGATGGAGAATGGAGTCACTATTTGCACTGGAGTGATCTACAGACCTCTAGCACAGGAGGAGGAACTAGATAAGGCACTGGTGGAAGCCACTGGCAAGATAGCAGAAAAGGGGGAGGTGCTGCTGGTGGGGAACTTCAACCTGTCAGATGTAGACTGGAGCCTCCCAGCAGTGACTTCAGCTAGAATCAGGGACATCCTGGACTCTCTGCATGGGGCATTCATCAGGCAACTAGTTAGTGAATCCACTGGGAATGGGGCATTACTGGACCTGGTACTCACTAACAAGATCAGTGTTGCGGACGTCAAGGTGGGAGGTCACTTGAGGACCAGTGATCACTGTATGGTGTGGTAAAATATAGCGACGACTGCGGAATCGAACCATACAAGAGCAAGGATCCTGGACTTCAGGAGGGTAGATTTTATAATGATGGGTGAATGCCTCAGGGATGACATGGCTGGGGAGGATGGCCTGAGTGGGGAGGAACAGTGGGTGAAGATAAAAGAGAGCAGAGTAAAGACAACAAACCTCTACATCGAACAAGAGAGCAAAAGAAAGAGGAAAAGAGACTGACATGGTCCTTGAAAGAGGTGACTGAAAAGGTCAAGGATAAAAGAGGAACATTCAGAAGATGTAAGGAGACCAGAGGGAAGAGGATTGGGCAGTGTATCAGGAAACTGAGGGAAGCAGGGAAACTGCAAGGAGTGCAAAGGAGCAGAAAGGTGCAAACTGAAGAGAGAAGAGCTCATGAGGTTATGAAAGGGGACAAGACATGTTTTAGACATGTAAGTGAAAAGAGGAAGACCGGGGTGGTATTGTAAGGTTAAAAAGGGAAGGGGGGGGTACTGTGCAGAGGATGACCAGGAAATGTCAGACATCATGACCAATTACTTTTGTTGAGTGTTCACAGAGGAAGGAGAAGGGGAGGGCCGGCTACAAAAAAGTAACAGAAGGGTTGGAAGGAGGGGGTGGACACTAGTCCTTTTTGGAGTTGAGAGTTCTGAAGGGACTTGCAAATCTGAAGGTGGACAAAGAAATGGGGCTAGATGGATTGCATCCAGTGGTATTGAGAGATCTCAGGGAAATACTGGCTGCACCCATGACAGTTCTGTTTAACAGCTCACCGGAAACAGGAGTGGTTCCAGAGGACTTGGGGTGGGGGGAGCGGATGTAGTCCCACTTCACAAAAGTTGTAGCAGGGAGGAGGCTGGCAATTATAGGCCAGTCAGTCTGACATCGGTGGTGATAAAGTTAATGGAATCACTGCTGAAGGAAAGGATTGTAGAATATCTCTAGTCCAGTGGGTTATAAGACCTGAGGCAGCATGGTTTCACGGGGGGGTCATGTCCAACAAATCTGATAGATTTCTTTGTCTAGGTGGCAAAGGATTTAGATCAGGGTGGAGTGGTGGACATGGCCTACCTAGATTACAATAAGGCTTTCTACAGCGTTCCCCACAGGAGACTAGTAAGCAATCTAGGTAGCTTAGAAGTGGGTCCAAAGGTGGTAAACTGGATAAGGAATTGGTTAGGGGATAGGTGACAGAGGGTGGTGGTAAATCGAGTTCACCCCAAGGAAGGGAAGGTGAGCAGCAGGGTGCCTCAGGGATCAGTGCTGGGACCGGTCCTCTTTAATGTCTTTATAAGTGACATTTCAGAGGAGCTGGAAGGGAAGGTCTGCCTCTTTGCAGATGACACCAAAATCTGCAATAGCATGGACACTCTATAGGGGATTGTGGTGGAAAGGGTGAGCAGAGACCTGAGAAAAGTAGAGGAGTGGTCAAGGGTATGGCAGCTGGGTTTCAATGCAAAAAAGTGAAATACACTTAGGACACAGAAACCCAGGAGTGGAGTACAAAATGGGTGGAGTGGTACTGAGACCACCAAGAAGAAAGAGACCTTGGGGTAATCATATCAGATGAACTAAAGGTGGCCAGGCAGTGCAACAAGGCAGTAGGGAGGGCTAGTGGGATGCTGGGGTGCATAGGGTGGGGTATCACCAGCAGAAAGAGGGAGGTGGTGTTGCCTCTGTATAGATCAGTGGTGAGATACCACCTAAAGTACTGTGTCCAGTTCTGGAGACCACATCTCTGGAAGGACATAGACAGAGTGGAAGTGGTCCAGAGGAGAGCAACTAAAATGATGGAGGGTCTCCTATTAGGAGAGACTAAAGGACCTAAAAAAAAAAAGAAATATATATATATATGGGATACATGGTGGGCATGACTGTGATATGGCAAATATTGTCACTCCTGCAGAGTGAGATATCCAAGCTCACAATGCAGGAGTGACAATATTTGCCATAGCACAGGATCTGTCCGTCATGTATTCGATATATACAATAGGGCCAAGAGTTTCAGAAGTTTTGTTATGCTGTCTTGTGTTCTGTTCCTGTTTATGTGTTTGCTCATTCTGTGTGTGAGCTTTTCTGAATGGACTGGCAGTGTTATAAACTCTGAGATACACATGAGTGTGTTTTGCAATGCTAAATGAGTTAGTTTTAGATAGGAGTGAGAAACATACTTTTGTGAAGCTATATTGTTTAGCAGTCTGGCTGCAGTGAAGTTAAGAGCATCACAGTAATTGTAATGAGCTGAGAGGCAGAGTGTCAGAACAGCTGATACTGTTTTCAGTGGTAATTAAGTTAGCTGCAGGCAGAGTGCAGAGTGTTCTGTGAAATTGTGCTCTTTAGGATTCTGGCTGCAGTGAAGTTGAGATTGTCACAGTAATTGTAATGGGTGAGACTCAGAGTTTGAGGAACAAGTGAGAGTGTGTTTCAGTGGTAGCTGAGTTAGCTGCAGGCAGTAGTTTAGACTTTTCTGTGAAGCTGTGCTGTTTGGAATTCTGGCTGCATCAAGTTAAGAGCATCACAGTAATGAGCTGGAAGTTGGGGTGGGTGGGATAGGTGTGTTTTGTAATGCTCACTGAGTTAGCTGTAGGCAGCAGTGAGACCTCTTAGGTAGTTCTGCATTTGTGTCTATGGTAACAGCACAGGTGTTTCTTGCATGCTGAGGGGAAAGCTGCCTAGGGTGATGATATCAGTGGCCTTTTGTGACCTGTGTGTGTAAATGGCTGATATCATTGCAGTAGAGCAGAGGGTAAAAATATCACACTGCGGTGGATGATACACTGTTTTAAATCACTCATTTACCACTCACCCCTATTGTGTGTGTGTGTGTATATATATATATACGCCCTGGAACAGAGGTAGTGAAGAGGGGATTTGATGAGAGACTTTTAAATATCTCATGGGGCTAAATAACGTACAGGAGGGATGTATTTTTCAGAAGAAAAGGTGTTCAAGAGCACGGGGACATTCTGTGAAGCTGGAGAGAGGTAAATTCAGGACAGATGTGGGGAAGTACTTCACATAAAGAGTGGTGGATTCCTGGAACAGCCTTCCAGTGGTGGACGCGAAAACAGTGGTGGAGTTCAAGAATGCATGGGAAAAGCAAAAGGCAATCATAGTGGAAAGGAAGGGGGAGAAGGGAGAAAGAACTGTAGATTAGCCACAGTCTGCAATAATAGTGTAAATAGGGAGAAATGGGCAGAGTGATGGACCAAGCAGTCTTTATTTGCTGTCATAGTCTATGTTTCTATGTAAATGCACAAAACTAAGTACTGCTGTAGTGTTTGCTTTTGTTATGCAGTTCCTGAAAGAAATATGGCATAACCAAGGGTCTGGGTAGCAACCACAGCCACATCTACAATGGAGGACATGGCAAAGATGCAACTGCAGATTACAAATATTTTTTTTTTTTAGCTACACCGCTGGTTGGTGCTGCTTTGCTCCACAGTGCCCAGTTGTCTCAATACTTTCAGGATAAACCCTGTCCCACTCCCTTACACATCTGAGGACCATGTAGTACCAACAGCCCTGTAACCAGTTACAGTATGACATCCATTTGGGACGCAGGTACCAACTGAATCCATGTGCTATTGGGGATGAATCTGCATAGGACTTTGCTTATAAAATTGTGACTAAGTTGCAAAAAAAGTTGTGCCATGTGGTGCAGAAAAAAGCCCATTGGCATCACTCAGACAGTGCTGGGTATGTGAGGTGCCCTTGGGGGGGGGGGTCCTCCATTTACATTTTTATCTGCACCCTCCATTTGGCCCTTTGAGGGTGAACAGGACTGTCCTGCATGCATAGTGAGAAAAGGGCACAGACAAGCAAGCACAGCGTGCGTGTATGAGGATGGCTTGCAGAGTGGGGGAGTGTGAACAGTGGGATAGAGAGAGATAAGAGCCAGAGTCCAGCAGCAGGTAACCCTGGTGCAGCCATTTTAAGGAGAAACCTAGCCTAACAACTAAAATAGTTTACCAATTGTTATACCACCACCAGCGTGGATCATAAACACATTATTGAGCAAGCAATTCTTCCCATTTTAGATTATGGCAGTTCTTGATTTGCATCTTCATCCCTTAAATGCTGTTTATTTTTAGTTGTTGCATTTTATTTAGAAATCAAAATGGGATGAGTATCATTGCCCTTATTATGTAAGTTAAACTTGTTATCACCCAGTTCTAAGTGCAATTTGCACTGGTTATCTCTTATTTATAAAATAGTGAATAACCTAATCCCTACCTATTTATTGGAAGGTCTAAATGCCCGTGGTTCAGTGTGGGAGAAATACCTCCCCAAACATCTACCATTTAAGCCAACCACTTCTGTTGGCTCCACTTGGAGCATTTCAAAATCAGTCTTGCTGGTATGCTCCCTTGCCTGATCTCTCACTGCTCTAGCCTTCTCTCTGTTCCATACTCTGAGACCTGTTTGCTCCTGTACTCCTTCCTTCTACTGTATCAATGTTCTTGGGTCTACAGAGCCTCATCATCCCTCCTCTGTTGTGGACTCAGGTTTGTTCTGCTGGAGCTCCACTCCACTTCATGTTGCAGTGTGCTATTCTACTTGGGCTGCCACTTTTCTTTCACTTCCTTCCTGCTGAACTTGAAGCTCCTGGTTCTCTCTGTCCCACACTTTGCCATTTTTGAAAGCCTCCATGGACCGACTACTCTGCTCTTCTTCTCAGGATCAGTTCCTGATTTTTGAGCATTCTTGGCTGCCTTGCCAGCCGCAGCACCTTTGCTGTGCCGGCACTTCCTGGGTGCAACATCACCCACCGCGCCTGACATCCAGCTCTGCAATGGCTCACTGTAGATCCTACATTTGAATATGGGCTCTAGAATATGGATCTTTCCTGCCTGCAATTCTTTTTTGGGGCTCTGCTTACCTGCTCTTTATTTAGTGCTGCTGAAGGACTGAAGCAGAGTGGACTGCTGTTTACTTTGATGCAAGTCGTTAGACCCTCCTGTGATGCGACGACCCACAGTGATTAGTGGCAGTGGTTTCTTTAGTATGCTGTTCTTGCTGGAGCTTCCAGAAACTACAGGGAATGCCATGGTGGAAGTGTGTAAACTGACATTCCTTGTAGCTATGCCATATATACCTGGGCAATGTTGGTATGGTCATTCATCACTGGCATGCTGCTGAATTCTGCGCTGTTGAATTATGCATGGTACCCTTCCATTATATTGTCTCATTGACAAGGCAGTGCCCCCACCTTCAGAGCATATAGTCTACTGCATTTTGATGGCTGCTTTGGGTACTGGGAACATGTTCACCACTGTGAGTTGCATGCAGCATTCTGCTCTGAATCTGATACACCTCCCCTCAGTCGCTGCTGTTTCAATTAAACTGAATGTTGTGGTTCCCAACTTCTCATTTTATTTGGTTCATTTATAACTACCCTGGTGAATTTCAAATCTTTTAGCTTGTCTTCCAATATTGTCCTCCACTGTCACTGCAGCAGGTGATATGACCCGTGTTCCGTGACTTTTATTTGTTTATCCACTAGGATTTAGAATACTTCTTCCAGACACACAATCTCATTTTTGATGAGGTCAGAGGGTAATCGATCACACTTCAGCTCACTACTGCGGATCAGTATAACATTCCATCCTAGTGTTGGGAAATGCAGGCATCCTTAGTCCACCTTCAAGTGCACTGTGCCAAGATGAGAATCGTACACATTTTCAATCTGTTGGTGTTGACAATTCTTGTTTACCTTCTCCGTTACCTCCTCCTGACGCTTTGCCATCCTTGCATCATTCCACAGTCTGCGTCCCCAACTCTGCCTTTTGGGTATTGAGCAAAGGTAAGCTTGTCCTGTTTACCAGGGTTGGGAGTCCTACTCCACCATTTTCCCATCTCGGTTTGTCTGCCATATCATCCCGCAGCTCCATTCCTAGTTCTGCCTGTCGAGGTATTGAGTGAAGGTAGGCTTGTCCTGTCTACCAGGGTTGGGATTCCTGCTCCATCATTTTTCCATCTCAGTTTGTCTGCCATCATCCTGTTGCTCTGTCTCTAGCTCTGCCTAGGTGGCATCTCTGTAGGTCAGCTTTCTCCATCCACCAGTGTTGGGAGCCCTCTGGACTCTTTTGGATGAGATGTTAAACCGAGGTCCCATCTGTCTGTCCTGGTGGTGGGTCAGGTGGATGTTAAAGATCCCAAGGCACTTCACGAAAAGAGTAGGGGAAGTTTTTATTAAGAATAAATCATTTCCAGTGCATTCAACATAAAGAATTGACAAAGAACATGAGGTATACAAAATGTGGAATATCAAACACAAAGGAAAGCATCAATAAACTTTAAAGAAAAGGAGTCTCTTTCTGGTTTGTCTATTTACAGATTATTCTGGCATAACTCATCATGTGAAGGGATGAGAACAAACTATGCAAGGGGGATCACATCTTTATATACATGTTTCCTCTCCCTTCTACTTTTATTTTTTAAGTTACAGGAAAATCATTGTCTGTAATCCAGGGGAACCCTTTCCAGAGCTCCAATAGTTTGCTGTTTTCACATTTTTTTATGTTCATTTTCAAATAACTGTTTTATGTTTAGAGTAACTTTTTTAGTAATTCAGCTAAATTCCCTTCTTTCTGTTGTAGAGTGAAATTACATCTAAGAGACCAAATGTTCCACTTAAAAAAAATACATTAGTACCTGCAAGATACTTTAATTCCATTCCCTCCAGGAATTATCAAATGCTCCATACATAAGATTTACATATGTTATAGTTTTAAAAATGTTTGTTCCCCACCTTTGTGCCACCAAGTCCCAAAACCCAGCGATGAAGGAACAATGGAATAATAACTGCTCGATGGTCTCTTCCATTTGGATGCATTTCAGTCGTGCGCAAATCCTCTCCTGTTGAGGTTTATGTTTTTGATTTGCTTTCACGTTTATTTTTTCATGGCATGCTAGCCAATGAAAATCCCAGAGGTGTTCTGGTATTCTTTTATTATGTAGGAAGAGAACTAAGGTATCTCTATGTCGTATGGGGCATTTTTCAAATACTGTTTCTACAGTGCAACTTTTTTCTAATAAGTGGAAATATGTTTGCTTCCTGGATAGGTTCAATATCTGTGTTTTTGTGACATCCCCCTATTTTAATCGCAAGAAGGTACTTCTAATATATTCTGGGATGCTAATTGTTTTCTTAAGGATTCTAAGCGATGATGTTTCCCATGCCATTAACCAGTGTGCACATTTAGATCTGAGAATCCATTCCTAGCCAGAGTGCCCTGCTGTGACCAGGGGTCTTATGTTATTCTGAATAAAAAAACTATTACAGAATAGAATCAGGTTGGTCATTTCTCAGGCCCCCTCCTTTGGTAGTGAGGTACACTATGTTTCTCTTTAAGGGATTTAATCTGCTTCCCCAGCATAGTTGAAAAAATATGCTTAAGAGTGTCATTTCCAGCAATTTAGGTGGGGGAAAGATGTAACTGATATACAAGAATATTGGGATTAGACAGGTCTTAATTAAGCAGATGCTTTTCTTTTTACTAAAGTTCCATCTGTTCCAGTTCAACACTTTGTTCATCCCTATAGAGATTTTCCCCCCAGTTGAATATATCCATCTCAAAATTTCCTAGAAAGATGCCTAAAATTTTTATGGGTGCATCTGTAATCTCAAAACCTCCTATCTGTCCTTTAAAATTTAAGGTGTAGTTTAGTCTGTGCCCAATGCATTTGTCTAGATTAAGAGCAGCTCCCGATATAAACCCAAACAATTTACATAGTTCTAAAAGCTTAAGAATAGATTCCGCATCCTGTGTCAACACATTCATATCATCAGCATATGCTAAGATTTTGTAAGGAAGTACCTGAGGGCCTAAAGGACTTGCCTGTATCTCAGTTGAGGCGTTGATTTTTCTCAGAAGGAGTCAATAAAAAAGTCATATAGGACTGGGCTTAACGGACAACCTTGCCTAACCTCTCTTTTTGTGTGGATCAGAGGCCCTTTCCAGTCTTGTATTAGGGGTCTTTCAATGGGTGTGTTATAAATACTTTTAAACCATTCAATCATATCCAGGGAATTCTGTAATGAGATAATATTTTCCATAAATAATCATAATTGACCCTGTCAAAGGCTTTAGCCTGATCTAATGAGATAAGATAACCATCCAATGCACCCAGTTTCCCCTGTTCAACCACCTCCCTCAACAGCAATAGGTGGTTTTGAATTTGTCTTCCAAGCAGAGCATAAGTCTGGGCTGGAGATTTCAGTTTCCCAGCTATTTTAGATAATCTTTTTGTAAGTATTTTGGTCAAAATTTTAAAGTCAGAATTCAAAAGAGTTATCGGCCTCCAGTTTTTTAAATCTTTTTTATCTCCTTTCTTATACAGATAGATTAATATTCCTGTATTCATTTTAGGGGATTGTTTTAGAATTTAATACAGTGTTGAACCGTATAGCCAATTCTTCCAGGCAGCTTTGCCCAATGATCTTGAATATTTTGTTCGGGAGGCCATCTAGCCCTGTAGATTTATTACTTGCTAAGGAAGAGACTGCCAGCTGAATTTCTGCTGCTGTTATGGGTGAGATGAGTTCCTGTGTTTCTTTGTCCTGTAAATCTGGTATGTTAAGATTCTCTAAGAAATTATCCAATCCACTGTTATCCGATGCTAGATTATCATACGTTTTTTTTGTATATTCTGTTACAAGTCTTTAGTATGTCTTTTTAAGCTGTATATTCCTTTCCCACGTCATCTTTCAAAGAGGACATGTTTTTCTTTTGTGTGTACGATTGTCAAAATTTGTACAGGCAGATAGTATCCATATTGCCAGTGGTACTAAACTGACTGCTGATAATTTAGTGTGTCAGCTTTTTTTATTGTGAAATGCCATCATGTCCTGTTTTAATTTGGTTACTTGGAGTTCCAGATGTTGCCCTGTTTCACATAATGTAGTTATTAACTGCTGTAGGATTGTCCTTTGCTGTAAATAAGTTAGAGATTGCTTCCTTGCTTTATGTCTACTGAAATTTTTACAAAGTGTTTGTAGGTCCGATTTTGTATCTTTCTACCACATGAAGGGGTCTTCAAAACAAATAAAAACAGACTTTCTTGCCAAAAGGAAATTTTGAATGCTTCTGTGAATGTCTGTGTCAGAGAAAGAGAAGGGAATTGTTCAGCTTTCAGAAACCAGGACCTTTTATTTCTCAGGTATCTGATTTTATTAGTATGGAGAAATAGAATGGTTCGAGAATTCAGTAGCTGTTAGATTAGCAGAATGTATATTCAGGTGTTCAGAAGTGAAGATATAATCTATCCTTGTACCTAAGGTACCTTTGTGAAAGATTGGCATTTCTGATTTTGTCAGCTGGTATATTGCATCCATAAGCTTAAGAGTTTTGAATTATTTGTGATAAGAAGTTAGAATCACAGTATTATTTGCCTTTCTTAGTTTTAATTGGACAATTGGACCTAGGCATCATTATATCCGGGGACCTGAAGGTGGAAAGGCAGGGCGGGAGGGTAGTGGCCAGGGGGAGTGGAATGCTGGGATGCATTGGAAGGGGGATCACCAGTAGGAATAGGGAGGTCACAGTACCCTTGTACACCCATCTAGTTAGACCACATTTGGAGTACGGAGTCCAGTTCTGGAAGCCATACCTCAGAAAGGATGTGGGGAGGCTAGAGCTGGTTCAGAGGAGAGCAACAAAAATGGTAAAAGGGTTAAGCCACCTATCCTATGAAGAAAGGTTGGGTTATCTGAACATGTACTCCCTGGAACAGTGGAGGGAGAGGGGGGACATGATCGAGACCTTCAAGTACCTTAAGGGCATAAACAGGGTCCCAGGGGAGCATCTTCAAGATGAAGGAAATCAGAAGATGAGGGGCATGGCCTGCAGGTGGGGGCAGTTCAGGGGCAACATTAGAAAATACTATTTCACAGAGAGAGTGGTGGAAAAGTGGAACAAACTCCCACAGGCAGTTGGAGAGGAAACAGTGGAGGGATTTAAAAGGGCATGGGACAACCACAGGGGAGTGTTGGGGGGGGCACAGGTCCAAGCAGATAGCTGGACAAATGAGCAGACTTAGTGAGCTTTGTTTCAGTCCTTTTCTGCCATCACACTTCTATGACTCTATGAATTGAAATCCCCAGAAAATATGATTGTAAATGTTGACTGTAAGTATGGCTGGATGATTTTAAAAGTATCATATTTTTGAGCTTTGGTTTGAGGGGCATATAGATTTATCAGTCGATACGGAACGTTCTGCACTAAAACTTCTACTAGCAAGACTCTTCCAGAAACTAAGTCAAATAGTTTTAGAAGTTTAATTTCCGGCGTGTTTAAACAGACTGCCCAGACCTGAGCAGGTTTCCGATCCTAAGGACCAGAAGGAAGGACGCAGGTACCACGCTTTAGAAGCTTGTTGGATTTCAGTCAGCGTGTGTAGCTTGGTGTCCTGCAGGAAAATGATTCCAAAATGTAAATGAGACAAATAGGAAAAGACAGCCTGTCTTTTGCCAACCCTTTTAATGCTGTTCACATTTATCGTGTGACAGGAAAAAGGTTCTGTCATGGTGATTATTTGTGGCTTCCCTTCCTACGTTGTTTCTCAATATTTTTTAGTTTGACTTTAGCTTTCCTTTTCTGCTGTCCCCTAGGAGTATCTTTCCCCTTAGTGTCTGTTATGCCTTCTGGCAAAGATGACTCAGTTGAGGAAGTGTCTGATTTGTCATCTGATTGCTCAGACTGCAGTACCTCAAATTAGTTTTTAAGAGGAATGAAGCCTTGTGTTTGTGCCCCCTGGTCTGGGGATTCTCTCACCTGCTGCCTTGTAACTCTACGTCCTGCTCATCTGTTGGGGTTGGGTGGCATGCTCTCGCTTGACGATCCCTCTGGTGCAGGGGGGGGCTCTTGTAGGAGATCTGCTCTCAGTACGACTATTTCCAACCTCTTTAAAGCATTGTCCTAATACTTCTAGGGGCGGCGAGGTAGGGAAGGGGTCAGAGTTGCTGAGCCTCGGGCCTGGGTTAAGCCTTTCTTGATTATTGTTAGTAGAGGTGTCTGCATTCCCTGCCTTGTTTCCTTGAGCTAGGGCTATGATAAGCCTCTGTTCTGTACTATCTACCTGGTCTGGGGTGTAATGTGCTGCTTTCCTGCAATTCTGGAAAGTGTGTCCAGCCTCCCAACATAAATTTGCATTTACTTTCATTTAAACAGTCAGTGCCAACATGCCCAATTTCCCCACATACAGTGCATCTGTTTTTGTCACATACATTGCTTAAATGTTCTAGTGATTCGCATTTATGACACATTTTAGGCTGACCTGCGTAGAACAGGATTCCCCTGTCCCTGCCCAAGAGAAAAGAGTTCGGCAAGTGAACTGTCCCAGTGTCTGAAGATTGAAGCATGACTTTCTCTTTCCATCCACCAGTCCAATAGTTTTCGAAATCTAAAATGGCCTTGGGATCATCAGTGACTGTGCAGTGTTGTTTTAACAATATGATTAAGTCTTGCACACTAACTCCTTCATTCCTGAAGAGGACCGTGATGATTTTGTGTGCAGGTTTAGACAGTGGGGTTGCTATGAAGGGAGACCACAGTGATGATTTTTTCAATTAAGCAATAATGCCCAACAGGGTGTGCGTCATGCTGGGATAACGTCACGCCTCAGGTGGATGGGTACGGGGCCGCAGGCCGAGAGCGCCCAATACCTGAGGCATGATGTTATCCCAAATGACACACCCTGGAGGGCATTATTGCTATTCTACAATGGCTAGTTGTTATATATAAAATAAAAAAAATAATTTTAAAGAATGTTTTTATTAGTGTGGAAAAATATTTTTGTTTCTTAAGAGGAGATGCAAAAAGGGATCAAGCTCCATAATAATGAGACAAGACCCGTGATGTTATACTGGGATAATATCACGGGTCCATCCCAAGACTGACCAGAGTCTAGGATTTTTTCTTGCCATTCTATAATGCATTGTATTTTGTCCAAAAGTGCCCCAAACCTTGTGCTGATTTAAAACTTATGTCAAGGTGGTTTCACCTGAGACATGAATTAGAACGTAGATTTCTGTTGAAAAAAACTTCATGGATTCCTTTAAGAGTGTCCTAGCAACAAAGACTCTATCTGGCAAGTCCTCCATATCCCCGGTGTAAGTTAGATGGACCGCATTATGTCTTTTTGCGGGTTATATTGGGGTTATAAATAAAGATGCATACATTTTTGGTGCTGTTCTGTTGATAAGATTTAAAGGCCTTTGTAGTACAGAATCTGAACCCTTGGGGCATCCCCCGTCAGGCTGCTGTGCTATTATATTTACCTGTTGGAGTTCTGGATTTTGTGTGAGTTCCAGATCAGAAGGAATTTCTATATCAGGTACACAAACATTAGTACGGTCAGTATTGGAGGGGATAATGTCTGATGGTTTAGGTATTGTTATCAGGGAGTCCCCGGAAACCCACTGACCTGTCTTAGCATTCTACTTCCATCCTGCTGACATTAGTGCATTTCTGACTGACCATCTCTCTTCAGGCTTTTTTTTTTTAAGTTCCACAGTGCGTCTTAGGCTGAGTGAATTCTGACTCGTTTCTGCCATTCCCGATGCAAATCCTGTGGCTGCTTTGAAGGAAGCTGTGTGGTTCGTTTATTCAGTCGCATCAGCTTTCTCCATGAGTTCGGCCCAGTCTGTCGGCTTGCTCTTTGATGCTGCCACATCACCTTTTTGCAGCTGTTTCGCTCTGAAGAGATTGCCATTCTTTGTCAGATCTTAGGGCTCTCAGTTTGGATTGCAGCTGTGCTTTTTTCTGAAAAAAAAAGTCTCTCCTCAGTCTCAAAGTTTTTCTGTAGAAGAATTTCTTCTTCTGAGATAGCTATATCGGTATTTTTAAATATTTGCACTTCCTCCTCACCATTTGAGTCACTATCATTAGGTAGGTCTAGAATATTGACAGTTTTCTCTATAATTCCTTCATTTGAAATACCAGGTAAAGACAGGTCAGGTTGTTATCGTGTTTCCCTTACCAGAGTTGATTTCTTTCATTTCTGCAGTCAGTTTTCCAAGGTTTTGCACAGTTTCTGTCTCCATGAGTTCTTCCACCTCTGCCGCTTCCACTTCTGCGTCCGCCATCTTGGCCGGCTGCCAAGTGGGACAACATCTCCCCCTACTGACAGCAATGCAGTAGGAGAATTTCCCGGGTGCTGTGGCTAAATTTCCCCCATTCACTAAAAATACCACCAGCAGCTTAATATGGTTCAAGGTCAGTTGGCATTCATTTGCATCCCTCTCCCCCAGGGTGTGCCTGAAAATGGGCAGAATTTGTCTAGTGCACTTACCCGGTCAACAAAAACTAAATAAATAAATAGTCATATTGTGCTTCTGGACTTTTGTTTGCTGCCTCATCTGGTGCTCTGCTCCTGGCTGCCTGTTCCATGTGTTCATTTCCTTCTTTGTCCTGGCATCTGCCTGCTTTGGATTCCCTCAGTACCAGCCTCACCTGGACTCCTGTCGCATTATTGTATTGAACTTTTGGAATCCTGTTTGCTGCCTGTTCTGTGATGCGCAGCTCATTGCAGCCTGTTCCACGTGTTCAGTTCCTTCCTTCATCGGCCTGCTCTGGATCCACTCCATGCTAACCTCTATTGGACACCCGTTGCATTGTAGGGTTGAACTTTTGGAATTCCATTTGCTGCCTGGTCTGTGATGCTCTGCTTGGGGCTCCCTGTTTTTCCTATGGTGAGGACTTGGTATCTCAGCAGCTCATCACGGCTCTGGGTAGCAGGTGCATGCCTTCTGTCAGTTATCTGGCTCACCCTGCTCTTCGCTCCTCCTTGCCTTGTGTCCAACATCTCTGTGTCCAGACTGTGTGTACCTTGCCTCCTGCTGTGGGTCCTCTTCACATCTGCTTCCTCTGTGGATTGTGCCTGGCTTCAGTCACACTCTTATTTCCTTAACATTGGATTGGCTCTGGATTATATCATGGACCTTATGCTCTCCTGTCTCCTTGTCATTCTGGAACTCCATGGTCGTCCTGCACCCCTACTATTGTTTCCCACTCCTTCTTCCACCATCTGCCTTGCATCTGGACCTGCCTGTTGTACTCTGGTGCTGTTTACCATCTGCTGCTTTGCTGCCTTGTGCTCAGCTCCTTCCTTCCATGTTTCTTTTGGGCTTCCACGTCACCACTGCCTAGCGTGCACCCATTCCTGTGATTACCTTAACTACATCCAACCTTGCCTCAGGCTTCCAGCACCAATTCATCCATCCTACTATGTATCTTCCATTCAGTGTGCACATCGTCTGTTGGATTACGATTCCACCATTCGGTTTTCATTCACATATGATTCCACTTCAGTGTCAAGTCAGTACATTTCAGCATCCAGCACTAGTTTCCAGTCAGCATATCTCATGCCTTCAGCACTCCACCTCCAGGGATTCAGCCTCCTTCACTTCTACCATATGTCCCTCACAATTAGAATCATTATTCCTAGCTGGATTTCTAAAGCAAATTCGATTCCTGCCTACAAGATTCTCCTGATCTAGCAACTAGGAATTCTCTGTCAAAATCAAGAACTTACTCTCCTACATCATCGATGATTCAGAAGGCAAGTCCGCATTGTCCAGTCCATTCAGTTATACCATTCCGACAGCCAATAAGTACCGCTTTTTGATCAAAAGATTATAAGATCCTTCATAGTGATACGTAGTGAAATTATTGAACTTGAACCCATTGATTATACTCAGACATCCAGAACTGCATCACTTCATCCAGCTTCTACAATTTATGTATCCTGAATATCTATCATTATCATCCTTAACCAATCTCAGAAATCCTTACCAACTTTACAAACTCCTTGATCCAATTAAAGGTCCTCATTATTCCTTCTCCCCTCACCATTCTGAAGATCCATTAAGGAATTCCTTTTTATCATCACTCTTATTCCAGTACTGAACTTCAGCATTCCAGCTATAAGGCTCACGCTCTCCCATTGGTTGACTCTATCTCATCACACATATGCCTTCGAGACCTTAATACCTGACTACCACAAAGATAACCTGGACATCATTCAAACCACTCATCTTCCTTCCTCTGGACATTCATTTGACTTTGATTCTACTTCAAATTCCAGAATCAACCTTCCTGCCCTTACCAGCAAAGATTCGGAGGATACAACTCTTCGATTTAACTAGAACCAAAACTCAGTCCAAATCAAGTAGGATTATCTCCTCGTAGATTGCCTGGAGGACAGGCAGGTCAGTAGCCATGGGTCCTCAGAGGTTTCCTTCACAAGGAATTTTTCCTCTCCTGTGTACTACCGGTCACATGCTCCGTGAGTTGGAGGAGGTAATCTCAAATCATTGACAATCTTTTTGGGACTTCCATTCCCTACACCTACCCCAAGGAAGGGCAGCTGCAGAATAGGGCTGCTAGCTGCAAAATTGAGCAGACTCAATAGACAAAATAGCCTTTTTCTGCTGGCAAATTTTGTATGTTCATATTCCTATCAAGGGTGGGAATAGAAAAAGGCCAAACTCCAAGTTCATAAACTTCAAGTTCCTAAGTATGCACAAGAGCCAAGCTACGCACCAAACATTGAATGGAAGGGCTGGAAGCCCATGGTTCAATGTGGGGGAAATAGCTGCTCCCACATCCCCCACTTAACCCAGCCACTTCTGTTAGCATCACTTGGAACCTTTCGAAATCACCCACCATCCTCCCCTGCCTATTCCTCCTCCAGTACTCTTTTCACCCTTGACGCTAGACCTTCTATTCCCTACACCTACCCAGCATTCCTACCAAGGGTGGGAATAGAGAAAAGCCAAATTCAGAGTTCATAAACTTCAAGTTCATAAGTTTACACAAGCACCATGCTATATATCAAACATTGAACTGAAAGGTTAATCATTCTTGTTCATAAATACAGTCTCAGGGATGAGCCTTATCACGTTTTTTTTCATCCCAAATTCTCTACACATTTTGCATAGAATGTTTTTCTTATGGTGCCCCTTTTTCTTGGAATAGTTCACTTCCTCAGCTAAACAAACTCTTGCCAGAGCCAATAGGGCTACAGCTGAGAAATTTGGAGTAAAAATATTTAAATATTTTTATTTTCATTTTTGTGCACAATATTTTCAACATAGCCTTGTTAAAACCCTGCCTTATGAAGAAGGGCAGAGAAAATGTTCAACTCCTGGCCTAAAGGTGATTTCAGGACTCAAAAACACACTTTGGGCATAATGTTCAGTTCACTCCTACTTTCAGGTACGGACACACTAAAATGGTTTACAGACGTGCATTTGAGAATGGCTCTTAAAAACAGTTCTGTAGTCTGAACAAGGCCTAATTCTACCTGTTGGTGCTATAAATATACTCCAGAATGGAGACATGTGTGAGGCTGCCCTACAACATTTTTGCAACTGCCAACCCTGTTCACTCACATCCAATTTTTGGGCCGCAAAATGCTAACTAATGTTTATACAACTGACATGGTAAAGCATAAGGATTTGAATATGGCATCAGCTAACAGGCCAGTATACTGTACAGGTATGTACAATATACATTATGGGTCTGCTGAAAGGTAACACTGTCCAAGCCTGACATTTGAGAAAAATAAATATTAATGCTATTTTACTGCAGAAGTAACAGCACTTAATTTTGAGACAACCACTTTTCAGAAATGATTATCAGTGGATATAAACGAATCCAGAGTTAAGGAAAGGGTTATATTAAGAATATTTTTCTGGTAAGTCACAGCCAGAAAATATAAAAATGTTTACCAGGCTGTGGATCATCTTACTAGTCAGATAGCTAATGAACCCTTTTAGCATTCTAAATAATTAATTTTATATACATTAGCCAGAGACTCGCTTTAGTAGCCCTGGCATGTCATATGGTTCCACTATGGAGAGCTGGTAATAAAAGATTACTAATGTGAATGTGTGTTTAAGTAGTCATATTTATAGGCAAGGCATATTTTATTTATATAGTACCCTATCCAGGGGCTCAGAGCGCGTAACAAAATAATAGAAAAATGCAAAATCAGCACTCCAAATAAGTTAAAATCATAAAAGACTAAAAGCCTTATCAAATAGGTAAGTTTTTTTTATCATTATTTTATGCTCCTTGCCCCCATAGCCCTCAAAATCTGGGGGAGCCCCAGCCCCGTCACCCTGGCGTCCACCAACCGGCACAGTAGTTGCCCGAGGGCTTACCCCCTGGTGGGGTTGGAGGGGGCCCACCCCCTCTGAGACCACATCTACTGTTCCTGTGCTGTGCCTGGCCGGGTGTGAGGCCTTCAGGCTCCCCCTAAATTCTCTATGGGATGCTGCTTTTTTCCTTTTGTCAGGGCAGCATGTGCAATGACACCTGTGACGGTGCCATGCATGCTCCCGTGCACGTCCCATCAAGCATCTGCATCACTCCTCTCCCTATCTTGCAGCATTGGTGTACCAGTCCCCAGCCAATGCTAGGGGCCAGGCTAGCACTGACTGCTGAGTCCCTCCCCTTCCCAGAGAAGGAGAGCTGTCCTCCGGATGCTTAATCCTTCTCCTCTCTGCCAACCCCCTACAGCCCACGCTCATTCCCGAATGAGGGTTGCTGGCATGGTGCAATGTATGGCATTCAGTACCTCAACCCTCAGCACCACTGGGCTGGCCAAATAGGTAAATTTTAAAAGTAGTTTTGAAGGCCTCCACCATGCTGGCAGCCTTGATGTATGGTGGAAGAGAATTCCACAGAAGTGGAGCAGCCACCCCAAAGGCTCTATCGCCTGATCTTTTTAAATGGGAGGATGGTACACCTAATAAGCCAGCATAGGAGAGTACAGAATCGGGAGCTGTTTTAGGTAGTCAGGTCCCAGACCATGTAGGGTCTTGTATGTTAACAAGCCCATCTTGAAGGTGATGCATGCATTCACAGGCAGCCAGTGCAGAGAGCACAGGACAGGAGTGACATGGTCCCTCATAGAGGTGTCCATCAGCATCCTGGCCACAGCATTCTGCACTAGCTGCAGGTGATGCATCAAACCTGCAGACAGCCCTAGGTACAGGGTGTTACAGTAATCAAGTCAACTAGTAACAAAGGCATGGATAACCATAGCCAGGTCAATGGGAGTCAGAAATGACGAGATCTTGGCAATATTCCGGAGATGGAAAAAATGGCACTAACGACCAATGAGACCTGTTTTTCAAGGTCAGGTCAATCATCAAGAATAACACCAAGATCCTTAATTACCTTCATCACTGACAAGGAACAGCCATCAACCACAAGGGTGGGCAGTCTCCTATCAATGAAAATCCCCCCACGACCCGGCTCTATCACAGTAACCTCCGTCTTGCCAGGGTTGAGACATAGCCAGATAGTGGACATCTAGTCAATTTTCTTAGCTAAACCCTGACTCAGCATATCTGGGGTGGAAGGATCACTAGGAGCACAAGACAGGTGCAACTCGGTATCATTTGCATAGCAGTGAACCCCCAGATTTTAGTCCTGTAACCTCAACGTAACTCTTAATGAATGTCTTATACATAAAGGTAATAAAAACAGTGCAAGTACACGAACACTCCCCAAGCATTCAAAAGTAATTTCTGTAGCCACAAGAGCTAAGGACTGCAGAAATCCACCATGCCCACATGCAATCCACTGGCCTGATGTAGTAAACTAGATATTGTACTCATGAGGAGGGCGTTAAGCCAGGGAAGGCAGACATGTCACCACAGTGCACAGGGATATAACATTTCATTGAAAAGTGCCTGTTACCCTATCCTCAAAGGCAACTAAGGCTAAGCTTACTTTATGTTGCCGGCATGTTATTTTCACAGTCTGTCAGGATTTTCTCATGCTGTGACAGAGAGATTGCATTTCACCAGTTTCTGGCACGGTATAAATGTGCTCCTCAAAGATAGCTCAGGGAGCTTGTGAATAAATAACAGAAGCTAAGAGGTAGAGGATGTCTTACCTAGAATGTGACAGGCAGGGCTACATATCAGAATGTTTTTCTGTGCTCAGAACAATCTACTAGCATATCCCTAGTTGGTTAATGCCAGTTTTGTACAATTCAACTCAACTCTCTTACTGTGTCCTGCTGCAGGTTGTATTTCACCTTGTCGAACGTTTCTGCATTCAACTTCAGCCCAAAGCCAGCCAGCACTTTACAAAGAGAGCCAATTGCCCCCCCCCGCAGTCCTCTGCTCCCACTTGCCTCCAGCATTACTGTACTGCCACTCTCACCCTTGTTGCCCCAATGCTTGTGACCTCCTGTGGCCAACTTCTCACTCTCTTTGTTTCCCCACTGTTCTCCTTAGTTGTTTTAAATTGTTAACTGAATCCTTCCTATAAAAGTATTTGAATGTGTCTTTCAATAGATGTAATTGAATGTGTACACTAAATGTAAATGTTTGCATAATCCTCAGTCATGTTAAATGGTAACTGTATGGGTAAAATTTGCAATGTATGTTAATATTAACTGTGTTTTATGTCACATCCATATGTACCCCAGGTTGCACCGGGAGATGAGCAGCTTGTTGTTCAGTGTGCCTTCCTGGTGAAACATTTCAATGAATAAACTGCCCCTCAGCACCGGTGACTCATCACTCACTCCCCTTGATCCCCCACCACTCAAACTCTGCGGGACACCATGCAATCCCTGGTTCATGCTTGGCAGGGCTGTCAAACCTACAGCATCTCCAAACAGCAGAGTGAAACTATAACATCCTTCATACAGCAGTTAAACTGTCTGCCACCAACTGGCTGAACTGGAAACATTTAGGCGGGAGAACTCTTTGTATACCGGTTTCTATTCTAAGCGGTGGAACTTTCCTATAGTAGTCAATGAATAAGATGACAGAGATGGTGGAACTGTCGTACAGGTTTTTTAAGAGGTGAGGTGGTGGAACAGAGTTCCTGTCAGCCACTGCCCAATTTAACCCCTGCCACCACTCCTAAATTATTCAAGAGACTCTTCCTTCTGCAGGAGATGGATTGCTTGTTAATGGTACTGGAGGAATAAGACTGTAAAAAAAATCCCATAATTCAGTAAACTGCAATATTTAGATAATTTCTGGAACACCCATTGGGACTGTGGATAACATTTTAATGGTGGGGTGGAATTAAGTAATACTGTACTTAATCCCAATGACAGAACCAGTTGATTCAGACCACACAGATCCAATACTGGAAGTGTACAAGAATCTAATGCACTACATTATTTTGCTGGTTTGGACAGCCCACCCTGCTCATTGCAGCTGTGGGCTCATGTGCTTGAACTGCGTACATATGGAGTTTGCCACTTTGCTACATCTCTTCAATTTCCCGCTGCCCTCCTCTAGTGAACCCAGAAGGACAGCTGACTGTGGGTTCAGGTTTCCCCAACACGACTCCCTACTGATCCTATTACAGCCACCTTTTTTACTTGTTCAGCTGACCCTGAGCAAGTCAACTCTCTCACCCATTTATTGGAGGACCAGAGTATGAAAGCTGTCAGAGCAGATCTCCTGATGTATCCCTGCAAATCTTACAAGTACAGGTTCAAATATCTCTGGTTTCACCGCTATCTCTCAAATTAGAGCATTATTGCTAAGCAAGAGCCACCGAGTGTGAGTGAAGAGAGGCACATCCTCAGTTAGAGCAGAGCACCCTCTGGGTTCAGGGAGAACTGCAAGCAGTAGTATTGAGAACAGCAGCTGTCATCATAGAAACAAGGTGGTGTTGAATGCTACTGCACATGCATGACTGCTAGTGCATGTGCAGTACAGTGTGGCAGCCATCTTGGACATGATAGAGTGAGCCACGTTCCACCGTGACCACCAGTACTATGAAATAGTGCAGTGCTGCAGCTGGTAGGGACAACATGGGCAGACTGCTTCACAGACAAGGAGGTGACTGTGACGCAATACAACATGTTATTTGTTCAGAAGGAATGCAGAGTCCTTTTTCTCAGTGATTATAAAAGGTCTGTAGAGCTCCACTCACCGCAGCCCTAAAAAGGTTCAAATGTCTAATGTCACCGGACATTGAAATTAGAATTTATAATAATTTAGATACCAAACAACTGTAAAAGGTTCTTTTAAATTGTATTTTTACATGTCAGACTACACAATAATGGAAGTAACTGTATGTCAGCAAAACAGGTGACAAAGAAACTGAATTACTTTTTTTAAAAGGAACTCAGAAAAACTTATTTTGAGTTTCTATTAAGGTTAAACTGTGACTCCCTCGAGTTACTTTTAAAATGAGCTAGTGTTATCCAAAATGAATAAAAATTGGCATATCAAAGCAAAGAGTAGCCAAACACACAGACTGATCCATAAAACATCTCGTTTCTGTTCCTGTGAAAAATGTGACTACTTTTGTGTGCATCTACAGTAAGTGTTATATCAAGCCTTAGGCTGCCAACAGAATTAGAACATGTAGAAATTCTGGACTGATATACCAGGCTGCGGCACAGCAAGGGTTAACCTGCAAAATTATTTGTTCACTGTTTTACTGTTCATTGTATCATATCATTTGAAGGTGGTGTGGTACAGTCCTTAGAGTACAGAAGGAGAGCATAGATTCTAATCCCCCCAGAGCCAGCAGGTTCTGTGATCGAGGGCATGCCACTTGACCTCTGTACAAATATTACATTTTTGTTTTAATACCATACCCTGAAGCAGCACCTTTTTTTCCTCTAAATACAACAGTCCTCTTGCAGACACAAAGACTGGGTAGAGCTAGGACCACCCTGAGTGCTGGACATTAGATATTAACTGGACTGTAAGTAAAGAGAGTTTTGCATTTTTGGGATAATGCAGACAAACGTCCAGGCACAACTGTTGCTTGGGGTGGGGGAAGGGGGCTTCTGTTAATACTGGGTCATTTGTTTGGCCTTGACTGGTAACATACACACACGCACACACACTTAGTCTAAAGCTTAAACTGATAATGACACTAATTACAAAAGTAAAATTGTTAAGTTGGTTTATTGATTGGGTACATCAAGTTACACTTGATTGCTGACACGTTTTCTCTCTTGTATTCTTTTACAATTGGAACTATGATATTGTCTGTTTGTTGTGATATGTCTTGGTCATCTCATAGATTCATAGAGGCTGTCAGCAAAAAAGGACTGCTTGACCCACCCAGTCTTCCCTAAATCCCTCCCCCCTCCCCAATCTGTATTGCTATACTCATTATTGTTTATACCTACACCTCACCTGTTGTAACCCATATTCCTATACATGTTGCTTCTCTCTGTACATTGTATTATGTATGCCGTTTCCTGTTGCTGTACTCTCCCAGGTCTTACCTGAAAACAGTTAGTTTCTGTCTAGTGTATCTACTGGGTTAACAAAAACTACATAAATAAATGAACGAATAAACAAATACATACATACATAAATAACCACTAATGTGATAAACAAATTGCTTCAGCAGAAAAGGAGTGTTTGGTTAGGGGACCTAGCTCCCAAAGAGGAACCTCTGTATTCACAGCTGTCGTGACAGAGTGCAGTTCAGTATACTTTTTAAAATATTTTGCTTGAGCTAAACAGTTTCTAGCTCAACCAGGTTTGAAAATATTAATATTTACATGGGGAAAACTGTGATTTTGGGAGGCCTTTCTGAAAGAGGAGGGGGTGGCTCACTTTCACCCACTGTTTTATAAACTGATCTTGTCTTTAAAGAGTTAGAAGAAAATATGCAATCATTTAACACTTTTCAATAACTTCAATGAATTTTCCCAAAGGTAAACACGCTAAATATTTGTGCCCAGTATTGTAGATCTATGATTATACAATGGGCACCAAAATAAACACAAAATCTTGTGTTCTGATTGGCTGACTGGCACATTTTCTCTGTTGTAAATCCTCTGATATACCAATGGAAAAGGTGCCAGCACCCTCTCAGCCACATCAGCAACTCTCCCTCAAGTCATTCCAAGCATGACAAACCCCTGTCTGGCACAACTGTTACTTCCCGCTCTGCCAGACACCAAAACACCAAAGCGGCCGGACATCTGAATCACCACCATATTCACTCATTACTAAACACTGCTGGTATGCCCTCTAAACAAATTAAAAAAAACTCTCATACACCACTTCATGATATCCAAGTGACAGTTTAAAAAAAAATCACTTCACCTCAGTAGCTCACGAACTCCCTTGCTACTTCACATTGTCTCCCTCTCACTGCTTGCATCTTCCTCCTCTTTCCTCAGCAGCTCCACACTTCAAATCTCCCGCCGGCTATGACATCTGTGCCTCTCCCATGTGGAAACAGGCAGATGGCAGAAAAAAGTCAACAAAAAAATGTCCACTTTGTTTCCCCAGCCCAGAAGCACAAAATGGCTGGAGAACAACTTTCATACATTGCAGTAGCAGTCTATGCTGTGCAGGACACTGCCTTGAATGTACCAGAAGTGGAGTCAGCGCTCCATAATTCAAACCAAGTACTATTCAAATTGACTAATCTGTCCCACCTCCTACAACACAAATGGAGTCGGAACAGAGTGAGCTTTAGACACGGGCACAAGGTTTAAGATTTCACAGCCCAGAGAAAGTATACATCTCACAGCAAATCACTCCTGTGCATGCTCTGTACACAAGAGCCCTAGCAACCCTGGACTGTTTTTTCCGTGGAGCAACAAATTCAAGAAAAATAATTTTAAATATATAACAAAAACCTTTCTGTACCATTATAAAAAACAGAAAACAACTCCAAGTGTGACACTGTATAATCGCAATACACCACTCCAGGGTGTGGGTAAATGGTGGGATTTACCCATGCCTGGTGTGGTTTACTCACTCAGCCTGTGGCCTCATGACTAAACCACACCAGGTGTGGTAAATCCCACTATATACCCACACCCTGTCATGGTACAGTAGATTGCTTACATGATGCCCTGGCATGTCTTTAAAACATGGTACACCTCATATGCTCCATATTAGGACATAGCTCTCCCCTTGTTGTTCTGCTGCATTAACAGAACTGCAGAGGGGGTAAACCATTAAGTAAACTGGTCTTTGGGTTCATGTTAGTAAAGCACTTTGCACATACTACAAACATTGTGTAACCCCCCTGCAAATGGGGGTTCCCAAAAGACTTCCAGGAGCTTGCTTGAATGCTCCAAGCCTGAATGGTGTTTGGCGTTTAAGCCATTTATCAGTGAGTGTTTTTAGAGCCTCTGGTACTGTCTCTTTAAGAGCTGTCTGCTTGCAGACATAATTAGTTTGTATGGGGGACTGTGTGTTTCTTTGATTGAGTACCCCTGAGCTGCTGCCAATTCACTCCATTTTTGCAGTCACTAGGGTGCAAGGGAACCTATCTGAAAGATGTAACTGTTTGCCAGAAACCATTTAGAGTAATAATGAAATTACAGTTTGTCTAACCTGCTTTCTTTGCAGTCAGAACTGTGTCTGCCTAGTTCCCATTCTGGTTTTGAACTGCTGAACTGGACCAATCAGTGTGGGGTAAGCTAGCTCTAAAATGGTGCCTTGGACGAATCAGAACTTGGACTCATAATCTGGAGCCAGCCACAAGAGGATTGTAGGGCAGTGACTCTGGGAGATGTAGTTTAGACTTGGCCTTTTTGGACCAACAGGAGCAGTCCATTGTGAGTGACAGCCAATCCAGTCAAGAACTGGGAGGAACTCAAAGGAAGTGCCGGTTTTGTCTGTTGGAGTTTCAGTTGAGTTCTGGCAGTGAAGAGGGAAGGAGCCCTGTGCTTTTCAGTGTGCAGTTTTAGTTGGGAACGTGTAAGGCCCAGAGTTCCGGTCTGCAGCTTGTGTAACTGCTTGTTGGGACTGAATCCGTCCTGTGAAGAGAATCAAGGATATCTGAAAAGTAGAAACCAGGCTCACCTGTAGAAGACTGGAGAAATTGCTGGAATGCACTGTCTGTCAGGAACTGAATCTGCTGTGTGTTCTCCCGGGTATTGTGCAGTAATTGCGATCGGGATAGAGAAGCAGCCTGCCTGGTATAGTACTTTCTGTTTTACCATATAAATGTGTGAAGAGGCTTGTGTACCTCAAGTGAATCCTGCTGCCATTAAAGGACTTTTGCCTGTTACTGTTCACCATATAAATGTGTGAGGAGGCTTGGTTAGCTCAAGTGAATCCTGCTGCCATTAAAGGACTTTTGCCTGTTGCAGTTTGCCATATAAATGTGTGAGGAGTTTCGTGGAGCTCAAGAGTAGCCCTGCTGACATTGAAGGACCCTATCTTGTTTGGAGGTCGTGAGTACTAATTCAGGGTCGCTCCCTGTTGAATTGCCACATTAAATCCAAATGGAATCACTGTACTGCTGACTGTTTAAACTAATTTTTCTTTTCTCTGTGGGAAAGGCCCTACCAGCTGCCACGGTTTGGACTAGCCACTAGGGCTTGGGTACCCAGGGACAGTAACTGGTAGGGATAGGCCTTTGCACAGAGCCATAGGTAGATGAGTAAAGTGATAAGCTAATTAACCTGATTTCCCCCTGTCCTTGTTATATTCCCCTAAATAAATCAGAGCTGCTTGTTTCAGCAAAGTTATACTGCCTGAAGAATTTTGTCTATGTTAAAGTATTGTACTGTGATTGTTGCACTGTATCTTATTTTACAGGAGGTCCCAGTGCCTGAACCAGCCCTAGGGGTAAGTGTATACTGTGAAGGTAATTCTGATATATTGTGTGGGCCACTAGTGGGAAGAAAGGGGGGTTGCAGTGTCCCAGAGGGCTGTGACCAAGTAAGTTTAACTATTGCAAACCCTGACCTCTGGGTGGAGGCACCCGCCATTGGATCCAGGCCCCTCAACCTGTTAGTGACAAATCAGGCAGTGGTAGTAGCCCCTGGGATAGCGCCATCTAGGGGTTACATCTTGGAGGCTCACTGCTGGGATTGTGTGTCCTCTAGTGGCCATATTTATGAACCACTGTTAAGAAAAAATGGGTACCCCGACAGAAGTGGCTGTGCACCGGCTGGTGGAGTGGTGTACTGGGGAGGAGATTGACCCCCAAAATGCTATGCTTATACTGGACATCCCCTTGGGTATCAATACGGACACTGTAGAGGGAGTACTTTCCAAGGTGGAAGGTTTACAAAACCCTGTGGTGGTGGGTCGGCATGCTAATCTGCTCACCCACACTTTTCTGGCCCTAGTAGAGTTTAAGGATCCCATAGATAGCTCCAAAGTGCCACAGACCATTACCCCAGAGGGAGCCCTCACTGCTTGGAGAGTGATAACTAAGGACAGTAAAGACCCGGGGGGGAATGAGCCCCCACCACTATCTGAAACTTTTGAGGAGAAATTTGCTAAATGGTTGCTGGGAGAAGGGAAAACTGTGGAGGACTTGAAGAAACTATTCTTGCCACCTGGGGTGTTCCTCCCCAACACCTCTCCCGCTCCAGTGCCCGTAATGGTGGCTGAACCAATGCAGACTCCTATTTCTGCACCTGCCATTAGTCACCACTCTTACCGAAGGTTGAGGATCTTCTCTGGCACCTCCCCACCCCAAGGGAGGATGACTGGGAGACCTGGATGAACTATGTTGCCCCCAAGTGCTAGAATGGCAATGCTCGGAAGCGAAGAGCGAAAGAGGGTTAGTGAGAGCCTCCGAGGTCCTGCCCTGGCTACCATCCGTGCTAACAGGCCAGTAACCCTGAAGAGACTGCACAGGCCTATCTTGAGGCCTTGGAGAATGTGTATGGGAGCCCAGATTCTGATGAGGACCTATGGTGGAGTAAGAAATGCACAACAGTACCAAGGAGTTGTTGTCTGTGTATGTATCTCGGCTGGAAAAATTGTTGCAAGAATGCCTCAGAAAGGGTAGTTTGCCAGCGATTGAACTGGACCGAACCAGACTGGACAGAATCCTTAAGTCTGCCCTTCTCAGAACTGCTGTTGCTTCAGTTAGCCTGGCAAATCGACTGGAATCTCCACCCTCCTATGATGAGTTAATGAGAGAAATTCGAGGAGTTGAGAAAAGGCGACCTCGGGAGGGACCTGCACCAACAGCTGTGGCTACGACCCGAGTGACTGAGGGTGACCCATCAAGTGAAGTTCAGGGGCAGAGGTTGACAGTCAATGAGTGCTCTGACAAGGAAAAAGATATGTCACAATGGGCGAACTGTTGAGAGATCCGGAATTCAAAAACAGTCCCTTTATGAAGGCCACGCCTGCAAGTATGGGCCCTGACCTATATCCGACTGCATCTGCTATGGGGGTTGGGGTACCCACCCATGTATCTCCTGCTGATAACAGCTCCGAACTCGATTCCTTGACCATGGAAGTGGAGAAACTGATGAGATGTCTCCAAATGCTTATCATGCCGCAGACAGAGATGGCCCCAAGGTTTCCAGTTAGTAATACCCCCGCCCTGGCTCCCAGTGTGGCGCCTCGGCCAGCTCAAACTCCAGAAAGTATGTTTGCTATAATTGTGGGAAGGATGGGCACATGAAAGGAATACCAGTCCCCAAAAGACACTGACAAAGTTGCATATAGGCTACAAGGAGAGCTCGAGAACAAATCAGTGGTTAAGAGGTGCACGAAATGATCCCAGTGAGGGCACCAAAATGCTAACTCACTCCTTTTGTGGTGAGGTCAGTGCCCAGGCCCCCACTACCGCCTCTCCAGACTGGTCCAGAATAGTGGGTCCCTCCATGGAGACCACTGTAAAGGTGAATGGAGCGTCTGCAAGAGCTGTATTAGACAGTGGCTCCCAAGTGACAATTATGTTCCAAGATTGGTATCAGAAGCATTTGTCAGACGTACCCTTACAACCATTAGAAGGACTGCATGTATGGGGTTAAGTGAAGGCCTCACTCATTCTCAGGCATCCAAATTTGGCTGTCTTTCCCCACCTCCGTGGCTGGAGTGGCCGAACAAGTAGAGACCCTAGCCTTAGTGTGTCCCCCACTGGACTGTATGATGGTGTCCTTTGTTGATTGGAACAAATGCTTATATGTTCGGAAGGCTGGCACAGTTGTGTTATGAAAAATAGGGGTCAAAGACTAGTAGAGCTTTAAGAGTTCCAAGCTTTAATTAAGAAGGCCTATGAGGCACAGAGAGATGCTGAAAAATAGAACCAGAGGAACCGGTCGGAATTGTATGAAGAAGGATCCTGAGTCTCTGATCCTGGCGCCAAATGCCCAGTGTACCTTACAGGAGAGGTCCATATCAGAAAGGATGTTAAGAATAAAATATTAATGTTGGATGCACCAGGTGATGGAAAATTGCCAGAGGGACTGCTGGTCAAGCCTAGTATTTTGCCCGCTAGAGCCCATGCTTATGCCAGAAGGGTAATGGTCCAAGTTCATAATGTGTCTGAAAGAGACATTAGAGAGAGGTTGCATCCTGCTAATATGCATTGTGCAGACACTGCAGTGCTACCCAGCAGCAAGAGTTCAAGGAAGAATGACAGAGTAACGCTTGACTTGTTTGATTTCGCGACTCCCCATTGCCAGCTGAATGGAAAGTGAGGATCAGTGAGAAGCTTCCCAGAGAGACCAGGTGTTTCTTTAAAGGAATGGGACATAGGATGCATGCAAGGAGCTGAGCACAATATCCGGCTGCATGACGAAAGACATTTCGTGAGAGGTCTCGACGCCTAGCACCTGCTGACATAGATGATGTGAGACGGCATCTGCAAGAGATGTTAGCTGCTGGTGTAATACAAGAATCAGAAGCCCTATGCTTCCCCATTGTGGTAGTGAGGAAAAGAATGGGACAGTAAGGATGTGTGTGGATTATCGACCTTAAACCGCGGACTATCCCTGATCAGTACACAATGCCCTGCATTCAGGATGCTTTGGACTGCCTAAACGGGAGCAAGTGGTTCTCTGTGTTGGATCTCCGCAGTGGGTACTACCAGATCCCGATGGCCCCAGAGGACCGTGAGAAGACAGCCTTTATCTGTCCGCTTGGCTTCTATGAATTCATGAGGATGCCTCAAGGGATTTCAGGTGCCCCAGCCACTTTTCAACGATTGATGGAGCGTGCAGTGGGGGACATGAACTTACTAGAGTGCTTGGTATACCTAGATGATGTTATTGTGTTTGGCAGCTCACTGGAGGAACATGAGAGCAGATTATTTAAGGTATTGGACCGACTGGAGGACTTTGGCCTTAAACTGTCCATTGATAAGTGTCAATTCTTTCAAACATCAGTAAAGTATGTGGGACACATAGTATCCACCGAGGGAATAGAGACCGACACAAGTAAAGTTGAGGCCTTGACCACCTGGCCACAGCTCAAAAATCTAAAAGAACTGCAAAGATTCCTGGGATTCTGTGGTTATTATCGGCGTTTCATCAAGGACTATTCAAGAGTGATCCGCCCTTTACTTAACCTTACTCAAGGGTATCCCAACCCACAAAAATACCAAAGTCAGCATCCCTCAAGACTGAAAAGTGTATTTTCATCCGAATGAAGTATTTGGGGCCCGCTGGACTCCTGATTGTGAGACTGCTTTTCATGAGATCATATATCAACTTACCCATGCTCCAGTGCTGGCCTATGCCGATCCAAGAAAACCTTACGTCCTGCACACTGATGCTAGCTTGCAAGGGTTGGGGGCTGTGCTGTACCAAGAGCATGAGAATGGCCTGAGACCAGTGGCCTTTGCCAGTAGAAGCCTGACCCCATCCGAAAAGAACTATCCTGTACATAAGTTAGAGTTCCTAGCTTTGAAGTGGGCTATTGTTGACCAATTCCATGAGTACTTGTATGGGGCTAAAATACTAGTAAAAACTGACAATAATCCTTTGACCTATGTGCAGGCCTCAGCTGTTGGATGCCACTGGCCACAGGTGGCTTTCTGCATTATCTACATATGACTATGCTCTCAATACCGAGCAGGTCTGAACCACATAGATGCTGATGCTCTCTCCGGAGGCCTGTTCCCCAGAATGATTGGGTCCGATTGGCAGAACCTGACATTCGGCACTCTGCCGAAGTTTGACAGGGAGGAACAAATGTCCACGGACGCAGTGGACTGCATGGTGGATTGCTTGGGACCCTCTGAGAATTGCATACCTGCTGCTTATTGCCACTTTTCTGCAATAGACATTGGTGCACTGCCTCAGCTGGACAATGACAGTATTCGCGGGCTCAATCCACGATCCTATGATCAAATCAGCTTTAGAAGCCCTCTATGCAGGAAAAGATGTGTCCAAATTACGTCCACTGATTCGAGAACTGCACTGTTATACAAAGAAGGTCCTAAGTTGAAACTGATCAATAAACTGTTATACAGAGAAACAGTAGACAGAGGGGACAAGTAGACAAACAACAACTGGTGCTGCCCACTGCTTTCGAGACTCAGTATTGAGGTCCTTGCACAACCACATGGGGCACCTTGGTATAGACAGAACACTTGACTGGTGAGATCCAGATTCTATTGGCCTAAGATGGGGGCTGATGTGGAGCAACACATTCGAACTTGTAGTCGCTGCTTACAGAGGAAAGCTTTGCCCCAGAGGGCTGCCCCTTGTTAACATAACCACCAGTGCACCCATGGAGCTGGTCTGTATTGATTTTCTGAGTTTGAGTCAGATCAAAGAAATATCAAATGTGCTGGTGGTCACTGACCATTTCACGAGATATGCCCAAGCTTTCCCACCAAAGACCAGAAAGCATCCACTGTAGCCAAAGTACTTGTAGAAAACTTTTTGTTCACTATGGAGCTCCACAAAGAATCCATTCTGATCAAGGGAGAGACTTTGAGAGTCGTCTGATCAAAGAGATGCTTTCTCTGTGGGGAGTGAGAAAGTCCAGAACCACTCCTTACCACCCCCAGGGGGACCCACAGCCTGAACGCTTCAACTGCACTTTGCTAGATATGCTAGGCACCCTGCCCCAAAGGACAAGACTAGATGGAGCCAACAAATTAGCACCCTGGTACATGCTTATAACTGCACCAAAGTGATGCTACTGGGTTCTCCCCTACCACCTGATGTTTGGAAGAGAAGCTTGACTACCGGTAGATGTGTGTTTTGGGGTCTCTCCTGATGGGGTTCAAGCTGACAACTATTTAGTATGTGCAAAAGTTAAAGGCCCAGCTAACTCATGTGTACCAACTGGCTCAAACCATGGCTGCCAAAAGAAATCTGGCCAACAAAGAAAGGTATGATAAAAGGTGAAAGCAGGAACTCCAGGAGGAGATCGGGTATTGCTAAGAAATCTGGGACTGCATGGCAAACACAAGATTGCTGACAGATGGCACCATCTCCTCACATTATAGTGGGCAAACTAGATGATCTGCCAGTGTACAAAGTAAGGCCTGAGAATAATTCAAAAGATGTAAAAACAATGCATAGAAATCATTTACTGCCCATTGAACAAATCTTGATTGAGTCTGAGCCCCCAGAAGATGCCCCTCTGGACCAGTGACTAGAGCTGCTGCTAAGAAAAGATCAAGAAAGTCTGCACCTACAGAAGCAAAGTTAAAGTGTTCCCTCCACAAGTCCCAGTTGAGCATGACTGTCAGTCCATATCAGAAGAAAGTGAGAGTGACTTTGAATGCTATCCTTCTACGAACTGAGTCAATTGTTTCGGGCAATCCTAGTCAATACTGAAGATGAAGCTGGGCCTTCTGGACTGCCTAAGCCCCCAACCTCGTCCCTGGAGCCAATGCTCCCAGAAAGTGAAGTGCAAAGCATCAGATCAGATGAAATGGAATCATTGTGCATGGTTGAACTGTTTGAGCTTTCAGGGAGGAAAATGATGGATTGGTCAGACTGGTGATACACCAGAACAAGAAGAGTATTTTGAGTGCCCTGACAGTCCACTGCCAGTGTCTGAAAGCTCTCCATGTGAGCCAAATGTTGTGGACTCAGAAACTGTAACTCCTGGAGCTGAAAGTGCCCCAAGTACTAGCCTCTCTACCCCATGGAGACCCCTGACAAGTGAGGACAATGCTGAAAATGAGTCTCAGAGTGCAGAGACTGTAACAGTTCCCCTAGAAAGACTGGTCGAGCTGTAAAGCCTGTGGTGCACCTCAGTTATGATTCACTTGGGAGGCCTGTGGACTTGCCTCTCAATGTTGTCCATAAAGGAGTGTATGTGTCCCCAGCTCATTGCCCAAACTGAGCATCAGTGCCAACTCCAAGTTACTTGTGTTGCCCTCTAAGTATGGTGCCTTGCCCCGTCCAGCCCCAAGGTAACTGATAGGAAGGTCCTCTCTTCAGGTTTCATGTACAAGAGGTAATAACTTGAGTTATGGTACAATGTGTGTGTAATACTATGTAAAGAGTGATGTACTGCAATGTTTCAGAAATGTGTTCTTGGTAAAATGATATACTGACTGACGATTACATGTGTGAGCCTAATGCAAATGTATATGGTTGCAGTTAAAACTTATGGGGGTTGACGCTTGACGCGGACGTCAAGCTTTCCCAGGCCAGGAAGGGTGTAACCCCCCAGCAAATGGGGGTTCCCAAAAGACTTCCAGGAGCTTGCTTGAATGCTCCAAGCCTGAATGGTGTTTGGCGTTTAAGCCATTTATCAGTGAGTGTTTTTAGAGCCTCTGGTACTGTCTCTTTAAGAGCTGTCTGCTTGCAGACATAATTAGTTGTATGGGGGACTGTGTGTTTCTTTGATTGAGTACCACTCGAGCTGCTGCAATTCACTCCATTTTTGCAGTCACTAGGAGTGCAAAGGAACCTATCTGAAAGATGTAACTGTTTGCCAGAAACCATTTAGGTAATAATGAAATTACAGTTTGTCTAACCTGCTTTCTTTGCAGTCAGAACTGTGTCTGCCTAGTTCCCCATTCTGGTTTTGAACTGCTGAACTGGACCAATCAGTGGGGTAAGCTAGCTCTAAAATGGTGCCTTGGACGAATCAGAACTTGACTCATAATCTGAGCCAGCCACAAGAGGATTGTATGGGCAGTGACTCTGGGAGATGTAGTTTAGACTTGCGCCTTTTGGACCAACAGGAGCAGTCTATTGTGAGTGACAGCCAATCCAGTCAAGAACTGGGAGGAACTCAAAGGAAGTGCCCGTTTTGTCTGTTGGAGTTTCAGTTGAGTTCTGGCAGTGAAGAGGAAGGAGGCCTGTGCTTTTCAGTGTGCAGTTTTAGTTGGGGAACGTGTAAGGCCCAGAGTTCCGGTCTGCAGCTTGTGTAACTGCTTGTTGGGACTGAATCAGTCCTGTGAAGAGATCAAAGGATATCTGAAAAGTAGAAACCAGGCTCACCCTGTAGAAGACTGGAGAAATTGCTGAATTGCACTCGGTCTGTCAGGAACTGAATCTGCTGTGTGTTCTCCCGGCATTGTGCAGTAATTACGATCGGGATAGAGAAGCAGCCTGCCTGGTATAGTACTTTCTGTTTTACCATATAAATGTGTGAAGAGGCTTGTGACCTCAAGTGAATCCTGCTGCCATTAAAGGACTTTTGCCTGTTACTGTTCACCATATAAATGTGTGAGGAGGCTTGGTTAGCTCAAGTGAATCCTGCTGCCATTAAAGGACTTTTGCCTGTTGCAGTTTGCCATATAAATGTGTGAGGAGTTTCGTGGAGCTCAAGAGTAGCCCTGCTGACATTGAAGGACCCTATCTTGTTTGGAGGTCTGAGTACTAATTCAGGGTCGCTCCCTGTTGAATTGCCACTATAATCCAAATGGAATCACTGTACTGCTGACTGTTTAAACTAATTTTTCTTTCTCTGTGGAAAGGGCCCTACCAGCTGCCACGGTTTGACTAGCTACTAGGGCTTGGGTACCCAGGGACAGTAACTGGTAGGGATAGGCCTGTGCACAGAGCCATAGGTAGATGAGTAAAGTGATAAGCTAATTAACCTGATTTCCCCCTGTCCTTGTTATATTCCCCTTAAATAAATCAGAGCTGCTTGTTTCAGCAAAGTTATACTGCCTGAGGTATTTGTCTATGTTAAAGTATTGTACTGTGATTGTTGCACTGTATCTTATTTTACAGGAGGTCCCAGTGCCTGAACCAGCCCTGGGGTAAGTGTATACTGTGAAGGTAATTTGATATATTGTGTGGGCCACTAGTGGGAAGAAAGGGGGGTTGCAGTGTCCCAGAGGGCTGTGACCAAGTAAGTTTAACTATTGCAAACCCTGACCTCTGGGTGGAGGCACCCGCCATTGGATCCAGGCCCCTCAACCTGTTAGTGACAAATCAGGCAGTGGTAGTAGCCCCTGGGATAGCGCCATCTAGGGGTTACATCTTGGAGGCTCACTGCTGGGATTGTGTGTCCTCTAGTGGCCATATTTATGAACCACTGTTAAGAAAAAATGGGTACCCCGACAGAAGTGGCTGTGCACCGGCTGGTGGAGTGGTGTACTGGGGAGGAGATTGACCCCCAAAATGCTATGCTTATACTGGACATCCCCTTGGGTATCAATACGGACACTGTAGAGGAGTACTTTCCAAGGTGGAAGGTTTACAAAACCCTGTGGTGGTGGGTGATGCTAATCTGCTCACCCACACTTTTCTGGCCCTAGTAGAGTTTAAGGATCCCATAGATAGCTCCAAAGTGCCACAGACCATTACCTCAGAGGGAGCCCTCACTGCTTGGAGAGTGATAACTAAGGACAGTAAAGACCCGGGGGGGAATGAGCCCCCACCACTATCTGAAACTTTTGAGGAGAAATTTGCTAAATGGTTGCTGGGAGAAGGGAAAACTGTGGAGGACTTGAAGAAACTATTCTTGCCACCTGGGGGTGTTCCTCCCCCAACACCCTCTCCCGCTCCAGTGCCCGTAATGGTGGCTGAACCAATGCAGACTCCTATTTCTGCATCTGCCATTAGTCACGACTCTTACCGAAGGTTGAGGTTCTTCTCTGGCACCCTCCCCACCCCCCAAGGGGAGGATGACTGGGAGACCTGGATAGACTATGTTGCCCCCAAGTGCTAGAATGGCAATGCTGGAGCGGAAAGCGAAGAGGGTTAGTGAGAGCCTCCGAGGTCCTGCCCTGGCTACCATCCGTGCTAAATGGGCCAGTAACCCTGAAGAGACTGCACAGGCTATCTTGAGGCCTTGGAGAATGTGTATGGGAGCCCAGATTCTGATGAGGACCTATGGTGAGAGTAAGAAATGCACAACAGTACCAAGGGAGTTGTTGTCTGTGTATGTATCTCGGCTGAAAAATTGTTGCAAGAATGCCTCAGAAAGGGTAGTTTGCCAGCGATTGAACTGGACCGAACCAGACTGGACAGAATCTTAAGTCTGCCCCTTCTCAGAACTGCTGTTGCTTCAGTTACGCCTGGCAAATCGACTGGAATCTCCACCCTCCTATGATGAGTTAATGAGAGAAATCGAGGAGTTGAGAAAGGCGACCTCGGGAGGACCTGCACCAACAGCTGTGGCTCGACAGTGACTGAGGGTGACCCATCAAGTGAAGTTCAGGGGCAGAGGTTGACAGTCAATGAGTGCTCTGACAAGGAAAAAGATATGTCACAATGGGCCGAACTGTTGAGAGAGATCCGGGAATTCAAAAACAGTCCCTTTATGAAGGCCACGCCTGCAAGTATGGGCCCTGACCTATATCCGACTGCATCTGCTATGGGGGTTGGGGTACCCACCCATGTATCTCCTGCTGATAACAGCTCCGAACTTGATTCCTTGACCATGGAAGTGGAGAAACTGATGAGATGTCTCCAAATGCTTATCACGCGCAGACAAGAGATGGCCCCAAGGTTTCCAGTTAGTAATACCCCTCCTGGCTCCCAGTGTGGCGCCTCGGCCAGCTCAAACTCCAGAAAGTATGTTTTGCTATAATTGTGGAAGGATGGGCACATGAAAAGGAATGCGGTCCCCAAAAGACACTGACAAAGTTGCATATAGGCTACAAGGAGAGCTTGGAGAACAAATCAGTGGTTAAGAGGTGCAGAAATGATCCCAGTGGGGGCACCAAAATGCTAACTCACGTCCTTTTGTGGTGAGGTCAGTTGCCCAGGCCCCACTACCGCCTCTCCAGACTGGTCCAGAATAGTGGGTCCTCCATGGAGACCACTGTAAAGGTGAATGGAGCGTCTGCAAGAGCTGTATTAGACAGTGGCTCCAAGTGACAATTATGTTCCAAGATTGGTATCAGAAGCATTTGTCAGACGTACCCTTACAACCATTAGAAGGACTGCATGTATGGGGGTTAGTGAGAAGGCCTACCCTATTCCGGTACATCCAAATTTGGCTGTCTTTCCCACCTCCGTGGCTGGAGTGGCTCAACAAGTAGAGACCCTAGCCTTAGTGTGTCCCCCCACTGGACTGTATGATGGTGTCCCTTTGTTGATTGGAACAAATGCTTATATGTTCGGAAGGCTGGCACAGTTGTGTTATGAAAATAGGGGTCAAAGACTAGTAGAGCTTTAAGAGTTCGGCTTTAATTAAGAAGGCCTATGAGGCACAGAGATGCTGAAAAATAGAACCAGAGGAACCGGTCGGAATTGTATGGAAGAAGGATCCTGAGTCTCTGATCCTGGCGCAAATGCCCAGTGTACCTTACAGGAGAGAGTCCGTATCAGAAAGGATGTTAAGAATAAAATATTAATGTTGGATGCACCAGGTGATGGAAAATTGCCAGAGGGACTGCTGGTCAAGCCTAGTATTTTGCCCGCTAGAGCCCATGCTTATGCCAGAAGGGTAATGGTCCAAGTTCATAATGTGTCTGAAAGAGACATTCGAGTAGAGGTTGCATCCTGGCTAATGTGCATTGTGCAGACACTGCAGTGCTACCCAGCAGCAAGAGTTCAAGGAAGAATGACAGAGTAACGCTTGACTTGTTTGATTTCGGCGACTCCCCATTGCCAGCTGAATGGAAAGTGAGGATCAGTGAGAAGCTTGCCCAGAGAGACCAGGTGTTTTCTTTAAAGGAATGGGACATAGGATGCATGCAAGGAGCTGAGCACAATATCCGCTGCATGACGAAAGACCATTTCGTTGAGAGGTCTCGACGCCTAGCACCTGCTGACATAGATGATGTGAGACGGCATCTGCAAGAGATGTTAGCTGCTGGTAATACAAGAATCCAGAAGCCTTATGCTTCCCATTGTGGTAGTGAGGAAAAGAATGGGACAGTAAGGATGTGTGTGGATTATCGCACCTTAAACCGCGGACTATCCCTGATCAGTACACAATGCCCTGCATTCAGGATGCTTTGGACTGCCTAAACGGGAGCAAGTGGTTCTCTGTGTTGGATCTCCGATGGGTACTACCAGATCCGATGGCCCCAGAGGACCGTGAGAAGACAGCCTTTATCTGTCCGCTTGGCTTCTATGAATTCATGAGGATGCCTCAAGGATTTCAGGTGCCCAGCCACTTTTCAACGATTGATGGAGCGTGCAGTGGGGACATGAACTTACTAGAGTGCTTGGTATACCTAGATGATGTTATTGTGTTTGGCAGCTCACTGGAGGAACATGAGAGCAGATTATTTAAGGTATTGGACCGACTGGAGGACTTTGTTTAAACTGTCCATTGATAAGTGTCAATTCTTTCAAACATCAGTAAAGTATGTGGGACACATAGTATCCCGAGGAATAGAGACCGACACAAGTAAAGTTGAGGCCTTGACCACCTGGCCACAGCTCAAAAATCTAAAAGCAACCAAGATTCCTGGGATTCTGTGGTTGTGCTCAGCGTTCATCAAGGACTATTCAAGAGTGATCCGCCCTTTACTTAACCTTACTCAAGGTATCCCCAACCCACAAAAAATACCAAAAGTCAGCGTCCCTCAAGACTGAAAGAGTGTATTTTCATCCGAATGAAGTATTTGGGGCCCGCTGGACTCCTGATTGTGAGACTGCTTTTCATGAGATCATATATCAACTTACCCATGCTCCAGTGCTGGCCTATGCGATCCAAGAAAACCTACGTCCTGCACACTGATGCTAGCTTGCAAGGGTTGGGCTGTGCTGTACCAAGAGCATGAGAATGGCCTGAGACCAGTGGCCTTTGCCAGTGAAGCCTGACCCCATCCGAAAAGAACTATCCTGTACATAAGTTAGAGTTCCTAGCTTTGAAGTGGGCTATTGTTGACCAATTCCATGAGTACTTGTATGGGGCTAAAATACTAGTAAAACTGACAATAATCCTTTGACCTATGTGCAGGCCTCAGCTAAGTTGGATGCCACTGGCCACAGGTGGCTTTCTGATTATCTACATATGACTATGCTCTCGAATAACGAGCAGATCTGAACCACATAGATGCTGATGCTCTCCCGGAGGCCTGTTCTCCAGAATGATTGGGTCCGATTACAGAACCTGACATTCGGCACTCTGCCGGAAGTTTGACAGGGAGGAACAAATGTCCACGGACGCAGTGGACTGCATGGTGGATTGCTTGGGACCCTCTGAGAAGTGTATACCTGCTGCATTGCCACTTTTCTGCAATAGACATTGGTGCACTGCCTCAGCTGGACAATGACAGTATTCGGCGGGCTCAATCCCACGATCCTATGATCAAATCAGCTTTAGAAGCCCTCTATGCAGGAAAAGATGTGTCCAAATTACGCTCCACTGATTCGAGAACTGCACTGTTATACAAAGAAGGTCCTAAGTTGAAACTGATCAATAAACTGTTATACAGAGAAACAGTAGACAGAGGGGGACAAGTAGACAAACAACAACTGGTGCTGCCCACTGCCTTTCGAGACTCAGTATTGAGGTCCTTGCACAACCACATGGGCACCTTGGTATAGACAGAACACTTGACTTGGTGAGATCCAGATTCTATTGGCCTAAGATGGGGGCTGATGTGGAGCAACACATTCAGACTTATGAGTACTGCTTACAGAGGAAACTTTGCTCCAGAGGGCTGCCTTGTTAACATAACCACCAGTGCACCCATGGAGCTGGTCTGTATTGATTTTCTGAGTTTGGAGTCAGATCAAAGAAATATCAGTAATGTGCTGGTGGTCACTGACCATTTCACGAGAGATGCCCAAGCTTTCCCACCAAAGACCAGAAAGCATCCACTGTAGCCAAAGTACTTGTAGAAAACTTTTTGTTCACTATGGAGCTCCACAAAGAATCCATTCTGATCAAGGGAGACTTTGAGAGTCGTCTGATCAAAGAGATGCTTTCTCTGTGGGGAGTGAGAAAGTCCAGAACCACTCCTTACCACCCCCAAGGGGACCCACAGCCTGAACGTTTCAACTGCACTTTGCTAGATATGCTAGGCACCCTGCACCCAAAGGACAAGACTAGATGGAGCCAACAAATTAGCACCCTGGTACATGCTTATAACTGCACCAAAAGTGATGCCACTGGGTTCTCCCCTACCACCTGATGTTTGGAAGAGAAGCTTGACTACCGGTAGATGTGTGTTTTGGGGTCTCTCCTGATGGGGTTCAAGCTGACAACTATTTACAGTATGTGCAAAAGTTAAAGGCCAGCTAACTCATGTACCAACTGGCTCAAACCATGGCTGCCAAAGAAATCTGGCCAACAAAGAAAGGTATGATAAAAGGTAGAAAGCACAGGAACTCCAGGAGGAGATCGGTATTGCTAAGAAATCTGGGACTGCATGGCAAACACAAGATTGCTGACAGATGGCACCATCTCCCTCACATTATAGTGGGCAAACTAGATGATCTGCCAGTGTACAAAGTAAGGCCTGAGAATAATTCAAAGATGTAAAACAATGCATAGAAATCATTTACTGCCCATTGAACAAATCTTGATTGAGTCTGAGCCCCAGAAGATGCCCCTCTGGACCAGTGACTAGAGCTGCTGCTAAGAAAAGATCAAGAAAGTCTGCACCTACAGAAGCAAAGTTAAAGTGTTCCCTCCACAAGTCCCAGTTGAGCATGACTGTCAGTCCATATCAGAAGAAAGTGAGAGTGACTTTGAATGCTATCCTTCTTCTGAACTGAGTCAATTGTTTGAGGGCAATCCCTAGTCAATACTGAAGATGAAGCTGGGCCTTCTGGACTGCCTAAGCCCCAGCTTCGTCCCTGGAGCCAATGCTCCCAGAGAAGTGAAGTGCAAAGCATCAGATCAGATGAAATGGAATCATTGTGCATGGTTGAACTGTTTGAGCTTTCAGGAGGAAAATGATGGATTGGGTCAGACTGGTGATACACCAGAACAAGAAGAGTATTTTGAGTGCCCTGACAGTCCACTGCCAGTGTCTGAAAGCTCTCCATGCGAGGCCAAATGTTGTGGACTCAGAAACTGTAACTCCTGGAGCTGAAAGTGCCCCAAGTACTAGCCTCTCTACCCCATGGAGACCCCCTGACAAGTGAGGACAATGCTGAAAATGAGTCTCAGAGTGCAGAGACTGTAACAGTTCCCCTAGAAAGACTGGTCGAGCTGTAAAGCCTGTGGTGCACCTCAGTTATGATTCACTTGGGAGGCCTGTGGACTTGCCTCTCAATGTTGTCCATAAAGGAGTGTATGTGTCCCGAGCTCATTGCCCAAACTGAGCATCAGTGCCAACTCCAAGTTACTTGTGTTGCCCTCTAAGTATGGTGCCTTGCCCGTCCAGCCCCAAGGTAACTGATAGGAAGGGCTCCTCTCTTCAGGTTTCATGTACAAGAGGTAATAACTTGAGTTATGGTACAATGTGTGTGTAATACTATGTAAAGAGTGATGTACTGCAATGTTTCAGAAATGTGTTCTTGGTAAAATGATATACTGACTGACGATTACATGTGTGAGCCTAATGCAAATGTATATGGTTGCAGTTAAAACTTATGGGGGTTGACGCTTGACGCGGACGTCAAGCTTTCCCAGGCCAGGAAGGGTGTAACCCCCCAGCAAATGGGGGTTCCCAAAAGACTTCCAGGAGCTTGCTTGAATGCTCCAAGCCTGAATGGTGTTTGGCGTTTAAGCCATTTATCAGTGAGTGTTTTTAGAGCCTCTGGTACTGTCTCTTTAAGAGCTGTCTGCATGCAGACATAATTAGTTTGTATGGGGACTGTGTGTTTCTTTGATTGAGTACCACTCGAGCTGCTGCCAATTCACTCCATTTTTGCAGTCACTAGGAGTGCAAAGGGAACCTATCTGAAAGATGTAACTGTTTGCCAGAAACCATTTAGAGTAATAATGAAATTACAGTTTGTCTAACCTGCTTTCTTTTGCAGTCAGAACTGTGTCTGCCTAGTTCCCATTCTGGTTTTGAACTGCTGAACTGGACCAATCAGTGTGGGGTAAGCTAGCTCTAAAATGGTGCCTTGGACGAATCAGAACTTGGACTCATAATCTGAGCCAGCCACAAGAGGATTGTATGGGCAGTGACTCTGGGAGATGTAGTTTAGACTTGCCTTTTGGACCAACAGGAGCAGTCTATTGTGAGTGACAACCAATCCAGTCAAGAACTGGGAGGAACTCAAAGGAAGTGCCGAGTTTTGTCTGTTGGAGTTTCAGTTGAGTTCTGGCAGTGAAGAGGGAAGGAGCCCTGTGCTTTTTCAGTGTGCAGTTTTAGTTGGGAAACGTGTGTAAGGCCCAGAGTTCCGGTCTGCAGCTTGTGTAACTGCTTGTTGGGACTGAATCCATCCTGTGAAGAGAATCAAAGGATATCTGAAAAGTAGAAACCAGGCTCACCCTGTAGAAGACTGGAGAAATTGCTGAATTGCACTCGGTCTGTCAGGAACTGAATCTGCTGTGTGTTCTCCCGGTATTGTGCAGTAATTGCGATCGGATAGAGAAGCAGCCTGCCTGGTATAGTACTTTCTGTTTTACCATATAAATGTGTGAAGAGGCTTGTGTACCTCAAGTGAATCCTGCTGCCATTAAAGGACTTTTGCCTGTTACTGTTCACCATATAAATGTGTGAGGAGGCTTGGTTAGCTCAAGTGAATCCTGCTGCCATTAAAGGACTTTTGCCTGTTGCAGTTTGCCATATAAATGTGTGAGGAGTTTCGTGGAGCTCAAGAGTAGCCCTGCTGACATTGAAGGACCCTATCTTGTTTGGAGGTCGTGAGTACTAATTCAGGGTCGCTCCCTGTTGAATTGCCACATTAAATCCAAATGGAATCACTGTACTGCTGACTGTTTAAACTAATTTTTCTTTTCTCTGTGGGAAAGGGCCCACCAGCTGCCACGGTTTGGACTAGCCACTAGGGCTTGGGTACCCAGGGACAGTAACTGGTAGGGATAGGCCTGTCACAGAGCCATAGGTAGATGAGTAAAGTGATAAGCTAATTAACCTGATTTCCCCTGTCCTTGTTATATTCCCCTAAATAAATCAGAGCTGCTTGTTTCAGCAAGTTATACTGCCTGAGGTATTTGTCTATGTTAAAGTATTACTGTGATTGTTGCACTGTATCTTATTTTACAAGCGGTCCCAGTGCCTGAACCAGCCCTGGGGTAAGTGTATACTGTGAAGGTAATTCTGATATATTGTGTGGGCCACTGAGTGGGAAGAAAGGGGGTTGCAGTGTCCCAGAGGGCTGTGACCAAGTAAGCAACTATTGCAACCCTGACCTCTGGGTGGAGGCACCGCCATTGGATCCAGGCCCCTCAACCTGTTAGTGACAAATCAGGCAGGGGTAGTAGCCCTGGGATAGCGCCATCTAGGGGTTACAACTGGATACAGCCAAAGACACACAGGAGTGTTTTCCATTTCCGGCACCATATTATCTTGGATGAATGAAGCTGGGCAAGGAGATTTCAAAGCAGGATAGGATAGCTCAGCGCTGACATACTGAATTTGGAGTCCCTTCCGACCATACATTTCTGAGTTACTAGCATACATTCAATTAACGAGATAAAGCTAAATTGTAACTAAGGAAAGCAAAACCAGTACATTGATTCCATGTCACGCATTATAGTGTTTATGCTATCAGAAAGTCCGCATTTACAGTTATTTTAATATATCATAAATTATATGATTAATTCCTTAAATGTCAAAGGCAATAGCTGAGTATCATTCCAGGATGTTATGGGGCGTCATGGTTCTAATCAATTTAAGACATTCTGTGCTTTTTTATGCACTATATCATAACATTTATTTTTACTCAGTGATCTGAGTAACTGAATTTGAAAAAACTATCAAAGCCAACATAAGTACTCTTTTGGTCTTTTAAAGAATTAATGCATTACATACACCAGGAGCACAGTATAATTAACCTGCTGCATGTTGACTATTTTTAAAGCCTCTAACATGTTTGCCCTTGCTGGTGAAAGTCCAGTCTCATATACCTGCCACTCAGATGCTATGTTCCTCAGTCCTGGGATGGGTGATGTTCTGGAGGATGGTTTGCTGGCCAACATTATTGCCCAGTGCGGACCTAAAGGGAGAGTGGTATTAATGGGGACCTTAATAGCCAGGTACAAACTGGGGAACCATGTCCTCTAAGGTGGCCAAGGAGCAGAGGCTGCTGCATGGCTTTCAGGATACGTTCTTAACTCTGCACATGATAGAGCCCACAAGGGAGGGGTATGTCTTGGATGTGGTTCTGGCAGATGGGGATCTGGTAAGGGATCTGGTTGTAGAGGATCCCTTGACTGGGAGTGATCACAATACTGTCAGGTTTCAAATAAGCATAGGGGGAGGGGGAGAGAACTATAACACTGGCCGTGGACTTCAGGGGGGCAGACTTTATGGGCATGGAAAATATCCTCAAGGATCACTTGAAGGGATTACAGCAATGACAGATGTAGAAAAGAGATGGGAGGTCGTAATCGGGGACTTTATGAGGCAGTCAGGACCTGCGCTAAGGTGAAGCGTGAGAGAGCAAGGTCACATAAACCATGCTGTGGTCCAGTGAAGTTCAGGTAGCGGTCAGAGAAAAGAAGGCTGCCTACAAAAGATACAAAACAATGAGATGGGATAGGAAATGGAAGCGTACCATCTTGAATCTAGAAAAAGTCATCGGGTGGTGTGGGGGCAAAGTCTAGTAAAGAGCAGCGACTGGCTCAGGGATATGGGGAGGGAAGGATTCTTCTAGTACATTGGGGACTGGAGAAAACTAAGAGCCAGCTCAGCAGATTGAGATCAGAAGATGGATGGGTAGAAGAAGCGAGGGACCAGGCGAAAGTATTAAACGAGTACTTTGCCTCGGTGTTCACTAGGGAGGGGGATGGGATATTTTCAAAGCAAGGCATGATGGGGATAGAAGTGGTAGTGTGTGGGATTGGGAGAGAAACAGAAATGGAGCATAGGGAAGGGAGAGGTACCCCAGGGGTGTCACATCAGGATAAGGATAAAAAGGCCAGTAAGGTGGGGGACGGATGATGTTATTTCCACCTAACTGGTGTGGCAAGCCCTAAAGGCCCTAAAGAAAGATAAATCTCCTATGCCAGATGGCATTCATCTGAGAGTACTAGGGGAATTGGCAGAGGTACTAGCCACATCCCTGGTGGAGCTCTTCAACAGGTCGCTTGAGACAGGGAGGGGACCTAGGGATTGGCGGGAAGCACATGTGGTGCCAATCCATAACGGGGGTTCAAGAAAAGCACCAGGTAACTATAGACCCATCAGTTTGACCTCGGTGGTGGGAAAATTAATGGAGAGTATACTGAAGGAACGATTGGGGGTGTTCTTGGAGGAGGTGGGAGGTCTGGATAGTTAGCAACATGGGTTTGTGACAGATAGATCATGTCAAACCAACCTTGTGGAGTTCTACGAATGGGTAACATTGGAACTGGACTGGGGAAATTCTATGGATGTACTATACTTAGACTTCAGCAAGGCGTTTGACTCAGTCCCCAACAATGGTCTGGTGGAGAAACTGATGGGAATAGGTGTGGGTCCATTGATGGTTAGATGGACAGGAAACTGGCTAAATGAATGCACACACAGAGAGTAGTGGTCGGTGGGGAGCTCTCGAACCCTAGAGGGGCAGGTAGTGGGGTACCGTAGGGGTCGGTCCTGGCTTTGATCCTGTTTAATGCATACATATCTGACATCAGGGTGGGTATAGGGTGTGAAATAAGTCTTTTTCCCTGATGACTCCAAGTTGGGAGCAGTAGTAGAGGAGGAAGAGGGGAGGTTGGCCCTGCAAGGGGACCTGGACACCCTGGAAAGGTGGTCTCACACCTAGAAATTAAACTTCAATACCACCAAGTGCAAGGTGTTACATCTTGGGTGGGGGAACCCTAAACACAGGTACACCTTGGGAGGGGAGGAGCTGGAGGCCTCAACAGGGGAAAAAGACCTGGGGTCATGGTGGATGCATGTATGAATAACTCTGAGCAGTGCACAACAGCGGCTAGCAAAGCAAACAGGATGTTGGGACGCATCATAAGGGGGATCACCTCTAGAAGCAGGGAAGTGATACTGCCGCTGTACAATGGACTGGTTAGACCACAGCTTGAGTACTGTGTACAGTACTGGAGACCACACTTGAAGAGGGACATACAGCTTCTGGAGAGGGTACAGAGGAAGGCTACCAAGATGATACAAGGACTGGGGGATTTGACATATGAAGACAGACTTGAGAAGCTTGGCCGGTTTTCATTGGATGAGAGGAGAGATGGGGGGACATGATTGAGGTCTTCAAGTGCCTCAAGGGAATACATTGGGTAAACATGGAGGGAATCTTTAAATTAAAAGAGGGAGGTATCACCAGAGGACATGGTTTGAAGTTGGAAGGTGGAAGGATGGGGGGGGGAGACGAGGAGGTTTTTCACTGAGAGGGTGGTGGATCCTTGGAATGAGCTGCCTGGAGAGCTAGTTCAGATTTCTGTGGTGGAGGGCTTCAAAAGAGGGTGGGACAGATACAGAAAGGGGATGTATCAGATGAGGGCCTGGCCCAGAGGGGTGGGGAGGGATGATAGGGGTTTCTGGTACACAAGGGGTGGGAGGGCCCTGTTTCCCAACATGGGATCTTGAGGTTTGAGCAGACCTCGATAGACCATAAGGCCTAATCTGCTGGCAGTTAGTATGTTAGTATGTATTGATTGTGCTATCCAAACAAGGCAAAAGAGGAAAACGATTTTCAACAGATGTTGCTCATTTGTGAATAACAAGTTCAGTGCATGCTGTATCTTTTATCATTATCCTGTAAGTTAATATTGAGTAACAATACATTTTTTAAATATCAAAATGTATTTATAGGAGATGTCACGACCTCTTTGACAGACCTTCAGTAGAAGCTTGAGAAACCAAGAAAGAATGAATGCATGGCATCCAGAAAGGATGTTAAATAAAAATAAGTTGACTGCTGTAAGGGTTGAATCCCTTTCTAAACATTTTGTGGAGGTAGAGAACATGTTTGATAATTATCCCTACATACCACCAAAATATTAGACCATTGAACTGTATTCAAAATACTCGAAAAATCTGCTTTCTACCTGTTCAGTTGCAAACTGTTTGCGGCAGCTCTCTAAATATAAAGGATGCAGTTGACTCAATATGTCTGTTGTACAAATCCAATATTTATTTGAGTTCAAAAAAGAACAGTAGAAAACACAATTTCTTATATCCAGTCTTGTGGTGAAGGTGACCCTATGTACCCACAGTGAAAAAAAAAAAAAAAAGAATAGAGCAGTAGTCTCCAAAAACTAAGGGAAGACTGTATACAGGCAATTGAGCTGAGGAAAAAAAAAACTTTTCTGAGATGAATCACGTACAGGTCGGGTGAGAGAGAGAAAAAAATGCACAGACTGTATTTGCTTTTAAGGCAAAGCATGCGTAGCACTTTAGCACTGTATTTTCTACTGTTCTTTTTCTGGAATCAAGTAAATATTGGATTTGCACAACAGACATATTGTCTCGACTGCATCCTTTATATTTTGAGTGCTGCCCCCACACAGTTTGCAGCTGTGCAGGTGGAATGCACATTTTTCCAGTAATTTGTCCCTAAGAGCAGCACCTCAAGTTAGCTCTGTGGGGGAAGAATTACATTAAGAAAGTAGGTTTTACCTCCAAAGAGAGCACAAACAACCCTCACACTCTAAAACTGCACATCTGTAAACCGCACACTCTGTATACAAGCTGTATTTATAGATCTATCAAAGCTTTTGACACTGTCTCAGATACACTACTCATAAATAATCTCCACCTTACGGACTGTCCCCTGGACCCATTTCATGGTTCAAAAGTTACCTCTCAGATAGGTCCCAACATGTTAAGATAAACAGCACTCTCTCGTCTCCTTTGCCAGTCCGCTTCTGGGGTCCCCTAGGGCTCCATCCTTGGTCCATTACTTTCAGCATCTTCCTGAACATCCTTCCTAAATCCTTGCAAAAATAATCTTCTACTCTATGCAGGTGATGTGGTACTGTTTACCTCTCACCAGATCCCACAATCCTTCAGTCATCTCTACAACTCACTTTCAACCACATTGAAAACTGGTTTACAGACCACAGACTGGTAGTCAACGTAAAAAAAACTAAGTCAATGCTCTTTGCCCACCAACCGAGCAAGGACTGCGATTCCCAATTAAAAATATTTTCTAAAGCCCTCCTCCCACTTGAATAGGTTCATACCTATAAATACCTAGGCCTTACATTTGATTCCAACCTCTCATTTCATCCACATATCAATAGTCTCACCTCAGCCATAAATATTCATACTGGATTACTATATCGGCACAGAACCTGGCTTCCACCGGAGGCCCTTAACCTTGCTGTTACCTCCTCTGTTCTCTCCCTAGTAGATTATGGACTAACTATATACTCGGCCGCCACTGCACTGCTCTAAATAAAATCCACCTAGCCATCAACAAAGCATGTAGACTCATCGAGGAGTAGACAGTCGCATCCACAGTTGCTCCTCTATGCCCCTAACAAATATCCTCACCCTTGACAAAAGAGTCCGCTACCAAACACTTCTCCTCACCAAAAAAATTAATCTAGGCCTCTCCTCCTTGGGAGTTACTGTCTCCCTATACACCGCCCAATCCACAGTACACACTCGCTCAGCAAACAGACAGATATGGACTGTTCCCAAGGTCTCAACCTCACTTGCCCAAAGGTCCTTCTCCTACCGAGCACCACTATGGTACAATGATCTTCCACTGGCTGTTACCTCTATCACCAGAATAGGCCCATACAAAGTAGCCCTCAAAAACCACATACTATCTGCATGCCGTTGCCTTTGCACTGGCTAAGTTTATTTATTTATTTTTTTGAACTGCTTGACTACTACTACCAATAACTGGCTCCCGGACGCTGTTAGGCCTGCCTGGTCCAATCACAGTAGTGAAGCAGGTACCTACATTTCAGCAGGCACATAATGCCTTAAGCCTCAAGTTACACCTACACCACTTGGATTAAGTATGAGCAATACTGCTTTGTGTCTCTGTATCCTAATGCTGTTAATTTCTACATCTAAGATTGACTGTGCTAATGACAATGTCGGTACCCCGACTGCTTGAACCGTGGCAATTTCAAAACTCTTTAGCCTGGTCTGACCAGCTACATAATTGTAGGGACCATACACTCTTCCTCCTCCTCATTATGTATTTTCTGTATGTATTCTAATACTGTGGAATAAGCATGTGTATTGTTCTAAGCTGTCAATATGTGTTCAGTTGTGTTGCTGACGTGGAGCCTTTGTAAATGAGTCTCTGACTCAAAGGTTGTAAATCCGATTTTTCAATAAATAAACATACTTTTTGTAAATGCACTTTCTGGGTATCCTATATACCCCATGCCCTGTGCTTCACAAGTTAAAGTACTTTACGAGCTGTAACAAAAAGAAACTGCACTGGCACAGCTTACACCAGGGCTTACCCGAGTCCAGGGCCATTAGACAATACTCTGCCAGCAGCTAGTGCTGTCAACATAGCCTCTCTAAAGAAGAGAAAAATCCTGCTGCAAAATGCTGTGCATTAATCCAGAACCCAGTTGTAAAGTGCAAAAATGCCAAAAGTGCATAGATACAAATACTGTACCAATGATGAAGTTGAAGAGGAATGATGCACACGTGAATCTGACTGACCCGACTCAAAGGTGGTATTTGCATCTATGGGAATGGATTTTTTTTTGCCCTAATATGACTGTTAACCCTTGCAAGACCGCGGACTGATATATCAGTCTAAAATTCTTATACATTCTAATTCTGTCAGCAGTCTAAGGGTTAAAACAAGGCCTACACAGCCACAAATTGCAGTCACTTTACCAGTCAGGTGAAACGGGACTCTAATGTGCCCATGACAAGCTACACATTAGGTGGCAGTGGTTTATCTCCCAGAAAAGTGTGGACTATTGGGGCCACAGAACGACATTCCAGCACCACAGAACTCTGTTGCACATGACCACCTCCCTCCCTGTCTCTCGTGCTCTCTGTGCAGGATTGAGAACAGTGTGCACAGCATCACAGGAGCTGAAACCAGGCCCATGGTGTTCGCTGCTACTCTCTGTCTCTCTGCCGCCCCAGGGCAAAATCTCCCATTTAAACATGCTGCCTGGCCAGAAAGGGGGAGGGGGGTACCACTCTCGGTGAGTGGAGGACAAACAACAGCCTCCGTGTGAGGGTGGAGGGGGTTTTAGACTACCTCCCCATCTCTCATGCTCTTTGTGCAGGACCAGGAACAGTGTGTGTATGACCAGAGCTGAAATTGCTGCTCATGGTGTTCACTGCCACTTTTTGTTTCTCTCCTGCCCAAGGGCATGGTCTCCCACAAAAACATGTTGCCTGGTCAGACAAGTAGGCTATCACTCTCGGTGAGCAGAGGACACACAGAGGACCCCATGTGTGGGTGGGGGGGCTGTCACAGACTCCTCCGAACTAGTGACTGACAGCAGGACAATGTGCCTAAGCTTGCAGTACCAAAAAATGGACAGAGAGAGAGACACACACACACCCACACACACACAATCACACACTGTAGTAACTGTACATTACAGCACTTGGCAGCTCTCCCTGTGTGTCCCTCACACTTTTTCTTGCTCTGTGTCTGCCACTATTGCCAGTGTACTGCAATTTGCATTGGCAACAAAAAGAAACAGCACTGGCACAGCGTACACTGGGGCTTATTCCAGGGCCATTAGACACTGCTTTACTCACTGGTGCTGTCAACAAAGTAACGAGTGCTGATGGCCCTTGCACCGAGTCCCTCCGTGGAACCAGAATTTAATGCAAAGCCACACAGAGGGACTAATACTCCTTAAACTTTATACGTTTCACCTATTTCTTGAAACTCTATGTACATAGACAAAAGGACCTTAGTTTGACCATTTCGGTACATTATCTGTTTATTAGAAAAATATTCAAACAGTGAATTTTTTCCCCTTGATCCTTCCGTGTATAAAAGCACTTTAGGGTGAACATTTGGAGTATTGTTCTAAATCGTAGACACTGACAATGTAAAGTGGATTTAGAAACCGACTGCTGAGGAAAGAGCGATGTGGACTGGCGAGCGTCACGTGAGTTGTATCCTAGCAACAGGGGGAGTTTCCTATGACCGAGATCATAATCTTATCCAAAGCAAAGGCAAGGGGTTTTTGAAGCTCAGAAGGTAAGACAAAATATCCCGGGATATGTGCAAACTGAGGGTACATGACTTGTGTAAATTTCTTGCATATGTTTTTTTTCTTTGCAACATACTGCGTAGTGGGGGGCACTGTTTTGGAGTTGGAAGGATAATTCGGAACTCCAAAATGGAAAGGATCCATGGTCTGAATCCTGTAGCTCATTTTTAGAGCTACCACACAAGGGCTGTAGGCTCCGTCCAACTACAGCCCTAAAAATGCTATACTGTTGGCACCTTTAAATATGGTTTAAAGAAACTGTTATGGGAACAATCCCTTTGCAATTGTTTTTTCTGTTGATTTCCGTATTGTTTGTTAATGTTTTTAAGCGACTCAAACTGTTGTTTGTAAGATGTTTATTACTATGACTTGGGACGTTCTGTAAATGAGACTTGCTTCTAATTGAATGTATCCTACATTTTTTAAACTTTTAAGTAAACATAATAAAACTAAGTACCTCCTGCTAGCAACCTTGACTACTAACTCTGTCCATGGCTTGTGAAAGGCACCATCGATATCGAAGTGAACAGTCAAGGAAAAAACAATGCAAACCAGCTGCAGTACAAACACACATTGCCAGTAGCATATACACCCTCCCAAGGAACCATTAAAAAACACACAGCAAAGAGCCGGACTTCATTTACAAATTAAATTTATTACATTCACAGTGCAGGTGGACAAACGCTCCAGCGCTTCAAGGCGCCCCGCCTCCTCAGGGAGATGAAATGTCTAAGAGCGCCTTGCTTTTAACTCCCCAAACAATAACATGATATGAATTTACCAAGAATCAGAAACAGTAAAGGACTTTTTCAAAATTTTAAAAACAATTTGAAATAAGTATTTCACCAAAAAGCTACTTGGTCACTCATACATTGATTTCAAAATAGAGCTGTATAATAAATTGATCAATATCATTGAAAATGTGATTTGCTATAACAAGCAATCTGCATTAAAGAACAAGAGTGTAAGTGGCGCAAGTGAACCCCAACATAATTCTATAAGGTTACACCTGTGATTAAGAAACACTAACCAGAAAAAAAAAGATTAAAAAGATAAAATTGGTCTGACCCAGTGATACAGAGGCTGAGGCGCTATGCCTTACCTCGCGTCATGCCAGTGACCAGGTTCGGAATGACCTCGGGTCGTTGGGAAGCAGGATTGAGTGGCCATGCTCCTCTCCTGGGAGGTCATCCCCCGTGGTTCTGCTGCCACAGTGGAGGTCTAGGGAGCTGCGTGGAGGTGGGAGGCGGCAGTACCAGGAGGGTGCTTGAATGTGCATGCACATGCCTCACACCCAGGCCCGAGAAGGAGTGTGAGAAACCGAGGAAAAGTCAGGTTAAACATAAAAAAAAAAAAGATAAAAAGATAAAATTAATGCAAATTAGAAGGTTATGGACAAATTAGAGAAAAGGGGAGATATAAATATAGCTGCATATGTTTATTTGTTTCCCAGCAGCTCATAATATGAGTGTGAGTGAAGAGCAATACACCCTACCAATCGTATACACCCTACCTTGCCACTGCTTCTGCTGACTTTTCTGCAGGTGTTCTATGAAGCCAACTTGAATTAAGTTGTTTGTTTCCTTGGTGCCCATACCTTTTGGCTGTGACAGCACAAACTGTAGAATTGTTGCTCAGGTATTCAGACAGGGACAGTGCTAACTGTATAACTGTTGCCTCTTGCCTTACCTATAACCTTACTGTACTGTGTTGTACTGTTTCTGTATTGCACTGAGTTGTACTGTGTATATGCAATCAAGGGTGTAGCTACTGATATGTCCGGCATGCCACGGCGTGTTGCAGACAAGCGGGGGTAGGGGTAACAGGAGCCGACTGGTGCGCCCCACAAATTTCTCTTTTAAATTTTTTTTTCCCATGGAGTTTACGGAGCCGTGTAATGGTTTGCAAGTTTTAGGGAGAGAGGGGGTAGGTGGTTGGTCTAAATCTATGACATTGGGGTGCGGACCTGATTAAGAAATGTATGCTGCCATATCAATCAGGTCCGCATGTGTTGGAAAGGAGGTGTGGCTAGTAAGGGGCGGATCCAGCAGGCTCTTTAAATGCCCCAGCTTTGAACTGGTAGTTCTGTTCATTCCTGATTCCCAGAGGAACTTAATTTGGAGCATCTTCTAAGGGTGAAAGGAAGCATGCTGTTTGTTGAGATGACTGATTGAGATCGTTGGAAGTGTTGACTGCTGCCCAAGTGCCTTGGAGTTAGACTGGAGCCTGGACAAACAGCTGCCATCCTGCCTGCAGTGATAGAATGAGCCACCAAAAAAAATCTTTGGATCTTTGTCATATGCCGGCCTGCCCAGCCTAGCACCAGCCTGCCAGAGAGAAGCCGTGAAAGAGACTGCCTCATTGTCCTGCCTGCTGCAGTGCCTTCCTAGTTGGAGAGCCAAGAGTAGTGGAGTGGCAAAGAAGACACACTCAGCCAGCCGAGCAAGGGGAGCCTCAGCCTACCCTTAAGCAGCAGACTTCAGAGTGCCGCCGGGGTCACAAAAGCTAACCACTGCCTTTCTGGGCCTGAGGTGCTAAGTCTGACTGTCTGCCTGCTGCTGCTGCTTGCTTGCTTACTGCTAGGCTAGCTGATTCTGTCTGGTCGGAGTCTGGACTGGGCACTGGTTTATCATCTCGACTCTCACTGTGGTTGGACTGGCTCTGAGGTTCGTTGTGCTGGGTTCCATCTAGTCTACTCTACTCTGGTCTACTCTGTGCATGGAGTCTGAATTTCTTGACTTAGTTAAATTTTAATTACATTTTTTCACCACTGCACCTACACCCGAATAGACTCGCTGGCTATTGCTTTCCTTCATCTGCCGCCTGCCTGCCGCTTCAGAGTCCAGCACCACCACCACCACCACCACTCTGCCACCAGTCTGTCCAGCAACTCCAGTCCAGAGAAAGTGAAGAGATATTCTTAGGAGACAGACAGACCTTCATCAGATCGGCCAAACCCAGCAAAACCAGGTACTTTTTTGGAGGGTTTATTTTTGTAAGTGTGTGGCAGTGGTGGGGGAGCTGTTAAAACAACAAATGTGTGATTAAATGATTATCTAACCTAGTCATCACACATTTAATCATAGGTGAACCTTGTCCTTAGGCTCAGTAGGGGGTGGTCATTTTTTGGGGGGGTTTATGTTACTGTAAGTGTGTGGCAGTGGTGGGGGAACTGTTAAATTAAATGTGTGATTTGACTAGGCTAGGTAAACATTGTCCTTGGGCTCCACTGGCATAGGAGGTGGTCATTATTTTTAATTTTAGTCTTTTTGGTAACTGGGTAAGACCCACTAGGCACAAGTGCCTGTTTTCAGGGGTGACCTGGGAACACTGGGTAGTTAAGTGACTTGCTCAGTCGCACAGTATGCAAGTGGAGGTTGTGAGACTCAAACCCAGGTCTAGTCTGTTGGATATATCAAGCTTGTTCACAGATCATTGCCCTAATCTCTAGGCTATACTGCCAGCCCAGTGCATGCTAACCCTCAATGCCATTATCTCTCAGAAATCTGTCTCTTCTTCCGTTACCCCTATTCATGCTGTATAACCCTCACTGCCATCCTCTCTGGGGAACCTGTCTAGTCCTGTTTTTTTTTTTTGTTAGTCTTTGGTAACTGGGTAAGGCCCGCTAGGCACAAGTGAGAATATGATCTCTGAGTCAAGTGATATAGAACGTAGTCAAAGATTGTGCACTGCACACCCAGATTTAAGTTACTCTGGTAATATATTTCCAAGAAGTAATTAAAGATAATGATGTATTAACTACACATTTTGGCTGCCTGATTTTGAGTTATCAGTACTGGAATGGATTATGTTAACTGTTGGTCTGTTATTGTAGCCAAATGAGCACTGTTCATAATAAAACCTTGTAGGCAGGCATGGGCATATGATGGAAGTAGCTGCTGCTGTTAATGCCATGAAAACCAGGTGTGGCTAAATCTTGCTAAGATATTATGTATTATGAAGTAAGTGCTCATTTTAATACAGTTACATTAAATGAGGCAGCCAAAATGTGCAGTTTATCCATCATTATCTTTAAATATTACTTGAACATGAATAGCATGCCATTGTTGTTTTCATCTTCAGCTGAACTGCGGTTTTGAGCACTGTCAGCGCTTGCAGAGGGACAGACATTATTTAATCTCAATCAGCAGCAGAAATGTGTGGTTTTGAGCACTGCTACTGAGTGGAGGTGTATTTTCTTTCTCTCCTTTTTCTTTCTTTCCTGATTTTTCTCCAGCACCTAATAAACAAGGTTTCTTAGTGCCTAGAAGTCCTTCATTTTGCATGCCTTTGGGCCGTGGCTTTGGCAGTGTTCTTTGTGGTGGTCCTAACATTTGGCTTCTTTGTCTTAATACTACTACTTCAGAAAAGAGAACGATACATAGGTGAGAGAAAGGTGCCTCAGCTGGGACTTGAACCAACCCAGGTTGCCCAGAACAGCATTCTGATTGTAGCAACCAAATATTTACTTGTAATAATCACACAGGAGTGTGGTGTGCATATTCATGCAACACTTAAAGCAGAATGTATTCCATAGATATGCATACAGCACTACTGTGTCAGTGATGCATGTAAATATTTAATATTTGTGTTCAAGGGCGTAACTATAGCCCTAAACGTTTTGATTAGAACCCCCTGGTTCTGTCTGATACATAGATATGTAGACACTGTCGGCAGATAAGGGCCTACCAGGTCTACCCATTTGAGCTTGTAAGTTGTTTGTTCTCCTAGAAGTCTGTTGTCCCTTGCCCCTGACCTCCAGGATTCCCTTATGTCTATCTCATGCATTCTTAAATCCTGGGATTGTTTCAGCCCCCACTACTTCCTCTGACAGGGTGTTGCACTTGTCCACCACCTGTTCTGTGAAGAAATTCCTCCTCACGTTTCCTCTCAATCGCACTCCTCTCTCCAACTTCATCCCATGCCCTCTAGTCCTGTTCTTTTGCTGAAAAATAGTACATTCCTACACCCTGTTCCTCCCTGTAAGATGCTAGTATGTCTCCATCATATACCCTCTCTCCCTCTTCTCCTCCAGGGAGTACATTTCAAGTCCTTCACCCTGTCCTCCTAGGACTTGAGATGCAATTCATGTACCATCTTTGTTGCCCTCCTCTGAACATTCTCTACCCTGGCTATGTCCTTATGTAGTTAAGGTCTCCGGGACTGTACGCTGTACTCCATGTGGGGCCTCACTAGTGTCTTGTATAGTGGAATTATGACCTCCCTTTTCCTGCTGGTGATGTCCCTAACTATGCATCCCAGCATCCTATTTGCTTTACTTGCTGTCTTGCCGCACTGTTTCCCTACCTTGAGGCCATCTGTGATGATGACCCCAAGATCCATTTCCTGCTTGGTGCATGCTATATCCTCACTCCCCAACTGATATGTTCCAGGGTTGTTGTGCCCACTATGCATTATCTTGCACTTTGAATTTCAACTGCCAAACCCCTGACCATTCTTCAAATTTCTTCAGGGCCCTCCTCATTCTGTCTACACCATCTGGCATGTTCACTCTGTTACAGAACTTTGTGTCATCAGCAAACAGGGAACTTCTGCCTTCCAGGTCCTGCTGTTGTTTAATAGCCTATGTGGTAGTGTCAAAGGCCTTGCTGAATTCCAGATAGGCCAGTCCACTGCCCCCCCCATATCCACCTCCCTTGTCATGCAGTCAAAAAATTCAATGAAGTTGGGCTGACATGTAAATAAAAGCCAGTCTGTTAGTCTGACAGCTGGTTGATGTGGCTAGTGGTGTGCTGGCATACAACACAGAGAAAACAATGCTTGTATCGGGTGAGGGTGAGAACAGGGCATGGACAGTGGGGGGGGGGTAGCTCACCCTAACAAGGGGAAGGGGTAGCAATGAATACATTTGTGCAGATCTGAAATCCCTGACTACATCCTGTATGCAATCCCCTGTACAGTACTTGCTGTTTTTCTGTTGTTGCTGACTCTAAACCATTTGTAAATGGGCTCTGCCTAAAGAGTTTTACGTGGAATAAATAAATAAGTAAAATAGCAGCAGCCAGAGTTTGCATGGGAGAAAGGACTTAGGGAAACCTGAACCCAGAACAGAGGAAGAAAGAATTTTCTGCTTCTTCTAGCAAGCTAGACATTCCAAAAAGGCCGGTAATTATAGAATTCCTGCACTGTTCCTGCTTGTATCTGTTTGTTCCTGTTTCTTTCCATTTATTCCTGTGTCTGCAGAGGCTCCTGTTGCATGCCCCCCAGGACTGGGGTGTCACTTAGGACTGCAAAGGAAAACCAGTGCACACAGACTGCATTTGCTGCTTAAAAACGTTTAGTACTGGTGCATCTACAGATGGGTGTGACTGGCCCATAATCCCAATGCTTTGAGGCACTCTGCCTCTTCGTCAGGGAGGCTTGGCTTAGTCACCGTAACAGTCGTCCCATCATTCAAAGGACATATCTCATACATATTCATTACATTTTTTATGCAAGTGCATCTGGTTGGATCTGCTCCTTATTACAGCAATCTTATTCTGAAGTTATTTGATGTAGCCCAAAGCTGTTACATAAACAAACCTCCACCAAATAAACAAAAACTTACTACATTTGACACCAATACGGTTAAAATTAGTAAGTGCATTGAAAATTCGTAACACTCAAACTTTTTGTAGTGAGGATACTCAATAAATTAACAAATTTTAGTTCACTCAGCATTCCACATCAAAACATTCATACTTGTTGATGGAAGCAAAAATATTT